>OZ022583.1:27836770-28441770 GCA_963669155.1 Arbacia lixula | reverse complement strand
TAACCCTAACCCTAACCCTAACCCTAACCCTAACCCTAACCCTAACCCTAACCCTAACCCTAACCCTAACCCTAACCCTAACCCTAACCCTAACCCTAACCCTAACCCTAACCCTAACCCTAACCCTAACCCTAACCCTAACCCTAACCCTAACCCTAACCCTAACCCTAACCCTAACCCTAACCCTAACCCTAACCCTAACCCTAACCCTAACCCTAACCCTAACCCTAACCCTAACCCTAACCCTAACCCTAACCCTAACCCTAACCCTAACCCTAACCCTAACCCTAACCCTAACCCTAACCCTAACCCTAACCCTAACCCTAACCCTAACCCTAACCCTAACCCTAACCCTAACCCTAACCCTAACCCTAACCCTAACCCTAACCCTAACCCTAACCCTAACCCTAACCCTAACCCTAACCCTAACCCTAACCCTAACCCTAACCCTAACCCTAACCCTAACCCTAACCCTAACCCTAACCCTAACCCTAACCCTAACCCTAACCCTAACCCTAACCCTAACCCTAACCCTAACCCTAACCCTAACCCTAACCCTAACCCTAACCCTAACCCTAACCCTAACCCTAACCCTAACCCTAACCCTAACCCTAACCCTAACCCTAACCCTAACCCTAACCCTAACCCTAACCCTAACCCTAACCCTAACCCTAACCCTAACCCTAACCCTAACCCTAACCCTAACCCTAACCCTAACCCTAACCCTAACCCTAACCCTAACCCTAACCCTAACCCTAACCCTAACCCTAACCCTAACCCTAACCCTAACCCTAACCCTAACCCTAACCCTAACCCTAACCCTAACCCTAACCCTAACCCTAACCCTAACCCTAACCCTAACCCTAACCCTAACCCTAACCCTAACCCTAACCCTAACCCTAACCCTAACCCTAACCCTAACCCTAACCCTAACCCTAACCCTAACCCTAACCCTAACCCTAACCCTAACCCTAACCCTAACCCTAACCCTAACCCTAACCCTAACCCTAACCCTAACCCTAACCCTAACCCTAACCCTAACCCTAACCCTAACCCTAACCCTAACCCTAACCCTAACCCTAACCCTAACCCTAACCCTAACCCTAACCCTAACCCTAACCCTAACCCTAACCCTAACCCTAACCCTAACCCTAACCCTAACCCTAACCCTAACCCTAACCCTAACCCTAACCCTAACCCTAACCCTAACCCTAACCCTAACCCTAACCCTAACCCTAACCCTAACCCTAACCCTAACCCTAACCCTAACCCTAACCCTAACCCTAACCCTAACCCTAACCCTAACCCTAACCCTAACCCTAACCCTAACCCTAACCCTAACCCTAACCCTAACCCTAACCCTAACCCTAACCCTAACCCTAACCCTAACCCTAACCCTAACCCTAACCCTAACCCTAACCCTAACCCTAACCCTAACCCTAACCCTAACCCTAACCCTAACCCTAACCCTAACCCTAACCCTAACCCTAACCCTAACCCTAACCCTAACCCTAACCCTAACCCTAACCCTAACCCTAACCCTAACCCTAACCCTAACCCTAACCCTAACCCTAACCCTAACCCTAACCCTAACCCTAACCCTAACCCTAACCCTAACCCTAACCCTAACCCTAACCCTAACCCTAACCCTAACCCTAACCCTAACCCTAACCCTAACCCTAACCCTAACCCTAACCCTAACCCTAACCCTAACCCTAACCCTAACCCTAACCCTAACCCTAACCCTAACCCTAACCCTAACCCTAACCCTAACCCTAACCCTAACCCTAACCCTAACCCTAACCCTAACCCTAACCCTAACCCTAACCCTAACCCTAACCCTAACCCTAACCCTAACCCTAACCCTAACCCTAACCCTAACCCTAACCCTAACCCTAACCCTAACCCTAACCCTAACCCTAACCCTAACCCTAACCCTAACCCTAACCCTAACCCTAACCCTAACCCTAACCCTAACCCTAACCCTAACCCTAACCCTAACCCTAACCCTAACCCTAACCCTAACCCTAACCCTAACCCTAACCCTAACCCTAACCCTAACCCTAACCCTAACCCTAACCCTAACCCTAACCCTAACCCTAACCCTAACCCTAACCCTAACCCTAACCCTAACCCTAACCCTAACCCTAACCCTAACCCTAACCCTAACCCTAACCCTAACCCTAACCCTAACCCTAACCCTAACCCTAACCCTAACCCTAACCCTAACCCTAACCCTAACCCTAACCCTAACCCTAACCCTAACCCTAACCCTAACCCTAACCCTAACCCTAACCCTAACCCTAACCCTAACCCTAACCCTAACCCTAACCCTAACCCTAACCCTAACCCTAACCCTAACCCTAACCCTAACCCTAACCCTAACCCTAACCCTAACCCTAACCCTAACCCTAACCCTAACCCTAACCCTAACCCTAACCCTAACCCTAACCCTAACCCTAACCCTAACCCTAACCCCAACCCCAACCCTAACCCCAACCCCAACCCCAACCCCAACCCTAACCCTAACCCTAACCCTAACCCTAACCCTAACCCTAACCCTAACCCTAATTAGGGTTGTGGGATTTGACAATTTTTTTTCAAATGCCTTCTGTTCAGATACTTTAACTGATTTTAGAATTCTTTCTTTTCAGATGGATTACCAGATAGTTGGTCTATATCAATATGTGTATATTTGGCCGATCTTATGTATTTCCTTTTTTTGGCGAATTTCTTAACCCCTACAACGCATTTGGGGTACCCAAATGGCCGATTTGGGGTACATGAAGTAAACCCAGGAAATTTTCACAACCAAGTTGATTATATATTTTTTGAAAGGTCAAATTTTAATATTTTTTTTTTGCAAGTACAAGCAATTGTCATGCTCTTTCTAAAAATCGGACGGTATTTTTCATTAATTCATGGTAAAGAGTGTAAAAATGACCATTTATGAAAAAAAGTGACCCATGGGTACCTTTGCTGGTTCAGGCACTTCTAAATCACTTCTTAAGTTGAGGATTTGATTAGATATCGATTGCGGCGGCTAATCACCAGCTTTTATTGGTTTTAGAGCTTAATTAACACCTCCAGGGTTAAGAAAATCAATTTCTCCAAAAAATGGAGTAAACCTTTAATATGCAATTACCACTTATCTACTTTTTTCTCGCATAAAACCTAAAAGTAAAACTAGGGCACTAAAAATTTCGGGAAAAATTGCATTATGTTAAGCATTTCATCAGTAAGATGTCCTGTAAAAATCAAAAGATATAATAAAGTACTTAATTAGTTATTGCTAATTTCCATAACCAATGTTTATAGTCGAAAAAGGCCAAAATGGCCAAAATCACAATTTGGGCCATATTTTCACCTCTCATATTTTCCATAATAATCATGGCTGGATGACCGGACTTTTTTAATTGTAACATGTAAGTATATTCTAACATGTTCTCATGCTTTTGGGTCTCATTTGTTCATTAGAAATATTAAATATTAGTAGTCAAAAATGACTAATTTATACCTCTTACTGACCGAATTTACATATGTTTGTACACAAACAGTAGGTGTAGGAAAATTTATGTTAACTCTAGGTTGGATCTTCACCAGGAGCTGAATAACCCCCACTCCAATCGAGTCATAATCAATTAACACTTTTCTGGCATTGGATTGACATAAATTTATGAATTTTGTTCTTAAAATGCGACAAAACAAATCCATTTTTCATCCTGAGCTCGGCATTGGCATATTTTCAACATAGATGGCGCTTCAAATAATAACAAATAGGGCGATTCATGCGCCCAAGTAATGCGGTTTTCCAAAAAAACGGTCAAACGGCAAATAGATAATCCTTTTTCATTTTCAAATAAATTGTGCACATGACCTGCAGATCAACTTGACTCATCAGTGATATTGATTTACAATTTCAGTTAGTCATATTTCTCGTCGCTCATCAAATAATTCACCAGGCTTCAGAGATTGTAAGCATTTGCTCCTTGCTCAGTGTCGTCTGCTTCTCGATCTCCAATTATCTCCATGACAACGTACAAAGCAAGCTGCCTTAGATCTTGTGACGTTACATTTCAGTTCTAGCTGTACCCCAATGTACGAAATATCAAATAAGAGGTAAGATGAACAACAATCACATTTACTGTCATCCATCCAACCCTCGTATTAGAAATAGCATCTTGTAGTAGCCTTAGCTTTGCGTTGGCTTAATTAAATAGCTACTTCACTTTGCATTGCTTGGACTGAGTTGGACTCGGCCTGAACTGAAGACGTGCGAGGCTGAGCTGAGGGTGCGGGCGAGTGGATCGGCGCGCCGTTTGCAGTTGTTTTACGATAAAATTATCAATTTCCTTGATAGTTGGAAATATATACGATGTAGGAATAGTGGAATGTTACCAGGAGAAAGGAAGACATGGTTTCATAAAAAGGAAAGCTGATTTGAAAGCTTAAATCAAGGTATTCTTTTTACTCCCCCTGGCCTGCCTACGGTACATTGTTATTGCGTGGTGACGAGGAGAAGGGTGAGTACATGGGTCTGTGACTGTGTTGTTGTTGTCATTGTTCATTATTAGAAATGACTTGTAGAATTCAATGCCCCCCTTTTCTTTTGTGAGCTCCTCTATTGTGAGCATTGAAATGCCATGTATAAGATCGATAGGATTAGGAATGTACAATATAGGAAACAAAATTTCAGACACATGAGCTAGGAGATGTCTACGAAGTCAAAAATAACAAAATAAGCTCAAAATCAGTTCATTGTTGTTGGGTATGCCATTGTCCATGACTCATCATAGTTTAGAACTCCCCTTAAATTCTTCTTTTTGTATTTTCATTGGCAAATAGCCTTTGCGCTGGAATTGTGTAGTGTTGTGATCCGGAAGCAAAAAGTGGATCGAGATCAAGGGCAAGGCAGATCAGAGAAGTCCAAAAAAAGTTCTTCTCCTATTAGTTTTTACGTACATGTAGCTAGTGCTACTTTATACTTAGTCTTAGACAGGAATAACCGTCTCATTCGAGTTTAATCAAAATGACATTTTTGGACATAGATGGCATGCAATCTCAGCGGATCCAACGTCCTATAGAGAATGATTTTTCGGTCTACTTTATGCTGAGACCAGCCCGTTCACGCAGTGAGCAGTCCCAGGGATAATGTATTACATGTATTAAATAGCATGTAGAATTACATGTATTACATAGCTAGTATGAACATGCGTAGAACGTAGCATGTAGAATTACATACTTATTACGTAGCTGATGCAAGAAGTATTAACATGCATACATGTAGGCCTATTACGTAGTCTGTACAACGTAGGTAGTGCATGAAGTATATGAACATGTGTACCTGCATGCATGTACGTAGACAGTGACAGAAGTATGAACTTGCGTAAACGGTTTACGTAGCTAGTGAAAGAGGTATCAACATGCGTACATGTATTACGTAGCATGTAGAATTACATGTATTACGCAGCATGTAGAATTACATGTATTACGCAGCATGTAGAATTACACGTATTACGTAGCATGTAGAATTATAGGTATTACGTAGCATGTAGAATTACATGTATTACGCAGCATGTAGAATTACATGTATTACGCAGCATGTAGAATTACATGTATTACGCAGCATGTAGAATTACACGTATTACGTAGCATGTAGAATTACACGTATTACGTAGCATGTAGAATTACATGTATTACGCAGCATGTAGAATTACATGTATTACGCAGCATGTAGAATTACATGTATTACGCAGCATTCTTCTCCTATTAGTTTTTACGTACATGTAGCTAGTGCTACTTTATACTTAGTCTTAGACAGGAATAACCGTCTCATTCGAGTTTAATCAAAATGACATTTTTGGACATAGATGGCATGCAATCTCAGCGGATCCAACGTCCTATAGAGAATGATTTTTCGGTCTACTTTATGCTGAGACCAGCCCGTTCACGCAGTGAGCAGTCCCAGGGATAATGTATTACATGTATTAAATAGCATGTAGAATTACATGTATTACATAGCTAGTATGAACATGCGTAGAACGTAGCATGTAGAATTACATACTTATTACGTAGCTGATGCAAGAAGTATTAACATGCATACATGTAGGCCTATTACGTAGTCTGTACAACGTAGGTAGTGCATGAAGTATATGAACATGTGTACCTGCATGCATGTACGTAGACAGTGACAGAAGTATGAACTTGCGTAAACGGTTTACGTAGCTAGTGAAAGAGGTATCAACATGCGTACATGTATTACGTAGCATGTAGAATTACATGTATTACGCAGCATGTAGAATTACATGTATTACGCAGCATGTAGAATTACACGTATAACGTAGCATGTAGAATTATAGGTATTACGTAGCATATGTAGAATAACAGGTATTACGTAGCTAGGGCAAGAAGTATGAACCTGCATACATCATGTATTGTTTACATAGCTAGTGGCAGTGCACATGCAGCTAGCCATGTTGCAATGCAATATATGCTGATCTGAGTACTACTAGTAATTCAACAATCCAATCCAAATCCAGGGAAATGTAAAAGCCCAAATATGTAGATGAAGAGTTCTTTTTTGTTCATGTTCGCTCTTAAAGGCAATTAAGAAACTCATTTTTTGTGAATACGACACTGGCCTGGAATCAACTCCCAAACGAAGTTGTGAAGAGTACATCACCAGAGGTGGTTAAAGCCAAGATTGAAGAAAGCCACCTATGTTTCGACTAAACTCATCCGCGCCCTCTCCTTATCCGGTGCATTATACCTAAAGGTCCTGCACTGTACAACATCCAGATCCAGAAGGTTTCAAAAGCCATACAATTATGATGTAAGACAGGTTACAATAACAAATGGTGTACACTACAAGCTAGGATTTTGATACAGAAATTGTATGTGTTTATGTTGGTAACTTTGTTTACAATTGTCGGCTTGTTAGAACTACAGACATCCCCATGATATACTGGCCACCGAGACTGGCCACACAATTATCAAGTGTGGGTTAAAGTCCGTAGGCACTTGCGCCATTGTTCAATTTGGAAATGTCATTTTCTGTTAGTTGTCAAATGATTTAAAATTGTCACATGTATAACTACCTGTGAATAAAATTCTGTCTTTTTTCTAATCTATTAATCTTAAAGTTGAATTAAGAAGGGCGCGAATTCCCGTAAATTTTGGTTATACACACTTTATATAGTTCATATAGGCTGTTCAAACAGAGAGCATATCAGAAAACTCATTTGAACGCTCAATATTCTGGTTTGAAAGTCGATATAAATTAGCCTGTTTAGAGTCCCCGATAAGCCTTGGACGCATAGGTACACGCTGAGCGTGACGTCACGGACGGGATTTGGGTAATATCCAGTGTCTGGTATCAATACAAAAATCAGTGCAGAAAGAGAGAGAAGATTTTACCAATGTTTTTCAAAGGAAGCCATATCAAACAATTACAAATCATATATACAAATCTTTACTCTCCCTATGTAGAAAAAAGTATAAATAACGGTTTTCAAGTCTTAAATTGTGAAGTAAGATTGCAAACGATGAGTTATTAGTCAATATTTTCACTTGATTTTCTTATTTTCTACAACTTGAGAATACTAGCGTAAAGTAGATCCGGCCATCGCCACCCAGCTCATACACACTCGAGCGCGCTGCTTGCTTGAACTTGTCCAGTACACTGCATGCTATGCGTATGGGCGCTCGTGTGTGTGTGTGTGTGCATGCTTGCAGCCAGCGCACGTGTACTCTATATTTATGTTGTGACGTGATCGCGAGAAACTTGTGCATGTTGGCTTTCTTTAGCTTTGACTTTCGTTGTGCATGATTAGCTTTCTTTCGATCTCGATCTCGCTGTTGACAAAATATTATTAGTACCCAATAATGGAGCCATTTAGTGTAGAGTTGGAGCAAAATGACCTTTATATGGACTTTGACTTATTTATCTTGAAATTAATCTTTAGGTATATTGCATAATTTTGAGGGTGTTTACATACGTTGGAGAATAAATACGACCACATATCTGCGTAGAGCATTTTCTATTTCACAAGTTCTCGCACACATATAATCACCAACTGATTGCCAGATGCACTGATTATTACATTGAATTTACAATTTTGTCTCTCATCCGCGGTGTTGAAGTCGAGAGACAAGGCAGTAAAATCGCTTCAAATGAGAAATATTGGAACACTAGAGACACATCATTGACTATATGACATTGCTTAATTCTCATTTATTTTTAAAAATCATTCACATAAAACCATAATAATAGAAGAAAAGTTCTGACGTGAAAGTAAATTCATTCATAATTGTACTAGCGTGTATGTCTATGCACACAATATACTGCACTGCTCGCTTTGTTTACTTTCTCACTGTGACCCAAATCCCGTCCGTGACGTCACAGTGCTCGAACAATAGTCTCGAGTACTCATCGCCGGAGCGATCAGAGAAAATATGGTGAGGGATAAATCGTCTAAATTTAATATTCTAAGCTTATTTTAGGGGGTTAAAAGGTCTCTCATAGGTAAGCTAGTGTCATAAGGATGATATTAATGCAGATATCTCATTATTTGGGATCGTCTTCTTAATTCAACTTTAACTCTGTTAGTATACGTGTCAGCCCAGCATGTAATTACGGTATCTGATTTGACTGATTAACCGTTTATCTATCCTTGCTAGCTAGTGCAAGAAGTATGAACACGCGTACATGTACCTGCCTACATTCAGTGCTAGCTATGTTGTAGTGCGATATGCTGATCTGAGTACTATTGCTAGTACTTGAGACCGGAGCTGAACTCGAACTGGTAGAATTACATGTATTATAGCTAGTGCTAGAAGTATTATTAACATGTGTACATGTATTACATATATTGCATAGTGCAAGAAGTATGAACATGTGTACATTACATGTATTACGTAGCTAGTGCAAAAGGTATGAACCTGCACACATGTACATGATCACATGCAGCTAGCCGTGTTGCAATGCAGTATGCATGCTGATCTGAGTACTACTATGTAGCAGTAATTCACTAATCTGCACCTTATCTTTTAGCCTACACAGTTTCAATAGCATTTCTGTCTGTGCGCACAAACTTAATAGTGTGCATAAATCTATTTTCTTTCTGTCCTTCCGTTTCTATCTTTCTCTTTCTTCTATCTATCAGTCAACCAATCTATCACCCTCACTCTTTCCTTCTGATATATCAATCAATCAATCAACCTCTTTTACTTCATTCCCTTTTTTGCTTTCTCTTTGTTTTTTTCTTGTGTATCTATCAATCAATCAATCAATCAATCAAGCAAGCAATATTTTACCCTCACTCTTTCATTTTTCCTGATCTATCAAATTCTTCTCAAACTCTTTCCTTCCCTCATTTTCTCTCTCTTTCTTTTTATTTATAAATCAATCTTTCGTACCTCACTCAATCTTTTTCCATATCCATCAATCAAACCCTTGCTAATGCTGTTCTGCTTTTCTCTCCCCCTCATTGCAAATTTATTATTATGTTGAAATGATTCAGGATACATACACTGATAATTATTCTTAAGATGACTGCATGTTTATTGTACATGACCAATAAAAAAGGAATCTCATTTATATGCACGTTCATTATTTTGATTGCATCTGTATACAAGGAAGGTATCATGTTTGGTCTTAATCATGTATTGCAATGGTCACATTTTGTGCTTTGTTGGATGGGTTCGATTCCCATGATGTTCCAAATATCAAATGAGAACATTCATTGGTGGCAACAGCATAAGTTGAGACTATTTACTTGTGATTAATGACATATCCTTAAATATTACATTCATGTCCACAAGGTAGCTCCATCAGTTATTTAAAGACTGTTGTTAACTTCATCTTAGAATCTAAGCAGTTTTTTGTAGAACTCAACAAATAGCAAGATATGCAATTGTTGTTCCAATATCTTTTTGTTTCTAACCAGGGATTCTAATCCAGTAGCCACAGAATCAACTGTCGAGGAGCTGGCTTTATCTGGTAATGGGTCCGAGGTCCAAGGAGCTGCATTTCAAAAGGCGATGAGCTTCCAGGAACTGTCAAAGAGGCGAGTTGTTGGATGAGATCGAGGTCCTCTGTGGAAACAGGTGGACTCTACAAAGGAAAGGGAGAAGGAAGTATTGAAAGTGCACAATCGTCAGTACCAATGGGGAGTAGAGGTGCGTACAGGCTTTGCGAAAGGCCTGTTGACCTGTACACATCAGTCACACACATTGTGCGCTTGTCAGACTGGTAATTCGATCAAACTTCACAAACTTGACCGAAGCTACACAAAGTTTAAACAATGCTTACACACATGTGCACATACCGCTTATTTTGTGTAAACATGCCTATATGAAACATTGCCACTACTATCGCTCACATGTGAGATACCGACTATAGAAGTTTTACCTATCTTGAGGTTGGGCCTGATATAGAACCACCACCAAACACATCACCCTCTATTAACAATATTGCGCCACAAGAGCTCAGTTGTGTCACTGTGTGGGCTTTTAAGAATTTGGTGCTTTGTAATGAATTATAGATTGTACATTGTAGGGAACAAAAGTGGTGCGAGTAAAGGAAATGTTATATATTAGATGAAAAGCTATTTAATTTCCAATCTGTTTCTATGTTTACACACGATCATTTATAAAATACGCAGTCAAATTAAAAAAAAAAGCACATTGCTCCTACCACTCAGGTCCTTAACTGTTTCTGTAGGTCTGCAAGGCCAATTGTAAGGCCAAGAATTTAGTGGCATCATGGTCTGATGTATCCCCTATTCCTGTTGGGGGGGAGGGAGAGAAATATAAAAAATGATTACAAATTCACTACAGATTATCATAGGGCAGGAAAAAAAAGGGGCGTATAAAGAAAATACAATAGACATCAGATGAAGAAAGATTCGAAGGACACGCACATGCATACTGTGTAAATGGAATGATGTATACACCCAGTTGTGATAAAGCCGATTTCAAGTTATGATAATGAAACAAACTACCATTTTTATTAAAAATTATATTTCATTACCATAAATTATGCAATATAATGCAACTGTGTGTTGATGATGCAATGAACATTGTGCACATAAAGCTTTGGTCTCTATTTATGCTGTCGCCACCAATGAAAGTTCTGAATTGACATTTGGAACATCATGGGAGTCGAACCCATCCGACAAAGCACAAAATGCGACCATTGCAATAAGTGATCATGGACCTCCTTGGATCCAGATGGTGTAGTGTTATTTCATTTATTGTTTATTGACCATGCACAACAATAAAATAATCAAAGAGTCAATTAATTT
The DNA here is from genome assembly GCA_963669155.1 of Arbacia lixula. NCBI lineage: Eukaryota > Metazoa > Echinodermata > Echinoidea > Arbacioida > Arbaciidae > Arbacia > Arbacia lixula. Next base: position 28,430,464 of record OZ022583.1, on the reverse strand, counting down.
ATTTGTCTTTGAAATTAATCTCTCATAATAGTACATGTGCAGAAGGAAAGGAACAAGTGGATAAACATGGTAGGAAGAAGATTTCCTATAGATAAATATTGCTAAAATTATATAAGAATAAACCTGTGCCAGATATGTTTTTGTTCGTGTGTATGGGTTGGATCCACTAGATTGATAGATCAGGGGAAAGAAATGAAGGAAAGGGGGGGGGGGGGCAAGGGAGAGTGAAAAAGTTGACTAATCGATTGATTGATTGATTGATTGATTGATTGATTGATTGATACATCAGGAGAAAAATGCAGGAAAAGATACTGATCTGAGGAGAGAAAGAGATTTGGTTGATTAAATCATGAAGGAGAAAGAGGAAAGAAAGAGATCAATTCATTGGTAGATGAGAGGGAGGGAAAGATAGAGCATGGACTGATGGAGAGAAAAGAGTAAGGAGTGAGTGTAAGAGAAATATATGTTAACAGGGGTACACTTGTCAGAAATATTATAGTTCTTTTAAGCAGGGAGGTGGGAGTTCCCTGTTATAAGTAGCATTGCTTTTTTTCTTCTACTTAGTCTACCATCGCAGACAATAAATTAACATTTTAAGAACATTTTTCATCCCCTGAGTGCAGACTATTCCTTACTCCATGGCTATGCCTTGTCCAGAGTAGTTAGAGTATATGCTTTATTGTAGTCTCATAATGCAGATTCTACTTCATGGACTACACAAAGTTCATGGGAATGTGCTTCCAAACTCCCAACTACTCCTCTAAACTTAAAGAGGTCTGTAAACCCAGACTGCCACCACTCTTACATAATGCTCAGGCTGGTTCCCAAGACAACCACTCCTCATCCATTCCCTTGAAGGTCAAACCCTGCCTCTAAGCTTGTATACTGTGTGCAAAGTCAATAGGAATTCACCACCATAGAGAAGTGTAAAGAGTGAGTGAAGTTAGCTGGCCCAGAATGTGCACAATGAAAGGAATTCCTTGTGTGTGCACAGTGAAAGGGGTTTCTACTGGGTACCAAATGAATGAGCGTTTTACTGTGTTTATCCCCTGTAGAAAGTGAATAGCAATTTTCACAAAGCAAAGCATAATTTGCTTGCCCATACATTTGTAACCCTAGCAATGGCATGGAGGGGGAGGGGGGTGGAGGGAGGGGGAAGGGCATGGATAGCTCTCACCTCCATCCACCTACGTCAGTGGGGGGGGGGGGGGGAGGGGGGATGACCAGCTTAAATACTACATACCTGAGGGGGGGGGGGGGCAAGAACAGCTCTTATATTCTATTGGATTCTTTGGGTGGGGGGGGGGGACATTAACAGCTTTAACATCAAACTACATACCTTGGGGGGAGGAGTGGACATGGACAGGACTTAATTATATTCTACCACCTCCATGTGAGATACTGACTATACCTATCTTGAGGTTGAGGGTGGGGGGGGGGGCGGGGAGAAGGGGAAAGGACTGGACAGCTCGTACCTCCTTCCACCCACGTTGGTGGAGGGGGGGGGGGCATGACCAGGTTTTACATCATCCTACATACCTAGGGGAGGGGGTGGGGGTGGGGATGGACAGCTCTTACATCCTACCACCCCTCTTGGACAAGACGGGGGCATGAACAGCTCTTCATTATTTCCTATCACCTCCTTTGGTTGGGGGGGAGGCATGAACAGCTCTTCATTATTTCCCATCACCTCCTTTGGTGGGGGGGGGGGGGGCATTGACAGCTCTTACATCCTACTACCTACATACCCGCAGTCTCTCAATCAGTGAACTTGTCTAAGAAATTAATTTCTTCAAATAAAACATGTGCAGAAGTAAAGACAAAAATAAACAACCAAGGTGGATAAAATAATAAGATTGACTAATATTGCTTAAATCTTATAAGGATAAACCTGTGCCAGATATGTTTTTGGTCCTGTGTATGGGTTGGACCCATACACTAGATTGATAGATCAGGAGAAAGAAATGAAGGAAAGGGGGGGGGGGGCGAGGGAGAGTGAAAGAGCTGACTAATCGATTGATTGATTGATTGATTGATTGATTGATTGATACATCAGGAGAAAGATGCAGGAAAGGATACTGATCTGAGGAGAGAAAGAGATTTGGTTGATTAAATCATGAAGGAGAAAGAGGAAAGAAAGAGATCAATTCATTGGTAGATGAGAGGGAGGGAAAGATAGAGCATGGACTGATGGAGAGAAAAGAGTAAGTGTGAGTGTAAGAGAAATATATGTTAACAGGGGTACACTTGTCAGACATATTATAGTTCTTTTAAGCAGGGAGGTGGGAGTTCCCTGTTATAAGTAGCATTGCTTTTTTTCTTCTACTTAGTCTACCATCGCAGACAATAAATTAACATTTTAAGAACATTTTTCATCCCCTGAGTGCAGACTATTCCTTACTCCATGGCTATGCCTTGTCCAGAGTAGTTAGAGTATATGCTTTATTGTAGTCTCATAATGCAGATTCTACTTCATGGACTACACAAAGTTCATGGGAATGTGCTTCCAAACTCCCAACTACTCCTCTAAACTTAAAGAGGTCTGTAAACCCAGACTGCCACCACTCTTACATAATGCTCAGGCTGGTTCCCAAGACAACCACTCCTCATCCATTCCCTTGAAGGTCAAACCCTGCCTCTAAGCTTGTATACTGTGTGCAAAGTCAATAGGAATTCACCACCATAGAGAAGTGTAAAGAGTGAGTGAAGTTAGCTGGCCCAGAATGTGCACAATGAAAGGAATTCCTTGTGTGTGCACAGTGAAAGGGGTTTCTACTGGGTACCAAATGAATGAGCGTTTTACTGTGTTTATCCCCTGTAGAAAGTGAATAGCAATTTTCACAAAGCAAAGCATAATTTGCTTGCCCATACATTTGTAACCCTAGCAATGGCATGGGGGGGGGGGGGGGTGGAGGGAGGGGGAAGGGCATGGATAGCTCTCACCTCCATCCACCTACGTCAGTGGGGGGGGGGGGGGGGGGGAGGGGGGATGACCAGCTTAAATACTACATACCTGAGGGGGGGGGGGGCAAGAACAGCTCTTATATTCTATTGGATTCTTTGGGTGGGGGGGGGGGACATTAACAGCTTTAACATCAAACTACATACCTTGGGGGGAGGAGTGGACATGGACAGGACTTAATTATATTTTACCACCTCCATGTGAGATACTGACTATACCTATCTTGAGGTTGGGGCTGGGGGGGGGGGGGGGGGGCGGGGAGAAGGGGAAAGGACTGGACAGCTCGTACCTCCTTCCACCCACGTTGGTGGAGGGGGGGGGGGGACATGACCAGGTTTTACATCATCCTACATACCTAGGGGAGGGGGTGGGGGTGGGGATGGACAGCTCTTACATCCTACCACCTCTCTTGGACAGGACGGGGGCATGAACAGCTCTTCATTATTTCCTATCACCTCCTTTGGTTGGGGGGGGGGCATGAACAGCTCTTCATTATTTCCCATCACCTCCTTTGGTGGGGGGGGGGGGGCATTGACAGCTCTTACATCCTACTACCTACATACCCGCAGTCTCTCAATCAATGAACTTGTCTAAGAAATTAATTTCTTCAAATAAAACATGTGCAGAAGTAAAGACAAAAATAAACAACCAAGGTGGATAAAATAATAAGATTGACTAATATTGCTAAAATCTTATAAGGATAAACCTGTGCCAGATATGTTTTTGGTCCTTTGTATGGGTTGGACCCATACACTAGATTGATAGATCAGGAGAAAGAAATGAACGAAAGGGGTGGGGGGCGAGGGAGAGTGAAAAAGTTGACTAATCGATTGATTCATTGATTGATTGATTGATACATCAGGAGAAAGATGCAGGAAAGGATACTGATCTGAGGAGAGAAAGAGATTTCGTTGATTAAATCATGTAGGAGAAAGAGGAAAGAAAGAGATCAATTCATGAGAAATATTGCTAAAATTATATAAGAATAAACCTGTGCCATATATGTTTTTGTTCCTGTGTATGGGTTGGACCCATACACGAGATTGATAGATCAGGAGAAAGAAATGAAGGAAAGGGGGGGGGGGGGGCGAGGGAGAGTGAAAAAGCTGACTAATCGATTGATTGATTGATTGATTGATTGATTGATTGATTGATACATCAGGAGAAAGATGCTAGAGAGGGTACAGAGAGATATTTGCTTGATTGACAGATCATGCAGGGGAAAGAGGAAAGAAAGAGATCAATTCAAACCCTAACCCTAACCTTAACCCTGCCTCATAGTTTGTTTCCAGGAGCGCTTACATGCTAGAAACGAATGGTGGCTTAATACACTGTGTACACAGTGAATAAGAATTCCCCTAAAGTGGATGGGATTCGTACTGTGTACAGCGTGAATGGGAATGTACTTTTACTCGCACATTAAGGGTCCGTCTCATGATTTCACGCATGACACCCATATTTCTCACGCATTGGGACCCGACAGAAAAAAAAAAGTAGCATGATTTGATATACACTTCCACTGGCCGCCTTCGCACAAGCCATCTACAGGCCTGGCACGCGCATTGAGGGTCGAGAGTGCAGTCAGCAAACAGTGCAACATGACTTGTACTTTGTACATACATGTGATACGATGAATCACCTGCGCACATCGCATGGTTTTATACGTATGGCCATGAATCGTACACATACATTTATCTCTTAGTGGGCATTTTTTTCATGAATTCTGTAATCTGACTGGTCAATTTGTCTTTGAGATCCGTATTTACCTCATGTACTTGGTTGAAAATATCAAACAGGTAATGTGAGCCCGTATCACCTGTTTACGCTTGGTTGTTGTTATTGTTTTAATGTATTACCGTGCATTTTCATCATTGTGCACATGCGCAGTGGTGATTTCAACCACTGAATATGAGCCCGTATTCTGTGAACATGAAAACAACACAAGCAAACGCATAAACATGCAGCTAACTTGCGCGCACACGCGCATACACCGCGCACTGGATCAATCGGCCCAGAGCAAAAAGGTAAATGCTGCAAAAAAAGCAGTCCCGCACAATAAATGCACAGCTGGAGAAATTAGTAATATTATTGCATAATCATGTAACTCGTACGGGAATGCTATTTGTTACATTCTTTCAACCTGTCTTATAAATACACTTAAAGAGATAAAAACGTCACACCCTGCTTGTTTTCACGAAATACGGGATATCTACGTTCTGGTTCCATATTCCATTTGGCCTCCGGCCGAACCAGAACGAAGTCGTAGATATATCCCGTATTCCGTGAACAAGCAGGGTGTAATTAATAGTATACCATCTGAAACATACATGTACAGTGATATCGTGATGAAACCCATCACGTGACAATGCGCTGAGTCATGAAAATCTCACGCATACAATTTTGTTGAACTTGGCATCTCTGATGCATACACAGAGCCACATATTCATGTTCCAAGCCGATACGATGATGCCTAACATTTCGCAGTGGCAATTAATAAAAAAACAGACAATTCAACGTATGGGTATATTCATGCATGTATTCACCCTTCTCCAGGCCGTTATCATGCATACATGTACTTTATGCATAATTGTACATTGTACATAATACATACACATAGCCACGCATTCATATTTCAAGCCAATACAATGATACTGATATCGCAGTGGCTATTTGCCGATCAAAACCTAAGAGTGAGAAATTGAGGGGCCTTTCTTCTTTTAGTACAATAGCAGATGAACATCTCACGAACTGCAGTGTACCGGCCACATATGACGTCAACTGCTAGAAACAAATGAGGTTCTTCAGACAATTACATGTAAACATTTGAAAAGTTGACAGACACATTCAATCATTATTCTCAACTACACCAAACATATTGCAGTTGCTATTTGCCGATAAAATAACAACTTTGAGACAGGGCATTCTAAATTTGGTACAACTGAGTGGCACATTCCTACAGGCGCAGGCATTACTTACCGTGACGTCAACTGCTACAAACGACATTCTTTGGACAATTCAACAATTTGAAAGTTGACGACACGTTCAATGATCATTTTCAACTACACCAAACATATCGCAGTGGCTATTTGCCGATAAAAAAACAACGGTGAGAATTTAAGGGGGGGGGCATCTAAATTGTCTCCCATACCAAATGCACAGTGAATAAGCGCTGAAATTAACCACTTTTGAGCTTCTTTGTTTCATTTTGTAGACTCTCCCTTCATCTGAAATTTTGGTTCCTACATTGTACATTTCTATTTTACCTATACACGACATGTCAATGTGAATCAAAGAAAAGATCAAAAAATAATGTGGGTCATTCTAAATGTCACTTCTAATGAGCAACACGCAAACATGATTGGGTGGGTGTACCACTTAGACATGTGTACTCACCGTTCTCCACGCCAGGTCTGGCGGGCTGGAAGTATTCCAAACATGCTTTGCAAAGAAGGATTGATGAAAAGAATACCTTAATTTCAGCGTCATAATCTGCTTTCTTTTGTATAAAACCTTGTCTCTCTTATCTCGGAAGCCTTCAGTTGAACTTGTCTTCTACGAATTCGCCAATTATTTCCAATTACCAAGAAAAAAGATGATTTCGTCATACAGCCGGATAAAGCTTTGGCTATACACAAAACATATGGAAGTATCCAGTTGTTGCACCTTGCACGGTCTCGGTTACCTGAGGTCAATCAGTCCGTGCGAGAGTCCGAAACATTTTGAATAGAATTCTGTCATAACTTTACAAAATTGCAGATATTTTTACTTTAAAAAATAATATCGAGCCGGCAATTCAGAAATCCGTAGAAAGATGAATTCAGACCTCAATTCCTGAATCCTGAGGCGTAGGATATTAGAAATTGAAAGAAAAATGTTGTCAAAGAGAGGCAAAAATGTTCGAAAATTCTGTTTACAAAATGATTGAGAGTTTTACTGATATACGAATTCAGAAGTGTAACCATAGCACAAATGGGGTGGGGGGGGGGGGGTGGGAAGGGCATGGACAGCTCTTACCTCCTTCCACCTACCGGGGGGGGGGGGGCGGGGGGGGGAATGACCAGCTTAAATACTACATAACTAAGGGGGCAAGAACAGTTCTTACATTCTATTATCTACCTTGAGGGGGGGGAGACATAATTATATTCTACCACCTCCATGTGAGATACCGACTAGAGAAGTCTTACCTATCTTGAGGTTGGGGCAGCTAGGGGGAGGGGATGTGGGGGAGGGGGAAGGGCATGGACAGCTCTTACCTCCTTTCATCTACCTCTGTGGGGCGGGGTGGGGGGGGGGGTGGGGGTGATGACCAGCTTAAATACTACATACCTATAAGGGGGGCGAGATATAGGGATATATATATATAGAGATATAGAGATATTGGGGCTGATATAGAACCACCACCGAACTCTATAAACAATGTCGCGCCACAAGAGCTCAGTTGTGTCACTGTGTGGGCCTTAAATGAGTTGGTACTTTGTAAATATTAATTATAGATTGTACATTGTAGGGAAGAAAAGTAGTATGAATAAAGGAAATGTAATATATCAGATGAAGAGCTTTTTAATTCCCATCTGTTTCTATGTTTACGAACGATCACTTATAAAATACACAGTCACATAAAAAAAAAAGCCCATTGCTACTACCACTCAGGTCGTAAACTTTTTGTGTAGTAAGGCCAAGATTCTAGTGGCATCATGGTCTGATGTATCCCCTATTCCCTGTTGGGGGAGAGAGAGATACAAAAAAATGATTACTTTACTCAAAATCAAGAATATACAAATTCACTACAGATTATCATAGGGCAGGAAAAAAGGGGCGAATAACGAAAATACAATAGACATCAGATAAAGAAAGATTCGAAGGACACGCACATACTGTGTAAATAGAATGATGTATACCCCTAGTTGTGATAAAGCCAACTTCAAGTTATGATAATGAAACAAACTACCATTTTCATTCAAAATTATATCTCATTACCATAAGTTATGCAATATAATGCAACTGTGTGTTGATGATGCAATGAACATTGTGCACATAAAGCTTTGGTCTCTATTCATGCTGTCGCCACCAATGAAAGTTCTGAATTGACATTTGGAACATCATGGGAATCGAACCCATCCGACAAAGCACAAAATGCGACCATTGCAATAAGTGATCATGGACCTCCTTGGATCCAGATGATGTAGTGTTATTTCATTTATTGTCTATTGACCATGCACAACAATAAAATAATCACAGAGTCAATCAATTTATTTCTCTATGAAATTAATCTCTCATGATAGTACACGTGCAGAAGGATAGCTAGAGAAAGTAGATAAACACGGTGGGAAGAAGATTTCCTAATATTGCTAAAATTATAATATATAAGAATAAACCTGTGCTAGATATGTTTTTGTTCCCGTGTATGGGTTGGACCCATACTTTAGATTGATAGATCAGGAGAAAGAAATGAAGGAGAGGGGGGGGGAGGTGTGGCATGGAGGAGTGAAAGAATTTACTAATTTGATTGAATGATTGATAGAAAGATTGATTGATTGATTGATACATCAGGAGAAAGATGCATGAAAGGATACTGATCTGAGGAGAGAGAGAGATTTGGTTCATTGAATCATGCGTAAGGACACGTTCAATGATTATTCTCAACTACACCGTACATATCGCAGCGGCTATTTGCCAATAAAAAAGCAGGGGGCATTCTAAATTTGGTACAGTACTAAGTGGCAAATGCATAGAGTACATGCAGTCTATATGTACGTACTGTAACATCAACTGTTACAAACGAAATTGTTAGGACATTTCAACCGTAACGACACGTTCAATGATTATTCTCAACTACACCCAACATATCGCAGCGGCTATTTGCCGATAAAAAAGCAACAGGGAGAAATTAAAAGGGGGCATTCTAAATTTGATACAATACCAAGTGGCAAATGCATAGAGTACATGCAGTCTATGTACGTACTGTGACGTCAACTGTTAAAACGAAATTGTTCGGACATTTCAACCGTAACGACACGTTCAATGATTATTCTCAACTACACCGAACATATCACAGCGGCTATTTGCCGATAAAAAAGCAACAGTGAGAAATTAAAAGGGGGCATTCTAAATTTGATACAATACTAAGTGGCAAATGCATAGTACATGCAGTCTATGTACGTACTGTGACGTCAACTGTTACAAACAAAATTGTTCGGACAATTGAACCGTAACGACACGTTCAATGATTATTCTCAACTACACCCAACATATCGCAGCGGCTATTTGCCGATAAAAAAGCAACAGTGAGAAATTAAAAGGGGGCATTCTAAATTTGATACAATACTAAGTGGCAAATGCATAGAGTACATGCAGTCTAGTACGTACTGTCATGACTGTGACGTCAACTGTTACAAACGAAATTGTTCGGACAATTGAACCATGACGACACGTTCAATGATCATTCTCAACTACACCGAACATATCGCAGTGGCTTTTTTCCAATAAAAAAACAACGGTGAGAATTTAAGGGGGGGCATTCTAAATTGTCTCATACCAAATGCACAGTGAATAAGTGCTGAAATTAACCACTTTTGAGCTTATTTGTTTCATTTTGTAGACTCTCCCTTCATCTGAAATTTTGGTTCCAACATTGTACATTTCTATTTTACCTATACACGACATGTCAATGTGAATAATAGAAAAGATCAAAAAATAATGTGGGTCATTCTAAATGTCACTTCTAATGAGCAACATGCAAACATGATGGGGTGGGTGTACCACTTAGACATGTACTCACCGTTCGCCACGCCAGGTCTGGCGGGCAGGAAGTATTCCAAAGGATTGATGAAAAGAACACCTTAATTTCAGCGTCATAAACAGCTTTCCTTTGTATAAAACATGGTCTCCCTTATCTTGAAAGCCTTCAGTTGAACTAGCCTTCTTTGTATTCGCCAATTATTTCCAATTACCAAGAAAAAAGATGATTTCGTCACACAGCCGAATAAAGCTTTGGCTTAATAACAAGTTATTCACAAATCATATGGAAGTAGTTCCAGTTGTTGCAACTTAACGGTCTCGGGTACCTAAGGTCAATCAGTCCGTGCGAGAGTCCAAAACATTTTAAATAGAATTCTGTCATAACTTTACAAAATTGCAGATATTTTTACTTTAAAAAATAATGTCGAGCTGGCAATTAAGAAATCCGTAGAAAGATAAATTCAGACCTCAATTCCTGAATCCTGAGGTGTAGGATATTATGAATTGAAAGAAAAATGTTGTCAAAGAGAGGCAAAAAAGTTCGAAAATGACCAAAAATGTTCAAAAATTAACAAATAAAAACATCACACTTTAAAAGTCGCTTAATTTTCAGAAAAAATTATAACATTTCATGAATGTCTCTAAGGTGATAAAAATATAGCCATTGAAGACATCCTACCCATTCACTGTACTATATGAGGTTTAATTGCAAAGAAAAAACATGTCAAACATGACCTAAGCAAGTGAGGTACCCAAACGTCAAATTTGAGGTACACAGGGTTGATTTGAGGTACCCAAAGTTAAATTTCAGGTACCCAAAGTTAATTTCGAGGTACCCAAAGTTAATTTCGAGGTACCCGAGGTAAAATCTCGGGTACCAAGAGTCAAATTTCCGGGAGTCACGTCAAATTTCGGGTACCAAGGTACAATTTGGGGGAACCGCGTCAAATTTCGGGGAGACTTGGTCAATTCTCGGGTGCCCAAAGGTACGGGATGATAACCCTAACCCTAACCCTAACCCTAACCCTCTAACCCTAACCCTAACCCTAACCCTAACCCTAACCCTAACCCTAACCCTAACCCTAACCCTAACCCTAACCCTAACCCTAACCCTAACCCTAACCCTAACCCTAACCCTAACCCTAACCCTAACCCTAACCCTAACCCTAACCCTAACCCTAACCCTAACCCTAACCCTAACCCTAACCCTAACCCTAACCCTAACCCTAACCCTAACCCTAACCCTAACCCTAACCCTAACCCTAACCCTAACCCTAACCCTAACCCTAACCCTAACCCTAATTAGGGTTGTGGGATTTGACAAAATTTTTTCAAATGCCTACTGTTCAGATACTTTAACTGATTTTAGAATTCTTTCTTTTCAGATGGATTACCAGATAGTTGGTCTATATCAATATGTGTATATTTGGCCGATCTTATGTATTTCCTTTTTTTGGCGAATTTTTTAACCCCTACAACGCATTTGGGGTACCCAAATGGCCGATTTGGGGTACATAAAGTAAACCCAGGAAATTTTCACAACCAAGTTGATTATATATTTTTTGAAAGGTCAAATTTTAATATTTTTTTTTTGCAAGTACAAGCAATTGTCATGCTCTTTCTAAAAATCGGACGGTATTTTTCATTAATTCATGGTAAAGAGTGTAAAAATGACCATTTATGAAAAAAAGTGACCCATGGGTACCTTTGCTGGTTCAGGCACTTCTAAATCACTTCTTAAGTTGAGGATTTGATTAGATATCGATTGCGGCGGCTAATCACCAGCTTTTATTGGTTTTAGAGCTTAATTAACACCTCCAGGGTTAAGAAAATCAATTTCTCCAAAAAATGGAGTAAACCTACAATGTGCAGTTACCACTTATCTACTTTTTTCTCGCATAAAACCCAAAAGTAAAACTAGGGCACTAAAAATTTCGGGAAAAGTTGCATTATGTTAAGCATTTCATCAGTAAGATGTCCTGTAAAAATTAAAAGATATAATAAAGTAGTTAATTAGTTATTGCTAATTTCCATAACCAATGTTTATAGTCGAAAAAGGCCAGAATGGCCAAAATCACGATTTGGGCCATCTTTTCACCTTTCATATTTTCCAAAATAATCATGGCTGGATGACCGGACTTTTTTAATTGTAACATGTAAGTATATTCTAACATGTTCTCATGCTTTTGGGTCTCATTTGTTCATCAGAAATATTAAATATTAGTAGTCAAAAATGACTAATTCATACCTCTTACTGACCGAATTTACATATGTTTGTACACAAACAGTAGGTGTAGGAAAATTTATGTTAACTCTAGGTTGGATCTTCACCAGGAGCTAAATAACCCCCACTCCAATCGAGTCATAATCAATTAACACTTTTCTGGCATTGGATTGACATAAATTTATGAATTTTGTTCTTAAAATGCGACAAAACAAATCCATTTTTCATCCTGAGCTCGGCATTGGCATATTTTCAACATAGATGGCGCTTCAAATAATAACAAATAGGGCAATTCATGCGCCCAAGTAATGCGGTTTTCCAAAAAAACGGTCAAACGGCAAATAGATAATCCTTTTTCATTTTCAAATAAATTGTGCACATGACCTGCAGATCAACTTGACTCATCAGTGATATTGATTTACAATTTCAGTTAGTCATATTTCTCGTCGCTCATCAAATAATTCATCAGGCTTCAGAGATTGTAAGCATTTGCTCCTTGCTCAGTGTCGTCTGCTTCTCGATCTCCAATTATCTCCATGACAACGTACAAAGCAAGCTGCCTTAGATCTTGTGACGTTACATTTCAGTTCTAGCTGTACCCCAATGTACGAAATATCAAATAAGAGGTAAGATGAACAACAATCACATTTACTGTCATCCATCCAACCCTCGTATTAGAAATAGCATCTTGTAGTAGCCTTAGCTTTGCGTTGGCTTAATTAAATAGCTACTTCACTTTGCATTGCTTGGACTGAGTTGGACTCGGCCTGAACTGAAGACGTGCGAGGCTGAGGGTGCGGGCGAGTGGATCGGCGCGCCGTTTGCAGTTGTTTTACGATAAAATTATCAATTTCCTTGATAGTTGGAAATATATACGATGTAGGAATAGTGGAATGTTACCAGGAGAAAGGAAGACACGGTTTCATAAAAAAGAAAGCTGATTTGAAAGCTTAAATCAAGGTATTCTTTATACTCCCCCTGGCCTGCCTACGGTACATTGTTATTGCGTGGTGACGAGGAGAAGGGTGAGTACATGGGTCTGTGACTGTGTTGTTGTTGTCATTGTTCATTATTAGAAATGACTTGTAGAATTCAATGCCCCCCTTTTCTTTTGTGAGCTTCTCTATTGTGAGCATTGAAATGCCATGTATAAGATCGATAGGATTAGGAATGTACAATATAGGAAACAAAATTTCAGACACAGGAGCTAGGAGATGTCTACGAAGTCAAAAATAACAAAATAAGCTCAAAATCAGTTCATTGTCGTTGGGTATGCCATTGTCATGACTTATCATAGTTTAGAACTCCCCTTAAATTCTTCTTTTTGTATTTTCATTGGCAAATAGCCTTTGCGCTGTACAATTATGACCTGGAATTGTGTAGTGTTGTGATCCGGAAGCAAAAAGTGGATCGAGATCAAGGGCAAGGCAGATCAGAGAAGTAAAAAAAAAGTTCTTCTCCTATTAGTTTTTACGTACATGTAGCTAGTGCTACTTTATACTTAGTCTTAGACAGGAATAACCGTCTCATTCGAGTTTAATCAAAATGACATTTGTGGACATAGATGGCATGCAATCTCAGCGGATCCAACGTCCTATAGAGAATGATTTTTCGGTCTACTTTATGCTGAGTCCAGCCCGTTCACGCAGTGAGCAGTCCCAGGGATAATGTATTACATGTATTAAATAGCATGTAGAATTACATGTATTACATAACTAGTATGAACATGCGTAGAATGTAGCATGTAGAATTACATACTTATTACGTAGCTGATGCAAGAAGTATTAACATGCATACATGTAGGCCTATTACGTAGTCTGTACAACGTAGGTAGTGCATGAAGTATATGAACATGTGTACATGCATACTGTGCGTAGACAGTGACAGAAGTATGAACTTGCGTAAACGGTTTACGTAGCTAGTGAAAGAGGTATCAACATGCGTACATGTATTACGTAGCATGTAGAATTACATGTATTACGCAGCATGTAGAATTACATGTATTACGCAGCATGTAGAATTACATGTATTACGTAGCATGTAGAATTATAGGTATTACGTAGCATATGTCGAATTACAGGTATTACGTAGCTAGGGCAAGAAGTTTGAACCTGCATACATCATGTATTGTTTACATAGCTAGTGGCAGTGCACATGCAGCTAGCCATGTTGCAATTCAATATATGCTGATCTGAGTACTACTAGTAATTCAACAATCCAATCCAAATCCAGGGAAATGTAAAAGCCCAAATATGTAGATGAAGAGTTCTTTTTTGTTCATGTTCGCTCTTAAAGGCAATTAAGAAACTCATTTTTTGTGAATACGACACTGGCCTGGAATCAACTCCCAAACGAAGTTGTGAAGAGTACATCACCAGAGGTGGTTAAAGCCAAGATTGAAGAAAGCCACCTATGTTTCGACTAAACTCATCCGCGCCCTCTCCTTATCCGGTGCATTATACCTAAAGGTCCTGCACTGTACAACATCCAGATCCAGAAGGTTTCAAAAGCCATACAATTATGATGTAAGACAGGTTACAATAACAAATGGTGTACACTACAAGCTAGGATTTTGATACAGAAATTGTATGTGTTTATATATGTTGGTAACTTTGTTTACAATTGTCGGCTTGTTAGAACTACAGACATCCCCATGATATACTGGCCGCCGAGACTGGCCACACAATTATCAAGTGTGGGTTAAAGTCCGTAGGCACTTGCGCCATTGTTCAATTTTGGAAATGTCATTTTCTGTTAGTTGTCAAATGATTTAAAATTGTCACATGTATAACTACCTGGTCTTTTTTCTAATCTATTAATCTTAACTCTGTTAGTATACGTGTCAGCCCAGCATGTAATTACGGTATCTGATTTGACTGATTAACCATTTATCTATCCTTGCTAGCTAGTGCAAGAAGTATGAACACGCGTACATGTACCTGCCTACATTCAGTGCTAGCTATGTTGTAGTGCGATATGCTGATCTGAGTACTATTGCTAGTACTTGAGACCGGAGCTGAACTCGAACTGGTAGAATTACATGTATTATAGCTAGTGCTAGAAGTATTATTAACATGTGTACATGTATTACATATATTGCATAGTGCAAGAAGTATGAACATGTGTACATTACATGTATTACGTAGCTAGTGCAAAAGGTATGAACCTGCACACATGTACCTGAGCACATGCAGCTAGCCGTGTTGCAATGCAGTATGCATGCTGATCTGAGTACTACTATGTAGCAGTAATTCACCAATCTGCACATCTTTTAGCCAACACAGTTTCAATGGCATTTCTGTATGCGCGCACAAACTTAATAGTGTGCATAAATCTATTTTCTTTCTGTCCTTCCGTTTCTATCTTTCTCTTTCTTCTATCTATCAGTCAACCAATCTATCACCCTCACTCTTTCCTTCTGATATATCAATCAATCAATCAACCTCTTTTACTTCATTCCCTTTTTTGCTTTCTCTTTGTTTTTTTTTCTTGTGTATCTATCAATCAATCAATCAAGCAAGCAAGCAAGCAAGCAAGCAAGCAATATTTTACCCTCACTCTTTCATTTTTCCTGATCTATCAAATTCTTCTCAAACTCTTTCCTTCCCTCTTTTTCTCTCTCTTTCTTTTTATCTATAAATCAATCTTTCGTACCTCACTCAATCTTTTTCCATATCCATCAATCAAACCCTTGCTAATGCTGTTCTGCTTTTCTCTCCCCCTCATTGCAAATTTATTATTATGTTGAAATGATTCAGGATACATACACTGATAGTTATTCTTAAGATGACTGCATGTTTATTGTACATGACCAATAAAAAAGGAATCTCATTTATATGCACGTTCATTATTTTGATTGCATCTGTATACAAGGAAGGTATCATGTTTGGTCTTAATCATGTATTGCAATGGTCACATTTTGTGCTTTGTTGGATGGGTTCGATTCCCATGATGTTCCAAATATCAAATGAGAACATTCATTGGTGGCAACAGCATAAGTTGAGACTATTTACTTGTGATTAATGACATATCCTTAAATATTACATTCATGTCCACAAGGTAGCTCCATCAGTTATTTAAAGACTGTTGTTAACTTCATCTTAGAATCTAAGCAGTTTTTTGTAGAACTCAACAAATAGCAAGATATGCAATTGTTGTTCCAATATCTTTTTGTTTCTAACCAGGGATTCTAATCCAGTAGCCACAGAATCAACTGTCGAGGAGCTGGCTTTATCTGGTAATGGGTCTGAGGTCCAAGGAGCTGCATTTCAAAAGGTGATGAGTTTCCAGGAACTGTCAAAGAGGCGAGTTGTTGGATGAGTTTGAAGTCCTCTGTGGAAACAGGTGGACTCTACAAAGGAAAGGGAGAAGGAAGTATTGAAAGTGCACAATCGTCAGTACCAATGGGGAGTAGAGGTGCGTACAGGCTTTGCGAAAGGCCTGTTGACCTGTACACATCAGTCACACACATTGTGCGCTTGTCAGACTGGTAATTCGATCAAACTTCACAAACTTGACCGAAGCTACACAAAGTTTAAACAATGCTTACACACATGTGCACATACCGCTTATTTTGTGTAAACATGCCTATATGAAACATTGCCGCTACTATCGCTCGCATGTGAGATACCGACTATAGAAGTTTTACCTATCTTGAGGTTGGGCCTGATATAGAACCACCACCAAACACATCACCCTCTATTAACAATATCGCGCCACAAGAGCTCAGTTGTGTCACTGTGTGGGCTTTTAAGAATTTGGTGCTTTGTAAATTAATTATAGATTGTACATTGTAGGGAAAAAAAGTGGTGCGAGTAAAGGAAATGTTATATATTAGATGAAAAGCTATTTAATTTCCAATCTGTTTCTATGTTTACACACGATCATTCATAAAATACGCAGTCACATTAAAAAAAAGCACATTGCTACTACCACTCAGGTCCTTAACTGTTTCTGTAGGTCTGCAAGGCCAATTGTAAGGCCAAGATTTTAGTGGCATCATGGTCTGATGTATCCCCTATTCCTGTTGGGGGGGAGAAATATAAAAAGTAATTACTTTTCTCAAAATCAATAATATACAAATTCACTACAGATTATCATAGGGCAGGAAAAAAAAGGGGCGTATAAAGAAAATACAATAGACATCAGATGAAGAAAGATTCGAGGGACACGCACATACTGTGTAAATAGAATGATGTATACCCCTAGTTGTAATAAAGCCAACTTCAAGTTATGATAATGAAACAAACTACCATTTTCATTCAAAATTATATTTCATTACCATAAGTTATGCAATATAATGCAACTGTGTGTTGATGATGCAATGAACATTGTGCACATAAAGCTTTGGTCTCTATTCATGCTGTCGCCACCAATGAAAGTTCTGAATTGACATTTGGAACATCATGGGAGTCGAACCCATCCGACAAAGCACAAAATGCGACCATTGCAATAAGTGATCATGGACCTCCTTGGATCCAGATGATGTAGTGTTATTTCATTTATTGTTTATTGACCATGCACAACAATAAAATAATCAAAGAGTCAATTAATTTATTTGTCTTTTAAATTAATCTCTCATAATAGTACATGTGCAGAAGGAAAGGAGAAAGTAGATAAACATGGTAGGAAGAAGATTTCCTATAGATAAATATTGCTAAAATTATATAAGAATAAACCTGTGCCAGATATGTTTTTGTTCGTGTGTATGGGTTGGACCCATACACTAGATTGATAGATCAGGAGAAAGAAATGAAGGAAAGGGGGGGGGGCAGGGAGAGTGAAAAAGTTGACTAATCGATTGATTGATAGATTGATTGATTGATTGATACATCAGGAGAAAGATGCGGAAAGGATACTGATCTGAGGAGAGAAAGAGATTTGGTTGATTTAATTGATTAAATCATGTAGGAGAAAGAGGAAAGAAAGAGATCAATTCATAATAAATATTGCTAAAATTATATAAGAATAAACCTGTGCCAGATATGTTTTTGGTCCTGTGTATGGGTTGGACCCATACACTAGATTGATAGATCAGGAGAAAGAAATGAAGGAAAGGGGGGGGGGGGCAGGGAGAGTGAAAAAGTTGACTAATCGATTGATGGATAGATTGATTGATTGATTGATACATCAGGAGAAAGATGCGGAAAGGATACTGATCTGAGTAGAGAAAGAGATTTGGTTGATTAAATCATGTAGGAGAAAGAGGAAAGAATGAGATCAATTCATAATAAATATTGCTAAAATTATATAAGAATAAACCTGTGCTAGATATGTTTTTGGTCCTGTGTATGGGTTGGACCCATACACTAGGTTGATAGATCAGGAGAAAGAAATGAAGGAAAGGGGGGGGGCGAGAGAGAGTGAAAAAGTTGATTAATCGATTGATTGATTGATACATCAGGAGAAAGATGCAGAAAAGGACACTGAACGGAGGAGATCTAGAAAGATATTTGGTTGATTAAATCATGTAGGAGAAAGAGGAAAGAAAGAGATCAATTCATTGGTAGATGAGAGGGAGGGAAAGATAGAGCATGGACTGATGGAGAGAAATGAATAAGGAGTGAGTGTAAGAGAAATATATGTTAACAGGGGTACACTTGCCAGTCATATTACAGTTCTTATAAGCAGGGAGGTGGGAGTTCCCTGTTATAAGTAGCATTGCTTCTTTTCTTCTACTTAGTCTACCATCGCAGACAATAAATTAACATTTTAAGGACATTTTTCATCCCCTGAGTGAAGACTATTC
The DNA here is from genome assembly GCA_963669155.1 of Arbacia lixula. Taxonomy (NCBI): domain Eukaryota; kingdom Metazoa; phylum Echinodermata; class Echinoidea; order Arbacioida; family Arbaciidae; genus Arbacia; species Arbacia lixula. The sequence continues at coordinate 28,411,792 of OZ022583.1, read as the reverse complement.
CTTACTCCATGGCTATGCCTTGTCCAAAGTAGTTGCAGTATATGCTTTATTGTAGTCTCATAATGCAGATTCTACTTCATGGACTACACAAAGTTCATGGGAATGTGCTTCCAAACTCCCAACTACTCCTCTAAACTTAAAGAGGTCTGTAAACCCAGACTGCCACCACTCTTACATAATGATCAGGCTGGTTCCCAAGACAACCACTCCACATCCAGTAGACTGAGGTCAAAGGGATTAGCCCTGCCTCATAGTTAGTACACTGTGCACAGTGCACGCAGTGAATAGGAATTCACCACCATACAGAAGTGTACAGAGTGAAGTATGTTATCAGGCCCATGTGCAAAGTGGATGGAATTCACACTGTGCACAGAGTGAATGGGCCATATCCTATGAATAAAGTGAATGGATGCTTTACTGTGTACAGAATGAATTGGGGGGGGGGGGGCATAGACAGCTCTTACATACCACCACCTACATACCCGCATGCCCTCAATCAATGAATTTGTCAAAGAAATTAATTTCTTCAAATAGAACAAGTAAAGACAAAAATAAATTTAAGGTGGATAAAATTAAAAGATTTCCTAATATTGCTAAAATTATATAAGAATAAACCTGTGCCAGATATGTATTTGTTCCTGTGTATATTTTATACCCATACACTAGATTGATAGATCAGGAGAAAATGGAGGGGTGCAGGAGGGAAAAAATTGATTGATTGATTGATTGATACATCAGGAGAAAGATGCTAGAGAGGGTACAGAAAGATATTTAGTTGATTGACAGATCATGCAGGAGAAAGAGGAAAGAAAGAGGTCAATTTAAACCCTAACCTTAACCTTAACCCTGCCTCATAGTTTATTTCCAGGAGCACTTACATGCTGAAAATGAATGGTGGCTTAATACACTGTGTACACAGTGAATAAGAATTCCCCTAAAGTGGATGGGATTCGTACTGTGTACAGCGTGAACGGGAATGTACTTTTACTCGCACATTAAGGGTCTGTCTCATGATCTCACGCATGACATCCATATTTCTAACGCATTGGGACCCGACAGAAAAAAAAAGTAGCATGATTTGCTATACACTTCCATTGGCTGCCTGCGCACGAGCCATCTACAGGCCTGGCATACGCATTGAGAGTCGAGAGTGCAGTCAGCAAACAGTGCAACATGACGTGTACTTTGTACGTACATGTGATACAATGAATCACCCGCAAGAATCGCATGGTTTTATACGTATGGCCATGAATCGTATACATACATGTATACCATCTGCGTCGATATCGTGATGAAACCCATCACGTGACACATGCGCTGAGTCATGAAAATCTCACATATACAATTTTGTTGAACTTGGCATCTCTGATGCATACACAGAGCCACATATTCATGTTCCAAGCCGATACGATGATGCCTAACATTTCGCAGTGGCAATTAATAAAAAAATAACAGTGACAAATCACGGGGGGGGGGGGGTCATTCATGCACAGGTAGAGTGTAATTCATGACATCAACTGCTAGAGACAAAAAAGCAGAGCAAAGGCTATTAAAAATCTAAAAATATGAAATAAAGGGGGATCTTTCTAAATTGTGTACAATACCAAATGCACAGCGAATAAGCACTGAAATTAACCAATTTTCAGCTTATTTGTTCAATTCTCTAGACTTCTTCTTCATCTGAAATTTTTGTTTCCTGTATTGTACATTCCTATTCTACCTTTACATGACATTTCATTGTGAACAATGGAGAAGATGAATAAATAATGTGGGTCATTCTATATCTCATTTCTAATGAGTAGTGCCAACATGCAAATATGATACGGGTGTATCACTCATGCATGTACTCACCATTCTCATACATACACAAGACTAGGCATAACTGTATTGGCTGTATGTATATATTGCTAATTTGTATTATATCCATACACATAGCCACGTATTCATGTTTCAAGCCAATAATATTATACCGATTATACCGCAGTGGCTATTTACCAATAACAACCTAAGAGTGAGAAATTAAGAGGGGTCATTCAGTGTACAATACCAGATGCACATCTCAGGGACTGCAGTGTACTGGTAACTTACGACGTCAACTGCTGCAAATGAGATACTTCAGACAATTTAACATTTGAAAAGTTGATTGACACCTCCAATGATTATTCTCAACTACATCGAACATATCGCAGTGGCTATTTGCCGATAAAAAAACAACAGTGAGAAATTAAGGTGGGGGGCATTCTAAATTGTCTACAAAGCTGAGTGGCACACATTCAGTGTAATTTGTGACATCAACTGCTGCAAATGAGATTCTTCAGACAATTCAACGTATGGGTATATTCATGCATGTACTCACCCTTCTCCAGGCCGTTATCGTGCATACATGTACTTTATGCATAATTGTATTGGCTTGTACATGTTTGACGCTAATTTGTACATAATACAAACACATAGCCACGCATTCATATTTCAAGCCAATACAATGATACTGATATCGCAGTGGCTATTTGCCGATCAAAACCTAAGAGTGAGAAATTGAGGGGCCTTTCTTCTTTTAGTACAATAGCAGATGAACATCACAAGAACTGCAGTGTACCGGTCACATATGACGTCAACTGCTAGAAACAAATGAGATTCTTCAGACAATTACATGTAAACATTTGAAAAGTTGACAGACACATTCAATCATTATTCTCAACTACACCAAACATATTGCAGTTGCTATTTGCCGATAAAATAACAACTTTGAGACAGGGCATTCTAAATTTGGTACAACTGAGTAGCACATTCCTACAGGCATTATGTACTTACCGTGACGTCAACTGGTACAAACGACATTCTTCCGACAATTCAACAATTTGAAAGTTGACGACACGTTCAATGATCATTTTCAACTACACCAAACATATTGCAGTTGCTATTTGCCGATAAAATAACAACTTTGAGTTTGAGACAGGGCATTCTAAATTTGGTACAACTGAGTAGCACATTCCTACAGGCATTATGTACTTACCGTGACGTCAACTGGTACAAACGACATTCTTCCGACAATTCAACAATTTGAAAGTTCACGACACGTTCAATGATCATTTTCAACTACACCAAACATATCGCAGTGGCTATTTGCCGATAAAAAAGCAACGGTGAGAATTTAAGGAGGGGGGCATTCTAAATTGTCTCCCATACCAAATGCACAGTGAATAAGCACTGAAATTAACCACTTTTGAGCTTATTTGTTTCATTTTGTAGACTCTCCCTTCATCTGAAATTTTGGTTCCTACATTGTACATTTCTATTTTACCTATACACGACATGTCAATGTGAATAATAGAAAAGATCAAAAAATAATGTGGGTCATTCTAAATGTCACTTCTAATGAGCAACATGCAAACATGATGGGGTGGGTGTACCACGTAGATACTCACCGTTCTCCACGCCAAGTCTGGCGGCCTGGAAGTACAGTATTCCAAAGAAGGATTGATGAAAAGAATACCGTAATTTCAGCGTCATAATCTGCTTTCCTTTGTATAAAACCTTGTCTTTCTTATCTCGGAAGCCTTCAGTTGAACTAGTCTTCTATGAATTCGCCAATTATTTCTAATTACCAAGAAAAAAGATGATTTCGTCATACAGCCGGATAAAGCTTTGGCTATACACAAAACATATGGAAGTATCCAGTTGTTGCAACTTCACGGTCTCGGGTACCTGGGGTCAATCAGTCGTCCGTGCGAGAGTCCGAAACATTTTGAATAGAATTCTGTCATAACTTGCAGATATTTTTACTTTAAAAAATAATATCGAGCCGGCTATTCAGAAATCCGTAGAAAGATGAATTCAGACCTCAATTCCTGAATCCTGAGGCGTAGGATATTAGAAATTGAAAGAAAAATGTTGTCAAAGAGAGGCAAAAATGTTCGAAAATCCTGTTTGCAAAATGAATGAGAGTTTTACTGCATGTGTACGAATTCAGAAGTGTAACCCTAGCACTGCTGGGATGGGGGGGGGGGGAGAAGGGCATGGACAGCTCTTACCTCCTTCCACCTACCTGGGGGGGGGGGGAATGACCAGCTTAAATACTACATAACTGAGGGGGCAAGAACAGTTCATACATTCTATTATCTACCTTGAGGGGGGGGAGACATAATTATCTTCTACCACCTCCATGTGAGATACCGACTATAGAAGTCTTACCTATCTTGAGGTTGGGGCAGCTAGGGGGAGGGGATGTGGGGGAGGGGGAAGGGCATGGACAGCTCTTACCTCCTTTCATCTACCTCTGTGGGGCGGGGGGGGGGGTGGGTGATGACCAGCTTAAATACTACATACCTATAAGGGGGGGGGGCAAGAACTGCTCTTATATTCTATTACCTACCTTGGTGGGAGGGGGGGGGGAGACATTAACGGCCTTATAACATCCAACTACATACCTTGGGTTGGGGGGGGGGGGCATGAACAGGACATAATTATATTCTACCACCTCCATGTGACATACCGACTATAGAAGTTTTACCTATCTTGAGGTTGGGGCTGATATAGAACCACCATCGAACTCTATAAACAATGTCGCGCCACAAGAGCTCAGTTGTGTCACTGTGTGGGCCTTAAATAATTTGGTACTTTGTAAATATTAATTATATATTGTACCATGTGGGGAAGAAAAGAAGTACGAATAAAGGAAATGTAATATATCAGATGAAGAGCTTTCTAAATCCCATCTGTTTCTATGTTTACGAACGATCATTTATAAAATACACAGTCACATTAAAAAAAAAAAAGCACATTGCTACTACCACTCAGGTCCTAAAGTTTTTGTGTAGTAAGGCCAAGATTCTAGTGGCATCATGGTCTGATGTATCCCCTATTCCCTGTTGGGGGAGAGAGAGATACAAAAAAATGATTACTCTACTCAAAATCCAGAATATACAAATTCACTACAGATTATCATAGGGCAGGAAAAAAAGGGGCGAATAACGAAAATACAATAGACATCAGATAAAGAAAGATTCGAGGGACACGCACATACTGTGTAACTGGAATGATGTATACCCCTAGTTGTGATAAAGCCAACTTCAAGTTATGATAATGAAACAAACTACCATTTTCATTCAAAATTTTATTTCATTACCATAAGTTATGCAATATAATGCAACTGTGTGTTGATGATGCAATGAACATTGTGCACATAAAGCTTTGGTCTCTATTCATGCTGTCGCCACCAATGAAAGTTCTGAATTGACATTTGGAACATCATGGGAATCGAACCCATCCGACAAAGCACAAAATGCGACCATTGCAATAAGTGATCATGGACCTCCTTGGATCCAGATGATGTAGAGTTATTTCATTTATTGTTTATTGACCATGCACAACAATAAAATAATCACAGAGTCAATCAATTTATTTCTCTATGAAATTAATCTCTCATGATAGTACACGTGCAGAAGGATAGCTAGAGAAAGTAGATAAACACGGTGGGAAGAAGATTTCCTAATATTGCTAAAATTATAATATATAAGAATAAACCTGTGCTAGATATGTTTTTGTTCCCGTGTATGGGTTGGACCCATACTTTAGATTGATAGATCAGGAGAAAGAAATGAAGGAGAGGGGGGTGTGGCATGGAGGAGTGAAAGAATTTACTAATTTGATTGAATGATTGATAGATAGATTGATTGATTGATTGATACATCAGGAGAAAGATGCATGAAAGGATACTGATCTGAGGAGAGAGAGAGATTTGGTTCATTGAATCATGCGTAAGGACACGTTCAATGATTATTCTCAACTCCACCGTACATATCGCAGCGGCTATTTGCCGATAAAAGGGGGCATTCTAAATTTGATACAATACTAGGTGGCAAATGCATAGTACATTATATGCAGTCTATGTACGTACTGTGACGTCAACTGTTACAAACAAAATTGTTCGGACAATTGAACCGTAACGACACGTTCAATGATTATTCTCAACTACACCCAACATATCGCAGTGGCTATTTGCCGATAAAAAAGCAACAGTGAGAAATTAAAAGGCGGCATTCTAAATTTGATACAATACTAAGTGGCAAATGCATAGAGTACCATGCAGTCTATATGTACGTACTGTGACGTCAACTGTTACAAACAAAATTGTTCGGACAATTGAACCATGACGACACGTTCAATGATCATTCTCAACTACACCGAACATATCGCAGTGGCTTTTTTCCAATAAAAAAACAACGATGAGAATTTAAGGGAGGGCATTCTAAATTGTCTCATACCAAATGCACAGTGAATAAGTGCTGAAATTAACCACTTTTGAGCTTATTTGTTTCATTTTGTAGACTCTCCCTTCATCTGAAATTTTGGTTCCTACATTGTACATTTCTATTTTACCTATACACGACATGTCAATGTGAATAATAGAAAAGATCAAAAAATAATGTGGGTCATTCTAAATGTCACTTCTAATGAGCAACATGCAAACATGATGGGGTGGGTGTACCACTTAGACATGTACTCACCGTTCGCCACGCCAGGTCTGGCGGGCAGGAAGTATTCCAAAGGATTGATGAAAAGAACACCTTAATTTCAGCGTCATAAACAGCTTTCCTTTGTATAAAACATGGTCTCCCTTATCTTGAAAGCCTTCAGTTGAACTAGCCTTCTTTGTATTTGCCAATTATTTCCAATTACCAAGAAAAAAGATGATTTCGTCACACAGCCGGATAAAGCTTTGGCTTAATAACAAGTTATTCACAAATCATATGGAAGTAGTTCCAGTTGTTGCAACTTAACGGTCTCGGGTACCTAAGGTCAATCAGTCCGTGCGAGAGTCCAAAACATTTTAAATAGAATTCTGTCATAACTTTACAAAATTGCAGATATTTTTACTTTAAAAAATAATGTCGAGCTGGCAATTAAGAAATCCGTAGGAAGATAAATTCAGACCTCAATTCCTGAATCCTGAGGTGTAGGATATTATAAATTGAAAGAAAAATGCTGTCAAAGAGAGGCAAAAAAGTTCGAAAATGACCAAAAATGTTCAAAAATTCACAAATAAAAACATCACACTTTGAAAGTCGCTTAATTTTCAGAAAAAATTATAACATTTCATGAATGTCTCTAAGGTGATAAAAATATAGCCATTGATGACATCCTACCCATTCACTGTACTATATGAGGTTTAATTGCAAAGAAAAAACATGTCAAACATGACCTAAGCAATTGAGGTACCCAAACGTCAAATTTGAGGTACACAGGGTTGATTGAGGTACCCAAAGTTAAATTTCAGGTACCCAAAGTTAATTTCGAGGTACCCGAAGTTAATTTCGAGGTACCCGAGGTAAAATCTCGGGTACCAAGAGTCAAATTTCAGGGAGTCACGTCAAATTTCGGGTACCAAGGTACAATTTCGGGGAACCGCGTCAAATTTCGGGGAGACTTGGTCAATTCTCGGGTGCCCAAAGGTACAGGATGATAACCCTAACCCTAACCCTAACCCTAACCCTAACCCTAACCCTAACCCTAACCCTAACCCTAACCCTAACCCTAACCCTAACCCTAACCCTAACCCTAACCCTAACCCTAACCCTAACCCTAACCCTAACCCTAACCCTAACCCTAACCCTAACCCTAACCCTAACCCTAACCCTAACCCTAACCCTAACCCTAACCCTAACCCTAACCCTAACCCTAACCCTAAACCCTAACCCTAACCCTAACCCTAACCCTAACCCTAACCCTAACCCTAACCCTAACCCTAACCCCATATCGATTTGTTTAGTACAAAAAACGCTCCTATTTTCAGCACAGAAATACAAGGTTTTACGCACAGGTTATGCATCACTGCCCTCGCACCGCGAATGATCGCGTTGTGCAAGAGGGAGCTACGGACTGCTACATTATATGATAGGGGTGTTCATTGCACACATGCTAGCGCTACTAGATCCGTTGCGCTCATTGTCACCCCGAATTGTCATCTTCTCAGTCGTATTTTAACTCAACTGTTCCTTATTACTTGTCATTTTCCTTTCCCTTTTTCTCTTATCTTTATTGTGGTCTTCCTTTTTTGTAAATGCATCTGTCTTTCATTTGATTTTCTGTGTATCTAGTTCGTTCACTTTTGACTTCTTTGCCGGCATCTCTCTAATATACATCATGTGATACACACAAAATATTTTGACAAATACGCAAACACACATGTAGACTCGTACATCTACAAAATACATGTACAGAGGAAACACATACATATGCACGTATGAGAATGCACACACACACACACACACACACAAACACACACACGCACACACATACACACGCACACACACACACACACACACACAGGCGACATCACATTTATTTGACACACATTAATTCATAGCACTTTCAAACTTATTACACTGTATCCCAAAATCCACAGGAATGCATACATGCATATGCACAGACACATAGACACATACATACAAAAAAAAACACACAACACATTCATATTGGTGGGTATATAATAAGGGAAAACAGAAAAAATATATATAACATTCAAGAATTTATTCATCCATTAAAGCAATCAAATGATAGTTCATCGACACATACGGTGTCGGTGGGGTCATTCAACATCACTTTATCAGTACACACTTATGAGCATAACAATCAACTCAAGCCGTAACGGCAAAAAAGGTCAATCGGCCATCTAAAGTGCGATATCACCTTAAGTTCAGAAAACTGTAGAAATTATTCATTAGAATTAAAACATCAACTGTACTAGTAATAGATCAAATGTCATGTTGATTTTCGCCGATTTCAGCAAAGTTAAAGAGTACCTTACAAATTGTTTATATGTTCACTCTACACTGGATTGTTACCTTTTATTGTTATTATCTGCTCTTTGAAATGCTGAGTCATGTGGATCCGCTTTCTTCAGGGCGCTTGGGATGGACACGATCCTTTCTTTTGGGATATTTTCATCGTAATGAGAAGGCCATCCAATGTAGTGAACTTTATAGGTATCTTCATTTTCTGCAAGTATTTCTAGGTCCCACAATTTTGAAGACCATAATTGTTGCTTCTTCCTGTAATTTAACTTCACTTCTGAGTCTGTAGTATAGATACTTCTGTCCACCGTTGATCTAAGCTGATCACGAGGCCTCAGTTCCATTCCTGTTAATTGAAAAAGAAATAAGTCTTAAGTTGACATTTTTTTTGCTGCTTAAATTATCTGAGCTATTGTCAATTGATCTACATGATTTTCTTTACTTTCATTAGTTATACTACACCTGCAATGTAGACTGTGTACACAGTGCAAATAGAGTACACCTGAATTGTTTTGTTTATTTTTGATAAAGCTTTGAACATGATTTGCGACTACGAGCATGCGCACCCCTTCACAAAAGTAGGTTAGGCCCAACAACAACGTACTGTACTGTGTTTACGCGTAGTGCAGTGTGGTACATCGATCAGCGCAGCTTAAACTGAAATTGAAAGAAAAAACTTAAGTCTTCAGCAAGCTTCCTGATAATTACAACTGGCATTGTCAATAACAATGAATCATTCGAAATTAATGCCTATGATATGAAAAAGGGTTATATCGATTTTAATTTTATTCCCCTACTCCAGAATCTGTCGTAATTTTCATAACAATTGAAGCTGTGAATATCGGATTAAGAATTTGATTGCCGGGTTTCCGCGTTGTCTACAATACATGAACAAATATGAAGTCTAAATTAGTTCTCGTCGGCCAAGCCCAGGCAAGATGTCTAACTTTCAAATCTACTTTAGATTTACATTATAGTCAAAATTCTTTAGACGAAGGTCCACAAAACATGCCAGATGATTGCTTACCAGTTATAAGATCCTGTGTCCACGGCCTTTATCGAAATTCAAATCAATTGGTCTTCCAAACTTCCACAAAAGTGTCAAGGTGATCGCGTTCGTGATGCTGCTGCATTACGCGCGCTAGCGCTAAAATGTATATCGTATGCATTCACGCGCTGGATTTGCCAGGCAGATATGCCATACCAGGAGCCATCCAATTGGGAATGGTGTTAGAAAAGTGAAAAGTGACAGAGGTTTTTTTCATCCAATCAAAAACATTCTTTGATTTTTACCAACTACAGAACAGTCTTTAATTTATCTCTTTTTAACAGGTTCTAATATGACGTCTGCAATTATTTACGGCGGTTTGAAAATGCACTACTACACGCGATCTGGGGCTTGACCATAGACTTTATGTACAAACGGATCACAAAAATGATCAAACAAGCTCTTAAAAACCTCAAAAGTGACAGAACCTAATTTCCCCCAAAGTGAATGAAAATTATATCATGTTCAAGAGGAGAATCTGCTCTAGCCTGTATTCTTTTAACAGATCAGAATGTTAACGCGTTTGGAAGGTATCTCGGTAATTCCATTAAAAAAATGATTTTTTTCCTGTGATCCCCATAGGAAATTAATTACGCGCAGCGCGCCTGGTGTAAAAGGAGCGCAAACAAATCGATATGTAACCCTAACCCTAACCCTAACCCTAACCCTAACCCTTAACCCTATGGTAGTTGAATGGTGGCTCTATGGTAGATGAATGATGGTTTTATGATAGATGAATGGTTGCTCTTTGGTAGATGAATGATGAATCTATGGTAGATGAGTAGTGGATCAATTGTATCTTAATGGTAGACCTATGGTATCTGTATGGTAATTGAATGGTAGAATATGTAGGTGTGGCTTAATTTGAATAAATGAATAAATTTGTCCCAATTATTTAAATTACTTCTATGGTAAATGAATGGTAGATCTGTGGCAGATTTGCTTTGGTGTTTGTATGGTATTCTATGGTAGATTTGCTATGGTGTTTGCATGGTGTACCATAAAGATTTTTTTGTAAGGGGATGGACTTGGTGTCTGCCTTCGTAAGTCATTTAAAGTGGACATGAATACATCCAAAGCCTTCGAGTCTTTTGAATCCATGGATTTGACTGTTAACAGTTGTTCCCGATATTCACCTGTCCGACTTGTAGTGATCTATAGTCCGCAACTGACAGCAGACAAAATGCCCACAGCTCTAAGATTTTTTTAATGAGTTTTCATCACTCCTCGAAGAACTAGCTACTTATCCAGGTCACGTCATGGTGTGTGGAGATTTTAATATTCACGTTGACGATGTTGCAAACTCCAACACTGCACTTTTAAGTGACATTATCACCTCATGTAACTTTAATCAACATGTTAGATCACCAACTAATGCAGGAGGTCATACCTTGGATTTGATCTTGACACGTTCTTCAGATAATTTCATTTTGAAAGACAATATCGAAATCTCTGATATCTTGCCTTCAGATCGTGCACTAGTTGAATGTAAGTTGAATATTTCCACACCAATGCCAAACAAGATTGTCTAAAGACACGCAAGTTTCGTGAGATTGATATTGATGCCCTTTGTTTGGATATTAGGAGATCTGCACTACTTTTGGCTCCTTCTCCCTATTTAGTGACACTTGTAGAACAATATGAAAATATATATCCTACATGATCTCTTAGATAGGCATGCGCCTGAAGTTACCCGGACGATTATCATTAAGTTTAATAAACTTTCCTCATCATCAAATGCGAAGGTTCTCCCATCCAAGAGCTCCGCCAGTGATATACAGTTGGCAAATCAGTTTGTGCAGTTCTTTTCTGAGAAAGTCAAATATGTAAGGAATGAGTTGTCAAGTCATGTAAACTCCTGATTGTCATCTGTATCAGAGCCCACTACCAGTACCACTTTAAATGCAACAGATACATATAGACCTACCTTTCCAGAGTTTAATCCTATCACTGAAGTAGCAGTAAAGCGTGTGGTGGTTAACTCTCCATCTTCATCTTGTGATCAGGATCCGTGATACCCACATGGTTGGTGAAGAAATGTGTTGATGAGCTTGCTCCTGTCCTCACACGAATAGTTAATTTGTCTCTGATGAACGGCTATTTTCCTGACACCTTCAAACATGCACAGGTTGACCCTCTTATAAAAAAAAGTCAGGTTTGGATCCATAGATGTTAGCAAACTGTAGACCGATAGCGAAGCTTAAATTTCTTGGGAAATTAGTTGAGCGAGTATCTGCTAACCAAATACATGCATATCTAGATCTGAACGGTTTATATGGAAGAACACAATGAGCTTATAGGAAAAGCCACAGTATTGAGACAGCTATGGTCCGCATTTATAATGACTTAATCTTAGCAGCAGATAGGGGGGAGGAGACGGTGCTGGTGATGCTGGAATACTCCTCCGCATTTGACACTATTGACCATGACATTATGCTTGATCGATTTTCGTTACAATATGGGATTACAAGTACTGCATTGAAGTGGTTTCATTCATATTTCAGCAATCGCACTCAAAGTGTGTCTATCAAGGGCACTGCATCTGCTCCATGTGTTTTAAGTGAGGGGGTTCCTCAGGGTTCAGTTATGGGGCCATTAATGTTTTTTCTATGTACACGGCTCCATTGGAAAATGTAATAGAGAAGTGTGGCATCGGCAAAATGATATATGCTGATGATGCCCAAATTTATGTCTCAATACCAAAATGTACTAGTCGTAGTAACTAGTAGTAATAACTCGAATTGAATCTTGTCTGTGTGAAATACATGAGTGGTCACTGCAAAACAGTTTAAAGTTAAATCTAGGAAAAACGAAAGTTGTGCATGTAAAACCTCGTGATAAATTAAAACCATCGCTGTCAATGACAGTTTCTGATATTCCCGTTTTGTCAGTTTCAAAAGCACGTGACCTGGGAGTTATTGTTCAGGATGATCTGCGTATGAACACTCACATTGATAGTATTTGTAAATCGGCTGCCATTGGACTACATAGGAATGGGAAGATCAGACATTTTTCTTTTGGAGACTCAACTAAATAAACTCCAACGTGTACGAATTCAGCGGCAAGGCTTGTAATGCGAAAAAGGGAAATTGAACATTTAACTCCGATCCTACGTAGTCTCCACTGACTCCTGATAAGGGCTCGTGTTCAGTTTAAAATCCTCACTCTTGTATTCAAATGCTTATGTGGAAATGCTCCTGTCTATCTTTCTAAACTCATCAAACCATACCAGCCTACTCGTAATCTTCGTTCTCAATCCAAAAATCTTCTTTCTGAAATTCGTGTAAAATCTAAGATATTCAGTGATAGAGCTTTTGCAAATACGGCACCCAGATTATGGAATAACCTTCCCCAAAGGCATTAGATCATTGACAGACTTCGATCAATTCAAATCAAGACTAAAGACGCATCTGCTTGCTAATTATTAGTTATTTTCAAATTCTCACATAATCAATTTTTACCCTCACACGCATAGAGACTATTTCAATGGTATTATGCGTCTCTAAGAATTGAATATTAATTATTATTATTATTATTACTAGGTGGCATTTTTTTTGCAGTCTAAATTTCAAAATATCTATTTGAATGTATGCCTCAATATTCCTTATATCTCTTTATATGCCTGTTATTTATGCAAAAGTACAAAAATACGTCATGTGCAAGTCAATAGGCCTAATATGCATGAATATTCATGAGTATCTCCGTTATCAATTTGTTTTTCAAGTATATTACATAATATGCCAGTTGAGTGAACAATAATTGCTTGAAGTGAAAGTAATGAGCTATGGGTATAAATTACGGTTAGGCTAATGATTAGACTGAGATGGGATTAGGATTAGTTTGTAGTAGTTGGATTAGTTGATATACCAGTGTGGTCAATGGGTTTCAACTTGAATCAATTGGTAAATATGCCAGCAAGTTCTATTGGTTTCAAGTGGTCAAATGATATAACAGTATGGGTTTCAAGTGGATTCAACTGGTAGACACACCTAGGGTTTCAATATGTGCTCCGACTGAAATATATGGTATCAGGTATCTTTTATGGAAGGATATGAAGCAACTCTCTTTCTTTGAACCCATGTGCCACATGCGTTTTTGACAGGTGCTGTTTAGGTGCTTGAACAATTATTAACATGATTGCGTTACAATGGCTTCTCAGAGAGTACACACGAAATTTACAGTCTCAATTTGCTTGTCCCATTCTGTTAGTACTAATAGTTCTATGAGCATAACATGTATCAGCAAACACAAATAAGCATTTTTTTCAAGTAAAATATGTCCGCTGCACGCTAACGCACACAAACACTGTTAATGAGAATACACAGCTTAACATATCATATTGAGAATGGTTGAACCCCGCAAATGCACAAGATGTCGAAAGTGAAGATATTAGTCTATTTTGTAAGTAATAAAAAATTATAATTTGTCAGATATTCTAATGATTCCTCATTACATTTCAAAACAAAAGCAGGGTAAAAGATTTGTCATAATCTGCCTTTAACTTCCTAAATGTTTACAACATATTTGTCAAAAAATAGAGCAATTCGACTGCCTGGCAGTCGATAAATATGCCTCCGCCTCTTTGCTAGTTCTATTTAGATTTATTCTCCGAAAATGTTTGTTTGGTGGGCAATGTACCATTGAATTCCTATGTGAAATGAAAATATCATATTCTGTTTTTCCATGTTTAGCCAAGTTTGGCAATGTTCATTGACCTTTGACCCCTTACTCCTCTGACTTCCAATGTAACCAGTGTGTCTAAATCCATCCTTGTATCAAATATATTTAAAATTAGCAAATTTTGGCAAAGTCCATTGACCCTTGTGCTCTGAACTTGCAATGATTTTTATCAAATATGCCATTAGTCTATCCCCATGATATGGTTCATCTTTGCACCATGTTTGGTTAAAAATGCATAATTGGATTGGGGTTGAGAAAAATATCAATTTGTGGGCAACTTTTAGCCAATTTAGGCAAAGTTCATTTACCTTTGATGTTTAAACTTTTAGGAATTTTATCCAAACTGTCACCAGCGTACCTCCATGAAGTTATACATTTCTATACCATGTTTGGTTAGAATTGCACAATTGAATTCGGATTTGGGTTTATGGTGAAAATATAAATTTTTATTGTCATGAATACACAGTGATAACCTGCCATCTTGTTAATTGTTTGGATTATGTATTTAAGGACCTTTAGATCGAAACGTATTGATTCACTATATTAGTGTTATAATATATCCTACACGTATGTCATATTGAAATTCTTGTTCTCTATTTCTTGTAACTAAATTTCCGGCTGTAAAAAATTACACCTTTACCTTTATAATAGAATTCATAATGATTGTTCATGTCCTTATAAAAAATGAATTGAGTTCCTTTTTTGACAGAACAGAACATTGAGAGTCTATGTACTTCGTACAAAAGATTGAGTTCACTACACCATGCATTCTATGGTGTATACCGGGCCTTGTTAACATAATTTCCCGCAATGAGTAACCCACATGTATTTGCAGTGTCTTGAAATTTGATAAATTCCTCCAATCCTCTTTTGTAGCAAATATTACTAATCTTAAACACATATCGTACGGTTCATAACACACGCACATTTCTACGCTGCGTCGAGTTGTGACGTACTAAATTAATATCGCTGCAGAGGTTTCATATTTTTGAGACTGCGCTGCGCTGATGGCTCACACGTTTTGATAGGATTTCAGAACAGATGTGATGTGTAATCATTTCGTTCTTATCGATCTGGGTAGTCAAACAATATGAATAGTCCACAGTATTTATCGTAAAGTCAAACAAATGTATTATTTTTGTTGTATGTGTAAGTTCCATTCGATCCTTGAATATCAGGGACATTCTCGCTGTACACATATATTTCGCTTTAAATCAGTGTAAGCTGTTTTAAAGTCTGCTCATTGTATTACAAAACAAAGGCGAAGATTAATCAAACGAAATTGTATTTTTAATACGTGTAATGAGCAATCAATCTAATTTTTATGGCTAATAATATACCAAATATCTCGAAACCAATAAACTTTGTACTAAGTGCCATTAATTGTGTTTCCACAACTAGCAAGTTGTTATGGGCATTGTGTTGATGATATATGGATGTGAATGTTGGAAAATATCCAAGGAAATAGAGGATTGCTTACAAGCAGCAGAAACGTGGTACCTCAGACGTATGGTAAGGATCCCATGGACAAGCCACACATTAAACATATCCACTAGAGAGAGGGCAGGCAGACAATTTATTTTGCTAAAAGCAGTTAGGAAAAAGCAGTTGGACTTTTTAGACCACTGCATGAGAAAATGAAATTTAGAGTGTTTGTTTCTTACTGGAAAGATATCAGGAAAGAGGGATTGAGGACGCCAAAGAGTAACGTTTTTGCAGAGCATTGCAACGTGGACTAGATTGAAAAAGATTGAGCTTCTTAGACTGTCAATGGAAAGGAAAGCCTGGCATTTCATAGTCGCCAATGTCACAAGATATGGTAATTGAGAGCGAGAAACCTGTCCTATAGCCGACAAAAGGTATAGCGCCAGCTCGTGACACAATATTGAAACAAAATCACGGCACTTGAGAGTGAGAGAGAGAGAGAGAGAGGGAGAGAGAAGGGGGGGGGGGGGGGTTGATGCTATATTAAGATATGGTTTATGGCTCGTGTATACCTGTCCATTAAGCAGAGATGGATTTGTTCCTTGCTTAGGTCGATACTCCCCCAATTGGCAATTATCTCCAAATTTGTAGAAAATACAAAAAGATCTTAAATTCTGCAGATGTCAACTGGTCATGAGCAGCACATCAGGGATCACAGGTGTTTCGGCCATTTGAATGTTGTACACCTCCCCCTGGCTGGCCAGTGCTACGCTGGAATACCCTGGACGGCATTCCCATTGACACCTAAGTGATCTGGATTGTCCAGAAAGCACGACGATGCCTTCTGAACAACCCAAGCCGAGCCCATCTCGGGAGCCCCACACATTCTCCTCACCCACTTCTCCCCTTCCCTACCACTGAACCCCATTGCTCGGATCCACCTTCTTACAGAGACACCCGCAAACCCCCTGCACCCAACCTGGACGGTATGTACATCCGCTCCCCATCCATTCTGCTCACACTCCTGCTTCAAACTAGCATACTTATCCAATTTTCCCTCCCTCGCCTCTTCTATCCTTGTCTCCCATGCCACCATCAACTCGACCATCACAATCTTACGTGCTGACCTAGCCACTAGAATCATATCTGGCCGCAGGGTTGTGACTTACACCTCTTCCGGCATACACAATCAAATACAACCACAATTATTCTGCTTCTTATAGAGCATGAATTCCATGTCGTGTTCTTGCATCGAGACTGTGCATATCACATGCTATTACTTGTAACACGGAGACTTGTGTCGAAGAATGATTCATGCCGCATAGTCATGTCCGCTTCCGTTCTCTTACAATACTAAAATATTGACCGGTAGCCGACATAATTGCAAACAGAATCGAAATATGGCTGCACGGTGCATCAGGAGACGACTTTTCCTTACGTGCGGTATTGACATTTCAAATTATTTAAAAATTCAAATCATTTCACATAGTCATTTAACCCTATTACTCGGGGGGGGGGGGGGGGGGGCATAATGGGCCCCAACCCCTCTCTTTTTTTTGTACTTCTTAACGCCTCAATATTTCGAAAGCAAATTTCATAACCTTTTTTCTTTGCTCCTTCCCGCACATTTAAATGCCAAATTTATGGCGATCGGACCTACCGCGCGGGTTTACCGAACGCATGTCACTAAAATTTCGCTATTTCTCTATATGACCGAGTATAACGCTATACGCTATGGACAACATCAGGAGCTTCTCCATTTCATGTAAATACCAAACGAGAAACCGGTCAGCTGCCCGGCTCAGTCAGCGGCGAGGCCCGATAAGGGGATAGTTAACCCTGAAATTATTTTGGTTTTTCAATAAAAGGAGAGATATGAAAGAAACATATTAGTGAACGTTTGAAGATTTTTTTTTTATTTTGTGAAGTCACGTGCACGAGGTGCTCTCCCATATGTTGTGTACAAAATTATTCCATAAATTGCTTTTTTTTTTGGACAACGGAATGATTTTGTTTTCGTACAGGCATGTGTGTAAAAACGAATTTCCAATGATGTATCAAATGCACTAGTAAAAGAATACATATCTAAAAAAAATGTCCATGTTTGAGAAAAACAATGAACACAAAATATGGGAAACCACCTCGAACGTGACGTCACAAAATCCAAAACTTCAAATCAAATAACTTTTTTTCATTTGAACGATTTTCGTCAAACCTTCACTAATATGTTTCCGTCCCGTATCTTCTTTTATTAAAACCAAAATATTTTTAGAGTGAACTTTCCCTTTAAACAGCTATTGGAATTTGTTTTGCTGCCATCCTGTGGTAGAGGGTAAATATATTACAGTCGTATCCGCTAAAGGCACCAGTCAGCTGGCCGGTTTGCAATTTTTTCCACCAGAGTTCTGCCACACTCGCGATAACATTCAAGAAAACGGGTGGTGGATGAGTCTAACTCGCGCAGCCGCGGCAAATTTAGATTACTGAGCGTGCTATGCAGAAGTCTGGTGTAAAAAAAAATATACCCGGCCCCCTAATTTGCACACTGGCCGCTCATTGGAAAACTAACACAATACTCTGGGTAAAGTTGGATCCGCGGGTGGCTTATAAGTACTTGCCATTCTCTCAATACAATTGCAATTCATGGAAAACTTGCAAGTCTCTCAATACAATCATTCCAAGAAGATAACTTTATAGCAGATGTTCAATCAACTTACACCACTAACTTCCAAGGTAATCAAATACATTTTTTATTGATCCCTTTTCACTGCGGTATATAAGGAAATGATATCGCAAATGGCCCACAGATTGTCCTAAGGGAGCTTATTTTTTTTTATCTCTTATCTATTGTCGCCTTATTGAAACTGTTTTGATCTGCAATTTGTAATATGTTTTTTAAACGGTCGATTTCCTCACCGAGTCGCTACGTGCGTTTCACCTGTATATCTTTATTGGTCCCACCACGGGCCCGGGTGAAGCTATTTCTTCACACAGTTGGCCATCGCTTTGGCAATTTGAGGATCATACAGCCAAACTGATTACATACGCATGATGCTATATACATGTTTCGTTTACTATAAGCTGGTCGGTAAGTAAACACATACTGCATACACACTGATGTGACAGCGGCACTGCTCTTGATCAAGTACAAGCAGTTTTATGTTCGAGGCCAGGCCAGGCAAATTTATCAACACGTATCGTAACGTGATGAAATCGTCAGAACGTACAGTTATGTATACTTGTACAATCCAGATTATCCATTCATATATCCAACATGAACGACACAGCATTGTTACCTGGAAAAGGTGAATTGTTCCACCTGCGCATAGTTGTCATGTGGTTGTAGCAATATTGCAATGTAGTTAAACAACATTTGATGATAATGGGTATATCTGTTTGTATATTATGCTTTGAAGTGGTTAATATTGTAAATATTCAATATGACAACAGCAATAAATCCAACCTAAAACCCAACCCTTACCCTAACCATTAAAAATTGTAGCTTTATTGTCTGTCAGTTTTTCAACTGCTTTGTGCTATTTCTTTTGCATGAGAGAGGACAGACGACTATTGCTTTCCATGTAAAGATTCAATGTTCTGAACCAGGACAAGGATGATGTTTGAAGGGTTGCATTGTGTTATGATCAATCGCGGAAGAGGTTTACCGTACACCAGGGCAAGGATGATGTTTAAAGGTTTGCATTGTGTTATGATCAATCGCGGAAGAGGTTTACCGTACACCAGGACAAGGATGATGTTTGAAGGTTTGCATTGTGTTATGATCAATCGCGGAAGAGGTTTACCGAACACCAGGACAAGGATGATGTTTGAAGGTTTGCATTGTGTTATGATCAATCGCGGAAGAGTTTTACCGTACACCAGGACAAGGATGATGTTTGAAGGTTTGCATTGTGTTATCAATCACGGAAGAGGTTTACCGTACACCAGGACAAGGATGATGTCTAAAGGTTTGCATTGTGTTATGATCAATCGCGGAAGAGGTTTACCGTACACCAGGACGAGGATGATGTTTAAAGGTTTGCACGGTGTTATGATCAATCGTGAATGATCGTGTATGATCAATAATGCATACGCGATTGAGCTATGTCCATCTGCATTTTATAATAATTCATGCATATTACTAATACATTGATGTTAATTAACTCTAAAGTATGTCACAGAGTGTTTGTGTAGTTAACGAGGACAAGCGAATTCGAAATTCGATACTTTTCCAGATGAAAATAACAGCTTTGGGGCGGATGGGCACGTTTTTCATGTCACTCGTCTGAAAGGAAAATATATATTATAGTAACGTTTCCATGAGCTGTTTTATGGAATATGATGCGAAACATTCTGAAATTTAGACTTATATACTTGTAAATTGATGTCACGTTTAGAACCTTTGTACAATGAATCTGCATCAATGAAATACTTGATTGTAATCCATGTAATTTAAACATCCTTGACCAGGGATACTGCTGTGGAAGAATATACATCAAATCTTCTTCTTTTTTTTTTTTTTACAATTTCGAACATGATTGTGTAGCAAAGGCCTCTCAGAGAGAACAAAAAAAAGTAAATTCTCATTTCGCTTGTCCTGTTCTGTTTAAAGCATCAATACCATTGTCAGAATAACATATATACCAGCAAACAAGAATTAACAATACTTTCAAGTAAAAATTATCAGTTGCACGCAAATGCACGCACAAATTTCTAATGATAATTCAATTGAATTGAATTTAATTCGTTTATTTTACACAACTTGAATTTAAAAACAATACAATCAATACAAGATATATCAAAAACATACGAGAAATATAGTAAAGGAGGTACATGTAATAGATTCAATGTGGAGGGAAGAACAAAGGCCATTGACCTATCAAAGGTTTTCCCTACAATCAATTACGTTACAAAAAAATATATAAAAAATTCACAGCCTAAAATATAATTTTGACAATGATTGAATCACACAATGCCGGAAAAATCCAGAAAGTAAAGAAATAAGTAAATTTTGTAAGAAAACATATTACTTCTCCGTTTATTTATCATTCCTCATTTTTCAGAAAAAATCTGAGTACCTAATTTTTCACGGTGTTGCTCTTTATTTCATTTTTAATTGCAAAATGATGCGATAAAAACCAAAGCTTTTAGAGAAAAAATTGGGAATAAAATATAATAAAAATATATGTATATTTCAAGTTGACACCCGCTAAATGTCGGTGCTGAGCATGGGACATTATAGCATGTTCATTATTGTGGAATGCTTTTGACATTCATTAGCACGCTTAAGTTTCAATACAGATATTTGAATATCATACTTGAGTTGTTTCTCCTTTGTAACACCTCCTTGATCAAACTAATCTCATATCTTAACACGGGAAGTTCCAAGCGCAGGTACGTAGGTAAATGTTGCTTCAGCGGGAGAAGAATCTACGAAATGGCATTTGGTGTTGCAGATTCCCGCAGACTGAAAATGGCGAGCCTGCGTGTCAATTCGTGGATTACTTTAGCGTGGATTTTACGGCTCCGTGTCGCTTCGTCATTTTAATCATATAACGAAACTTTAGAATCCAGTTCTTTTTAATGAATGATATATCATTCATTAAAAAGAACTGGATTCTAAAGTTTCGTTAAATGAAAGACCATAGCAAGGAAGTGCTTAAGATTTAAGAACATCACAATTGACTTGAGAAGATTTTGAGGGGTTGTGCCACTTCGTAAATTCAGCGACGAAATTTAGAATACATCATAGGTTTAGTCATATCATAGTTTGGAGATATATCGAATGAATTTTTATTTCTAAGATATTTTTCATCATACTGAAAAATGAGCGGAGCATGTTCTTGGGCTTGGAAGGCATCACGGTTGCGTAACAGGGCGAAGCAGCACGTCATGGACCTAAAATGGTGTTAGGGTGAGAGATCGATTGAGAAAGAAGCATGGGCAGGAAGAAAAGGGGGGGGGGGGTTAAGGGAGAGGGAGGGAGTAGGGAGGAGAGACACGGTCAGAGACACGGAGGCACAGAGAGAGGGAGTGAAGGGGAGAGTGGGGTACATCGAGGAAGAGGAAGAAGTGAGATGAAGAAGGAATGACGTTAAACAGAGAGAAGAAAATGAGAAAGGGGAGAGGAAAATTGATGTGTGGGAATAAAAATAGAGGGGGGAGAGAGGGGAGAGAGGGGAGAGAGAGTGGGGTAGGAGAGATAGGGGATGACGAGTGATGGACACAGAAACACAGCGAATGAGAAAAGGAGGAAGAAGAATATGTTAAAAAATTACGAATTCATAGCAAACACTTATTCTCTAACCCACAAGTTAGGGATTACATGAATACTTCTCAATTCTAGTCACATTTCAAACACATTAATGTTTATTGTCTACCTCAGGAACAGCTAAACGTTTCGAAAGGCTGTGACCTATCTGTACGTACTTGGGTATAGTCAAGGTTATAACCTACCTGTAGGTGTTTGGGTGTATTCAACTCTATGATCTACCTATATGCGTTTTGGTGTATTCAAGTTCATGACCTACCTATAGGTGTTTGGGTGTATTCAACTCTATGACCTACCTATAGGTGTTTGGGTGTATTCAACTCTATGACATACCTATAGGTGTTTGGGTGTATTCAACTCTATGACCTACCTATAGGTGTTTGGGTGTATTCAACTCTATGACCTACCTATAGGTGTTCGGGTGTATTGAACTCTATGACCTACCTATAGGTGTTTGGGTGTATTAAACTCTATGACCTACCTATAGGTGTTTGGGTGTATTCAAGTTTATGACCTACCTGTACATGCTTGGGTGTATTCAGGATGTACTCCACCACGTCCGCTATGTCCTCCGCCTCTAGTTGCTAGGGTTAAAAATTGAAGAAGTCACCCCGTGTCAAAACAAATGCTGATCTAATGCATGTTTATCAATGGGCTCAATGTATCACAGTAACGTAAAACGTGTTCATGTTCATAAAACGTGTTCATGATTAGAAAACTATGTCAATAATAATATATCTATTTCGCGGATTTCTTTTTTTGCCTGCGAGTGTGTTAGTACCAGAAAAGTAAGTTTCCAACTTCGTTAGGCAAACACAGGATAAAATCTCATTTTCAAAGTGGACTTCTGCCTTTATAGATGCATTGATGTTTGCGGCAAGTAATGGAGAGTCATCTTTATAATGTCAAACATTTCAACAAAATTCTAACTTTTTGCAAGATCCATGTAAAGTCTAGCAATTTGTTACTAGTTTGAATTAGTGATTTATTTTTCAGGTGATAAAATGCAGATGAGACTGCAAATTGAGTATTATTTTATCGTTTTGTGGAAAAATAGAAAACATGTATTTGTGCACCATGTAATTTTACAATCAGGAAAAGTAAAGTACCACTTGAAAGAATCAATAATTGAAAGCTCAAACGATAACTTACCAGTTTGAAGTTTGAGCTGAATTTTATGAGGGAGTTGAGTGAGGAGATTAATTGAGATCCCGCCTCGCGCATGCGCACTCATTCTTCGGAGCATCAAAATGTGATCGCTGCTTAAGAAAAAATATCAGCTATTATAATTCAGCTGATATGAACAAACATTGGCTTGAAGTAATGTAATAGCAAATTGTTAGAGATTTCCTTTTCTAAGGGAGGGAGAGGAGGGCAATTAATCTCCTCACTCAACTCCCTCATAAAATTCAGCTCAAACTTCAAACTGGTAAGTTATCGTTTGAGCTTTCAATTTTATTTCGTTCGTCTCGAGAGGAGACTAATTGAGATTTTGAAGATCAGCGAACACATTTTGAAGTGCACTGTCCGCAAAGGGACATGTATGTGCAGGTTCTTGCAAGAAGGACTCATGATGAATATCATTACTTTATGACAGGTTTTGAACATGTACAAAATGCATTTTGTACATACCTTGTGAAAACTCAATTGTACTACTGTTGTAGGATAGCTTGCGAGAAATCAGTTCCTCCACTATCCGCAAGCGGCTTGTTATAGAATTGTTGGAAGGTTCTCCCCCTTGACCATCCTGCCTGGTTCATGATGTTAGAAATAGGCACGCTTGCTCTGTTGGCTGCCGATGCTGCAGCCGATCTTGTGGAATGTGACTTGTACACGCAAGTGTCAATCCCGGCGCCTGCTAATGTCACTTTGATCCATCTTGATATGGTCTGGGATGAGACTTTACCATGTGGCTTGGTATAGCTAATGAACAAGCGGCGCTCTGTTCCTCTGATAGTCTCGGTCCTCTTAACATATGCTCGTAAATAATTGACAATGCACACCCTCCTGTCTGGTGGATATGCCTTTAGCTTCATAGTGAAACCATGGTAACCTGGTCTGCTGTGTTTGAGCAGTTCATCAACATAAAAACTCACTGAATTTTGTTTCAGTTCCATCTTATCCAAGTTCAACAAATGCAACGTTTGCACCCTCTGTGCGGAAATCAAAGCTATCAATAAGCAAAGTTTATGTGTGAGCTGCTTTAGGCTTAGAGTCTTTGCTGGTGAAAGCGTACGCAGGTATTTCAATACTATGCTGACATCCCAAGTGTCTTTATATCGGGCCTGTGGGGGTCTGAGGTTAAAGGTCCCTTTGAGAAACCTGCAGATAAGAGGTTGCGTCCCCACAGAATGAACACTATTCTCCAGTGTTATGTACAAAGATAATGCGCTTCTTGCCGCATTTAAGGTGCTATAACTAGCCTTCTCTCGATAAAACAATTCTGCAAAGAATTCTAACACAAAGTTAACTGAAGATCGAAGAGGATTTTTCTTCTTTTTTCCACAAAATTGTATCCACTTTGTCCAGTATACTTGGTAACCCTAGCACATTGGTGATCCCTTCATCCAAGCCTATATTCTCGAAGGGTCCCCTGTTACCCTGCAACATAAAAGATCAAGACGATCATAGAGTGGGTGAGGTATATTGGTTACAGGTTGTCGAAGGAGGTTAAAGTCTCTCTTCAGGAGTAAGGGCTCCTCCATGAGAATGCTATTAAGGCATGGAAACCATGATTGCGTTGGCCAGTTTGGAACAACCAAGATACCTGAAGCCCTATCAGACTTGATCTTTTGAATGCATCTGGCTGACAAGCAGAAGGGTGGAAAAGCATAAAAATTTAGCTTACCCCAATCTAGTGTGAATGCATCTACCGATTCCGCATTTGGATCCGGCAACCATGAAACGTATCTCTGTGTTTGCGCATTCAACCTAGAAGCAAAAATATCAATTTCAGGACTGCCAAATCTTTGGGTAACTTTTTTGAATGCCGTTTTGCTGAGCATCCATTCAGTCCTGTCATTAAAATTGCGTGATTCATAATCCGCATCAACATTTTGGCTGCCTGGGAGGTGTGCAGCACTAATCCAGAGATTTCGTTCAATGCACCATTTCCAATTTTTTTCTGACAGCTTGTTACAATTGGAGGATTTTATACCCCCCATATTGTTAACATAGCATACTGCTGTTGTGTTATCAGACCTGATCAAGATATGGGCATTACGAGTATTACTGTGAAAAGATCTCAACCCAAGATCAATGGCCAAGATTTCAAGATAATTGATTTCATTGTTTTGTGCTTTTTCACCTTCAAACTGATTCCACCTTCCCCCTGTATGAACTTGCATGTTTGTGGCACCCCATCCGTCGCCACTAGCATCTGTTCGGATTTCAAATTCGGGGTTTTTCCTTTTAATAGGAGCAAATGCCACGTCCACATGGATTATCCACCATTCAAGTTCTTGCCTTGACTCATGAGATAGCTCCATGATCCTGTCATAATGTCCTTTATTCTTTCTCAAGGCTTCTATTTTGTCCTCCAGGTTTCTATAAAACAGTGGCCCATGCTGGACAGCAGGGAAGGTGGAAATTATCTTTCCAATAACATGTGCAACCTGTCTAATTGTGGGTTTTGGTTGTGTTAGCAACTTTTCACATTCCTCCCTGACATTCTGAGCTTTCTCTTCTGGGAGTTTAATGGTCATGTCTACGGTATTGATGGTAAAGCCCAGGAACTGGAGCTTTTGTACTGGTTTTAGCACTGATTTCTCTGGATGAACTTTGAACCCTAATTCTGAAAATACTTGCAAAGTGGCATTAATGGCAGAGCTAACTTCTTCTTTCGTTTCCCCAATAAGGATTGTATCATCAAGATAGCCAAGTACAATGTGACCTCTTTCACGTAGTGAAGAGAATACTGGTTTCAACATCTTTGTAAATAATCTGGGTGCAGAAGTCAATCCGTTTGGCAGTGCTTTATATTGCCACTTTTGGCCTTGCCAGTTAAATTGCAAGTATTTCCGGAATTCAGTATGGATTGGTATGGAGTAGTATGCATCTTGGAGGTCGACTGAAGCCATATAACAATTTTTTGTCAAGAGAAAATTCACAGAGTGAATGTTATCCATCTTGAAATGTTGTTTTACCACAAACTCATTCAGATCCGGAAGATCCAAGATCAATCTAAGTCTGCCATCTTTCTTTGGCCTTGTAAATATGTTGGAAAAATAACCACCTTTGATGAATGGTGGGCTCCTTTCTATCACATTCTTCCTTTCAAGGCATCTCAATTCAACAGATATCTCATCTGTTTCTGATTCATTGCGTTTGAATTGATGACATATCAACCTTTCCGGATGTGGTGAATTTGTATTAAACTCAACCTTATAACCCCTGACAGCTTCAAGGATTGTGTAATCTGATGTGATTTTCTTCCAATTGTTATAAAATTGTTTCAGTCGACCTCCAACTGGGGATGCTTGATCAGAAACATTGCCACCTACCTCTTGGGGTAGACTGGTAGCTACTTCCGCTGTGGATTCTCGTGGTAGCGGCTCTGAGATGCCGGTGGTTTTCTCGCTGCTGTGGCTTGTGACAGCCGGCGACCCCTGGTGGGGGCCTTTCTGTCCAAAAAAGGCCTGTAGGTCGTACCTGCTTGGGGCCGAGCATTGAAGGAAGACCACCCTGCAGCTCTGTACTGACGTTGACGGGAGAAATCTCCTGCTCTGTATGGGTGGTAGTTGGCATGACCTCGATAGCGGCCACGGCCTGGCTCTGATGTTCTAACTACTTTCCCAGTAGCTTTCTGTTCTTCGGTCATGTCCTTCACTCGCTTCCCCAAATCGTCCCCAAAAAGGAACTTTGTGACCGGAACTGTCGGTTTGCAGAGGTGACTGTATGCAGCATTCATGTCAGGCTTTATTTGTTCCTTGCGCAAAGCATTCATCTTATAATTTGCATTAGACAGCAAAGCCAAAGCATCCTGCTGTGAAGTAGAAAGGTTGCCTGACGAGATTGAACGAGTGAAGGCAGTCAAGCCCCTAGTGAGGGACTTCTGTACCCTAGCTAGCTTGAGGTCTCTGCTCCTTGTTGAGGGAGACAGGTTCTCCCAGATGACTGGGTTTACTTTAGGTGCATCTAAGGAAGGGCAGTTGCTAGGTGGCAGATACTTGATCCCCGTTTCTTCAAGAACTTTCTCCTCTAGCTTATTGTTCATCATGAACATCGTTGAGCTAGCTATGTCCTCTTCAAGTGGAGGCCCCTCATCAGACTGGGCAGCAAACTTAGCTGCGAACGTGGGGATCACTTTCTGCGATGTAGATCCCAATTGTGCTGTTTCAATTTCATTCTCTCGGGAAGTGAAGTCGTAATCAACATCAATATCACCTGGTTGTGCATACTGTTGCCTTTGGCATGGTTGGTACGGATTAATATATTATCCTCAGGTGAGAGCTCATGAGCTACGTCAGCGTAATGCTGTTCGCAATCTTCCTCTGGTGGTAGTGGGAGGGCACTAATGACACGACTAAGCATAGATTCTAGTCTGGTTAATCGGCTGTCAATCTCTGAATTGTCCTTCCCATCCCGTGCGTGGGTTGACCGCTCCTTTTCAGAAGTTGCAGCTGAAGAGCCGCTCTTGCCCTCTCTAGCATCTTGCATCTTCTTATCCTTCTCAGGCTTTTTAGCCGATCGTTTATCTATCTTCTTCCCACTCGCGGAGCTCTTGGGCTCATGACTCGCGAGGCTTTGAGAGGTTGATGTGCTCGCGGGGTGCTTAGACCCATGGTGGAGCATCGCCGCCGGAGTTTCGGGGGCCGCGGAGGGCCCCGATACGGTCGGAGACACGTGGAAGTCCGCCGACTCCCGGTCACGAGAGTTGGTCGAACTCATGATAGAAAAACGTGAAATACGATTCCAAATCGAAAGTAAATGTTTACCTTGCCTTGTGTTACTTCTGGAAACAAGATGTAAAGAGTCCAAAATAAGACATACGACGTATTTCCGAAGAAAAACTACCTTTTTTCAAGAGTGCAGCAGGTGTTTGAACCTGCGTTTGCAGCGAACGAAGCGATAATGAGTGCGCATGCGCGAGGCGGGATCTCAATTAGTCTCCTCCTCTCGAGACGAACGAAATAAAATCAATATTCAACAATAACGTCAAGTACACAATTATGAATACAAATTGAATGAAGACAGAACTCATCATGCACTAGTAATAATACTGAATCATCAATTGGATGATGAAATAATGCGCTGACAAAAACAAACAAGAATGTACAACCAATACTCGAAAGCAGTCCGTTTGGTTTACTGAAATCAAACATAATGACGTTATACCTTCTGTAGCTGCGGGATGGTGCATTCCTTGTCACTGTACATGTTTGGGTAGAATCCCGTGTTGCCCTGGCCGGGTGAGATCCCCTGGGTTGTAAGAGAAGGGGAAAGAGAGTGAAGGGAGAGACCGGGACAGACAGGGGAGACAGACAGGATATTCAGAGAGTGTGGAGGAGAGAGAAGAAAGGGGAGAGGGACGTGCACAAAAACAGACATCGAAGGAGAAAGAGGGAGACATGAATACAGACAGACAGAGGGTGGGAGAAGAAGAGGGTGAAGAAAGAAAAAGGGTGAAGAGAGAGATGTATATATATATATATATATATATATATATATATACAGACACCCAGACAGAGGTGGGAGGGGGGGGGGGGGAGAACAGGAATGTGTTCATTCAAGCGATAATTGTGTGGATGAGTGTAGTCATATTAAACCTTAATGTGCAAAGCAAATATAATCCATATAGGGTACATTCATCTGGAGTTTGGGCTATAAAGACATCATTTTTCTTATCAAATATAACTAAGTTATGACAGAATGATACAATGAATGGGCATACATTTTATGTTACATACAAATCTTTTGTGTATCCTTTACAATCATTGCAATTATTTTTTTTTATGAATTTGAGTTTTCTTTTTATCATCAAACTGGCAACATTTGTGCCTATACTTATGTTAAAAACTACTATAAACACATCAGAATGCATGTATTATATAAAACATGAAATTGAAACTCGGAGATGATTCAGATTTGACACATTACTGGTAACTGAATTTGAACGATCTCATCCACAAACCTAAACAAATCAATTCAACGTCTTTAGTAACAATGAACATGGTCAGGGTCAAATGAATGAATGAATCAAATGACCCCCCCGCCCTCCTTCTTTGGGGTCCACCCCCCCCCCCCCCCCTTGTTCCTTTATTTTTTTTTTTTTGCTAGTCTCCCCAGAGGTCGGTCTGGTAGACGACCGGTACCCCTACCTAATAACGTATGGCGCAAGAAATTTTGCAGCGCTGAAGAAGGAAATCATACACACACACACACACACTGAGAGCACTTTCAGAGACTAGGCAGGACAAAAAAAAATATGGACAAAACACCCTCCCCCCCCCCAAAAAAAAAAATAACACCTTCACTACTTCCACCCCCTTCCCCCTCCACCCTTCCCCCCCCCCCCCCCCTCCCCACCCAACCCCGCTCAGCAACTTTTTGAGACTCGGCGGGATTAAAAAAAAAACTCAGCTCGGCACAAACAAAACTACTGTGACACTGCGTGAAACACAAGTCTCGAAAATCAGATTTGTCTCTTCCTTGACAGTGCCGAGTCTGTTGGTCTATACATGATAGTAAGTAGCAGTATTACATTCATTGATAGACAATAACAGTGCCGAGTCTGTTGGTCTATACATGATAGTAAGTAGCAGTATTACATTTATTGATAGACAGTAACAGTGCCGAGTCTGTAGGTCTATACATGATAGTAAGTAGCAGTATTACATTCATTGATAGACAATAACAGTGCCGAGTCTGTTGGTCTATACATGATAGTAAGTAGCAGTATTACATTCATTGATAGACAGTAACAGTGCCGAGTCTGTAGGTCTGTACATGATAGTAAGTAGCAGTATTACATTCATTGATAGACAGTAACAGTGCCGAGTCTGTTGGTCTATACATGATAGTAAGTAGCAGTATTACATTCATTGATAGACAGTAACAGTGCCGAGTCTGTTGGTCTGTACATGATAGTAAGTAGCAGTATTACATTCATTGATAGACAGTAACAGTGCCGAGTCTGTTGGTCTATACATGATAGTAAGTAGCAGTATTACATTTATTGATAGACAGTAACAGTGCCGAGTCTGTAGGTCTGTACATGATAGTAAGTAGCAGTATTACATTCATTGATAGACAGTAACAGTGCCGAGTCTGTTGGTCTATACATGATAGTAAGTAGCAGTATTACATTTATTGATAGACAGTAACAGTGCCGAGTCTGTTGGTCTATACATGATAGTAAGTAGCAGTATTACATTTATTGATAGACAGTAACAGTGCCGAGTCTGTTGGTCTATACATGATAGTAAGTAGCAGTATTACATTCATTGATAGACAGTAACAGTGCCGAGTCTGTTGGTCTATACATGATAGTGAGTAGCAGTATTACATTTATTGATAGACAGTAACAGTGCCGAGTCTGTAGGTCTGTACATGATAGTAAGTAGCAGTATTACATTCATTGATAGACAGTAACAGTGCCGAGTCTGTTGGTCTGTACATGATAGTAAGTAGCAGTATTACATTCATTGATAGACAGTAACAGTGCCGAGTCTGTAGGTCTATACATGATAGTAAGTAGCAGTATTACATTCATTGATAGACAGTAACAGTGCCGAGTCTGTTGGTCTGTACATGATAGCAAGTAGTAGTATTACATTCATTGATAGACAGTAACAGTGCCGAGTCTGTTGGTCTGTACATGATAGTAAGTAGTAGTATTACATTCATTGATAGACAGTAACAGTGCCGAGTCTGTTGGTTTGTACATGAAAGTGTCTCAGAATCACTGAATGCATCCCCTGCAGGGAAACCTTACTGATATTCTAATGTTGGAGTTGATTTCTCTGAGTTCTTGTCTGAATCCCTCCTGGAGAGCCAGTAGCATCACTTTGGTCGCTCCGTAGAAGTGCAGGTCACTCCAAGGTGTCCACTTGTGGGCAGCCAGACTAAGGTGGTCAAGAGAAGTATGGGAAAGGGACTATATTCCAGTGCTAATGCCAAATAATTATTTTAGCTACCTACACAAATGTTATGTTGATCCTGAGAGGGATGAAGGTCGAATGAGAGAGGGAGAAAATGAAAGAAGGAATGAGAGAGAAAATGCGATAGGGGAAAGATAGACAAACGGATAAAGGTAGAGAAACGAGAGACAGAAAGACAAACAGATAGAGAGAGAGGTAGACGGGGATGGAGAGGTAGCGAGAATGCAAGAGAGGCAGAGGGATAGAAAGAGAGAGATGGGGAGGGGAGCAGAGCTAATACAAAAGGAGCAACAACTGTCGGAGTTATGTACCGATGTATTTCAAATATCATTATTGTAGATTGTAGATTTAACATGTATGCACCATGACAACTTGTAACTTCGGACTATTAAAATACGACAGTAACCAGGGTAACAATACCCTGAACTGATTGGCTGCCTCCGTAGTGGTTACCTGACGAGATTGATTAGGACGCCATCATCGACACTATTCTGCTTCATGAGGTTAACAGCCTCGCGACAGCAATACAGGGTACCCAGCACGTTCACCTAGAATAATGTGTTTGTGGGAGGGGGAGAGGCGTGAAAAAGAAAGGAAGAAAGTACTATGTAAAGTTATCTTAAATTGTCTAAACTGACGTATCATTACTAGAGTTAGCGGTTTCCTAAACTTACCAATATTATTTTGTTGAATTTCCCTAATTTATTCACTGCACACTGATAATTGACATACAAAATGGTTACCAATGGTTACGGTTCCAATAGATTGAAAGGTTATTTAAACAAACAGAATCAACCAGATACCCCCGCATAATCACCATAACTACTAGGTGTTCAAAAAACTGTTGACACTTTTGAGAACTGATCAAAACTCAGTTTCACTTGAATCAAGCTGGTATTGGTACAACATACAGGCACGGGATAATCATTGATTATTCTTTTTGTATTATTCCATGAAATATTTAACCAGATTTTCACTTTTGGACAAATGTGGACCTCAAAAATATTGAAAGAATAAGTGGATTCGAACATGGGAGATCAAAGTCAGTAATTCATTGATTGGAAATTGTAATCGCAGTAGGTTATTCGGACAGAATGACAGTTGATTATACGTGTGTAAATTGTGCGTGTACATGGAGATAAATGAATAAATGATAATTGTACGAGACAAATACCCCAAAGAAATTTGCTAAATGTTCATCCATATAGAGTTTTAGGTCGGGACTGATGTTACGCTTTGTCCGAGCCGTGTCTTACCTACAAGGCAGCCGTAAACGGTCGCGTCACCGATATCGCATATTCGTCCTAAGGTCGTCGGCAACATCGTTATCTTGTCGCAAGGTCGCAGGTCTTATTACTGATCTCCAAGTTCTAAATCAGTTCATCGCAGCACCGACAAAGAATCATCGCTGTGCACCAGCATTTTCCAGCTCGCGTATGTCGGCTGTAACGAGGCCCCAACCGCGAACTGTCAGATTTTTCCTGTGTGTCAGCGTGTTTGTCTGATTTCGGGTGTTTGCATGTGT
Source organism: Arbacia lixula (assembly GCA_963669155.1). Lineage (NCBI taxonomy): Eukaryota > Metazoa > Echinodermata > Echinoidea > Arbacioida > Arbaciidae > Arbacia > Arbacia lixula. The sequence continues at coordinate 28,378,950 of OZ022583.1, read as the reverse complement.
GACTCGTATTAGTCCGTGTGAACTTAATGACTATTCAATTACAGGATTGGAACATTACATTTGAAATGAAGTTGCAGTAGTAATTATCACAGAAATTATCGCATATCTATGAAAAGACTCGAAACTTAAATTCATTTGTGCCCAAGCAGTCTATAATTCTACGTTATGCGGTAGTATTTGAGTATGGTCACGCTACGACAAGTGGAGAAGGTGACCAGTGCTACGTAACAAGGGGCGATTTGCAAATTATGAACCTCAGATAGAAAGCATAACGTAAAAATCCAATGTTGTCTCATCACCATGATTAACCGTTTGGAGCGGCAAACCACTTTCACACCAGGCGCCATTAGCTGGTAAATCGCCCTACACAGACCTCTTTCACTCTGAACTTATGTCTTTTGTGACGCGGACAATATCTGAAAAGGACCCATTTATATTTTGCCTGTGTAAGAACGACCATGTTAATAGTGTGACACGTACCTCTTGCATGATCTTCCACTGCGCCGAGTCTCCCGTGAGGAGCGGAGCGGGGAGTGAGGTCCCCGCGCATTGCACGCTGACGTCCACCCCTCCAAGACGGCTCTGCGCGGCAGCGTACATCTTCTTTACATCAGCCTCCTGCGATACGTCACAACGGACCGGGTACACCTCGCCCGAGGCTCCACTCGACTTAAGAGAATCGGCCACTTTCTGCAAATTGAGTGCAAAATGAAATGGTTCTGTCAGAGGACTAAAAGAGAGATTAAGAATTTGGATGACTTATTCATCTCCTGAAAGTTTCCTTCTTCCTACTACATGACCTAGGGTAAAAAAAAAATGAATCTGTCAGGCCTTATTATGATATCTACTTCAATTTATCAACAAAAGTCAACATGCATTTCAATATCAAGGGAAGTTTATACCAGGGATGTGTTAGGAAGGATAAACAACTCGAGCATAATATATTCAAACATTTGTATGGATACTAATGCGTGCTAATGAATGTCAAAAGCATTCCACAATCACTACAATGCTTTGATGTCCCATGCGCGGCACCGACATTTAGCTGCTGTCAACTTGGAAAGCAATATCTTTAATTCACTGTTTTGTCTCTGGAAGCTATGTTTCTTATCACTTTTTGTGCAATTGTCAAGAAAGTTACGGGCAACACCATTAAGATCCTGTTCTCGGTTTTCTTCTAAATAATTGTTGAATGATGCACAAACGGAGATATAAGATAATATTCTTACTTAAACAATTAACAAATTTCTTTACTTTCCGCAGATTTCCGCAAATGTGGGGTTCAATCATTTTATTAAAATTATATCTTAAGCTGTTTATTTTCATTAACAGAGTTTGCGTGCATTTGCGTGCAACTGAGATATTTTAGTAGAAAGAAAGATTAGTAGTAAAACTGTGTATTTTTGTTCGCTGATATCTTTTTTCCTCACAAAAGTATTGATGCAATCCAACAGAACTGGACAAGCGAAATAAACTCTACATTTCTTTTGTTCTATCTGAGAAACCATTGCTACGCAATCCTCTTCGTTATTATTAAAACAACTGCACGTGCCACGCATCGGTTCAAAGAAAGAAAGTTGTTTCATATCCTTCCATAACACATCCTTGTTTATACCAGGGAGGTGTTACGAAGGAGTAGAAACTCGAGCATAATATATGCAAACATCTGTATGGGTTCTAAAGCGTGCTCATGAATGTCAAAAGCATTCCATAATCGTGACAATGCTTTGATGTTCCATGTGCCGAGCCGACATTTAGCTGATTTCAACTTGAAAAGAAATTTCTTTAATTTCCCATTTATCTGTAGACGTTTTGTTTTTGACAAATTTGTTTGCAAACTTTAAGGAAGTTAACGGCAGATAATGACAGATCCTTTACTCTGCTTTTGTTTCGAAAAGTATTGAGGAATCATTAAAAATCGGACATAAAAGCTGTTTGTATTACTTACAAAATTGACCAATTTCTTCACTTTCCGACAACTTGTGCATTTGGGGGATTCAACCAATCTCAAAATAATATATTAAGCTGTGTATTATCATTAACGGCGTTTGTGTGTGTTTGCGTGAAACAGAGATATTTCACTTGAAAAACTTGTTTATTTGTGTTTGCTGATACCTGTTATGCTCATGGAAGTATTAATGCCATTAACAGAACGGGACAAGCGAAATGAGACTGTACATTTCTTTTGTTCTCTCTGAGAAGCCGTTGCCACACAATCATGTTCATAATTGTTCAAACACCTGAACAGCACCTGTTGAGAACACATAACTTTTCAGCGGCTTGGCACATGGGTTCAAAGGAAGAAAATTGCTTCATATCCTTCCATAACACATCCCTGTTTATACTGTCTGTGTCACACGCTAGCGGTGTAGACCGGAAACCCTAGTCGTGTAGCAGACCTGGTAAGGTCACCCGGCGGACCCAGTGGTCACGTGAAAACTCAGTACATTTTGCAGTGCATGGTTCGGAGCCACTAGACGTATGGGCCTTCGCTAATGTCGACAGTCCCTATCAATTCAATTGGTAATTTGTATCATAGGCATGTTATTCAATAAAATAAACTCCACTTTTTGTTTGCATTAACCTATGGATGACCAAAAGCGTAGAAGTAAGGATTATACCATAGACCTATCATTGATGGACTGCCCTCGGATAGACTTCCTTTGATCTATGATGACCGCCGCCTCATAAAAATTTAAGACATTCAGGTGTTTCAAACAATACGCTGTATTTCTAATTAGGTAGTGTCTTCTTCTGAATAAGAAAATAAAATCTGGTTTGAGAAATATGTCAACCGTTCAACCATTGCTGGGAGTTCATAGCTGATCTTACACACGCTTGAAATTTGATTGGGGGTGAGTGAAGGGAATTTTTTTTAAAATAAAATTGTAGAAAGAATTTGGTCCGTAACTTTTTCGGACATGAAGTCGTGGTTGTTTCCATGGGTTGCTTTCATGTGAGACTTTTTTGCCCTAGAACCATGATTAGAATCTTTAATGAAGACGCGTTTCTGCAGAATCACGATCGCGTTCAGACGAAATTGAATATAAACGTGATTCAAAACGCAAACATGAAACGCGTTTTGCGTTTGAAAACGCGTTTCTGCAGAATCATGTTCGAAAAAGGTCGCTTGAACGAAAATGTGTTTTGAATCATGATTATATAAAGTCATTGGGTCGGCCTATTTCTGGTGCTAGTCAAGTAGCCCACGTAGAAGTCAGAAAACGTGCGCCTAAAAGCTGAACAATACTTCCTGGATCGGCCCTAAACGGAGGAGAAAAGTGACTGAGATGGTCGTCTGGACGCTGATTCTGTCGTTATCATGGTTATCGTGATTTATGTTTGCGTTTTGAATCACGTTTTCATTCATGATTCAAAACGCGATTCTTCGAAGGTTGCATTAACGCAACCATGGAAGGTGAAAGACTCAAACGATTTACTAGATATTTGTAAAGAAATATGATTGCCCAACGTGCAATATGGTGGCATTACTCTCACATTTTATCGACAGTACTCTCGATTTATTAAACAACGAAGCAACAATATAATCTGAAATTCAGAGAATCGTATCATTATATGGTGTTCTATTACTGCACATGCACTTCAGTACATGAAGTGGTTCTGAAATCTTCTGCCTATACAGAATATATATTCCTCTAAATGCATCCCAAATTTAACTGTTTGGAATTTTTGGCGGCGGACCTCTACTTCCTCGATCAAAGAACCAAACGCATCAAATATTGTATTGTGCTATCAATGAAGGCAACTGGGGTAGGAATAAACTACTCTTCGTGCCAACTCCAGTTCTAACACCTTCCTGCTTATACTTACCTCAACGGAGTCGACGTTGAGATCGGAGGCCCATATCCTCATACCGAGCCTCGACAACGACTTCGTAATGGCTTCGCCGAAGCCCGATCCCGCCCCGGTGATCACGGCGGCCCGTCCTGCCCACTGTGACAAACTCATATCTGTCTGTCTGTCTGTCTGTCTATCTGTCCGTCAGTCTACCCTGTACCAAGTCGGTGGCTCTCCAGTTTTTTATTTATTTTTTTTTTAGCTAGGTCGCCTATACCGGATTGCAGTGCAGAGCGTCTCACGGTGGTTGGCCTTTTGAGAGTAATGAGATTTTACTGGCAACGTATAAACCTATTGTACTAAGGCAAATGTAAGGCACAGTTCATGGCACGTCGTTTGTGGATCTGAACATAACACACTTTGAGCCCGACGGTCGCATGGACATACGTACGGATGCGGCCAAGGCTAAATAAATTATTGAGAAACACACTGACCCTAATACATGTAGTCAGGAACTGGTGGTGAGGTGGGTGTGTCCTTCCTCGCTCGGATCAGTTGAAGTTTTCTTCTCATATAGACAGTACTCACGAATATTCTGAGCGAACTTAGTAGCATTATGCATGTTAAATGAACTTTGTAGAAAAGGTCTATTAAAGTGCTTCTTTGTAACATGAGATCACTTTGCACAATAATCCATTTTCGTTATGTATTCACAACTTTCCAACTAGCCATGCCAGATGCGTAGAATGTATGCAATTCAGTTGTAAAGGGTGGAACTTTGGAATTAATCCCTATACGACAATGAGGGTGAATGTCCCCGGAACCAGGTGTACTTTGCACGGTTACGCAACTGATTGTGTAAACACCTCAGTGTTTTGCAACGTTCAAAGTTCTTTACAACGTCAGCAGTCTGTAGGGTAACAAAAAACAAATATTTGAACACCATAGCTATTTTTATCAGCCTTAGGTTTATGCAGACGTGTCTGTTCTTTTTAATAATTCCATCGTAAACAAGCGTACCATGAAATACTTTTTTTTTCGTTGAATTCTACTATTTACTGCAATGTGTAAATAGAAGGGCCTGTATTCAAAAGCATTGACCCCCGCCAGCAAGCTAAACTTTTAATACTTGGTGATTTCATTATAGAGAAAGACATTGTACAACTATAGTGATATAACATAAACAACGAGATATTTCGAACCGTCGGTTTGACTTTAACGCATCATGATCACTGAATCTAATGTTCAACCCTGGAAGGAGAAAATTAATAATCAGCCGTAATTATCAATTGGCTGATATATCGATTTATCCATACTGTATATACATGAACATTTTTCTTTATTATCGATATTTCACAATGATTCATAAACACGCTTACATTATATGTTATGGCGCACTTGCTGAATACTTTGTGCGCGTCGGTGCCTTTGGCTTCACAGTGTATATGGTTATTTGTGGCCATCTGTAAATATAGATATATACATGCATATATATATATATATATATATATATATATGTGTGTTTGCGCAAATACCATAAAGGCTTTATTAATGCTCTCCTGGCTATAAAACGCCGGAGAAGAAAAAGAAAATCATATATATATAATGAAAAAGGATTCTGCATGAAGTCATCCGCCTATTACCTATACAAAAAAAAGATTGACACGCTAGTGCATCCCTAGCATGCTTTATATCAACAGGTTGCGATTTCATTTTCCTTGCCTTTAACGTCACAGCGTTGCCTATAATATATTGTGATCATGATGTCCAAACTAGCTGTAACTTTTTATCCCTTGTTCGATTTTACTAAGAATTTTGCAGATGTACGTTATTGAGATTTCTTCCATCTTCCAAAAACAAATTGCTTTGGGTGTCGACTACTCATTTTAGGCTAAATCGCACAATTCTCTCAATTCATTTTCATTGCGCTGTTACCATGGTTACTACGAAATTATTGGTGTATACCCTGTTTTCTGTTTCCGCCCTAGCCTAATTGCTAGGTTATGGAGTGCATTGTCCCATTGCTCTGGACCCTCTTCCTCGCCCGCTCCAGTTCAGAGTGTCAGAGTAGTCAGAGGGATAAGGGCCTAGTCTGTATTACCAGACATAGATGACCATTTCTGCTCTGATTTTAGTTACAAGGCCACTCAGTCTCTCGATCGCCACATCGGCTGTATCCACTTGCGATAACCGTTTCCGTCCAATAAGCCCTTTTCGTTATGTATTCACAACTCTCTCCCCCACTGCAGAATAACGCGCGATATCCTTCACCTGTATTTAGTGATTCAGTTTGAATGGACGGAACCCACTCTGAATCTAATTAGTTGTTGCTACTCGACAAGCTTAGGACAATATTTAGGGTTGTCATTAGTAACGTAAAGAAACGTTTGAACTACGTTAATAAAATTTGCATACATAACGAAAATGGTCTATTGACAGGAGCAATGAATGCAAAGAAAAGGGCGATCGTATTTTGACCAAGATGAACAATTTTTGTCACCCGATTAAATTGTAAAGATAGCGGTAAAGTGAAACAGGGTCTTTTAAGTCAATTATTCGGGATATTTGTGTATCAAACTTGAGGCTTTTGCCAAACAAAAATGTTCGATTGGTTAAAACATATGAACAGCACATGTTAAGAATGATAATTTCCCAGTGCGTGGAGCATGTATTGTCAACATGGTGTTTTGTTATGCGGATAGAATCTCAAAGGGTCCCTTTTAAAGTTTGTCCGCGTCACAAAATAGTGATGGGTTCAGAGAAAAGAGGTTGATTCAATGATATCTTTCCCTAAAAGTATCCCTGACTATATAGAGTAAAACAAATGTCACATCCTTTTGAAGTTGTTTTGTTTGAAGTAAGAACGATCGTGGTTTCTTCCAGCGTATCTCGGTACCTCTTTCGTAAGGATCTTTGCATAACTGACTGAACAATGGACAATCTTTAGAAAGTGTAATGTATTGCTGAAGAATACGACAAATTGTGAAATACTGTATTTTCATACAGAATGACACACATGTATAGGCCTACACACACGCACACGTACACACACAAACGCATATACAACAAAACAATGATTTAGTAACACTGACACAACTACTACTTCCGTAATTTTGCATTGATGAAACATTTAATTCAGTATATTGAACACCTATATCGGACACAACATACTTTATATATAAAATACACGTGGCAGAGAAAATACATGATCAAACCACATATTGACTCACGGTACTGGTTGCAAACTTTGGCTATAATCAGTAGCAACTATACAGCGATGCAGTATATGAAATGTATACATAAATCCATTGTAAAATAGAATCCACATAGCTCTAACTTGTGTATCTCATTGGTCTGAAGACTGAGTCTTGCAACGTCTTTTGGGGAGAATCCGGGTCTCAGGGGAGTTGCAGGAAAGTCAAGCATGTTCGATTGTTTGGAGATATTTTTCCACTCTACAGCAGGTCTCGAGAATATCTCCGCCAATGGATGCACAAAGTAACGAAGATGATAAAGAACAAATAATAATGGCTGCAGTTCACTTTCAGAATCGTTTGTATTCTAGGTGTAGACAAATTGAAGAAAAACATCGGTCAAGTCGGTAACATTCTAAGTAAAATCTGACAAGTGATAATAAAACTTGCGGATGTTCAAAGCATCTAATCAATACATCTAATGGGCAACCATCGGGGCCATGCGATGTCACAGGTGAGCAAAATAAAGGATCGACCCTCCGAAAAAACAACAACTTTACTTTGATACACTTGCATGTATTTCTTTTGTTAATGAACAATTGATGACAGATTTCATGCATAATAGTTTATCTACAGATGGCCATACATTGAGCATTGAGCACAGACACGCATAACATGTCGATGTATGTGGGATGCAATAGATGGATATTGAACCAAGGGAAATTTTTAGCAATTTTAGTACATATACATAAATAAGTCATTTTCGTAATGTATGCACAATGTACCCCCCCCCCCCCCTTGTGCGTAGTAACGCGTCATGACATTCACCTGTATTTCGTTATTCAGTTACAATGGGTGGAGCTCACTCTGAAGTGGATGGACTTTGCTCGGATAGACTTCCTTTAATGACCACCGCCTTATTCAAGATATTCAGGTGTTTTAAACATTACGCTGTATTTTTAATTAGGCAATGCATTCCTCTGAATAACAAAATAACACATGTATTAAGAAATATGTCAACCGTTTAGCCTTCGCTGGGACTTTCAGAGCTGATCTCGATTCACACAGTGTGAACTAGTTTTGGGGTGAGCGAAGGAAAACTTTGATGTCATCGTAGGAAGAAGTTGGTCCATAACTTTTTCGGATACCCCCGGACAAGAAATTGGGGTTGTTTCCGTTGAAGGTGAAACACTCAATAAACAAGAGTATCATTTGACATTCACATAATCGTATCATTATAAGACGTACTACTACTGCACATGCACTTTAGTATATGAAGTGGCTCTGAAATCTTCTGCGCATACAAAATATACATTCCTTAAAATGCACCCCAAATTTGGCGGCGGACTTTTCTAGATCAAAAAGCCAAAGGCGTAAAAATAATGCTATTCCATTGTGCTATCAATGAACACGACTGCTGTAGGAATGAATTATTCTAGTCACTTTAAATTACCCTTTGACCTTTAGTTCATCTTGACATTGATTTCAACTGGCTATCATAAATACTTCAACTGGAGAGGTGCCATTAGCATGGAAATCAGTTTGCAGTTAGCTTGTTTTAGCATAGATTTATATCTTTTAAAAATGAATCCGCTGTATTGCATGCTCTGTAAATGCAACAAAAGCCAACTCTTCATCATTTCCATATTGATGAGTCTGAATAAAAGCTATCTTTAATTCCACTGTTTTTAGTGCAGAATCAACGTTGATTTTATCTTTTCGTAGCAAATGATATTAATGTTAGGTGTTAAACATGTCAAAAAGGACACCTAAACCACTCTGCATTCACACATTATTTCTCCACTCCTACAATTAGAATTATACCATAGACCATATACCACATATTTCTGTTATTGATTCATAACACAGAAATGAAAGCTAAATATCCAAAGAAAAGTACTAAATAACTAAAAACATCTTGCAAGAATTAATTTTGCAATTTATAGCATTTGGAAATTACAAATCCATTTCGGCATTTATCTCGCGCTAGTCTGGGCGTGGTCTTACGCACGCATACCTACATGTGTACATAATATGGAAATAAGTCACATTTAGTTCATTCGTGTTTCCCTCAAGCAGTCTCCGTTCATCATATTAATTTGCTTAACGTGCAAGTTTTGATAGTTCTGAATTAAGCATTCTCCTAATTCATAACTCTCTTCAGTGGCGGACCTAAAATACATAATTTCGGCAATTTCTGTGAATGATGAACCGGCAGGTTAACGTCCATAGTCCGGATCCACAAGTTTACTTTTACCTGCTTTTAATGAAGTGGCTAAATAAGTAAAATAAAAAAACATGGCGAAAACCGAACAGGAAAATCGAACTTTCACTAACTGCGTATGTCAATTATAGTGTCCTTGAAAACGTTTTGCGTCACCAAATAATATGTACTATATGCAATGTATGGTACTTGTGTCTAGCTGAGACCAAACCTTTAACGTGAAATCATGAAACATGTACATCTTAGCGTCTATGACCTCATAAAGTTATCAATAAGATATAGTGGTTGCGATGGTTAAAAAAAAAGAAATTTAAGTATCAGTTTGTCATTTTAATTGAAATCCCACCAACACATATTTTCCCGATATGATACTGGAGGTATTGAAAATAGTGAACTCGATAGTACTCAGATTGAGTAATAGGAAAGAAATAGGAAAGATGAACAATAGGCACATATTTTGCATGAAATCTTTTGATAATGATAATAATTCACACGAATCGAATCAGTCCAATGGTAATAACTTCATCCAAGGTCAAAAAACAATATTCTAACTGAGATATGAAAGAAGTTGAGATGCTGTCATTCGTAACAGCTTAGTCACTGCCACATGACAGTCAATGATAAGCTACAGACCGCATCACACTATTTCTACAATGTGAAGTTCCCTTATGAAACGCGCGAATGAACATGACGCAGATACCATTCTACCTCAGTTTCAGTCTTCAATTTCAGTTTAGTTTATTTCATATTTCACATAATCATAAACAAAAAAGGTGACATGATATTACAGAGCAGTACAAGGTACAGATTACAAAAAATACAAATTAAATTCAATACAGGGTACGTTCATTCATTCTTTGTACGAGCTTAAAATGACAAGTTGAGGAGAAGAAGAGACAGAGATAACAGTGAAATGTGGGGAAACCTATTGAAAAGCTTGTATTGTATAAATTCCCTTAATAAGTGAAAGTCTTAACATTGATATCTCACAATAATAAGAACTGTATGATAATGAGAACAAGGAAGATAACATGCAAAAATACAAAAATATAACAGAAAGAAAACAGAGAAAGAAGACAGAGAAGAAAAAGAAGTAAGCACAGTATATTACAACTGTCATTTGGGGCCGTAAGTTAGCTTGTATACTTGGATAAAACAAACAATTTGAGTTTCCGTTTAAATGTGTACAATGGGCGGCCAGTTGTTAATTCAGTTGAGAGTTCGTTCCAAACTTTTGGTTCAGTCACTATTATTGTATTGTGCGCAAAGGCTGTTCGTGTACGGGGAAGGTGATAAGAATGGGAAGCACTCGTTATTCCAAAGGTTCGTTACTCCGAACGTTACGCGACAAATGGTCGGATTAACGAACTCTTTTTCGTTTTCGGACTAACGAGCATCGAGGTATAGGCAATTTACTTGTTTCGGAATTACGAACCTGTCAAAAAAGTAAAATATATATATATATTTTCACCGCTTTTTCTCGAAAGAGAGAACTAGGTTGAGATGTGAGCGTGTCTTGGTATAGATGTTGATAACCATAGTTATTCATGTAGTGGCTGTATGATGTAACTGAATATCTCGAGGTCCTAGATTGACGCTCCACCATAGCAATTGTGTTCTTCAGTAATATACTTCACCCACATCTCAACACCTGAGTGTATTTACCTGGTTGGAGGTGAGTGACTATGTGATCGATCTGGACACAGCCATGACAGAGTTGATGTTGCTCAGCCGGCAAGGAATACTCTCACATCAAGTGAAGATGGTGTGAGTGTTTGGTACGTGCATGTAACCTGTGTCAGGTTGTAACATGATTTCAACTTTTACGAACTGCGATGGGACATCTCATAAACATTGACAAAATAGTGGGATATTTCATATTTATATGAGCAGCAGACAGATAGAGAGAGCGTGGGAGGGGGAGAAAGGGAACAAAATGTAAGGTTTCTTTTTGACAATAGTTCCAATGCTTAATGTGTAAGACATACATGAATAACACAAGTTGCAGACGATAAGGGGAGCGGGTTAAACAGGCAGTTTGGAAACAAATATAATCCCTGCTTTTGACCAATTATGTCCCATGCATTGGTTTATCCATCATATAGTGAATATAAGATGAGCAAATAATAAAACGTTAACTTCTTTAAATAGCATACTATAACTAGAATTCATCATGTAAATCCAGTTTCAAAGGAGCAAACATAATCAAGGATTTTGATTAATAAGCAGCAGATTAATGGCCCATTATGTAACAATATTTGTCATAATCAGAATTTTTCACACGCCATATGCTAAGATTACACTGTCCATAAATTTTGCACGTCCTAGATCACGGTATTCCTTATCCCGAAGTTTCAAACGAAAATGCTGTGTGACACTTCAAAAACGTTTTCAAAGAACGTCTCCTAAAACACCCATGTTATTTGCTATGCCTTTGTCATCTTTGATACCTTCCCATATTTTCTTTGTCTTGTTATCCTTACTCGCCTATCCTTGGCTTTGCACATTCCATTTTCAATTCCTGGGGTAAAACTGTTCAGATATCACATCTTTATTTTGACCACTATTCGTTAAAGATTGTGTAACATGAATTTCCTGCCACATCTGTTTTTGGTAGTCTACATGTATTTGTATGTACGTATTTGTAATTTACTTTGCATTATAAACGAACAATCCTTGATCTAAATTTATGTTAACTTGTATCGATTTAAAAAGAAAAAAACGTGTAACTACAATGTACCAATCGATAACCTCACACACATAAATCTCGTTTTACACATCGTTTCGTTATTTCTTTCACAATCTGGGTAAAAGCGTAAGCATAAAGAAAGCGACAGAGCGCTTTTAACATAGGACGTGATTCTATGTAGCTCATCACAGGCGTGGTGGAGCATCCGAATTACAGTTTCATCTGTGACGTTTTTTTTTCCATCAAATTTCATATTTTTTCATAATTATGAAGTTCATTGAAAACTTTATAGATAGGTTGGAAAGTTTCACTTCATAACTCGGGCGCAAAGCGACGAGACGCGAATGCAAATATTTCGACTATCAGTCACAACGCTTTGGCATTGCCGTACAAGTCCGTTGCAAATTTTAATAGATCGGGCAAATAAATGATATGCAAATTGGGGTGCTCCACCGTGCCTGATCAGTGTTTATTCTGGTATTTTCGAAAGCACATTTTATGCATGCACTAAAACAAGAGAACAAATTGATGCAAACGATTTGTTTATACCCCTCTATCGTGTCTATTCAACCAAAGAGCGTTGAAGTATGAACAATCATTCACGTTAAGTACGTCTTGGCATGATGGGTATGGTTGTGTTGTCCGTTTGTCTTACAATTTCTACATAGTTCATTCATGTCGATGCACTGAATCACATCATTCTGTTTTGACTGTCAATGACTGTTGCCACAGATGTCCCCTTCTAATTCCGGCAGCGCAACCATGGCAACGATGTCATCAGCCTCTGAGAACAAAGAGCAGCAGAATGACAAGAAGCACAAACATGGTCAACAGCGCCACCATCGCCCCAAGCGTTTTATCCAGCTTTCTAGCGACTGTCTTCCATTCCTGCCGCACGACCTCCTGTTTGAACATGGTCGTGTCGTTGTCCAGGTCGTCCTGGAAATCGGAGCAAAGTATCGACGTCACGTTGTTATCGTTGTTGCGCTGTTGTTGCTGCCCTTGCAATGGATAGCTGGACTCATCTGTGGCCGCTGCCATCTTCCGAGCGTGCCTCTCGCCTTGCCCGTCCATGAAACTAGAGCTCAATGTGCTGCCGCGTCGGTACGCGCCCTCGTATTTCGGGTGCTTGCTGCCGTTGGTCTTCCGCAACGCGACGCTCGCGCGTTTGACGGACGCCGACATACAGCCGCGCGGGAGGAAGATGCGTTTAAGCCAGCGTGGAACGGCCTTCTCACCCAGACGATGGAACATGCGGAGAATCATCACACTTGCCCCGAGAGCCAGGCAGCTCATACCCACCATGAAGAGGAAGAACATTCCTGGGTGACAGGGAGATAAACCACACATTCAGCTTGGTTATCAAAACAATTATCTGGTAAACAAAATTATGACTCGACGGGGATGGGGGTGAAGAAGAATAATAGTGCTCTATTTATATGTAGATCGTAGATTTCTCTCTTTCCGTTTAAAGTAACACTCCTCTATGTCAATTGATTTGCACATACATTGTGTGCAGGTCAATGTCAGGTTGACATAGTAAAGTCTTACATTCACCATGGTGCAGCAAGTCAAAGTATGTTTTTTATTTCAATGGACTTTTCATTAAGTCTGTGTGTGTGTGTATGTGTGTGTGTACATGTATGTGCGTGTATGTGTGTATTATACACGTGCTAACGGGACAGAGCGGCGCCCTTCTCACCGAGAAGCGGAATCTCGTCGCCCAGGGGAGGCATGAGCTCCCCAATGAGCTGCTGGAAGAGAATGGAGGCCAGCAGGTTGGCGACGGAGAAGGAGATCTTCTCGCCGGACTCTGGGGGCACGAGGAACACCAGCGCATTGATAGCTGACAGCATGATGCATGGAACCACCATGTTGAAGACATAGAACTCGTAGCGACGCTGCAAGTAGAGCTGCACCTCGACGAAGCTGTACGGGGCCGGGCAGCACGCGTACTTCTCCAGCTTCCGCTCCACGTCGATCTGCCGCAGGTCCCACACACCGTTATTAAGAAAGACGTTCTACAAGCAAGTACATGTCGTAAGAGAGAGGGAGAGATAGAGAGAATATGTACTCAGTTATATGATATCTCATAACTATTTGCACGTCCTTATTAATTTGTATGCCTGTCCAAAGATCTGTTTCGATTCAAATAGGGTACTAACATGACCAAAGTATGACGTCATTTAAGCTTATTGTCAAAGAAAACTTGTTCTAAACTATGCTGGTAGAGTATGCAGCGGTGATCACAGCTGGAACTATAATGTTGGGAGTGCCCGACACTAGCCCGCTAGACAATATCGGACCTGTAACCCTCTCACTGGTGTGATTTGTTTAGAGGCAGATGACTTGACAATATGCTCATATGACAACACCACTCCGGGACTCTGTAGACTACAAGATTATCTCATTATCATCATGATAGTTCACAAAGCCTTATTAAAAACCACGTGATCCTTGATTAATATCAAACTTTTAAAGGCGGACGGACCTGGGTTGCGTCAGCAGAGTAGTTGAGGTCGAGAGAATCGATGGTGTATGCCCAGGACCCGAACGTCAGTTTACACGTCTGCTGGTCGAACGGGAAGTACCGCACGTTGATCTTACACGAGCTGCTGATTACCATTGGTGTATACCACGTGACGTCACCTCTCGAGTTGACCAATGCGTTGACGGGGTCTTCGCTTTGAAAGTCCTTGTCTATGCTGTTCAGGATGTAGGATGGAGTGAAGGCAACACTACGCGGTATTAGAATAGAAGTGGGTAAAATGTAATAGGTAGTTCGCGTCAGAGTGATCGTTGAGATGGTGTTGTATGTTAAAAACAGTGTTAGCCCCGCCACCAAAAAACTCGAAGCATCGTGGCTTTATTCATCAAATAAAACACTATTTCTTTTGGTACTCATTATTAAAGAGAAGAGTAATGTCTTTATGAAAGCGAATGGTTGACATGTAGGCCTATGGCTCTAAATCTCAACCATTTTTGTAATATTGACACCAAGTGTTAGTCCTCGGCATGTAACATTTCACCTACGTATGTAACATTTCATCTGCTTAGAATGTTTGTACAAGTTGTAATTTCTTTTACTAATTATTTTCTCGAATGTTTCCAGTGTGTAGCCATGTGAGGCCGCGTGTAACCTCGTGTAACCCACTGCCAGCTCTTATACTACATACACAAAAAAAAAACGGTACACGCATTTGGTTGTCAGGTTGTGACATCGCAGCACATATATTTAGATATAACATTTTGTTGCCACTCACTTTTCATAGAGTTTAACATCAGGCAGCCAGATGGCGTAGGGTGAAACCTCCACGAGATCAACCCCATCAAACTGATCTCGATCCCAGCTTAGAAAAGGGTCGTTCCATTGCTGTAGAAGAAAGAAATGATCCACATATTAACAAAGATTGATTGAGAATGAACCTGGCCAATATAAGGCAGCATCACCGTGATGATGTACATAATATGGTTGGTAGAATAGACATAAACAGCGGCTCTACGGAACTTTGCCTGGACTTTTTAGATCGATGAAGGGCATCTATCTTCTTTCCGGTGGGAGAAAAAAAAACAGCCGCACAATTTCACTCATCAATATGATAAGGGTACTTCTCTCCTGGTCATTTCTGTACTAACTTTGCGTGAATACAAGAAATGTGAATAGTCATTTCATTGTGCAAAAACTAAACACCGACTTGTCCGTCCTGAAAAAGCGGGATCGTTATTTCCTCTTTAGGTTAGTTTTTTCATGATGTCGTGTGGGACACCTTTTTTTAACGATATTTCTTTAAACGTTTTACTTGGTATTTGTCATTGTCCTAGAGATGTTTTTTCTCCCTGAGAGCAAAACGAGCTTTAATCAAGACAACTCGTGACAGTAGATCGGACGATAACTTATCTCTTTCTCTCAAATTGCAATCACCCTTTCTCTCTTCTCAATTCATTTCCTTATCTCTCTCTTTCTCTTTCTCTTTTATTTGTCGTCTGCCTATCTCCGTCTCTTCATAATTTTATCAAGACATTTCCTATACCATCTGAATTTCTCTTGTGGTTACGTCATTCGCATTTCTTTTCCTCTCTTACCCTTCCCATCATCTATTTCATTTCTCTTTTGTCTGGCTTTCTATTGTTCCGTTCTCCAATTCGTTTTCAAGTCTTCATTTATATTTACTTCTCGTTGTCATTGCTCGCTCTCTCTATCTCTCTTTTAGTTTCTTTCTCCCTTTTCCCCCTTAATCATTTCTTTAGTTCTTCCCCCTCTCTCTCCCGTGCTGTTTTCAGACATCTTTACTGCAATCCCGTTTTTGCAATGCCTTGCCCTACATTTAATTTGATTCTAACAGACATGATTGAAAAATGAGTGCACTTATGTATAAAGATGTATAAAGACAACTGATTCAATAGCAATTTAACTCAATTGTAAGCGAGTCATGTGATTGGTATGATTCGATGTGGATAACATATCATAGTGCAACTATAAAAAAAAAAATGATTTTCCGAGTGTAGACGGTTGCCTACTTTCTCCTACATGCTACTGCTATATATCACGATGACATCGATTGGCCGTAATTGGGTAGTAGCAGTCTGTAAGTCTGAGAGAAGGGAATATACTAATAAATAGCCCAAACCTGATGTAGCTAGCATGCAGTAATGGATAAGCCAGAGTCTCAGCTTGGTAAATGATTCTGGATTTATTCATTATAATATTGAATCGGGAACGTAACTCACCATCTTTCTCCACCCGTTGATGGTTATTTGCTGTTCTTTTTCGTTCTGCGCGAAGAGACAAAAACAAAAGAAATATATGATCGTGAATCATCATACGCTCTGAGAGGTATTTCCTTCTTTGAGTGACAATGTCTTTTCTTATATCAAATAAAAAAAATCAATATCAACTAAAGTAGTAATTTTTTCTCTCACCAAAAGGAAAACTGGAAATTGTACTTTCCAGTTTGCCTTATCGTGAGACAAAAGATTACTACTTTAGCGATATTACTACCACGATGATCAACATCTTCCGAACAAATATAAGTATTGTATATCATATCAAGCATTATATCCCTTCTATGAATACTCATGAATATTCTGGGAACGTGATTGGTCAATTGATGCTCGCAGACTACAAAATAATTTAACTACATCTGCCTCAGCTCCGGATATTTTTCACTATGTTTTCATGGGGAGGACTGCGCATGCCCTGTTTACTATTTTCTTCCTTGGCAATACTGCGCATGCTCACTACCTGGTAACAAAAATTGTCTTGACTGCAAGCAGTACGCGATACATTTCTTTCCAGCTGTTTTTTTTTTCCTTTTTAGCGGAAAATCGTTGAGCGAGCTACGGGAAATCCCGCGGTGTCGCGGCCAAGGCGCAACTTGAATTTCCGTTGATTTGCCCAAGCCGCAGGGAATTTAACAAAAAATGCATCGGGCTCCTACGTTCGTCGCTTAGAGCAATATTCACGAAAAACATCAACGCCGAATTTGATCACCTTCTTCGTATTTGAACAGTTGATAAACGCTATAAAGTCCTCTTTTGCCACTTTCAGTAAGTCAAACCGAACTCGCTTATAGGAAGTCACCATGTTTGTTTACATTCTCGGTCAGTCGGAACTGAACGGACGCAAATCAGTGCACAGTGAATGCAGTGCGCGGCGTTTCGTGAATGTACCCGGGATGAACCGATATCGGGACAGACGAAAAAGTCCAGCGCAGAGCATTTATGGCCTGTATGCTGCAATTTGTTATTGCTTTACAAAAGGGATATAAAACAAATATACCAAGCTTTGAGTTCGTAAGTATACTGGAAATTATCTATCTTCGGAGGGAAAAATAGTACTATGCCAGTCCCTCCTCAGATAGATCTCACAGCTTGATATGTTTGTATAATATCCCAAATGGACTTACGGGGTGCCAGATATTTTCCAACTACCAGAGAACAGTTAGTTATATTGTGATATTGGGTAACAAACTTTGAATGACGATCATCACTTTCAAAACCTTTTATTGTTTATATCTTTCCTTGTCCGTATCATTTTCCGGCAAAGGCGAAATTACACTTCTATGGTTGCACTCGAAATGATCTCCTTTTTCTCGTGCGGAATTAAACTAGAGGAAATGTGTATTCAAATTTATGATCCCGTAATAATGCAATCTCTGTTAATGAGAACAACAATTGTATATAGTCGGCCATGGAATAGACCGCAGCGTATTGTATGTCCTCATTATCTGGGCTTTTTCTGTTGTTAATGACCGACATGTTTAAATTGACAAAGAAATACCGCGTATGGTTCATTGCCCGGGAGATCATGAAGTTAATGAACAACATAATAAATGATTTGATTACCAAAATATTCCCGTATGACTCAGTAAAATATACATGAGAGAACGCACGCACACTGTTTCAAACTATACAAGTAATTTTGTACATTATCTGATTAAGATCGTGTTTGAATGGAATAACTTGAAAGGTACGTTTTCACTATTGTGGTTTCATGAACATTAAGCCCTCAGTACTACATGTACTATAGGTGATTGGAATGTGTCATAAGTCACCGGGCTTTACCTAGAATTGGTACTGAGAGGGTAAATTCTGTCAGTACTGTAGGTGCTTGGAATGTGTCATAAGTCACCGGGCTTTACCTAGAATTGGTACTGAGAGAGTAAACCCCATCAGTACCATCATAGCCATAGGTGCTTGGAATATGTAAAAGCTAACGCACAAGGCAAACGACCGTCTAGCCGAGTAGAAATTGGACCATTCATTTTCGTACATTATATAAGATAGACATGATAGGATAGTTCAACCTAATGAAAATGTGACTAAAAGGATACATGTTCAATGGTTCGTTTAGTCACGATGCTGTACCGCGTACGTGCATTCAACATGAGTTGGTCCTTCATAAGCCATTTTCGTTATGTATTTACAACTTTCTCCTTAAGTTCGCACAATGATGTTTAAGCACATGGAGTGCCAGCAGCTGTTTAATTAATGGAGATTTATTGTACTCTGCTTCTAGTCACAAAAGAATACTTTACAAAGATATTCTATTTGATCTCCCATGTTCGAATCCGCCGATTCTCTGGATGATTTGACGTATAAACAAAATCGGATGCGCAGAAGAATTTTGGGAAATATCCTTACTTGCACAGTTGTGCCATACGATACGTCTATAAAGATTCAATAGAGGAATATTGTTACAATATGGCAAAAAAGGCTCTAAACGTGATATGAAGTTGCAGTACGAAATGCTCAATTTCACAATGTTCCGCATCATATTCCATTAAAAAATTGCATGAAACGTTATTTTCAGATATTTACTTGTCCTTCCGGACAAGTAACATGAAAGACGTGCCTAGATGCGCCTAAGCTAGTTTTTTTTTTTTTTTTTTATCTCAAAAGGATCAACTCTTGTATGCGCTTGTCCTTATTTACATAACAAGCACTTAGTGACAAGAATTAAAAGTTCTGCAGCGAAAGCTGAAATGTATGCATGTATAGGAATGTGTATGACCTGTTAAAATCCAGGTGAACGTGACACAATCACATATGCATCATATAGTTGAGAGCAGCTGCTACTCATGAATATTAAGAGGCAGAATCAAACCTTATTCAAAGGGATGGATATCCATGTACTAAAACATCCTTGGTTCACAGTAACGCTTAATGATAACCGGTATCGAGTCGTTCAGTTTCACCTGACGGAATGCAGTCTGAATCTATTTATTTTTACTACTAGGTGTTAAAAAACTGTTGAAAATTTTTAAAAATAATAAAAGATAATTTACAACTCGAATCAAGCTGAAATGTACACATCATAAAAGCAAAAGATGTCACTTTTGCAAAGCAGTTTTCGTGTCATTTCATGAAATATTATTCTTGTAATGATTCTTCGAGTATTTATGTATGATTGTCTCTTTTGGACAAGTTTAGACCTTAAACAATCGTGTGTATCAGATAATCAATCCAAAATACAACAATGACCATTTTGTATCAGACCTGTCAATCCACTAGCAAAACTGTCATCGCAGTGTCATTAATAACGCAATGTGCTTGTAACATTACTAATGTACTAATGAATACAGCATATTTCTTTCTTCTCCCCCATGGTTACAGAGCACCACTATGCATTGTAAACCGTAGGCCTACTG
This sequence comes from Arbacia lixula, assembly GCA_963669155.1. NCBI lineage: Eukaryota > Metazoa > Echinodermata > Echinoidea > Arbacioida > Arbaciidae > Arbacia > Arbacia lixula. Next base: position 28,358,895 of record OZ022583.1, on the reverse strand, counting down.
ATTGACATTAGTACCACATTGCATTCGACTCCCTACTATCCTTATTCAACAAATACCCCGATTTCAGCTGGATTACAACCAAATTCATGTGAACTAAAAGAACAATGCATATCAACTGATTTTATGCCCTTTCATTTCACAATGTGGAGATATGCTTGAGTGCAGATTAATTAACTTTGGCTCATATGACATCCCAATGTGATTAATTCAATTCCGAATCAACGGCAGTTAGATTATACTAGTTTCAATTATAAGATCTGCGATTCCCTTCTTACAAAATGTAATGGAAAGCGAGTGGGTACGACTGATCGACCGTTATTATATATAGGCATCAAGCTGTTCTCTGATCAGCATTGATGATCTTCTATCTTCTCCATCTTGATTGGCCTGTTCATCTAAGTCAGTCTGTATACGTGCTCCCGATCGGCGCCGATTATGGCCCATATCAAGTACACACATGGCCTGCATTACTACGTCACGCATTGTGGTCACATGGTAGTCACGTGGTCCAGTGACATCGCACATTTAAATGTTACTTATTTCAAATGTTCATATCTATAATCCTGATGAATGTTTAGTCTGTTGTACTTAGTACGTTTTCCCATTCAACCATTTACTTTCATTGGTGTATGTATTTGTTGCCGAATGCTTAAAGATAATGTTGGAGCTGAAAACTATTCATTTGCATAATTGTTTACATGTATATATATTTGTTTCCTAAATATTTTTGTAAAAGAGACTATTATACTTGCATAATGAATTCTGCGTAATATTACGTGGACATGTGCCATATTCTATAGAAATGAGTGAACTTGTTACGACACGAGATTGTTGGGAGTTTTAACCCTTTGTGTGCCAGACATTGTGCTGTTCTGTGGACTGTGTGTGGATCACTTGTGCTAAAATACACCACTGGTACATACAGAGTTAAAGAAACGTGTTTCATTTGTTAAGGTAATTGGGAATCATTTTGTTAATGAACTAAGAAAATTAATGTGCTGATATTGCTACTTAAAGTCATGTAGTAGCACGTATAGTAGGAAAATGGTGAGAAAGCCTGTGCGCTTAATGCTATAGAGACAGAAGAATATTTGTATTTTTATTTACTTTACGTGTTATTGTGCTCAGATTATTGTGGTTCATTGTAACTTTAGTGAATCACATACACCGACAGTGGGTCGACAGAATTCATAAAACATATATCTTATCTTCTGTACACGTTATCTTGGAATGTCGAGGGCAAAATATTTCTACGCACTCATCATAAATACCGTTTAAAATGATCATTTGATCATGTCGAATGGACGGAAAATTGGAACGAGTGAGGGAGGTGAAATGGTGAGGGAGATACAAGGGGTTAGGTAATGGGCGAGGTTTGATGATGATGGCATGTTTATTGTGTGTTTGGATATCTAATGGAATTGGTTTCGCATGGCATGTCATAATTTCCCGTCCATTCGACATGATCAAATAAGCATTTCAAAATGTCTTAATGATGATGCGACATGTACGCTAACACAAGCTTTAACCGAAATTTAACAAAAAACGCACACCTCCTCTGAAGTCACTTCGAAGTGTGCGGGTTTTTTTTTTAAATTTTCGTCAAAATGAGACTTTATTGCGGCAAACAAATGTAAAATTCGTTTTTAGTGGATAATTTTACATAGATTAGTGGAAACTATTTTTTTTTTAAATTTAGTAACCCTTTAACCGTGGCTGCCATGTAAAGACCATGAACTCCCTGCGCTGCTCTGGTTTTGTCATTTTGCCTACATAATGCATGGGGTAATCCAGTATTTCAAAAGCATGTGCAGCTCTCTTAAACAGCGCTGATTAAGCTTGGTTGTTGTACGCCACAAAACTTGAACCATGCATGAATCGCTTGGAGGCCAAACTCGATAGAGCGGGGGGGGGGGGGGCAGGGAGAGAGACAAATAGAGTGAGGGAGATAAAGAGAAAACAAAGAGAGGGGCAGAAAGAGAAAGAAAGATAGAGAGAGTGGGAGAAGGGGGAGAAGAAGAAGGTGAGGGGGAGAAAGACGAAGAGAGAAAAGGGGGAGAGAGGGGGAAAGATAAATAAATAGTGTGGAAGATGGAGAGAGGGGGAGACAGAGTGAAAGAGAGGGAGAAAGAGTGAAATAGAGGGAGAAAGAGTGAAAGAGAGGTAGGTTGGAGAGGACACTACCACCGTCTTGTGCTATTTTCCTAATGATTAATCAGTGCACCAAATCCTGTATATAATGAGGTGATGGAGCTCAGAGTCTCGTGCATGGTCAATCAATTAAGTATTGTAGCAGAGCACTTTCATCCATCGCTTCTATCAATAATTATTGATATGATGTGACACGCAAGTGATCAAGGTTGTGTGATGTGGAGGGAGTCCATAATCCGTCTATAATAGTCTATAACGACTGTCAGCACGTTTCAAACATTTCTTCTGCTTCTCATGTGTACCGGCTGATTGAAGGGTACATACTCTAGACAATATAAATTCTATTGCACTAAATCTTGTTTGACCAACTCACACATGGTCTACTGAACATGCTGGAACGAGCGCGATGGCAGACTTGTGAAGATCTGCAATCAGCGTGTTGGTTGAATACAGTACTGTATAAGGCGCACACGTAACCATGGTAACCACGAGTGTGCGATGCACATTCCACAGGAGCACTATGTAGTAATGATTTGGCAGCATGAAATGATAACGTTATTTGATATATCAAATTTGTTTATATAATCAAATCTGATATCAAAATTAAATTCCTCAGATGTTGAAAGATTTCTTCTCGTAATCAACTGGACGTGTTACGATATGTTGAATATAACCAATGTAATGACACGTGTTGCTGATGATTTGGGGTGCATTACAGCCAGCTGGAATTGCTGTATGGACGTTGAATATACAACACGATTGTCTGATTGCGGATTTGAGTTTGATAATAAAAAGATGGATGTTAAACTAGTGCGCATTGATCAAGTTTTACACGATAAACAATGATAACCCTAACCCTAACCCTAGGCATGGTTGTTAGACATGAATTGTGCACAAAGAATCAATCACGTAATCGCGAGAGAAAAGCTAAGATTAAAATCCTCTTGCCGAAAGAAAATCCTCTTCTAGAAACATATTTGCAGACATATATTGTAAAAGGAAAGGATTGAGAGAGAAAGCGCTTAAACCAGAGCGAGCGCATAAATTACCTATCTAACGTTACCACAAAACGATTTTCTGCTTTCCACTCATTGAAGTCACTGGTACAGCGGAGACATAAATTTCTCCCATCTTTTTCACGGATATGCTGTATTCCATGATAACTGTCATGCTAACAGCGCTCCGTACTAATCAAGTAGCTGTATATGGGTTGTGTGACATTTCAAGCACGGACAATGGGGGAAATTGTGTTATGTGCTAATCGCACTAATGGGAAAACGGCGCATCCTCTTTGCATCAAACATGCAGTGTGCGTCTGGGGTGTGTGTGTGTGTGTGTGTGTGTGTGTGTGTATGTGTGTGTGTGTGTGTCTTTGTGTCAAATACGTATTTATACATAAAGAGAGAGACAAAAAGAGAGAGGGGGAATAGAACGTACAGCTCTTTGATGAGCAATTAGGAAAATTGCTCTCTCTCCCTCCAACGTAACCTTGCCTAGTAAATACTAAGATGTCCTATATTATATACCTACATACCGAAGGCAAACCTACTTCCTAATTACTTGAGTGCTGTTAAAAGTTACCTGTCCAATGAATGGACACTGGGTAAAGGATCTCAAGGTCACGTGACAACATTGAACATAACCATGTGTGTGCGCGTGTATTGTGGGTTTGAATACGTCCCCATTGTACGTCCCCTTTCTAGACTCTTTCTAACAGCGATCCGAATAAGTCCAAGGGGAAACTTCTATTAAGGCTGCGTTTCTATCGCCAGCCGTTCTGTATATGCTGCCTTCTTTTTCCCATTAAATATACCCCTTACCTATATGTTGCCTTCTTTCTTCCATTAAACACACCCCTTACCTATATGCTGCCTTCTTTCTTGCATTAAACACACCCCTTACCTATATGTTTCATTCTTTCTTCCATTAAACACACCCCTAACCTATATGCTGCCTTCTTTCTTCCATTAAACACACCCCTTACCTATATGTTTCATTCTTTCTTCCATTAAACACACCTCTTACCTATATGTTGCCTTCTTTCTTCTATTAAACGTACCCCTTACCTATATGCTGCATTCTTTCTTGCATTAAACACACCCCTAACCTATATGTTGCCTTCTTTCTTCTATTAAACGTACCCCTTACCTATATGTTTCATTCTTTCTTCCATTAAACACACCCCTAACCTATATGCTGCCTTCTTTCTTCCATTAAACGTACCCCTTACCTATATGCTGCATTCTTTCTTGCATTAAACACACCCCTTACCTATATGCTGCATTCTTTCTTGCATTAAACACACCTCTTACCTATATGTTGCCTTCTTTCTTCCATTAAACACACCCCTTACCTATATGTTGCCTTCTTTCTTCCATTAAACACACCCCTAACCTATATGCTGCCTTCTTTCTTGCATTAAACATACCCCTTACCTATATGTTGCCTTCTTTCCTCCATTAAACACACCCCTAACCTATATGCTGCCTTCTTTCTTCCATTAAACGTACCCCTTACCTATATGCTGCCTTCTTTCTTCCATTAAACACACCCCTTACCTATATGCTGCTTTCTTTCTTGCATTAAACACACCCCTTACCTATATGCTGCCTTCTTTCTTCCATTAAACACACCCCTTACCTATATGCTGCCTTCTTTCTTCCATTAAACGTACCCCTTACATATATGCTGCATTCTTTCTTGCATTAAACACACCCCTTACCTATATGCTGCATTCTTTCTTCCATTAAACGTACCCCTTACCTATATGCTGCCTTCTTTCTTGCATTAAACACACCCCTAACCTATATGCTGCCTTCTTTCTTCCATTAAACGTACCCCTTACCTATATGCTGCCTTCTTTCTTGCATTAAACACACCCCTAACCTATATGCTGCCTTCTTTCTTCCATTAAACGTACCCCTTACCTATATGCTGCATTCTTTCTTGCATTAAACACACCCCTTACCTATATGCTGCCTTCTTTCTTGCATTAAACACACCCCTTACCTATATGCTGCCTTCTTTCTTCCATTAAACACACCCCTTACCTATATGTTGGCTTCTTTCTTCCATTAAACACACCCCTTACCTATATGTTGCCTTCTTTCTTCCATTAAACACACCCCTTACCTATATGCTGCCTTCTTTCTTCCATTAAACGTACCCCTTACCTATATGCTGCATTCTTTCTTGCATTAAACACACCCCTTACCTATATGCTGCCTTCTTTCTTGCATTAAACGTACCCCTTACCTATATGCTGCATTCTTTCTTGCATTAAACACACCTCTTACCTATATGCTGCCTTCTTTCTTCTATTAAACGTACCCCTTACCTATATGCTGCATTCTTTCTTGCATTAAACACACCCCTTACCTATATGCTGCCTTCTTTCTTGCATTAAACACACCCCTTACCTATATGTTGCCTTCTTTCTTCTATTAAACGTACCCCTTACCTATATGCTGCATTCTTTCTTGCATTAAACGTACCCCTTACCTATATGCTGCATTCTTTCTTGCATTAAACACACCTCTTACCTATATGCTGCCTTCTTTCTTCTATTAAACGTACCCCTTACCTATATGCTGCATTCTTTCTTGCATTAAACACACCCCTTACCTATATGCTGCCTTCTTTCTTGCATTAAACACACCCCTTACCTATATGCTGCCTTCTTTCTTGCATTAAACACACCTCTTACCTATATGCTGCCTTCTTTCTTCTATTAAACGTACCCCTTACCTATATGCTGCATTCTTTCTTGCATTAAACGTACCCCTTACCTATATGCTGCATTCTTTCTTGCATTAAACACACCTCTTACCTATATGCTGCCTTCTTTCTTCCATTAAACGTACCCCTTACCTATATGCTGCATTCTTTCTTGCATTAAACACACCTCTTACCTATATGCTGCCTTCTTTCTTCTATTAAACGTACCCCTTACCTATATGTTTCATTCTTTCTTCCATTAAACACACCCCTTACCTATATGCTGCCTTCTTTCTTGCATTAAACACACCCCTTACCTATATGCTGCCTTCTTTCTTGCATTAAACACACCTCTTACCTATATGCTGCCTTCTTTCTTTTATTAAACGTACCCCTTACCTATATGCTGCATTCTTTCTTGCATTAAACACACCCCTTACCTATATGCTGCCTTCTTTCTTGCATTAAACACACCCCTTACCTATATGTTGCCTTCTTTCTTCTATTAAACGTACCCCTTACCTATATGCTGCATTCTTTCTTCCATTAAACACACCCCTTACCTATATGCTGCCTTCTTTCTTCCATTAAACGTACCCCTTACCTATATGCTGCATTCTTTCTTGCATTAAACACACCCCTTACCTATATGCTGCCTTCTTTCTTGCATTAAACGTACCCCTTACCTATATGCTGCCTTCTTTCTTGCATTAAACACACCCCTAACCTATATGCTGCCTTCTTTCTTGCATTAAACGTACCCCTTACCTATATGCTGCCTTCTTTCTTGCATTAAACACACCCCTTACCTATATGCTGCCTTCTTCCTTCCATTAAACGTACCCCTTACCTATATGTTGCCTTCTTTCTTCTATTAAACACACCCCTCACTTATATGCTGCCTTCTTTCTTTCATTAAACATACCCTTTACCTATATGCTGCCTTCTCTCTTTCATTAAACAGTAAGCCTTTGCACGCTGTATATAATAAGACTTGCCCTCAATCGTGATTGTAATTCTCGGCTTGGCCGTATTTCTGCCTATGAGGTCACGTCAGTATGATGGCATGGCATCGTGGCCTAATAAAGTCCCCAGCGTGACTGGGCTGACCAGGTGAATCAACCAACGCTTCCTCTTATCCTTCCTCCAAGCTTTAATTAAAAAGGGGCTCTTCCCCACAATATTATTCCCCTTGATTTTATGGGGATTTATGACAGAAAATGTGATGTCAAATCATGATAAAGTACTTTGCATCAGCCAGAGTACATGGGCACAGTGAGCTTTGTGTGCCTTACCTCCTTATGGTCTATTTAACAATTCATACTCTTCTCCTTGGGCATTTTAGGATAAAGGACATAGCAAGATAAACATTGTGCTCTCTTGAACTCTGGCTTAATCATAGCGAGACATACATTGTGCTCTTTTAAACCCCGGCTAAACCATAGCGAAACACACATTGTGAAATCTTAAACCATGGCGAAACCAGAACGAGACATACATTGTGTTCTCTTAAACCATGGCTAAACCATAACGAGACATACATTGTGCTCTTTTAAACCCTGGTATTGTGCTCTCTTAAATTCTGGCTTAATCATAGCGAGACATACATTGTGCTCTCAAACCATGGCTAAACCATAGCGAGACATACATTATGATATTTTAAACCATGGCTTAATGATAGCGAGACATCCATTGTGCTCTCAAAACATGGCTTAATCATAGCGAGACATACATTGTGCTCTTAAACATTGGATTTATCATAGCGAGACGTACATTGTTCTCTCAAACCCTGGTTATTAACCATAGCGAGACAAACATTGTGCTATTTTAAACCTTGGCTAAACCATAGCGAGACAAACATTGTGATATCTTAAACCTTGGCTATAATCATATCGAGACATACACTGTGCTTTTTAAACTTGGCAAAACCATAGCGAGGCATACATTGTGATATCTTAAACATTGGCTTAATCATAGCAAGACATACATTGTGATATCTTAAACATTGGCTTAATCATAGCGAAACATACATTGGGCTCTCTTAAACTCTGGCTAAACCATAGCGAGACATACATTGTGCTCTCCTAAACATTGGCTTAACCAGCAGCCCATAGCGAGACATACAATTGACCGCCAATCTCATTTATTTATTTCAATTTTGATACTCAACATTTTTCACTTTCCGTTGAAATTGGTACACTGCTTTTTGGGATATAAAATTCATTGCGCCCTTTCATGAAATACAAACAACCCAGTTAGCCACACGGTATGGACCAATTTTACTCATTTTAAATATGATAATATTTTACAACATTAACTTTCGAACTTAGTTTTATTTCCAAGATTTTGATATATAATTGACTATAAAAGAAAATCGACTCGCCATCTGTATGAAAGTTTTCAGATGTTTCGTAGTATTTAATGTGTTCCGCATTTCATGCATTTTGCAACAGTTACTTAGGCTGTCAAACTGTACTAATTGCTCTAAAGTGTCATTACAATCAGGTCGCTCTTCTAACAGACCAGTGGCAGCAGGAAAATAACCTACTCCCATTACGGGGTTAATCATAAATCACCCATTACGGGATTAATCATAAATCAATATGAAATTGTGCCGCGGAGGACAGGCGCTATAGTTTGACCTGATTAAGTATTTTAATTTCCTCAACTGAGCGAATTTTCTTACATTTCAGCTCAAAGGCTTAATATGTTATTGACATGATTTAGGATTTACAGCAATAATTGTCATGATTTACAGTATATTCAATAAAAAGAAAATGTCACATACACCGTGAAACATGGGTGGTTTATATCAACGTAGTGCTTTTATTCCGAAACTAATTAGGGAAATATGTTTTCAGAAAGTATATTTCTAGTACATGTATGTCATCATTATGTTAAAGTTAAGTTATGATATCGTTATACAAGCTCTCAGCCACAACTGATCTAGCATAAAAACAAACTGACAATGGCGAAGTACTCCATGTCCAAACCAAAGGAATTTATCGTCGGATGAAATGCTGACTTTACTTGTACAGAAAGCGGGGTAGTACAAATAGAGGGTAATGGTAAACTGTGAGCATCAGACTGTGCAGGCTCTCATACACGTCTTGTGTTATTTGTGTGCATCGATATTGATGCATTCATTGGGTATGCGTCTGAACATTTTTAAATTACCAGAAAAAAGGAGCAATTTGCTACACGTACTGTTTGACGAGAAAGATGAAAGCCAGGGCCGACGACTAAAGTAACCGGCGGGTAGGTGAATGTTAGTCTGGCTTCAGGATGTTACACATTTATAACCAAACTGTAACATAGGGCCTATTACCTACAAGACTGTCACTTTTTTTTTCCATTTTCCTCATGCGTCTGTTTGTGTGTTTGTATGTTGCTGACTCCCCATTAGTTCAAACCGTGTTATTGTGTATGCAGTGGCTTGAACTAAGCGGTGACGATGACTGAGGAGCCCTTGTTACGCTCAAAAAGGGTAAAATAATTATTAGCAAATTTCATTAACAGAAATAGGTTCAATGACTGCACGGAAAGATAGACAAGTGACAAAATGAAATAGAAGACATGGTGGCTATTGGACTGCACTTCATGTGAGATGCTGCGAACTAAGGTTCGATACTTACAAAGTCGATGACCTGAGAGATGAGGATTCTGAAGTACACCTGGATGGCATGAGAGATGTTACGCACTGGTCTGATGGCGGTCGACCCGTAGCCTTTCAGCAGGCGATCTGATAGACTCTTCTGGTACGACTTGAAGTCGCCATCTGGGGCAAGCGAAGAAGACAAACTAATAAGGTTTGCTATGCTTCTATGATTACTACAACTTCTCCATTACCTTTACCACTATTACTTATACTAGTACTACTACTACTACTTTGGTTTTTATAACTCCTTCTCCTCCTCTTCCTTCTCATCCTCCACCTCCTCCTCCTCCTCCTCCTCCTCCTCCTCCTCCTCCTCCTCTTCCCACTACTACTGGTACTACTTCTACTACTACTACTACTACTACTACTACTACTACTACTACTACTAATAATAATAATAATAATAATACTTCTACTACTACCACTACCACTACCACTACTACTACTTCTACTTCAACTCTTACTACCATCACTTGTAGTAACTGTAATTGTAGTGGTCTACAATTACTTATATATTCATATTATTATTCTCTTTATCTCGTGTAATGTTTACAGTATTAGAGAAGCAGCATTGTCGTAAGAACCTTCGTCTACCATCCAACCAGCAACAATTATTGTTTCGGACTATGTCGAGGACCTTGCAGTGTTCACCCCATACTCGGAGGAACATTTTTCACGTTGTAATCATCAGGCAGTTGCCTTTATCTATATTTAGAAATTATATAAATGAACTATTCATCTAATTTGTTTTAAAATATAGATTCTTACATTTGTTGTGTGATTCCATTTCAAACCATGTATACTGTCTCCAATTAAGTTATCATTTACAAAGTAACAAAGTGAGGATAGTTAGAGAAATGTTGCAACGATGTATGTTTCACAAAACTAATATCATCATGACTGCAATGAACAAAGCATCATGCAATATTGCGATATACACCAACACATAGATAGGGTTGATATGTATTATTTGGGCGAGATCAGATGTGTATTTGAAACTGTTTGATTGGTAAACAATCATTATTTGAAGAAGATGTGCGAAATTTGTTCTGCTCTGAACTTAGACTTGTCAGGTTTCCAAGGAGGAGTCCAGATGCTAACACTTCAGTCCAGCCATTATTAACGGAAGGACACTTATTCCTGTCACACTGCAATCGACATGAAAAGCTGTACTCAGACAATTGTCAGTTTAATTCCAAAGGGAATTAAATCCAGATTTTATGACAATGCTATCATATGTTGTAAAACACTTTTTTTAGTTAGGAATAACACGCACCTTATCCAAATTTGTGAATGTTTTTCCACAAGGGACTAAGATCTTAATATCATTTGATTAGAGGAGATAGGGCAGGGTGGGGAGAGATGGGTAGGGACAGGGCAGGGTGGGTGTATTGAATTATTATTTACCTCCATGCTGAGAGCAAATACAATCGAAAAAGTCATCAGTGATCAACTATGCAGATGGAGAATTTCACACTTGGCGATAAAATCAGCTAACCTCCAAATACCGTCACGATTGTATAGCGTAGAAACGATTGCCATAGTCTGCACTATTTACCACTGAAAACAGCACAAGCTATTCCCAGTAAATTAGATAGCATCACCCGTTTGAACGATGTGAACAGCGATGTGGAATATAATAAGTGCTGTAGCGCGTGGCACTTTGACCATGTGTGCTTCAGCGAGCAGGAACGTCCATGCGCATTGCGCCGAAACGTCCGGGGCGTGACTGCCTGGCCGACCGATCGTTCGGCGTTCGCTATTCCATCATCGATTGTGACGAGGCCAATGGTAATAAGCTGGTCACTTATTTGTCCAAGGATGTATAAAGTGAACAATCTTTAGTCATCCTTGATTGGTCACAGTGTTGCGTCTGATTTTGACTTTGGTGAGATGTGCCGTCGACCATAGACACCTTGAAGCCGCGGTCTCTCGGGATCGACCTACGAAGGGATCATGAACACGTATCGGACTGGGACCCCTGTATCATACCCTGACATATGTGCACAGCCGAGATCTATAATATTCGTTGGCGCTTTTATCATAATTCCATTCAACGTACTTACAGCGTCAGTGATCCGTTTCATTTCGACACCATATAAGGAAGAGTGAGGCTGGGGTTATTCGATCCTTCAATCCTGTCAATGAAACGCTTTCGATACTTTTAAGTTGTGTTTCACTACGATTGATAGTAGGAGCATGTTTAATCTATTGGAAAGGTAGCAATGACTATTGACTGAGTGAAGAGAGCAATGAATATTGGCTAAGTAAAGGTAGCAATGACTGTTGAATAAGCGAATGTGCAATGATTATTAACTAAGTAAAGGGAGCAATGACAATTGACTTAATGAAGGGAGCAATGATTATTAACTAAGGAAAGGGAGCAATGATTATTGACTAAGTTAAGGGAGCAATGATTATTGACTAAGTTAAGGGAGCAATACAAATTGACTAAGTTAAGGGAGCAATGACTACTGACTAAGTGAAGGGAGCCATGACAATTAACTAAGTAAAGGGAGCAATGACTACTGACTAAGTGAAGGGAACAGTGACTATTGACTATTTTAATGGAACAATGACTTTAGACTTAATGAAGCACACTGAGTACTCCAATGCATCCCATGCATCGCGTATCATTGGTGTCGTAGATAAAATATAGCTACATCGCGCAGTCTATCTTTATTTAGGAATGTCGTGTATTATGGCTCCACAAAGGCGTTGCCGTTATATTCATGGATCGTTGGCATGTCAGCTAAACATACGTTGGCCGATCAATGTGCAAGCCGAAACATCCTCCAGATAGTCAGCATCAATTCTTCACAAGAAGAAGATACCCGTATTGATCTATACTCTCTGAACGTCAAACCGACAAGGGCCCTAAGATTCTAGGACAACTATCCCCTAGGACAACTACACCCCAGGACAATTACCCCCAGGAAATTAAGTTCCAACAATCGTCCAGTTGGGGGAGGGGCTAGTTGCCGGAATGAGGGAGGGGGGGGGGGGGGGGGGAGAGGTGGCGAAGGGGGTTAATTGCTCTAGAGGTAATTCTCTGGGGGTAATTATCCTGGGTGTAATTGTCTTGGGGGTAATTGTCCTAGGGGTAGTTGTCCTGGGGGTATTTGTCCTGGGGGTAATTTTCCTGAGGGGGTAGTTGTCCAGGGGTTAGTAGTCCGGGGGGTAGTTGTCCGGGGGTAGTTGTCCAGGGGGCAGTTGTCCGGATACGGGGCCCTAACATTGTTCAATTATGAATACAAAGTGTGACCTTCTTTTAACAAGTGTATGTATGCATGTGTGTGTATGTGTGTACCGTGTGGGTATGAGAGCGTAAGTGTGAGTTTGTGTGTTGAACGTATTTGAGTTTGTTCACTTCCCCTAAATGATTATATACATGTTGAATCTGTATTTACTTTTAATTGTTAGAAAGGCATACTTTCATTGTAGGCTCACGTGATAGTTATTTCTTGAGATAATGAACAGAAATCATCTAAAAGTAAAAGTGTTACGTAGTACATAGTTTGTGAATGCATGATTTGGGCTGGAAAGGCAAGGGAGAGGGGAGCCATGATAAACCTCTTTACATGTGTTTGCATCGTGATCCTTTGTGATAATTAGTTGCAAATGGGGTGAAGAGCGGGGGCGTCTTCACAACCTATCCTCCCATAATTCAGGTAATAATTCGGTCATCATTTCAGTAATAATCAGTCACATTATTGATAAAGCGATTCTGGTAAACATCCCGGTGATAGTTAGCGAGTGGGCGAGTCGGGGCTAGAGAAAAGCGACGAATTCTTGCTAACCTAATCCAGTATTTCCCAAAGTATGATCTAAGGCGCATGAAAGCATGGCGTGATGCACTTATTTGTCAGATTGATGAACACGATGAGGTAGAGCGAAGCGGCGCCTTACATGTCGATATTTCGGACGCTATCTGAACATGATCAAAGGACCAATAAGTGACGAAGGCATCTCCCCGGATATAACCGTTTGGCCTAAGTGATTCCAGCATTGTTTAAAGACAGTAATCTCGGATGGGTCTTCTTGAGGGGTAAGCCTTGTTTTCTCCTGTAGTGACATAACATAGTCTGAAGACAGAGACTAAGCAGTGTCCTCGCCTGTCCCCATGTCATTTGACCTCAAGCCTGCTCCTATGTCATTTGACCTCAAGCTTGTTCCCATGTCATTTGACCTCAAGCCTGTCCCCATGTCATTTGACCTCAAGCCAAGGGACGCAGATTCTGTGAAATGTTATCAATAAATATTTGTGCAATAATCCTATGAATATTCAGTTAGGTTCTTTTTTACAAGTTACGACCATGAAATGTGTGGGTAGAATTTTCCCGCTCAATTTTGACAATTTTCGAATTGAGTTATTTATTGTCTAAGGCATATTTTTACAAATTACAATACATGACATATTCCAGATTACATAACTGTAGTAGCGGATCCAGGGGAGGGGGGGGGGGTGCACATCCGGCTTGTGCCCCCCCCCCCCCTCTTAAAAAAATTAAGTTAAAAATGAGGGACTTTGTCTAATCATATGCCAGTGTGCCCCTCGCCTCCCACCTTTTGGAACAGAGGACCTTTTTTTTTAGGCACACGGTTTTTCCCCATTTTTTTTTTACATAAATGAGCCCCCCCCCCCCCCCCTTTCAACAATCCTAGATCCGCCTCTTCATAACTATGCAAATGAATTTCAATAATACAAAACATACATAGAAAGAACATTTGAGATATCGTCCCTGTACAGTGTAAAATGATTGATTGCACGCTTTAATTAAGTACAGAAGGCACTGTTTTTTACTCAAAATCATTAAATGAGATTCAAAACTTTCAACGTGCAGGCAATGCGCCCTTAGCTTTTTCATGTTTCTTTTATGTGCATTGAAATGTTTGCCTTAGTTTAACACTCTTTACGAAATGTAGCATGATTTTCAACGTTTGGAATTCAATTTCAAAAGTAACACATTTACGCATTGTTAAATGTCCTCATCAATGAACATATGTCTCAATTTAAATCTAAAAAGCAAAAGCCCCTGCCTGTCCGGGATGAAAAAGTGGATCGGAATCTTGAGTTGAAAATTGAATCACAATTCGACGGTCGCGCTGTTTCCGCTTCAATACGGGTGATACCAATATACATTTGAAACAGAAAACGTAAGAATTGGGCAGGAAAACCTGTAACACAGAATGATAAACAGGTAAAATCGATTTTAATATTCAAATGATATGAAAAGGAATGATAATGAATGAAAATTTGCAGAGCTTGCGCCAAACAAAACTACATCCTTTACATTTACATTGTACAGATGCTCGCTTGTGTCTGGTGGAATCCGAGTAATAACCAATCCAAGTGTTAAACTGCAATTGGGAGTAATTTTTTTGTGGAGTATGAGTTACATTTTCACCTGGGTCTCCTGGGTTAACCCCACTCCCACCCCCACCCCCACCCCACTCCAGTTTATCAATCTACGACAGAATCAACTACATTTAGACAATGACAATGGCAGTTATGGCCAATATGCATTTTTATGATCATGACCCATGTAAAAAAGCTGTCTAAGCCTGGCAGCCTTGTACCGCGTTATCACATGAAATTTTCCGTAGCGAATCAGTTCCAACATGCTGAACGGGTGGAATGTACTTTGAGGTCATTAGTCGTTGCTAGTTGAACCATGCAGGGATGTTATAATGGAGTACCATCAGCCGTTTAAAGAATGTTCAGAGATACAATTCAGTTCAATTCAGTTCAATTGTATTCGTCCCTGATCACCAATCAAGGAAACTTCACTTGGGTTTGACATAATGTTACTCGTTATACTACTTCCCTACAACATGTACAAGTCACAAAGAAATGTGGGCTATTTTTTTGCGGAGGACTTCACGCATAAGCAAAATATGAATGCACAGACGTTTTAGAAATTGATGTACTTACTTTAACTGATGCACATTTTTATGATGTAATACTTGAATTATATTCATGGTAATTTTATCGAGATATATTGTTCAATTCAATTATGTGGACTAAGAATGTGGTTTTAAGTTGCAATAGAAAAGTACCGCTTTCAGAGTATAACAGGTACTATCATGACTATGGGGTATTTTCGTTTCAGATAAGCACCAATTCAAAGGCGTAGTCTCACGGGGCAAGTAGTACAGTCGTCTAGAAACTATGAGAAAAAGAATCAAACTCTCATTCACTTGTCCCCATAAATTCACATCACAAAACTGTCAGTTCATCAACGAAAATGTGAATTTTGCATTTTTTTTAGTATGTATGTTATATTACACATTCACATTAATGTTGCATCAAAAGTGAACATGAACGCGTATGCATCTTTTTGTTAAGAGCAGATACCGGGAAAGAATATTAAGTGGCGGAAAGGAACATCATTTTAAAAAGGATGGAAATCCATTTTGGTCGAATAAACCTCGGACAAGCATCGGGTTACCAAAACGAAACGTAACATTTGAACAACATGTACATAACATTTCCATACATACGAAATTAATGTAACATTTGTCTCGAATAAACATGTCAATCAATCTACGTTTTGAAAGGGTAACATCTTTCAATGACCCTGACATTGAATATCGTATATATCGATGCGGGGAACACGTCTTTAAGCACTCGCAAGCAATCGCAGGTATCGATGTGTCTTTCTCCTGCATCCTGTGAGCAGAAGCTCGACAAAGAACCACGAGCACGTTCTGTGATGGCAAAGCTGATGAAAAGGGACAGTTGACATTAGTGTTGGGAGCCATTCCACTTAGCCTACACCAGGAAGACGAATTGGAGTCGGACAGAAGTGAATATTATTGGCTGCCATGTTGATGTCACCCACTTCAGTTTGGGTAGAATCAAGAAACATGTTCACCAATAATGCTAACCAGATGAGGTTTATCATTGCAGAGACACACTTGGCATAGTAATTCTGGACAAATTGACCATACGATTTTAAGGCAATTCGTGGCCTTTGTCTCACTTTTGGGATACAGCTCCGGCCGATCCTCGTGAGTCAGACCAAGTGCCTGTGAATATCTTGTCTAACTTGACTAACAGACTAAGGAGAGGATAATTGTTATAGTTCAATTACAACATGAAAAGTACGACAATTCGACGAAATTGTCATGATTGTTATGGTTTGAAACCTATTGGTATACTGTCATAGATGGTGATACATCAATATTTTTAGTTATTTCACTGGCCTTTCCAAATATTTTATAATAAATGTGGAAAATAAAATTAAAAGTATGTTTTTTTTTTCATTAACATGCTGCAGTAATTGTATATGATAGCCCTGAGATGAATGATCTCAATCTTCATCAGATTCCATAATTTCTAGACTCGTATGTATCCATTGGTATCCGTGTTGTCGTACTGAACCTACGGGCATGCCGGGGACTTAGAGGTGGGTAAACTGTCATGCGACAGGTGGTTATGTGAAAGGCACGAGTTGTGAGGCTGTAACAGATATACATGTTACCCCCCCCCCCCCCCCCCCATACCCCAATCAACACCTCACCCATCCATTGTGTCTGTCCCCATCATGCCCATAGTGGATTCAATCAGATAGTACGACACGCTCGGCTATATAACTTCAATGTTGGAATGATCATGTTTCCATTTCAGCATGTTCAGCTATAGTTCTTTTTTTAGAGTTGATACTGTCACAAAATGATTGTGTACACAGTTATGATAGTTACGATGAAAGGACAAAGAAGAACGAGAGAAGATCCACTATTCTTATCTCTCCCCCTGCTCTATCCATCTGTTCTTCACTCTGTCTCTTCATCCTTTTTTTTCTCTATCGCTCTCTCGCTCTCTTTGTTACCTCCTCTTCTTATGCACAAGTGTGTTTGAATTCGTCTGCATGTGTGTATGTTGGGGTGCATGCTTGTATGATAATGATCTCTAATGATCAATTATTGTCTTTCTTTGTTTTGTCTTTGCCAAATATGATTCCACTGTTAAATGATGTTTGTATACAGGGCCCCATAAAATGAGCTCCGCTTCCTTTGGGATTCTTCCATATAAATTTGTACTTATTTGTTCGTGTGTGTTGTCATGTTGTTTTAATGTAAAATGAATTGAACTGTTCTGAACTGAAATGAACCAAACTAAACTAAACTAAATTTGTCTTTATCACGAATAATATCAAAATGTACGCGATTTTTTTTTTTGAACTGAGTAGGGTTAAACGTAATATTCGGCGACTCAATAATTATTGCACTTATGTTGGCCGCTTGCAGGATATCATCCCAGCAGACGAGGTATTTTTTACCTCCTCTCTTTGACAGACGCTCTTGTTTCTTTTCATATATCATGACAATGCTTATGAACCGTTTATTATACCTGTAATAATTCCTCAAATTCCACAAAATTACATTTTAACGTACGTTGTTCTTTTATGAAATGTGAATTAATTACAAATCTAATGTTCAAATTCTTCCTCGTTATTTACGTCCCATCTATATCATACTTTGTCTGCGAGCACGGTTCAGTCATGTTGAGGTAGCTACATGTTTACCTAATATGTAATTGGGAACCATCAAACGGGGCAAATGTCACCCGTATTAACATGATTAAGGATGCGATAAATTTGGGTCTAATAACTAATGGCGGATGTACGGTCTCCGTCCCTCCCTGCCTCTCCAACAAGTCGACACAGGCGACGACACCGATCAACCTGATCAATGGATTTGGCCTTGCCTAGAAGAACCGTACACTAACAGGACATGGCAGAGCCACTTTGAATAGATCGATGTGGCCAGGATTTGGGAATTTATTTCTGTTTCAACATGTTTAATGTCTACCTACGTACCTATCTAATAAAGTGCCATGTCAGGACACGTATCAGCTGAGCGTCTGCTCAGTCAGGATGTTTATCCAAATATTCTTTCTTATTCCTCTTATTCTTTTCCCTTCATCTTTCTTGTCCAAGCCAACTTTTCCAAACCACCTCTGCGAAGTTAAAGTAATATGCAAGACAAGTAACGGTTATCTTTAAATTATTACGTTTTATAAGCGTTATGTACTTAGGGTCCAGTTGAGGTAAGCGGCTAATTCACTGTTCTTATCAAACTCCACTAACCGAGCATAGGAATTACATAACTAACCGTCCCCCGCCCCCACCTACCACCTACCCCCCCCCCCCCCCACACACACACACACATACATGTACGTCCCTCCCCCCACGTATGAAGTCTCTGAAAAGATCCTACCCTTGGGCTCCGGTCCAGCCAGTTATTCTGTTCTCCCTGCACCATGCATTTGTTGCAGACGACATGAGCTCTATGTTCACAATCTAATATCACACCTTTTACATCATTAGGTCTTGTTTCGTGGCATTAACTTCTAAAAGCTTCTTGCAGTCGGTACATGAACGTCATCAGTGGTTTACATTACCTGCATGCATTTGGCGGCTATTTGTTCTTGATAAAAGCACATAAGATGTGACAGTTTTCACTTTAGATCTGACTCAGTGCAGACTATAATTCGACATAGGCCCCTGTCATCAAAATATATGTTGATTTATGTTGATGCAACTTAATATGTATATAACAAAATCACTAACTGTTCAATGGAAATATGTGTCCTATATTTTAATATCATTTTTCTATATTTTTTCTCAGCACTGATAAGCCCCGCCTCCAAAATATCCTCCGGCTCAAGATTCCCCCTGTGACATCAGCAAAGGTAGCAATTAGCAGGATGATAGACATAATTTATGCACAAAGTAAACATTGTAATGACTACCTGCAAGTGCTTATAATAGCATCACATAGCTAGCACATTTCAGACATAAGGGCACGATTATTCCCATATGAAAGGTTGATAGATGGTATTGTGTGAAGACATGTGATGCTCTTGTGGGCAGGTGGAGGTTTGACAAGTCAAAATGCCATAGATTGTACGGAAGTCAACAATAGACTATTTTCGTAATGTATTCACAACACTCCCCTAACTGCGTAGTAAGGCGTTATTGCATTCACCTGTATCTTGTCATTCCGATTCAATGAATGGAATGCACTTTGAATCTATTAGTTGTTGCTGCTCAGACAAACCTCGACAAGATTTGGGGTTCCCATTGGTAACGTATTGTTTGAATTGCGTGAATAAAACATTTTACATGTATTTACACCGTTGGCATTTATGGCATTTTGACTTCTCATGCGTCACTGGAGGCGTGCATTCTTTCAAATTTTCGTCAAAATGAGACTTTATTGCGGCAAACGAATGCGAAATTCGTTTTTAGTGAATAATTTTACATAGATTAGTGGGTACTTTTTTTCTAATTCAGTAACCCTTTAAAAGTACTCGTTAATGATGAGACTTTTGTCTCAAAATCGTGACCGCTTACTTCCACATTCCTATTTGCTCTGTAAATGTTGATGAGCAAGATGAGGAGAAATGCAGAGATGGATGGTAACGTTTTGAAGAAAATGTATGTTCGATTTGCTTATAATCTAGTGTTCTGTATATGATATACGTAAGGTCTCCAGTGACATGGATTGCCCATCATACTGAGCCTGACAGGCAGTGAGTAAGGTGTGCCTGGCCCTCATACCATCAACGGTAACCGGCACGTGGTCTTCCGTACGTCAAAATGACGTTGTGGTTGAATCCCTTTTAAATAGAACACAGTCGTAATAACATGACATTCCACTGCCAGTTAATTTGTCATTCGTTGATTTATTTCTCATTTCAGTACATTGTCTGTGGACCATCGCACGAGTAATCGAGGTGTACCCCGGCGCAGATGGGAGAGTTAGAAATGTAAAACTAATATCTGCAACCAGAGAATATCGCAGACCAGGTACAAAGCTCGCGATTATCTATCCAGCAGAGGGATATGAAGATTAAGTCCTAAAGAGACATAAATGGACATTAGAAAATGAACAGAAAAGACTGAAAAGAGACTATGTATGTAAATGTTGAGTTAAGAGAATTAATTACTTGAACTGAGACTATGAGATTTCCTCATGTGGGGGGAGGATGTTTCGCTAAGCGAAAGGTTAATGTATATGATTTATTCCCAGTCATTATTTCTCTTTTTCGTGTTCATTTGTGCAATTGATAACACCATACATTTGAAGACACCATACTTTCTATGCAAATTAAAGATGCAAATTTAGTTGTAAAACGTGCAGAAAAGGCACACGCAATATAAGTTCAGACCGAGTCAGACGCTGGTTTGCCGTAGAGAAGATTCAGCGGAATCTTCCCGATTCAGAGGCTACTTTGTGTGTCAAAATGTGTAGTTCCGGCCAAAGAAGTGAGTAGCATGATTTAAGCTAAAAAATATAGGATTTAACCTATTAACTTGTGTATTACAGAGGTGTAAGAAATGAACTGCATATCAATCTTTATTCTATCATGTCTATATATACACGTGCAGTTACACGCACGCAGGGGCGTGTCTTGAGTCAGACATTTTGGAATTTGTGTACAGTACTTTGTCAAATGAAAAAGGGCAGTTGAATGGTTACCCATAAAGAATTAAGTTGATACTATTTAATTTAAAGCTGAACTAAATGTCATATTGCAATGATATAAGCCCAAGATTGGGATTTGTTGGTCAGGGAATGAAATACAAGTAAATGCCATGAGGTGTGTATAAATATGTATGAGCACACAACCTGACACAGGCATGTTGCTATAAGTCATGAGCATTGATTAAATAATGCAGGTCCTTTTACACTGCACTATATTACATAAATTGAGTCAACTATAAAGACAATGCAGTCTAGAGGGGGGTTCATGTGTAATTGTTTCCTCTGTAAAGGGAAATTTTGAGGTATTAGAGAGCTCGGTGAGCTTGGTTTACATCACTTGCATACATTAGACAAGTGATGATGAGGCTTATTCTGGAATTTATAAAGCTTTATTATATCTAGTTTATACACATGACCAGGATGTTGCAAATTATAATAAGTGCTTTAGTGAAGTGCATACAATATTGAAGGTTTATCCATGTGCAGTTGTAATGATGATTTGATATAAATTGCTTCATATTAAACTGATAGTAGCTCAGTGGTACAAGCAGAATTAAAATGTATTCTGCAGTAATCAAAAAGATTACATAAGTTGAACAGTTTAGAAGTGTCAGTTTAAATGCCATGCAGTGTACAGCCTGTAGGTGGTATTAATTTTGTTCTAAATATAGTAACAACCATGCTTCTTGTGTAGGCATCATCTGTATTCAGAAAGAAGCATAAGTGTTTTATTGGTGCAAGAAAACCAATTAAATCATTTATGATCAAGGTTAGACTGTCGAAGTAGATTTAAGATAGAAATCTGTCTTATTCTTGATAAGTGAGGGTTGATTTGATGAAGGAAAAGAATTGGTTTACCTGTGTTACAATGTTATTGAAGAGCAAACCGCACACAAAGAGTTAAGTGCAATATAAATTTATTTGTAGTTTGTACATGTAACTTATCATACGTTACATTCTTTTATTTTTATACAGATTGAATTGTCTACTTGTCTACTTGTCTACTTGACTACTGATGGTCAGTGTCTGCATGTCAACTTTGACCTGAGATTAAATGAGATACAATCCAATTTCAAGCGGGAACTAGAGTGCCTTCTTTGAACCATCCAGTCTGGGTGATGGCCTTGGTTCTCACACCCAGCCCTCTATTGACCGCATAGCACCAGTCTAAGGCTCTGCGTAGTGCCGATAAGAAACACAGGTCCGATCGGAAAACCCTTACCTTGCTCCCTCTCTCTCTCTCTATACAGCTCGTACGTCTTTGTAGCAAACTATCTACGCCTGTCAACTTAAATGTAGGAGTATCTAATTAAGTAGGTAAAATATACACCGTTCACTTATACCCTGCGTAGAATGTCAAGATAGTAGCTAGAATTACTTTAATTTCTATTATGTAACTTACCTCGGAAACACGAAACCTGAGTAGAGCGTCCTACCACAGAGTGCGTCGATCTATTGTCGAACTCGAGGTATAGTACCAGTATATATATTAATGGTATCATACACGCATCACATGACACCCACACCTAAAGTCAATACGGTACTACGGGTTACTACCATCACTTCTGGATCAAGTGTCCTGTGTGTTTGCTAAAAATCACACCTACGCATAATGCTTGGCTAATTCAGTCGTCCTGGAATTATTTCTAATGAGCCAGATTGGAGAGGAGTAGAATCATCGCAGTGATCGGGGATGATCTTCCATGTCAACAATCTAATCATCAGATCATCCACGATAGAATGTTATCACGTGCTGCAGAATCCTTTGTCTGGCTACACGGCATATCATGGAATCAGAACAATATGAACACAGTGCCATTCAATTTCATTTAACTTTAATTCAGTTGAATTGTTTTTCAATTAAATTGTTTTTTTTTTCAACTCGAAATACAAAATCACGCAATGTCTTTGTGATGTCATTCTTTGACGACCAATTAGTAATCAATTAATCAATCAATTAGGCTAAGTTATCCCAGACGTCATGGTCATCGTGGATATGACTGTCACGTGTTAACTATCTGTCTCGTGACCATGATGACCCTTGACCTCTCTAGTGTTGACGGTTCTCATCCCTCAATAATCCAATGTGTGCGCTGTGCATTAAAAACTGACTCTCTGTACGTACAAAACATACTAGTACTAAGGGTGCTAAAGCAACTATTACTGATTACCATGGTTACTACCTTTACCGTCCCTCAGGGCAAATATCACTGACTATATTATATCGTTGATAAAGTGAAATTAAACAGAGATTACCCATCGCTTACCGGCCTATTAATCTATGAGTAGTTCCTCTACCATTAACAATTAATCTTCCAGTCAAATATCAAAAACTAATTTCGAGGCTAGCGTTGTTAGCGGAAATAATCCTTCTCCATTATAATCAGCAGCGGACTATCACTCATCCAGCTCTCCAAAAGATATTATCCCTGTCTCCTATACACCTCCCCCAATCAATCAATCTGTCTTCCGTCCATTCTTCTCTCTCTCTCTCTCTCTCCCTCTCTCTCTCCCTCTCTCACTCCCTCCACCCTTCTCCATCCCTCTGTCATTGCCAAAGAGGTTTAACCTGCCCAAAGTGGCCCAACATTCGCACATTGCCGCTGCCGCTATAATAGCCGATGCCGCGCCAGCTCTAATGACACTGGCGTTCATGTTAAGGCTATGGCTAATAAGCAAGCCGTGATGGATGATATAGGACTAAGAGTCGGACAGGACACGTCACAAACTCAAAGCCCCGGTAGTGGATGGTCTCTGGTGTGTTGCAACGTCCTAAAGAAAGCTCACCCCTACTCCCGAGCTCTCCTTACAAGGAATGATTGGAAGCACTAAGAAGGAGAACAGCCTTGTAGACTTCCTACCGTCTTCTCCCTCACATGACCTTGTGTATGATTTCCTGTTTAACATGTCCGCAATTAACTCAACTCAACTCATGTGGTATCACTTCTTTTGATCAGTTTGAAAGGTACCGCTATCAACATTTTCAATGTTATTGATTTCTAATTCGTCATCCCTTAATGAATTATCATGTGATTGTGGCTTTCTCGTTATTTTGATGTTACGTTAAGGAACAAACCGGGGAGCGCTTGTCCTTTCCGACCCCTCTTTGCTTAATATCCGAGAAGCTCTGAAAACAGAGTCGGCAAAAACACCAATAAAATGTCCACTATCCCTCGGTTGATTCCAAGCTTGCCAGCTGTTTTTTGGCCATGATGGTGTCCCAGAGGCTGTGACAATTTATATAACATGCATGAGGAGCCTCCTATGAATGGTGCTTGCTCCCAGCACCTGTACAGAGCGTTTGCTAACGTTTCTAAGAAGATAACTACGCATTAATGTTTCCTCTGCATCAGACGCTCTTCCAAGAAAACTCAATTAAATAGTAATTCATAAACAGATTTTGACCGCGATTGGTATTATTACATGCTCATTATTTTTCTCAGTATTTTTTAGAAGGATTTTGGAACATGTCATAGAATCAAACGCTTCTGCCGCTCACATATGATTACACTGTGCTTTATAAAATATTCTTCAAGAATAATCATTGTAAGCATAGGATGTGTGTGATGTACGATGTGCACGAAGTAACATTTATTATACGATGTGCATGACGTAATATTTGTAATACGATGTGCATGAACTAATATTCAAACTGACTAGGTCTCCAAACTACGTAGCGTCATATTTTATATATATATATATAGAATTGCCCAAAACGATTACAAGGCAATCTGTTCGTTAATTGACAAGATAAGCATTTACAAGCACGCGTCATATGAGGCACTTTAAGAAGGATGCACATTGGCATTACACGCACGTCTGTCGGCATGGTCAAACCACAGATGGCTGCTCGCATATCTCCGCAGCTTTTCTCTTGGTCTCCTGAGATAACAAGGACTCTCTTTATGAGCCGAATAATCGTCCAATACTCCCTCGCATTCCCTTCATATCACAGATTTATGCCGCTAAGTGCACTGCTAATTCGTCCAGATTGCATGGCTGAAATCGCTCTGAATAACATGTTGTGGGTAAGAAGGTAACCGGGGAAGTGTTATCTGGAGATGCCTCGTAGACGAGAACATGGACAAGACGGATATGGTGGATTGAATGAGATAGGCGATAAATGCCATTCTTGATATCTATAATGGTGTCAACCAGCAGTAATATTGTACCGCGGCACCTTTGATCCCCAATCTGAAATACACTCAGAGCGGAAGTGGATGATTATAATCCACGCTCGCTTCCAGCATTAGGAGTGACTGAGACCTGTCAAAACTATACCACTGAAGTCAGGCAGCATGGGGGTTAGTGCTTGTCACCAACCTAGGGTTTAGGGTTAGGGTAAGGGTTAGGAGTGACTGAGACCTGTCAAAACTATACCACTGAAGTCAGGCAGCATGGGGGTTGGTGCTTGTCACCAACCTAGGGTTTAGGGTTAGGGTAAGGGTTAGGAGTGACTGAGACCTGTCGAGAAGATACCACTGGAGTCAGACAACATGAGGAGTAGTGCTTGTTACTATCTTAGGGCTTATCGTTAGGGTAAGTAAAGGGTAGGAGTAACTGAGGACTGCCAAGAAAATTATGAGTCAGACATGTCATGATTATAAATTACTATCATGGTTATTAATCTTATTATTATCATTATTAGCAGAAGCAATGATAGAACTGAGAGTAGTCATACTAGTAATAACATCCCACTCTTACTAATGTATTCCTTTTCATTTTTATATTCACTGCTCTATTTCCACAATTGTCGTCACCACCTTCTTCTATAAATTATGCTCTTCACTCCACCTTTCCTCTTTCCACTTCTTCTTTCTTAACGTCCATTCCCCTTTCTCTTTTACCAGAGCCATCTCCTCGTCCGTCTTTCGTCCGTTTTATTCATATCGTCCGTTTTCAATCCATTTCTTGCACTTCTTTCTCCCCTTCCACCTCATACTCCTCCCCCCCCCCCCCGCCCCCCCCCCCCCCCCCTCACCCGCTTCGACTGACGACGTCGGAGCAAGGGCACTGAGAACTTCAAAGTGCATAACTATTAAATCGCCTTGTCGGTATGGCGTCTTTTGCCAATAAACGTCTGGCGTTGTCGCGAGTGCCTCACATACAGGGTGTACCAGATGAAAACCTACCGCATCAGAACAAACTTACTAATCTATAAACGTCACCATGGTAACTCGGTAAATATATCATTACCCTCCGTAAATGTGAAAATCTCTCAGACATGTTTTGAGATACTAATTAAACGCGGGAGTTATCTAAAAATAGTTTAAACGCCGCTTACTAACCTGTACTGATTCTCATTACCATCATTAATGCCAAGTATTTACTAAAAGTAGGTGTAATGTCACAGACTCGAAACTACTTCTGCTTGGAGCCTGCCTCGTTACGATGATTGGGTCCTCTGTAAATATGTTCACATATCGTCTGAAGCTCAATCTAAATATTGAATGTTGATTTTCTTGCAGGCAATCAAAATGTAATGGAGAGATGGATGACATGAATCATTCAAATCTGCCCTGCTACTCATCATTGCTTATAGCCTGTGGTGATGCGGGACGTTGTGAATTAACTCGAACAGAAACAAAGATGCAATGTTGTCTCTGATCAGACCATACGTCTAATAATAATGACATACCTAGCGATCAAATTTACGTCTACGCTGCTCCAGTAACTGGCTACTCAAAACATAGTTGGATACAGAACAAAGAAGGGGAGAACGAGAAATATAGGGAGAGGGAAAGACAGAAAAAAAGGGGGAAGGAGAGCAGGGAGGAGTGGCATGAACACGGAGAGAGAGAGAGAGAGAGAGAGAGAGAGAGAGAGAGAGACAGACAGACAGACAGAAAGAAAGAGAGAGAGACAGAGAGAGACAGACAGACAGACAGACAGAGAGAGGGACAGAGACAGAGAGAGACAGAGAGAGAGAGAGAGAGAGAGAGAGGGGGGAGAAAAAGAAAGGAGACCAGGGGAGGAGAGAGCGGTGGAACAAAAATAAAAACTAAAACAGACAGAGAGACAGCTGAGGCAGAGGTAGACAAATATATCTAAAATAAGAAAATGATGTAAAGAGATGATGGTGTAACACATCATATTTTTAAGAAAAAAGATGACTGATAAGAAATACATAAACTGTTTTAAAATACTGAGGCTCAACATTGTACAGAGCACGCTGGATTCAGGCCTTTTTAACATTATGTCGCTGAAAGTGGAGATTCATGCTTGGTATAACAATTCCATATTTGACCCTAAAACCTGGTTTGAAAAGTAATCACTAGAGAGTTCATTACACCAAACTGGAGATGGAGAAAGCAATCTCGTATAGAGGATAAACCGACAGGTGTTTGCACCCCGGGGGATTCCCCAATACCATGGCCACTGCTTGCTCCTAGCACGCACTATACTGACCATGTTGACCACGAAGACAACATCATGTATCCACCATTGTCTACTGATATGTTAGTCATGTCTTCAGGAGCGCTTTACGTTCGGAATGACCCGTATATTGTATTTTTATCATCTTTTTATCATCGACATGTACGTAGTACTTATTTCATATGACAATATAAAGTGTGCTCGTTACTTCAAAAGTAGTAGCAAAGTAAAATAGCACTGGTAGCATCGTAGTAGTACTAGCAGTAGCAGTAGCAGTAATGTAGTAATGTTATCATTATCATTTTTAGTTTCATCATCGTTATCATATCATCATTACCATTGTTATTATTATAACTTCTATTCATTCGCCCATAAAAATGTCATAATACATAAAACAACATCATAATAACGAGACAAATGAATATTGAAGCAAAGGACACAAAGGAATATAATATTAATGACAGAAAGAGACAGTGTGTAGATCAGGGTCGCTAAAAGTGAAGTACTAGTAATTCACTGTTGCCCGAAGACATGTGGACCCGGCGACCCGCACATGCTGTCTCCAGATAAAAGAAAAAAAACAACAAGATGACACAAAATATCTAATTATTAAACAAATAATTATGCAAAATAGAAGAAACTAATAATAGTAACAGTAGTAGAAGTAGAAGAAGTAGTAGAAGCAGAAGTAGTAGAAGTAGTAGTAGTAGTAGTAGTAGTAGTAGTAGTAGTACTAGAAGTAGTAGTAGTAATTGTAGTAGTAGTAGTAGTAGTAGTAGTAGTAGTAGTAGTAGTAGTAGTAGTAGAAGTAGTAGTAGTAGTAGTAGAAGTAGTAGTAGTAATTGTAGTAGTAGTAGTAGTAGTAGTAGTAGTAGTAGTAGTAGTAGTAGTAGTAGTTGTAGTAGTAGGAATAGTAGTAGTAGTATTAGTAGTAGTAGATGAAATAGTAGTAGTAGTAGTAGTAGTAGTAGTAGTAGTAGAAGTAGTAGTAGTAGTAGTAGTAGTAGTAGTAGTAGTAGTAGTAGTAGTAGTAGTAATAGTGATAGCTGTAGCAGTAGTAGTAGTAGTAGTAATAGTAGTAGTAGTAGTAGTAGTAGTAGTAGTAGTAGGAGTAGTAGTAGTAGTAGTGGTAGCAGTAGTAGTAGCAGTAGTAGTAGAAGTAGTAAAGTAGTAGTAGTACTAGTAGTAGTAGTAGTAGTAGTAGTAGTAGTAGTAGTAGTAGTAGTAGTAGTAGCTGTAGCAGTAGTAGTAGTAGTAGTAGTAGTAGTAGTAGTAGTAGTAGTAGTAGTAGTAGTAGTAGAAGTATAGTAGTAGTAGTGGTAGTAGTAGTAGTAGTAGCAATAGTTGTTGTTGTATAGTAGTAGATGGTAAAAGAAGTAGCAGTAAAATCATGCAAACATGCAGCGTGTAATTGAGTCTAGAATATGTTTTCCCTTCAGTTCACACGAACGGATTGTTTTAATCAATGCTTCTTATATTTTAGGAGCTCCACACCCTGTTTGGCCACAGCATGACCTGCCTTAAAACAAACTACAAAGCCAAGTTTTATTTCTTTTATGAACGATCCCTTATAACACTAGTCCTTCACCAGGATGCTGAAGAACATGATTGTGTGTGGTGCCGGTAGAGTCTGTACCTGAAGTCTACCGGTAAACGTGGTAATCAATGCGACTTCACAGCTGCCGCGTTGACAGTGTGCTGTTCGCTCGATTACTATCACATTGATTAAACATTAATCCTCTTTGCTGGCAACTCAAGCAGAGAAGATTTGAAGCCCAGACTATGAGGGCTAAATTAGTCGTAAAATTGGCTCGCTCGTCAGCGTTCATGAGCAGTTGAAATATATAGAATGAAATCAGACCCAGACAATGGGATAACAGCGCTCTCATCGGCCCGTCGCTGTCACCTAGTTCATCGGCCATTTGAGCTATTAGCGTGAGCAGGAACATGATTTGATGAATATTTGCGCTCGTTTTTCACCTTAGCATGCATGTAATCTAGGAAAGCACAATCATCGGTCTCCCTTGCAGTGAAGGTATCGCCAGTTTTCAGGTGATACTCGTCTTCAGCCATTCCCTTGTTAAATCACGGATAGTCCCAGGTCATCTTCTATTATCTTTATTTTATACTCATCACGCCACCAGAATCATCATAATGTCCTAGATATATGAAAATTAGGTTTAAGGAGTCATAGTCACTATAACATGTGAAAGTTAGTCGCCAATCACATTAATAGGGACTTTACAGTATATGAACATTGATCTTTATAGTGAAGGAACAGGTTGATTCCATTTTATATTTTGTCTGACTGAATGACTTAAAGCATCTTTTGCATTTGCAGCATGCTTTATATTTGCTGTTAAGGTTTTATTTACACTATAGTTATGTCACCGGTGATAGTGGCATGATAAAAAGTGATTACTCTAGTATTTCCTATTTCTCTTATTTCTCTCTCTCTCTGTGTGTCTCTCTCTCTCTGTCTCTCTCTCTCTCTCTCTGTCTCTCTCTCTCTCTCTCTCTCTCTCTCTCTCTCTCTCTATATATATATATATATATATATCTTATTACTCCCATCCCACCCCTCTCCACCCCTCTCTTTCTCGTTCACTCCCCGCTCCTCTTCTCCTACAAACCCAAGCTCTTCACCCAGGGCCTTCCTCTATCATTGAAGGTCGTATAAACCTTCATTGCGTGCGAAGGCCTAGCTCACACTGTCATTTCTATTCGCCACAAAAAGAATCAACGATGAAATAATAGGCTTTAAAAGTTTATTGCCGGGATGTGTAAAATACATCATATATTTATACATCGTACAGGAGGCCACAGTCATGTCAGTCAGTCATAGGAGGTAAGGTTGTAGGGAATGAGATGTCTCCCAGGTAGAATATCAGATGGAATACCATGTATGTGCATATTAGCAATGATGTACGAAAGACCAGGAGCCATATAAATGAAACCTCACTAAGCCTAGTTAGATGCAAAAGCGCATTCAGCTACATGCATTTTTAGTAACTGACTAGCTAGTAAGCTTTCATGAATATGGCCCCAGGCGTATATCGACAAGACACGTAACAAATAATCAATCCATGTACGTGTGAAGAACTAATGTTTTGCAGAGCGCACACGAAGAAGGAGAGGAAAAAGGATAAAAACCAGAGCGAAAAGAAAAGGAAATATAAGTAAGCCAAAGTGTGTAAGGTTTCATACCACCTTTGAACATGAAGCTATTGATAATTCCATGGTCTGAACTGACCGATACATGCTAGATTTAGTAAGGCATTCACAGACGAATCTTGAATGGGTCATTGAAGACGCGCATTAAGGTGACTTTTATTCAAACACGTGATATGCTCCAGTGATGTGTGAAGATTATGTTCATATTGTATCAAGTCTCCCACTATTCTGTACAGCTAAAGTGCGGTACATAGGTAGTACACACGATGACATGTGTACATTGTGTATATGATGGTGGAACATTAGTTACAAATGGGTTTTTTTCGTCACTGGCATATGCCCTTTTTTTTTTTATCTAATCTGGGTCGATGTGTAGCTATTTATAGAAGAGACTACATTTACCTCGCATACTTCTTTACAAACAATTGCACAAAGGCTTAGCTTCTCTCGATGCTCTCCGAAGGATGACATGAATTGGGTAGATTCAAGTTACAATAGCCTCGATATGAAAAGGGCAAATCTCATCGCCAATGCGATGGGATGACAATACTACGATCGTTTTCATTATGTCTCCACACTAACCATGCTAACGTCCCGTTTGCCAAAGGACTGCAGCTGCTCGCTGTCTGATTTTGCGCATTAGAGCAAGAGCAATAGAACCACCACTACAGGGTGTGCTGGCTTTCATTACAGATGACAAAGTAGGTACTTAGGAGGAGAACACAAAAGGGAGAGGGAGAAAGATGATAAGGTTAATATATGCTTGTCACAATTCGATCTTATTTAAAAGTTTCGTTTTTTATTCAAAACTTCTTCAGCTAGGTAGTTTTATTCAGGTCCAAGTAATCCTATTTCACTAAAAAGCCCTGTGATGATAAAAAGACACGACATACAACCACGGATGTGTTAGGAAGGAGGGACAACTCGAGCATAATATATTCAAACATCTGTATGGATACTAAAGCGTGCTAATGAATGTCAAAGGCATTCCACAATCACCACAATCCTTTGATGTCCCGAAATTTAGCTGCTCTCAACTTGGAAAGCAATATCTTTAATTCACTCTTTTGTCTCTGGAAGCTATGTTTCCTAACATATTTTTGTGCAATTTTCCGGGCAACACCACTAAAGATCCTGTACTCGGTTTCCTTCTAAATGATTGTTGAATGATGCATAAACGAAGATATAAGATAATATTCTTACTTACACAATTAACAAATTTCTTCACTTTCCGTAGATTTACGCTAACGTGGGATTGAATCATTATCAAAATTATACCTTAAGCTGTTGATTTTCATTAACAGAGTTTGCGTGCATTTGCGTACAACTGAGATATTTTAGTAGAAAAAAATGTTTATTTTTGTTCGCTGATATCTCTCACAAAAGTATTGATGTAATCAAACAGAACTGGACAAGCGAAATAAGACTCTACATTTATTTTGTTCTATCTGAGAAATCGTTGCTACGCAATCCTGTTCGCTATTATTAAAACACCTGAAAAGCACATGCTGAGAAGATATTTTTTTCGGCGGTGCTACGCTTGGGTTCAAAGAAAGAAAGTTGTTTCATATCCTTCCATAATACATCACTGATACAACTATGTGTATACAAAATGAAACATACTGTGAGCATGCAATTAAAGACAGACTCTATATGATAACGCAATAAGGAAAAGGGAAGCATTACAAATATTGGAGAAAAACGTGTATTTAAAGGG
This sequence comes from Arbacia lixula, assembly GCA_963669155.1. NCBI lineage: Eukaryota > Metazoa > Echinodermata > Echinoidea > Arbacioida > Arbaciidae > Arbacia > Arbacia lixula. The sequence goes on along the minus strand of OZ022583.1, from coordinate 28,326,604 downwards.
GGTGACATGATACGAATTCTGATAATGAACAATCAACATTTGATAAATTTTGGACTAGACCACATTCCCTCTGACAGATCGTAAGGAAGGTTGACACACAACATGCTGCGCCAAGGGGCTGCTCGTTGTACAAACTGTACTCAGCTAGAGAAACGGAAGAACGGACATAAAGACCCTGAAGACATGGCTTATTTCTATACTTGGTAAAAGCAATGTAGTGCCCATGACAGTACGGTCTTACTGACATAAACACTACTAAAGAAGTAAAGTCCCCCCTAAGTTAAATAGCATAACTTTTTATTGAAGAAATTGTGAGCAACATAAGGATTGTTTCTATACCTATTGAACAACTTCTATGTGAAAATCACATTAATCTACTCAGTCATGAATGAGTGAGCATACATTAAAGGCAAAAGCGTTACCTTTCAAAAGTCATAAGGCTAATTTTTGGATTCTGTTATATAGATATTTAATGAATTCCATTTCTGAAGCATAATTTATGGCCTTTCATTGTTTATCGTCGATCTCTTGACGCACGAACACCTATCCCGACACTTAAACCATTATTCTGGTTGAGTGAGCACCGTTTAAAAATTACTCATCCGTCTTGAGTTTGAAACTTGAAAAAAAAAATGTATTTTTGTGAAAAATAAAACTATGGATATTTTGACAAAGGTATGACATGACCTGTAATGTGAACATAAGAAGTCATTTCCGTGTCATGGTTGAGTGCATACACTTTAAAAATCGTACGAGAAATGCCAAAATGTACTGTTAAAAGAGAATAAACAATCACCCTTGTGACTTTTAAAAAGTCACATTTTGCCTTTTGCGTTTGCTCAATTATGCATGACTGGACCGATTAACAAAATGTTTACATGGAAGTTAGCCAATAAGTGTAGCAACATCCCTGCCAGATCGTTTTGTCCTTAACCTCCTGATTAAAAAGTTCTGTGGTTGAGAAAAAGGGGGGACTTTTTTGGTTGTGTTTACATGGATTTTGTAGATATCAAAGCAGTGGTCATGACGACACACCTTATTGGTATATTTGGTGGATAGCAATGTAGTGGCCATGACGACACGACTTATTGGTATGTTTGGTGGAATGCAATATAGTGATCATATTAGCAATGTAGTGGCCATGACGACACGACTTATTGGTATGTTTGGTGGAATGCAATATAGTGATCATGACGACACCGCTTATTGGCATCTTTGGTAGATAGCAATGTAGTGATCATGACGACACAGCTGATTTGTATCTAGAGTGGATAGCAATGTAGTGGTTATGAAGACACAGCTTATTGGTATCTAGAGTAGAAAGCAATGTAGTGTCATGACGGCACCGCTTATTTGTATCTAGAGTGGATAGCAATCTCATGGTATTGACGACACGGCTTATTGGTATACACGGATTTAGTACATAACAATGGAGAAGTCGCAACGAAATGGGTTAGATGATGTCGTTGGTAGGTATCAACAGAGTGGTCATGACGAAACAGGTTAAATGATATCTTTAGTAGATAGCAATGCCGAGGTATCAGTGGGTTCTCCCTTCCCCCAATAAAACTACATTGCTCTGTTTCGACTTCGACTGACCATCAGCCATCCACTGTGCTCTATGAAGATGCACCCAGCACGGTGGAATGGTGCGTAGGCATCTAAGAAAGATATTAATAAGCACGGTGTTATGGAGGTTGGCACATTAGGCAGGAATGTGTAAGACAAAGAGGCAGGTCTTAATTGGTTATAAAGGATGTTTTGGGGGGAGGAAAATAGACATCATATTTTTTTTATTGTTTTTACTCCATGTTTGACCCCACCCCACCCTTCCCCACCCTCTCTCTCCCTGATTGTGTTTTTCTTGTATTTAATGTGTGTGCCTTTATTCGTCTTCATGCTATATCCATGACATTTGTTTCTCAGTATCTCTTTGCTCGAATGCTGTTTGCATCTCATCAGAATCGCCAAGTACATTCACCCGGCTCAAGGTACCCATATAGTCCGAATGAGATCCTTACTCTTTTTATGTTCATTATATATTGATTTTCTTTTGAACGACGGTTCTTTTTTATGACAACTTTATACGATCTTCGTGATCCTTGTGCATATTTATCGAGGTTTCAGACCTAACAAGTAGACCCAATTTCGAATTGAGGTAGAGGGAATTGATCAAATCATGTCAGCCATAATTAATCACTTGTCAATATTGATGGTAGAGACTAGAATCAAGGATGATTAACATGTCGATTCGATTGCCGACAGCGCGCCGATACGGTTTCATTTGAAAGGTTATCTATAAACTATATCCGAAAGATCCTGCCTAATCTTTTCTCACCCCTTTTTCCTTTTCATACCTTCTCCCTGTTTTCTTGATCAGCTTTTTGCTTAACTGACTGATTGTACACATCCTGTCATAATTGTCAATACAGTATCAGTTCCTCTAGGGACAAGCATGATTGTATTCAGGAAAATTGATCTATTGCTGTCACAGTCATGAAAAGAGTTTAAAACTGCTGGAGGTATTATATAGGCAACCGAGATATGATCTTGGCTGCAAGTAAACCCTTTCCACTTCCTAGAAGACTCGTTCCATCATCTTCCTATTTTCTCTCTTTTCGCTCTCTTTCTTCATTTCACTCTCTAGAACGATGCACGAATGCTGTCCTTCCCAGACAGTAGCGCTGGTTGAAAATCATAACATAGACAATGTACGGGGCCTGCTCCTATCAATCACTCTTGGCATAACGTGACCACAATGACAACACAATTGCTCACCGAGGTGCAATCATCTTGCCACTCACTTCTCTTCGTCTTTCTCATAATTGCCTTCGCCGAATACACACAAAGATTACAAACTCAATTTACACATCAGGTCGTTCGGATGTGAAATGAAATCTCGCTATAGTCAAGGCCGGTCGAATTAGTGCTTACACCCATGGGACGACAGAATGTGGCGCCAACGTCAGAATGTTTAAGAGCTAGAGAATTACTACCCATGATGCATTGGTGATGCATCTCTAGCCACTTCCTGTTCACCCCTCCATGGGGATGGTGGGGGAGGGGGCGGGGGGAGCCTCTGCCTGTAGTACCGGTGTATGGTATTAATCTCCGCTCTAAACAAATCAAGGCTGATTCGTCAATAACTAACATGAACCAATGAGACTTTATATAGGAGTAAGAACTCTGTACCTCAACGAAATGTGCTTCCAAGTGTGAATTAAGATATATTGTTGTAGAATCAATATAGCAGTATCTATATAGCACAGGAGTACGCATTCATTACTGATGTACTAGGTGTTACGAAAGATTTGAGACTGTTGACAAATCATAATCTAAAATTTAGTACTAGAATCAAACATTCATTTAAATATAATAAGGTCATATGTTATCGACATTTTGAGGTGCAAATTTCGTGACATTTCATCAATTGGTATTATTTTGATACTCCTTAAATTGTCTTATTAAAAGCATACTTTTTTTATACATGTACTGGAGTACCTCCTCCCCCGAAAAAAATAGTAATAGCAGCAATAAAAATTAATTGTAAGTGTGAGGGGTGCGTAGGGCGATATACTATATAGCAGGTAACAAAAGGTGGTGTTCGTGCTTCAGTGCGCGTGATGGCACTTCTCTGCTTCCCCCGGCGGCGTCGTCACCGTTCCTAGATATTGGTGTGAGGACTGGTCTTTAGTCAGCGTGAGTCTGCGTGAGTGCCCTAGTCTGGTGCGAGACCTGTAGGAACCCACATCCCTTCACTATCACCCTAATCCCCAGCACCCCCTTTACAATCTTTCCTTAACGTCAGAAATACTCCACCATAACACGTTATCGAATGAGATAGGGATGAAACGAAGTGTAATCGTTTTAGTTGATATCGGAGATAAGGACAGTGTTATTGAAAGAGAGGGGCGCTCTAGAAGATAAGGGGGTGTTTAAAAGAATAAAGAGATAAATGAAGGGTGTGTATGTGTGTACGATTGTATAATGTATGTATGGGTTTGCATGCGAATGTGCGTAGATCGGTGAGGTGAGGACACAATGTCGTGGCGATCGCAAGATTTATTTGTTCAGATACAGCAGGGACATTGAGTATAGCAATGATATTATACTCTTACACCGTGTCTAGGCAATCAAAATCTAATTTCGCCATGACACGCCAAGAGAATCTGTTATGAACGAATCAAATTTCGGCCACTTTTACGAGCACCCTTTTCAGGCTGATATTGACTGGTAATGGTGCGTGATAGGGTGACATTCACAACCACGGAGAACATAGGAAGAGAGACAGGGAGAAGGAGACAACACAAGGAGAACATAGGAAGAGAAACGGGGAGAAGGAGACAACACAAGGAGAACATAGGAAGAGAGAACATAGGAAGAGAGACAGAGAGAAGGAGACAACACAAGGAGAACATAGGAAGAGAGACAGAGAGAAGGAGACAACACAAGGAGAACATAGGAAGAGAGACAGGGAGAAGGAGACAACACAAGGAGAACATAGGAAGAGAGACAGGGAGAAGGAGACAACACAAGGAGAAAGAACACGAAGAGAGAACATAGGAAGAGAGACAGGGAGAAGGAGACAACACAAGGAGAACATAGGAAGAGGAACAGGGAGAAGAAGACAACACAAGGAGAACATAGGAAGAGAGACAGGGAGAAGGAGACAACACAATGAGAACATAGGAAGAGAGACAGGGAGAAGGAGACAACACAAGGAGAAAGAACACGAAGAGAGAACATAGGAAGAGAGACAGGGAGAAGGAGACAACACAAGGAGAACATAGGAAGAGGAACAGGGAGAAGAAGACAACACAAGGAGAACATAGGAAGAGAGACGGGGAGAAGGAGACAACACAAGGAGAAACAACACGAAGAGAGAACATAGGAAGAGAGACAGGGAGAAGGAGACAACACAAGGAGAACATAGGAAGACAGACAGGGAGAAGGAGACAACACAAGGAGAACATAGGAAGAGAGACGGGGAGAAGGAGACAACACAAGGAGAAACAACACGAAGAGAGAACATAGGAAGAGAGACAGGGAGAAGGAGACAACACAAGGAGAACATAGGAAGAGAGACAGGGAGAAGGAGACAACACAAGGAGAACATAGGAAGAGAGACAGAGAGAAGGAGACAACACAAGGAGAACATAGGAAGAGGAACAGGGAGAAGAAGACAACACAAGGAGAACATAGGAAGAGAGACAGGGAGAAGGAGACAACACAAGGAGAACATAGGAAGAGGAACAGGGAGAAGAAGACAACACAAGGAGAACATAGGAAGAGAGACAGGGAGAAGGAGACAACACAAGGAGAACATAGGAAGAGGAACAGGGAGAAGAAGACAACACAAGGAGAACATAGGAAGAGAGACAGAGAGAAGGAGACAACACAAGGAGAACATAGGAAGAGAGACAGGGAGAAGGAGACAACACAAGGAGAACATAGGAAGAGAGACAGGGAGAAGGAGACAACACAAGGAGAACATAGGAAGAGAGACAGGGAGAAGGAGACAACACAAGGAGAACATAGGAAGAGAGACAAGGAGAAGGAGACAACACAAGGAGAACATAGGAAGAGGAACAGGGAGAAGGAGACAACACAAGGAGAACATAGGAAGAGAGACGGGGAGAAGGAGACAACACAAGGAGAAAGAACACGAAGAGAGAACATAGGAAGAGAGACAGAGAGAAGGAGACAACACAAGGAGAACATAGGAAGAGAGACGGGGAGAAGGAGACAACACAAGGAGAAACAACACGAAGAGAGAACATAGGAAGAGAGACAGAGAGAAGGAGACAACACAATGAGAACATAGGAAGAGAGACAGGGAGAAGGAGACAACACAAGGAGAACATAGGAAGAGAGACAGGGAGAAGGAGACAACATAAGGAGAAACAACACGAAGAGAGAACATAGGAAGAGAGACAGAGAGAAGGAGACAACACAATGAGAACATAGGAAGAGAGACAGGGAGAAGGAGACAACACAAGGAGAACATAGGAAGAGAGACAGGGAGAAGGAGACAACACAAGGAGAACATAGGAAGAGAGACAAGGAGAAGGAGACAACACAAGGAGAACATAGGAAGAGGAACAGGGAGAAGGAGACAACACAAGGAGAACATAGGAAGAGAGACGGGGAGAAGGAGACAACACAAGGAGAAACAACACGAAGAGAGAACATAGGAAGAGAGACAGAGAGAAGGAGACAACACAAGGAGAACATAGGAAGAGAGACGGGGAGAAGGAGACAACACAAGGAGAAACAACACGAAGAGAGAACATATGAAGAGAGACAGAGAGAAGGAGACAACACAAGGAGAACATAGGAAGAGAGGCAGAGAGAAGGAGACAACACAAGGAGAACATAGGAAGAGAGACAGGGAGAAGGAGACAACACAAGGAGAACATAGGAAGAGAGACAGGGAGAAGGAGACAACACAAGGAGAACATAGGAAGAGAGACAGGGAGAAGGAGACAACACAAGGAGAACATAGGAAGAGAGACAGGGAGAAGGAGACAACACAAGGAGAAACAACACGAAGAGAGAAGATAGAGACATGAAGGAAGAGAAGGGAAATTAAGAAAGCGAAGGTGAGGGGATATATGGAAATATATTATGGAGAGAAAGATGAGCTGAAAGCTGGAGAGTGACTGTCCATAGACTGTGCGGGAGTGTGTGTGTGTGTGTGTGTGTGTGTGTGTGTGTGTGTGTGTGAGTTGGCGGGGGTGTGAGAGTGTGTGTTTCTGAGCTCTGAAGACGTTCTCCTGATCAATAACATTCCGAATTATTCATTTATGTCAGTACGACAAGCGATGAGATAAGCGCATTAAATTAAGCACTCGACAAGGCCGCTCTTACAGATCCAGGGTCGGCTTGCACTAAAAGTTACGTGTAAATATGATTTCTGAGATTAAACTATGCACCTCCTTAAAAATCAACAAAATTGCACAAAGAGTTGCGTTTGACATTGAACGCAACTATTAACCCCACCTATTGTAGGTTGACTTTGTAAATGATATAATTATGATATTATACGTGCCTATTAGCCTAATGCATTATTGCACCTCTATAAAGAAGTGAATAAAGATTAAATTAGAAGATCAAACATGATGAGAAATTAACTCAAACAATCGGTATGTACAGGAGCCAAGAATTCTGCAATCAACAAGCACGGGTTCATGTCACGAGGGTGCAATGCATTGTTGGTGTACACCCTCAGCGCATTCCTGGGAAGTGCGTGCATACAGCATGTACAGTGCGTGTGATTGGAGCCTGTTCATCCAGGCGAAGTTCATCAACACGTCGTTATAATCGTCATAATGGAATATCTACCATGAATTGTAATTATGATAATGGTGCATCTGCGATGAAATGACACACTTTGTTTTGCTCGTACCAGTAGAAAACATCCTATTCATGATAATTTATATTCCTCACTGATATAATGGAATATGTTGTTGTTTTTTCCCAGCAGTCAGTATGTGCATGCAAGTAATAATGATTGTCTCTTTAGTGTGATTGTAAGCGTCAATAGAGTACCAGTCAGAGTGTTTATTAGCTGCTAGTTATCTAATAATTTGCATGGCCTTGCCCGGTGCAACTCCAGTGCGCTATCCCGTTTACTGTGAACCGGTTAATAATGTATTAGTCCATTATTGGAGTGCATCCCTTAGCAGATAAAACGAAAGTCTGTCAAACTTTGCATGAAACACAAGAGCAGCATATTTTACTCCACTTTGTGAAGTATGTGAAATAAAGCCTTAAAATCCAATATGCATTTCGGGTCGGCGTATTTTTTAAAGGCACATAAATTATGACTTAGGATCTCCCTGATCCCGCCTGATATTACCTTATCGCAAAGTTGATAAGAGATCACTACGTGATAAACATTGTGAGTCATACGGATTATGATGTAAATACTTAATTCCCAGTACAAGCATGACAAAGGTATGCTTATACTCTACTCAAATTTTGAAAGACTCTTCAAACATTCTATTTGAAATGGAATATAGGTCTACTCAAAGTATTACGATTTTGAGGAGGAGTTCTTTAATTGATTTTTTTATAAACCGTAATTTACACAAAACTACATATTTTATATTTGGAAAAGTGAAACACATTTTAAGAACGTTCAAAAACATTATTTGTTAAAATATTCACATTAGATGACATATAGCGCAGTTGCACTAGATCCGTCTAAGAATTAATATCGCTTCACAGACAAGATAGAAGAGGCAGAGACAGACTCGCACAGATCAACGTTTATTCACCAATATCAGTGTTGAATTCAAAATAAAAACACAGTAACAAACCGAGGTAGGTATGTATCAGCAACAAATTGCCAAAGAATCAACCGACGGACCCCCCCCCCCCCTTCCCCCCTCCTCCTCCTACCGTCGCCTCCTCATTCACCTTCCACCCTAACCATCAACCCATCCATGATCCCATTAAATGGTAGACGTGAAACACCTGTATTTGATGATATATTGTGCAGTTGCGTTCTTTCCGTGTTACGATGAATATAAACCGTTTCACAGACATGTTACCAGATGAACACACAAACGGGTATACTCTCCCATTATCAGTGTTAATTGAGAAGTGCAGTAGCGACTTTATAACATCGGCAATATGCCACCCCACCCCTCCCCCTACCATCGCCTCCTTATTAACCTTCCACCCTAACCTTAATCCCATCATTCTTATCTCAGCCTTGTCAGCTGTTACTCCATCTGGTTGATTATCTCGTTTATAGAATCCAGTATTAAATTCAATTTTGCTCAGAGAAAATTGTACACCAAAATCAAAATATTACTGGTGCAACTGACTGAAATGTTAATTGTAATGTCTATTGTCTTTGCTGTAAATGATTTGTATACGTGTATTGTCGTTGTAGTTTGTGTTTTTGTATAGGTTCCTCTTTGATAAATTTGATAAGTAGCTTTTTTGATGTAGTTTTTTCTGACTTCCATTCATGTATAGACTATATTGCATTGAACTTTATGCTCAAAGCCATCAAATGGGTCTCATGAATTCATCCTTCATGATAATTGTTTATTTTGTTTTAAAATGAATAGATAATAGAATTGAAGGAGAAAAAACTTTTAAGATATGATGCACAGCACACCCAAGTTTTCTTACTTTTTGTCTTAAAAGCAGTAAAAGGATGAGGAAAGAGTGGAATTTAATGTTTCGCAAATTCTGAGCTTCAAGCCTATTCCGCTTTGATCCATCGCTGTTTAGCTATAATCACAACTCCTAACATGCCTAATGCATCCTTTACAGACTGCTTTCCGTGTAATCATATGAGATTAAGATGATGGCTGATTGCACATGCTAATGGTGAAACCAGTGTTGTCATAGCCACTCAGCGTGATGCCCGACGCCGAGTACTAGTTCTGACTAAATAAAGCCAGACAACGCCTTGTTTGCAAGGCTAGGCATTACCTGCTATGATGCAATTAATATGATATGATCAGTCGACCATCACTGAACATGCTGGAACGACAAAGAGCTGTCAATCCTGTGTTATCTCAGTTGATCATAACATGTTCGATCCCAACATTTTAGTTCGATCGCCGAGGCTCACCTCGAATCGACATGAATTACAAATAAAGGAGGATGCAGCATTATATAGAATGCTCTGAGTGGCATGGTAAAAACTAAAGGAACGATATGATCTCAAATCTCTGTTTTTATCACGAGAACGTGGCTGAGGGATGTTTTTTTAAATCACAGCGGGCCTATAGTCATGATAGTAAGACCATTTACCGAATATCAGTTTTATAAAGTTTATGTTGGTCTGAAATATATCGAATAATGTGAAGGATGAATGATAAAAATATGTGTCTTTTTTCCAGTGTAAAATTGTTTTTTCATCAATCAACCATATATTTTTTTAAATTGCGTGCATTATACTTATACCGCGCGCACTGGCCATTGCATTCGTGTTGCAAAAGACGCAAAAAAAAAAAAAATGATGTCCCAATGCCGCACTGTGTTCGTGGCATCTCTGCGATCATTAATTACAATTTCATTGCGCAAGCTGATCAGGAGGGCGTTTCATGAACATTTTTCGTCTAACAAGCTGTCTTTTTTCCGACAGTTACCATAGTAGCAGTCAGAGGCTAGTGTCTCTCAGCCAATCAAATACGAGGATTTCATTGAAGTTGTCAGCATTGACCATTTGGTCAGTGCTGACAACGTTCATGAAATACCCTCCGAGTCACCATTAATTTATGAAAATCTAGGCAAGAAAAGATCTACTGGTATACATGTAGGTATTATTGACCGCTCAAAAGCAAGATGTTACACACCCAAGAAGATAACATGATTATTAAAAAATGGGTACATGAAATAAACGCTAAACGTGTGTGTGTGTGTGTGTGTGTGTATGTGTGCGTGTGAGGGTGTTTAAGTGTGTGTATGTACGTATGCGTGCACGTGTATGTGTGACAGTATGTATGTGTGTGGTGCGTGTGTGTGTGTGGGTTTGCACTTGTGTGTTGTGTGTGTGTGTGTGTGTGTGTGTGTGTGTGCGGATTTGTGTGTGGTGCGTGCGTATGTGGGTTTGTGGTTGCGCGCTTGCGCGTGGTGCGTGCGTGTGTGGCTGTGTGTGTGCACCTGTGTGTGGTGCGTGCGTGTGTGGGTGTGTGCGCACGTGTGTGGCTGTGTGTGAACCTGTGTGTGGTGCGTGCGGGTGTGGGTGTGTGGGTGGGTGTAATCACGCCTTTATTGCGATTTTTCCATTTATTGCAACCACTTTACATCATAATGTCAACGGTTGGATTCAAAGAACACCTCGGAGGGGCTTATATCCGGTTGCCATTGAGCTGGTGATTGATGGTTGATGGATAATAACACAGCTGTTTATGACTTTACAGTTATTCCTCCAGATGGAATTGTTAACTTTCAAGATAAAGCAAACTCTTTGCTACTTTGCTACAAATCCAATTCATTAGGGTTCTGTTCTCATGTATCATGTTCATGTGTGCATGTCGGTGACCCTTCGAATTACTGAACGCTTTTCACAGCTTGTGGACATGCAGCAAACATGTATATCACCGCCCTGAACCAAGATGTATTCATACTTGCTTCATTAAAGCCGTTAATGAGGCGCCCAATGGCATACCCGGTATGAAGGTAAGCAAGTAAAAAGTAATGTACTAAAAACTAAATCCCACTTCGTTTACGACCGAAAAGAAATGTCTAGTGGTTAGGGTTTAAGGTTAAGGTGGTTAAGTAATCTAGGGTGTTTCAAGGTTATGCTCGCGGGCGAAATATAAAGTCGTTTCCTTGGTGACAATAATTGTTGCCTTCCCTGTGGGGCATTTTTCATGTGCGGACACGCATAAGGGTTCAGCGTTCGGTACTGGAGTTACTGCCAAACAGAGAGAAAAAAGTCCTAGTCTTACCCCTCCCTCCCCCAAGACTAATACCTTTTCTCTGCTTGCGTCATTTGTCCTTCTAAATAACACAATGTAGACAATGGTCCATGTGTAGACAACGAGCGAATCAGTAAGGTTCATAACCATACCGCATGACCGTTTTGTGCCGGACAATACACAGCGGGTGGAGTGTGCGTAGAGTGCGATTGTCACAGTTTTACTCGAATATTTGTTAAATGTCAAAAGACGCAAATCAAAAGGGGATTAGTGAAAACGTGATCAGTGCAAATCGCTCTATACTACTAAATCCTATCATCTATTTAGTCACGGGACCCTGAATCTGGAGATAATCTGCTATAATCTACAAGAAAAAAAACTCTCAGGGTTTACAAGTCCCGCTTGCCGTGATTGGTGCAGGCTTGGGGTGTGTCATATGACGCGTTACTTGGGAGGGGGGGAGGGGAGGGAACCAGATAGCTCCATGGTGCAAGATATCACGTTTATGGTAGTGTACTTTTGCACATCAAACATTGTCAAAAATGAAAATCGCTAAAATACCAATGAAATTGGAGGTAAGTAGTCTATTTGCATCCCATCACAATATCAGAAGTAAATTTCGCTGGATAACCGTTGGCTCTCGAATTGAATATTGGACGGGTCGTCCTAAATTCAGCAGTTCATATAGCCTACATATCCGAAAAGAGCAGGTCATGACTGATTGGTGAGCGGGTGACCCTTTTGCGATTTCTGTTGTTTTTCATTCATTACAGATTGGAGCACGTTTTCCTTACTACTCGGTGCCTATGCCTAAAATTGTGTTTTTGTCCTTTTTTTCTGAAACATTTGTGAATCTTCAATATAAAGTCGTTACCGGACGTACCTTTTTAAGACATCTAAATATTTAGAAGTGGTAGAGAAATTGCCTTCAGACATGTCAGAGTAGATTGCTGATTCATGCCAAGTTCGTTACATGGATCTTGTCAAATGGGCAAACTTGTCAGTTCAATTAAGTAATGGTTTATGAAAAAAAAAATAAGATAGAATACATAAATAGCAGTTTACAAAACCGAATTGATCATGTTTGCTTTATGTTGATGCCGTATTAATTGTGCAGATTTATGATACACACTTAACAAATGAAGATATTGCAACATCAACTGATCATGTTAATGGACATTGTAGTGATGAATATGTAGTTATACCAATGAAACTTCTAGTTAAACCGTTTACATACTGATTCTGAAACTAAATCTCAACTCCTTTCCCAGAATGACAATATCATAATTAAAGATTAAGTAGACAAATATTATGAATGTACAAATTCTGATTGACTAAACATCATTGTAATTATGACAATCGGCAAAGAAGATAAACAAGGGAATTGACCTCTTCTTAATTTCTTGTTAATATTCTTAATTTCTTGGATTTTATTTTATACTGTTGAATATTGGGAACATGGTGTGAAGACTTTGATTTTTGTTTCTTGTTGTTGTTTTTGCGATAGCAGTCCTTTGACAAACAATGATTTTGAAAAGAAACTACATAATATGATACGTTTATATTTCAGCGTTTTCAGTTTGCAATTCCTGCAAGCTTCAGGATACGACTTAAAATCATTACCAAATACCATTTTACAGACTATCCGCTGCTTGACTCAAGACTAATGTTATAAGAGAATAGTACCAGGTACTCTGCTAAACGAGCTCTGAAAGAAATCTGATGACATTCAGTTTAATCTAAGCTTAAATCTGAAACCATATACATCAAGGTGCAAGCAATATCATAGTATCATATTTCCATGCACCATTATTAAGTCTTGAATATGACTGCACAGTCGTTTGTCTACTTATGTAATCATGGGTTCATTTCCACCAAACTACCGTTATTTCTGATCCTGGTATTAGTAATAGTGTTTGTGCAGCCCCGTGAAACCTGCTCCATTAACGTCTTCACGGGACCCCTGGTGGAATCCACCCTCTCCCAGACAACAGGGGGGGGGGGGGGGCGACAAGATGAGCAATTGTCCTTGTTTTCTTTTGTAAGATGTCTGGCTAGGCTGCATTCAGAATGATCTTTCAGAATGTGTTGTTCTTGGAGCATTGTTAATACAGGGATGTGTTAATGCAAGGATATGAAACAATTTTCTTTCTTTCAACCTATGCTCCACCATGTCCACGCCGCTGAAAACTGTGTTTTCAACAGGTGCTCTTCAGGTGTTTGAACAATGACGAACATGATTGTGTGGCAACAGTTTCTCAGAGAGAACAAAAGAAATTTAGAGTCATATGCGCGAGTAAAATTATATATATTCTATTCGTACACAACTTATATCATAGTTGATCGCATGTGACGTCACAAACTTAAGAATTTGATATTTCGTAGCTATGTTATCCTTTGACGGATATTTGTGAAAACTTCACCTATTTGTTTCTTTCATGGTTTTGCTTGTAAATGTTATTTAAACCAATTTAACTTCAGAGTAAACTGTCCCTTTAAGGATTCACATCAAGGTATAGTACATGAGATGCTGTCATTTGGCTCCCTTTAAGGATTCACATCATGATATGATACACAAGATGCTTTCATTCCGCGCAGGACGAGTCTGACTAAGCAGATCAGATCAAACAAGGATTAACTACAATGGACATGATGGAATACACATTCATCTCTCAAATAACACAAAGCTTTTATCATGGCTTTGCATTCACAGAAAACCTTTCTTTCCCACGAATAATGAGGTTTTCAGGGATTTTCACAAGCTCCTGTTTTGTACGATTTTGTAACAGATCATCATGGTACTATTGTCATATTGAAAAGGGGGATTTGAATCTCTTATATGTGGCAGCCAAAAAGGAATTGTTCAAAACTGTGAGGTTTTTACCAATGTTGATATTGCAAGTGATCACCAAATGGTAAAAGCAACACTGTGCATCAACATGAAGCTTGCTGGGCTAAGGTTAATTAACAACAGGAAAAGAAGAATGAATGTACTAAAATTGACTGAAAATAAAGAAGAATTCCAACTTAAAGTGAAAAATCTTTTTGCAACATTAGATATTGCAAATGAAGACATCAACACAAGATGCAGAACATTAACAAGTATATTGTTGGAGGAGGCATCATGTCTAACATCATCAAAGAAATCAAGTGTTCATAAATCAAAGGAGGAGAAAGAAAAAGAGGAACTGAATACAAGAAGAAAACTACTCAGAGAAAATCAGCTGCTGAAAAGAAAGAATACTCGAAAATAGTAAAGACAATGAGAAAGAAACGTCGACAAAGGTTGAGGAAAAGGAAAAGAGAATATATTCTAACAATTCTAGAGAGTGGGAAGGGTCCAGAGACTGTACTGAAATCAAACAGCAAGAAAACAAGAATCACCCAACTCAAACATAAAGATGGTACAAGGGCGTCAGATAGATCAGAAGTTCTACAAATCTGTTCAGGGTTTTACCAGGAGTTATACAGTTCAACAAAACCCAATAGAGAGAGAAGAAGCAGCAGAAAAGACGAAGCAGAATTACCAACAATTTTAGCAGTAGAAGAAGAAGAGGCAATACAATAAATGAAGGAAAACAAAGCACCAGGGCCTGATGAAGTAACAAGTGACATTATTAAAGGAAACAATGGGACCATTGACAAACCTGTTCAACCAGATACTGCAGGAACAGAAAATCCCAACCAATTGGAAGGAAGCAAAGATTACTCTTCTGCACAAGAAAGGGGACAAGGCAGACATTAAAAAAAGTACAGACCGATCAGTCTACTATCTAATACCTGTAAAATATTCACCAAAGTAATTCAAAACCGGCTCAAGATGATATTAGACCAGAATCAACCTAGGAAGCAAGCGGGATTTAGAGGAAGACTTTCAACGACAGATTATCTACAATCAACCAATCAGCTCATTGAAAAATCCAATGAATAACAGCTCAAGCTTTTTCTAGGCTTCGTAGACTTTCATGAAACATTCGGCTCCATAGGACATAAGGACATGTTAGATGCTCTAAGAAATATAGAAATTGAAGAAGGTTACATTCACATCTTGGAAGACATAATTATACACAGATGCTACTGCAAGGATCCACATCGATAGTGATATTTCAAAAGAAGTGAAGATAAATACATGTGTCAGACAGGGGAACACATTATCACCTAAAATTTTCACAGCAGCATTCCATGACGTGTTTAGAAAGTCCAACCTTGAAGAAAAAAGAATCAACATAGATGGAGAAAAACTAACTGACCTACGATTTGCAGACGATGTGGCACTGGTTACAACCTCTGTACAAATTATGAAATAACAGTTGCGCAGTCTGAACGTTGAAAATAAAAGGATTGGCTTGCAGATGCATATGGAAAAGACAAAATTCATGACTAACTTTGAAACAACAGAGGAAATAAGAATAGACCATCACCAGTTAGAGAAAGTCGACAGTTACAAGTACTTGGGACAAACCTTAAAAATGGAGGATAATACAAGAGGAGAAGTACTGACAAGGAGTAAAGGAGGGTGAAGATGTTTTAATATGTACAGGGAATTTTTAACTGACATGAAAATACCACTCACAATGAGGAGAAGGATAGTTGACCAGTGCATTTTAACGGCATCGACATATGGCGCAGAAACCTGGTCTACAACTAAAGAAATGGAACATAAATTGAGAACAACACAAAAAGCTATGGGAAGAAGAATGCTAAATTTAACATTACTTCACAAAGTGAAGCACGCTGACATGCGGCAGAAAACGAAGATCAAAGATATTATAGGGTTACTAAATTAGAAAAATAAATTCCCACTGATATATGTATCTATTATATATATGTATTTATACTGAACACAAGGCAACAGATGGAACAAGAAACTCACAGAATGGCAACCAACGACAGGAAAGCGAAGAAGAGGTCGACAAAAGAGTAGGTGAACATACGAAATATCATCATACACAAACACAGCAACATGGAACAGAGTGAAAGCAAATAGAAGTGAATGGAAACTGATTGAGGAGGGCTTCATCCAACAATGGTTGAACAATGCCTAATTATGATGATGATGATGATGATGATGATGATGATGATGATGATGATGATGATGACGTGTGGTAGGGGAGAGTTTCACTGTCCGAGTACTTGATATGATATTTGACATGAATTATTGAAAGACAGTTCGTCATGGCCGTTTAAAGTTTCGTGGAAGTTGTATACTAATGGAGTCAGTTGATACAAAGCTGGAGATGATGGTAGTATGACTTATTGGTTGATTGATATCATACCTCATTGTTATATCGATTTGATAAAAGTCATGAGGTACAATGTACCTGCTATTATTTGTGTCAATCCCCTCGGGACATGACGGAGTTTATACGTTTTGCTTGAATTGAATCACCCTCGCCCCCCACCCACCCCCTCGATCAAACCGTGTTATTGGTGAAAATTGGTTAGATCCGAGCAATCACGAGTATTCGTCTTCCACCTACAAACACTCACGCCCTTACAAACACACACACACACATACACACACACACATACACACATTACGCCATTTACACACAAACGCGCGCACACACACACGTCTACATTCTAATAGAGAAGACGAAAAAAAAAATAAAAGAGGCAGAAGGACAGACAACCCTCGAGAGAGAAAACAATTTTTTAAAAAATACAGACTTTCATCTTCAAAGTGAAAGCTACCTACCTGCGTTTAGCCATATTTAGTGTGTGTTGAGATATAAGAGTTCATAATGGTATAATAAACATAGCGGATAGTACTATGACCCAGTATGGTTCATTCATGATGAATTTAGGATGTACTTTTTGTAATTATTAACATGAAATTCTATACCTGCATATATCATTAAAAGGTTTATCTAATGGACAACGAAAGGCAATTGCTCTCCATCGTCTGCCTACCTTGCTGTACCTCGGACGAAAGTACCGCGGTTAATCCACACACAATTACCAGAATCAGTCCGAAGCGAAGTGGAGCCGCCATGGCAGAAGGTCTTCTTCAAAACTCGTTCTTGATCGAAATAGAAATCAAATGAAGTACTTGATGGCGTTCTCCATATCAGTCTAAAGGTCTTCACGCTGACAGCATGGCGTTCCGAGAAGATCAGCTGCAGCTCACCCGGACGACCGAACGCGCAGATATCACAAATTGTTCTGAAACGCGCGCGTATTACCCAACGTTGTATTTCCAACCGAGCATAGCCATACACGATAGCTGTATTATATGCAAAGATATCGGTGCGGACCTACAGGTGAGCGGGCAGTGTAGACGCATCTCTCGTATCTATCCAAATGGCACTAATGGATTTTGGTATTACGCCCCCCCCCCCCCCCACCATTCCTACCCCCTCTCCCCCTCTATCACTCTCTCTCTCTCTCTCTCTCTCTCTCTCTCTCTCCATCTCCATCCCTCCTTCTTTCCACTTCTCTCTCTGCCCCTCTCTTTTTCAATATCTCCCTATTTTACTCCCTTCCTCTCTATTTCTGCCCCAGCTCTTCCTCTGTCTTTCTCGAACTTTTCTATCTATCTCTGGCTGTATTTGTACCCCCCCCCCACCCAACTCTCTATCTCTCCTCTTCTCTCCGTTTATGTGCCTCACCTCCCCCCCCCCCCTTCCTCATTACTTTTCCACCTTCCCACCCCACCCCCACCCGCCGTCACTCTCCCATACTCTGACTCTCTTTCCTCCCAAATATTTCCCCATCCAAACCTCCCATTTCCCAGAGGCAGAAGTATGGCAGAGGAATATTAAGTATGCCTGGATGGCGGTTGGGAATTAATGGGTTTGTTTCCGTAATTAGCAAACATCCTATTGGAGAGAAAACCCGCTACAGAGTGGCGGAATTTAAGGGTTTGTTTGAACGTAAGTGTGCGCTAAAGAGTAAACCTATTTCGAAGCGAAACTAAGGACGATAGAGTGTAGATGTAGTCACACGCATCGTAACGCTCATAATGGGACAGATAAACAAATGAAATACTGACGTTGACCGACGAGTAATTATCATAAAAGCAGGGGCCATTATCAAATCGAGATTGCCATCTATATACATGTTCTTTGTGGCAATTACGCAAATGATAAAGTGTTTGTCGTTTATCTAAATGTTTTACGCACGTAACCGAGCTTACATAACTTTCCTACCGTACAAATTCAATAATGACGAATGACATAATTACTATTGCTTCGCGTTAAACCCTGATATTGCCGATGTGTGCTGTAAAGTTTTATTCGTTATTGAAGCGTTCTACCCATTAATTACAGTTTAGTAGATGTTATCGCTCGATAGGTACCAGCATCATTAACGAACAACAGCAAAAGCCCAATCGGTTTCCATTTCAGATGATAATCATGAATACTTTGCGTGCCAGCCAGATTAACTGTTGTTCTATGAGATTTGCATGCATGACCTGTGAACAACAGGGGCATGTCAGTTAAGATGTTTATTATTGATACACACAGTGCTAATGGGTCCTGTTCGTGTGTCGTCATTAAGATGTACACGTTTGGCGTAATCACGTACACCAACTAGTCAATGATAGTGGACCTGTTTTCAATAATTATGTGCGTCAATATTTATCATACCTTACAACACCTAACAGGGCCTAAATGCGTGCATGCATACATTATATTAACACAATAATTACACAAGTAACAACGAATATGATGAATATCATAAACAACATATCAGAGGTATATCCATGCAGGGTGACATTAGGTATGTAATATTGTATTGAATAGTCTAAGCAAGGTCACCTCATACATCCTTGGTCTGATGAAGTGTTGATATGTCCATGCGTGAGATGAAGAGCCAGGCCTTGGATCTATGATGCGAGGCCTTTTATCGACATGTCTGGAATCTTAAACCTAATTTAACTTAATACTCCATTGAGGAATATACTCTTGTTTGTAGCATTGTGTGATATAATTGTCAGTGGTTTAGAAATACTAGTTTATGTGTGAATGTTTTATCCAGGCATTAGCTTCATACAAGGTATACCCTTTCTTGCTAATAACTTCATTCCAATACTATTATCCTTTTGTTATTGATTTTTTTTTTGTTTTTTACATTTTACTTATTTTTTTGTATCGTTTTTTTTTAATGAAGGAAACAAATTAGATTAACAGAATTAATTATTGTTAATGCACTAAATGGATAGATGTATGGAAGTCACGTGGAAGTGTAATATTTGAGATGGGTAAGAGTAACATTCTTTACAATAGAAAGTCTCAGGTCTACTAGTTGGTCCACCTGACCACTTGTAGACGGTTATATTGATTGGGTAAGATTAACATTCTTTATAATAGAAAGTCTCAGGTCTACTAGTTAGTCCACCTGATTACTTGTAGTCGGTTGTATTGATTAATGTCGCCCAGAATAACAGACTAGTGCAAGCCGGATGAGCAACAATGTACGTGGCTCTACCCATCCGTAACAACACAGATATTGCCATGAATGGTGGTGATAATAATCGATCTGCATGGAATCCATTTAGATTGTTTCAGGACGAAAAGGCGTCTAAACATCTTCAACCCCTCCAGCGTCTAGACAAACAGCTGTCCTGCAATGCGTGTCTGTATGTGTGTGTGTGTGTATGTGTATGTGCGTGTGTGTTTGTGTGTTTGTGTGTGTATATTTGTGTGTTTGTGTCTGTGTGTATGTGCTTGTGTATGTGTTTATGTGTTTGTGTGTGTGTGTGTTTATTTGCGTGTGTGTGTATGTGGGGTGTGTTTGTGTCTGTGGGTGTGTGCGTATGTGTGTGTGTGTGTATGTACTCACAGAATGTATCAATGCCTCAAACATGCATCGATACATCGATCCCTCCCGTCATTCTGAGGGAGCTCCTTACTAAGGATGCTTGTTTGTTCAAAGGCGCGTAGCAGCGAAAAGAAGCTATTATTGTGCAACGGAATGTCCAAGGTAATCGAATGATTGTGCATTTTTGGAAAAACATGTTTTCTTGAGTAAGACTGTGTTTAATAAGAAAAAAAAAGAGATATACATGTTATAAAAACACGTGCACATGGTGCGTTGACTCATTATAATGCATCATGTGAATAGTCAGTGGTGCTCGTGCTACGGAGGATTCGGGATCTTATGATTTTAAAAAGGAATGAGGAAAAGGTTGAAATCCTCACCCACGCCTCACACAAGACCGTGAGAGTAGGTGGTGAAGGGGTATGCCATGCCCCTCCCTCCCCCCCCCCCCCCACAGCACCACCACCCCTCCACCCTTTAACCAGACCAGAGTGTTTGGACCTTTGATAATGTTCAATTCCCAACTGTCATCAAACACATTGACTTAAGTGTTTAAATCTTTCCATCGTAGTGTACAGTCCGCCTCTCTAACGTATTGCATGGCTTAACATGGCAACAGTTCAGTTTGGAGTACGGATCAAATTCAATCCTTCCTCTTTCATCCTTTCATTGTAATTTCTTCATGATCAGGAGTTTTCTGTTCTCCTTAAGACATCAATCACCAATGTTATCGTCACATTCTCTCAATAATTGCTTTCCCCAAGTGGTGATTGATCCACCCCACAGCCAAACATTCTTGCTCGGTCATATCGATTAGGAAACTTCTCTCACAAATCATCCCCTTGTGTTTTCAGCAGAGTGAGAGTCCATGCTTTCTTTTCGACCTTCATTGGTTGCGATTAGTCAAGAGCGCCATCTAAGAGGAAGAGCTCTGGCGTGTTTCTACCACTGCTTACTGTAGCAGCAACCCGAGCGGAGACAAGTCCGCTGACCGCCCGCACAGGCGCACATCAGCTAGCAACCACCAGTGACAGGCGCAAAGAGCTAGTGTTACAAAGGTGCTGGTTCGTCTAGTCCGCCCATGCATAATTAATGTGAACGGACCGCCAAGGGAATACAGGCATATTCATAAATGAGCAACACTTGCGCCATTACCACAGGGTCTCCAGACGTTCAGACGTGGGGAAGAAAGATCCAAACCCGAAGCAGGGATACATCTCTACATCTTCATGTTGTACTCATTGGGACCTGTGCTAAGAATGGAATCATACTGGCTTAGTGTATATGATGTCTTCCCTAGCAGGTTAGCCTGCTGGAGTCTTCTCCTTGCTGTGTGTCTGGCTTGGTCAAGCTGCGCAGGTAAGAAGTCTCTTCTCCAGGATTTCCTTTAACGCTGCCTAATTGCATCTTTTTCGTTAGAAGTCTGAGTTCGAAGGCTATATCCGAGGTCCAGGGACTTCAGCGTTTAGTAAAATGCCAACTCGGCACACCTGTCGACCCACTTTGATTGAGTCAATGATTTCTCCGAAAAAAACGTATTAAGAAAGCTATACGTTTTCTGTAAACATAATTTTTCTATACTTACAGCATTGTACGGGTAGTACGGTCACATCGAAAGAAGAAAATGGGTGATAATTTGAGAAAACTCAGTCGAATAATAGAGGAGGTTTGGCCATTTGAGGTTTAACCACTCCTTAATTTGGCATCATGCATGTCATGTGTGATGTTATAAACGAGGTCATAAATTAATTGCATCCCATTGGTAAGGCATCTCTAATCCCCTCTAACTTAAGTATTTGTCCAGGACACAATTTATTTCATGAATACGGTACTAAGCCATGTAAGCTGTGAAAGTTCTCCCATATGTGCTCCTAGAACAGCTTGCTTTGTTGTGTTTATTTCGAACAACACATTTACACATGAAGAATACTCAGCCGCTGTCTAACCACAGCTGCCGTGATATTGTAATGTAAACTTTTAAACATTTTTTCAACCATTTTGAACTTGTGTTGAACTTTCCCGATATTTTTGGAACTTGTGCCCATCTGTATCTCTACTATTTCTACTTTTTTTATTGAAGTGAATCTAATGTTTAAAGTTCACCAGCCATTCCTCAATGATACCTTGATAAATATTCTTCTGATCGACACATTTCTTCATTCTGCGCGCCTGGCATCCAACACTTCTTGATATTGAAGACTAGATCTTACGAGTTGAACATTTAAGTCAATGGGGGCTGTAAAACAGAAGTCTATAGCAATAAAGGTTTATTTTTGATTTTACGCATATCATTCGCTTTTACTTCGATCTCCGACTCACGCAATTGCTATAACCATGATAACGAAAATGGCTATGTTATGGACCCCATATGACTATCTGACTCTGCTGACTGTTTGAATACCAATTCCTCGCCATGCCTCTAAACATTTTAACCATCATGACCACGGTTGAGAGTAATCGCATCCGTGGTACTTGATATAAAATGAATGTTAATTCCGATTAAATTCATAACTAGGTAATCAAAAACGATAATTTTCAAAGAAGATAAAGAAGAAGGAGACTTGAAAGAGAAAGAGAACAAAACTATTACAAAGGATAAGGAAGAACAGATCTTGTCTAGCAAGATATGTTACGTAATCATTGACAATATTAAATTCATAAACCTATCTTTTATAGTACTATGGCAGAGTTTATCATTCCTCCAATTGGTCCTTCACGGCGATCCTGTACTATGTTTACATTGCTGCAAGCTACGTGCTGAAGATTGAGCAAGACAGAAACAGAGCGACAGCTCTGTAGAATTATGACAGCGATAAATAGAGAGAAGAGACAAACATTAAGGGAAGAGGGGGAGAGAGAGAAAGAGAGAGAGAGAGGGGGGGGGCAGGGTAGAGAGGGGGAGAAAAGAGGAAGGGATAGGGGAGAATCGGAAAGGGGGAGATGAGAAAAAGAGGCGGAGTGGGGAGAAAGAGGTAGGAAGATACAAAGAAACGAGAAGATGTAGGGGTGAGAAGACAGAGTGAGAGAGATGGGGAGGGAGAGTAAGAGGTAAAGAGAAAACATGTTAAAGATAGAAATATTGGAGACAAAGGGGAAAGCTAGGGAAGGGGGAGAGAGAGAGAGAGAGAGAGAGAGAGAGGTGGGCAGGATAGAGAGGGGGAGAAAAGAGGAAGATACAGAAAAACGAGAAAATGTAGAGGTAAGAAGACAGAGTGAGAGAGGTGGGGAGGGAGAGTAAGGGGTAAAGAGAAAACAGGTTAAAGATAGAAAGATTGGAGACAGAGAGGAAATGAGAGAAGAGGGAGGGAGAGAGAGAGAGAGAGAGAGAGAGAGAAAGAGAAAGAGAGAAAGAGACAGGGTGAGAGAGAGGTGGACAGGATGAAGAGGGGGAGGAAAGAGGGAGATACAGAGCAAGGGGAAGGTGTAGGGGTGAGTAGACAGAATGTGAAAGGTGGGGTGGGAGAGTAAGAGGTAAAGAGAAAACAGGTTAAAGATAGAAAGATCGGCGACAGAGAGGAAAGGGTGAGAAGGACGAGAGGGTGCCATGTGGGGATGGGGTTATAACAGGTTGGGATCACGACAATTACAAGGGAGAAACATTGGAGAAAGAAAGAGAGAGAAGGGGTGCTGGAGGGAGCGAACGAGATAGAGAGGGGGAGAGAGGCGGAGAAGACGTAAGAGAGATGAAGAAAACATTTTTAAAAAGAGAGCTGGGAGAAAGATTTCAAGAGATGGGTCAAGGAGGGAGGTGTAGCTGAAGATCAGATCTACTTGGTGTCTGAGTGGTATCTCATGTTATCGAACCATATGCGATAGGACAAATATAGTAAACCTATTAAATTTATACACGATACAACTAGGTAAAATGAACTCGTTTGCATCATTTGAATGGTAATCCAAGAATTTACATTTCTTACTAGTGACAGGGGAGAGCTTCATCGTGTGAGTACTGGATTGGATATTTAGCATGTATTATTCAAAGACAGTTCTTCATGGCTGTTCGTTGTTTCTTAGAAGTCAAATACTGAGGGAGCCAGTTGAATACCACGGAGCTGAACATGATGGTGGTTATGTTACTTTGTGGTGGATTGATCTTACCCCTACTTGGCTCATCTGCCCATGAAGCTAATTCATGGTATCGATTTCCTTGCAGCTTTTCTATTATTCATATTGTGTAACTGTCGCCATTGTGATTGAGCTACCAGCTTACTTGATTTATTTTCACCAGGAGACGCCACGTTACGTAGAAGAAAGGTATAAAGAGCATGACGCAAGTGGCACAGCCGTCCTTGCGGTCTTCTCTATAGATGTCTGTTCAGATTCAGATGGTGCTATCTGATTGATGAGAGTAGGCCACGTTATATCATGTGTAGATGCAGGTATTCGGCAGGACCATGACATGATATGCAGTTATAATCCTTATGCGCAAAAAAGTTGTCACATTTTTTAAAGGGCTAGTCCTAAAAAGCAGATGTGCCACACCCTCACCCCGTTACTATGGTTATCTTTTATTAAAGAGATGTTTTCACGATATTCTGCAAAATGACTAACAGTGACTTAATTGTTGAATGTTATAATTTAGTTTAATGCTGCAGATTAATAGTTAGAGGATTACAAAACGAAATAGTAAGAAGTAAAAAGCAATAAAAGACAACCTAACTTTATGACCAATTTCATCATGATATCAATGCTCTAAATGAATGCTGAATAAAGGCAAGATGATTAGTGTTATTATTCTTGCACTATACAAAAAAAATGGCGCAAACACATGCTCTTTCCTGGATTGGAGTATATCCGCAAATTCATCATCTTCGCTTCAGGTTTTGATTATTGTTTCACTTGCAAGTACAAGTACAAACTGAATCATATCAACGGCGATATATAGGTACGATAAGCTTCCTCCTGATAGAACATTCAGAACATGTAGGAACTCATCCTGCTCCAGAATGCGATGAGGTCTACTATCTCGTTATCAGGAAATAGAGGTGAATGCAGTGCATTGGTCACCGCGTCGACAATGTCGATAATCCGGCGAGATGATTTGGGGCTCATCAACCTCATCGTGGTTGCAGGCTTTCCGCGAGACAAGACACATAAAGAGAGAGCGGAAACTAGCCAAGAATCAAGCCTCATCCAGACTCTATTTCATTCAGCCATCATTAGTATGATTAGGTACACTGTCACGATCACTTAAGAGCCGAGTCGATTCAACTCCGCATGTATTGGATGAATGTATGTAGTGTGTGTATGTGTGTGTGTGTGTGTGTGTGTGTGTGAGTATGTGCGTATGCATGTACGTGTGTGTGTATGTGTGGGTACGTTTAAGTGCGTGTGTGTCAATGTGTGTGTTCAATGGTTCAGACTAAGGCACATTTTTGTATACAAACCTGTTCCTGAGTCTGAACCATGGGACGCTTTAAACATGTGAAAAAAATGACACCAACCCCACCTCCTCCCGCCTCCACACTCACTTGCAAGCGTATCAAGTATCAACTGAATATATGAACTTTTGAAGAGATTATTAAACAAATATATTCCATTTCCAACCACACATCAACATGTGAGCACATTATGCGGCTGAATTGTATACGACGCGTAACATTTTGATTATTATGACCTATGTTTATTTCCTGTAAGATACCATATTCGATACGTAGACAGAAGGATGATGTTTTCTCCATCTTCCGTAGAGACGCAAGAGTTATTTTAACAGGATAACATTTAATTGTACTAACGACAAAATAAACATTTCCAATTCAAAATTGTTTTCAAGTTTGATTAATATCATTTTCAATCTTTATTAAAAAAAACATCTCACATACCAGTAATTATAATGCATCTAGATAAACGATAAGCTTTCGCTGTCCGCTCTGGCTCTCTTACTTAGCATCATGACTATGGCACTGGTCACAAACCACGGCACCCCCATCAAACCCATCAGGGCTAGGCACCCATTCAGCAGGGAAAGTGCTGCATGAATTTTGAATAAGTTACCAAGACTAATAATCGATCAATGGATATATTTAAATGCAGCAATAGGAAAGACGGTCACCATGACGACCGTATAAGGTTTAACGTGTGGAGACGAGTTTGACGGGAAGACGGATCCTTGTAGCAGTCGGCAGGGTGGGGTATTGAGGAGCTCAGATAGGTCTGGCCTGAAATGACCGTCACATGGGGCCGGTTGCTATCACGACCCAAAGTCGGAATCGTGTGCTCGGTATCTTAACGCTGGCTAAGTCAGTACGCGCATACCGAAACTGGAATGACTTTATAAGGCACCCATTGCTAATCAATGAATACTATTAGTCTGATAAAGTCAACACTTTCTGTGAATATGGTAAAAGAATCGAAAGATTATTTTTTCACCCCAAGAAGTTAATCAAGCTTTAGTACGCGCACATATACTTATTGCTGATAATGTAGGAAGAATCAATGCCTGTTATATGACGTCTCACGTGTAATCTTCATCATTGTTTCTCACATCGAATCTCTAACTTCATTGTTCATTGTTCTCCATTCCCATCCTAGCCCTCACAAAGCTAAGACTCGCTCCTGACTAACCCAATCATCATCTCATTTGACACGCCTTTCTTCCCCAGAGACCGACAACCCGGTGCTGAATCCGTCGAAGCAGCTGCACGACCACCTGATGGTCGACTACGGCTCCGTGCTCATCAGACCCGTCATCAACATCAGCCACCCGACCGCCGTCTACCATCGCATTCTCGTTTCGCAGGTCATTGACTTCGTGAGTACCACAATAGCACCTTACCCATCAGGAATGACAGGGGACGTTTTGCCCGCAGCATTTCCAATACATTTGGCAAGATGACAAGATTCTGTTTGTTTATTGAAAATGTTCAATGGCTCAAAACGTGTTGTAAAATGCATACATAGTATAAGTATGTTTCAAAAAACTCTTGGACCATATTTAGCGTGTAGCGAAGAATGATAGTAATCTTGGAAGTGTTCCCTTCCTGCCTGTGGTATACTTATTGCTTGCTCTATATCAACATAACAACATGTAGACTACTTCAAATACGTCTCTATTTCCCATTTCCTTTTATTGTTCTTATTTACAGAATGAACCACTCCAAAGGCTAACAGTGAGCGCCTGGCAGAGAATGGTAAGCATAGGAAAGACTGGTGCCCAAGCATCACTTTATTACATATACGATGTGTATATCTATAGTTCGCTTAGGCGTATTATCCTTCACGATATCCTACGTAACTGTTGTCATGTCCGGTACATCTCACACTCACTAACAGGTAGACCTGATCACGAGGAGGAATCGATCAATCCCTTGCGTCATCACGTGGTGAGATCACGTGGGAAGATCGTGAGAAATGAATTACAGGTGTATAACCTCGATGGTTAATGTGAACCACCTGTATAAATAGAACTCCTTAATGAAACATCCACACTGTTACAAGTGGTGGTAGATTGTGTATGTAACGCTTGAATTACAGATTGTTTATGTGTAATTTATACAGAGGTACCCATCCCTTGCTTGACATACATCATTGAAGTTCTAATTTCATCCCGTCATAATTATATTTTCCATACAAACAAAACAAACTTTAAAAACTCATAATTCAATTAGTGAAACACATTGACGAAATTTCTACTCATCATGACATTTCAATTACAATAGATATATACATATATATATATATATATATATATATATATATATAACATACTTAATTTGAAAGATTACATATATATATATACAAAATTATGCTGAAGGCAGCAAGCATTCTTGAAGCAAAAGCACATGGCGAATATGCCGTAAACTGATAAATGTAAGCAAGAAACGCAAACAAACAAATACACCAATGTAGCAAAATATGATAATACACACATAAAAGAAAGAAAAAGAACATGATTTGCTCAAATTCTCAGAAAACCATGATGGCTTGCATTTTTTTTTCGTCATGTTGACAGACATGACAGAGGGAAGCTGAAATATCCTCGCTGAGCTATGTGTACGTTAGCCTTAGGCGAGATTTGTCGATGACGCCAATGCCTGTCTAGTCATATTACACATGGCAATATGTCATTTCATCCTGCGCTATCCGGCCTGTACAGTATGACATATGTACAGGACATCGAATATGATGCGTTATCTGGGAATATACATGCCAATGCCCTCAGTGAACAGTTCTTGTATTATGAATAAACAGTGTTCTGTAACCATATGTTTGTTTTGCCTGATTGTGCAGTTTTAATTTAAAGTCACGGGATATGCTTAATCAAATCGCTTTGACGCCAAGAGTTTTGAAGGTTGCCCTTGAACATGTTAAATCTGGTGACCATTCATGCAATTTACATGTATTAGATACATGTAGTCATGTGCTATTCGTGTGGCATACATTCCCCTGCGTATGTATCATGCAAGAGGAGAGATTGTCCATTGACCATACTACGAAGGGTTGTTGCTACCAGGAGTCTTCTGCTTTAAGGGCTACTCCGGTCCAAAAAGTTAGTTGCTCTCAATGATAACAGACATATCTTAGAATAGATCCAAAAGTACAGTCGGGCAATTAAAAAGAAAGTTATTAATAATCTATGTTTTAGTAATAACAATCTCGCATTTTCTGGAGTAAATTGGCAGTTTTGTCACAGTCAGGAGGCTCACTCTCCCCCTTCTATTTTTCATGTTCTGATATCTTAGATGTTTTCATTTTGCTCGAAGAGACATATTTCCTTTTGATTGTACATGCGTGTACATACATTCGCAATATATCTTTCATAGCATCAAATAAAGCTAATGTTTTCTCTTTCGTACAATGTTGATTACAAATTTTACATAAACTCATGTTTTATTACGTGTTGGTAAGATAGTGAAAAGTAATTATCATTCAAAATTGGGTAAAAACATGACATCAGGTACGTGGAGAAAATATCAACCAATTTGACAACTTGCCTTCGTATCATTAAACAGCTATCCGATATTTTTTCAATTATTTTGCTAAGTTCGTCATATTTTATAGTTTTCATTTTTCTGGAATTCCGCTTTAACAAAACATCAAAATGACTATTCATCAGCGAATTCATGAATGAACATGAATTCATGAAAAAAATGACCATCGTAATTAAATTTTATTTCAAACATGAAAATGATTCAAAACGAGAAACAAGTGAACAAATTAACCCCCCCAAAAACACACACACACACACACACACACACACACACAATTCCCCCTACTCCCCCAATATCCGTCTGTATTATGTGTGTGTATGTGTGTGTGTCTCTCTCTCTCTCATTCTCTTTCACTCCGACTCTCTCTCTCTCTCTCTCTCTCTCTATGTCGCCCCATTCCTTTTTTTCCTTTTTATATCTTCTCTTCCATCTTCCGTCTAAAAA
This sequence comes from Arbacia lixula, assembly GCA_963669155.1. Classification (NCBI taxonomy): domain Eukaryota; kingdom Metazoa; phylum Echinodermata; class Echinoidea; order Arbacioida; family Arbaciidae; genus Arbacia; species Arbacia lixula. The sequence continues at coordinate 28,297,071 of OZ022583.1, read as the reverse complement.
TATGTGGCCTCTTCGTAACCTTGGAAACGTAGGACTGCAATATCTGTTTGTCCTATCCCATCCAGTGAGGAAGATTTTTGTTTATAATCCCATGAGTAATCATAGCCTGATCAAGTGTCTCCATCGCTACATCTTTAATGAAGATGAATCTTTCTTATAACTCCAAGGCTCCGATACACATCAAGAGAATGCTTAAGAAACGGGTGAACTACTAGACTAGACTTTCTTTTAATCAAGAATAAAACTGTGTGACAGTATTAAATATTTTTTCCAATTGATTGATGCCTTCATAGTTAATCTTATTCAATCTAATGAAATCGGATTTAATCAAAAACCGTAGAATAACTTAAACAACTATTATTCCAATAATATACAAATATTTCATGACCATGAGGGATCTTGTGGAATCTATTTGCACCGAGGTTAAGTGGAGGGCGTGCGGTACTATTTTCCCGAGACCGCAGGTCGAGGGAAAATAGTACTGCACGCCCTCCACTTCACCGAGGGGACCAAGAGATTCCACAAAGTTCCCGAATAAAGATAATGAAATACTTGTTTTATGTCCTTCATTAATATTTTCTTTGTTCATTAATTTAATCCTTACCATGGACCTTGTAATATAGTTCCCATGCTCTAGCTCCAAACGCAGGAGCCCGATTCAGATGTTTTGTTATTTCCTGCGGCTTGAGCAAACCAACGGAAATTCAAGTTGCACCTCGGCCGCAACACCGCGGGAGTTCCGGCAGCGCGCCCAATGATTTTCCGTTAAAACGTCAAAAGGCAGCTGGAAAGAAATGTATCACGTAGATTTTGCGTGTCGCGTATTTACCTGGGATGAATCGATGAAAATTGTATCGATCACCAATGGCCCACATATCGATAGTCCAGAGGGAAAAATAAGACTATTTTTGACATGACGTCACGAAATAGTACTTTTTTCCCCTCTGACGTCACAAAATAGTACTTTTCTTCCCTCTGAGCTCTCTTCCTCCAAATAGTTCATCTATTTGTGGTCATGTGACACCCTTCCAACCAATCAACGAACTGGAATATATTAATGAGGGATATAATATCTTTTTTTTTGACAATGCATGTTTTCGTATTTTATCATGCTCCCTCTATTTCTACTTAACCTTCTCCTCCTCATTCGCCCTCTCATCATTCTTCTAGTATTTCTCTAGCTTGCTCTGCTTCATGTTTGTGCCTTCCTGTCCTATCCCATTAAGTCATGTTCGTATGTTGGTAATGTTCTCTACTTAAGGCAGTATAACACCTTCTTCCTTGAGTCATGTTCATACGTTGGTAATGTTCTCTACTTAGGGCCGTATGACACCCTCTTCCTTAAGTCTTGTTCGTATGTTGGTATTGTTCTCTACTTAGGGCCGTATCAACCAATCAACGAACTGGAATATATTAATGAGGGATATAATACAGAATATGTTTTTCATATATCAGTCTAATATTAGAAGAAAAAGGTATATGATGCTCAAATGATATAAACTCACAAGATGAATAAAGCATGATAAGAAAGACAGTTGGACATGTTAACAAGCAAAATTTGTATATTGAATGGACAAATACTTCTATAATAAAATAAATATCAGGTCATTCATTGGTACTCATTACATAGAGCATCGCTTCCAAGATATTGATAAGGGAAAATTTTACAAGTTCAAGTTCATGGGAAATTACCTCAACGTACAAGATGAATAAAGTGTGGAAGTAAATTGAATTGCTACATAGTTTGGAAATACAGAGAATGGGGAGAGAATAATTTCATGTATTGATGTATGAATAGCGATTGTTCGTCACAATAGCTCTTTGTGTACAAGTAATGCACACAGATATAGAGCAGCTGATTGTTCGGCACACAAGAGCTTAAAGAGCTAGTCCGCATGGAATTAATGGTTCTAGATGAATATGAAACATGAAAGAAACACAGTTGCGAAGTTTTGATGAAAATACGTCAGACGATATGAAAACAATAACTTTGTGATAATAATTTTGCGAGATGCTCTGCCTTACGTTTTTCCCGATTTCCTCAAAAGAATATTTATAATTTTACCTGTGCATTTGAAACATCATTAGAAACACGTTCTTACACAAATACTTACGTAAAAAATCCCTATTTGTTGAATCACATAGCACACAATATATGGGAGAGCACCTCGCACGTGACGTCACAAAACTAAAACATCTTTAAAAGATAACACACACAAAAAAACCTTGAGTATTTATTCTGCTTTTATTGAAACTAAATCAACTTAAGGATGGACAATGTCTTTAATGTCATGCTTTTCATTTCTAGTGTTACGTTTGAAATCAGTTAGCATGTTGTGTTGATCCAGATTTTCAACAGAATGAATGAAGGACTAAATAAATGAAGTTTGTTTGGAAAAAAGGAACAAAAAATGAAAGAAGATTCACTGGGTGTCACCAGTGTACCTGTTTATATTAGCTGTATACGCGCATGCAAGGAGGCGTCATGGGTTATAGGGTGTTAGAATCAGTTGGTATGACCAGGGAATCTGTTTATATTAGCTGTATACGTGCATGCACGGAGGCGCCATGGGTTAAAGGGTGTTAGAATCAGTTGGTGTGACCAGGGAATCTGTTTATATTAGCTGTATACGTGCATGCACGGAGGCGCCATGGGTTATAGGGTGTTAGAATCAGTTGGTGTGACCAGGGAATCTGTTTATATTAGCTGTATACGTACATGCACGGAGGCGCCATGGGTGATACAGTGTTAGAATCAGTGGTTGTGACCAGGGAATCTGTATATGCTAGCTGTATACGTGCATGCACGGAGGCGCCATGGGTTATAGGGTGTTAGATTAGGTGTGTGTGTGTGTGTGTGTGTGTGTGCGCGCGCGCGTGTGTGTGTTTGCGTGTGTTTGTGTACTTGTGACTGTATAGTTGTGCGATCAATTCAATTTAATAATGGATTATTATTATTTTCCACTCTCTCTCTCTTCTTCCCTCCACCATTCTCCACCAGACTTCCCGAATTCAATCTTGTACTCTGCCTCAGGTGTTTGGAAAACTCGATGTAAATATCCCCTTTCAACTTCCCAATCCAATTAAATCTCGCCACATGTATGTTTACAAACGGAAATTGGATTTCGAATTTCACCACGATTAACATACTCTGTACATCTACTACATCAGAAGAGAAAGAGCTGAACTGTGCATACCTGCTTGGGGGTACTTGTATGCACCTGTCTTGCCAGCTATTGGTTTTCTGTCATGTCTGCGTAACCCTCTGTAGGCGCTTTCACACCTCCCAGATAAGAAAAAAACATGGCAAAATAAAGGATTAGGGTGGAGGACCCAATCAGATAATACCGGGGTAAAAAACAAATTTGTTCGGGCAGGTGTGAATGCGCCATGTCTGCAAGGCAACACACTCATTTCACTGGTCTCTGGAACACATGGGTCTTATCTGTGCACTTTACTGGGTGTACTATTGGCTGTGCGCCTAAATGTATTTAAGAATATTTGGTTGTATGATGGAGATAACTACACACGAGTGGCCTGCGTACCCGCGGATTGTTCGGTCATAAAAATAAGCAATAAGTTTTGTTAATGCAACTATTGTACACTATTACAACTCAACTATCACGGAAGTGTTTATCCAGTATGATTGCAAGGATGATATGAAGAAATTTATAATTAACGAACCTACAATAAAAGCTTGATTTGATACTCAGACTGATGGTTGGTGGTTTGGCATGTAAGGGGGAGAGGGCGAAAATATCCTTGAGAACTTTGTGACAATTTCATCCAACCTATCGCCACCTGTGATTTATGAATTCGTTCAAATCAAAACATTATGGAGGCAGACTGGTTAAAGCTTAAGACAATCCAAAGAATACATTGCACATGTCAAAGTGTGTTTCAACATGCTTAAACTTAAAATGACATTATGCAATTTGACTTGATGCTAGTGACGTAGCGGGCCCCGTGCTTGGTCACATGTTGTGCTCAAGGACAATTTTCAGATGATTAGTCAGCACAATATGTCACATGCTTGTAACCATGGTCTCTACATCTCTACGGCACAACTGGTATGGAAAAGTTAAATATAGTATATTATTCATTATAAATTTCTTGACATTTTTTTCAAACTTTTATCGATCCGCATCTCCACGTTATATCTTACAAGTTATATGAATGTGTTTTGCCCTTTTATTCCGCTAGCATTGCAACACTTGCATTAAACTATTTTCATTAATCATCATAAAGACAGGCCAGGGAGAAAATATGACACAAGTGAATAAACCGTGAATGCAGTGACCCGGTACGCTACGAAGAACGTAGGGCGTTTAATTATGGATGGTGCACTTATGAGGAAAGCGATATCAAGAGTGTTCCAACTAAACGAGATTCGTCCATTCACTGGCTGTGTGTGCCTTTACGTCGGGTACGTGCCGCATCCTTACAGGTGTCACTGTTACATCGGGCTGGTGGGTGCATGAGCCTTGGGGAGGGGAACGAGGAAGGGGTAGGGGAGGCTGGCTGTTACCCTAACACCCCCACCTTGGTATGGATGCATGCTTGCACATGTCATTGAAGGCGTCTTTGGGAAGCGAATGAGAAAGACGACCCCCCCAAAAAAAAAAAAAAAAAAAAAAAAAAAAAAAAAAGAACAAACAAACAAACAAACAAACAAAACAAAACAAAACAAAAAAAGCATGTCCAATCCGACAATTCGTATCAGCAAAATTAAAAACGGCCACCTGTACTTCTTTGATTTATAACGTGTGAAACAAATTATTAAGGTAACGTTGAGCGAATTTGGCGGTTATTAGGAGGAGGAAAGCAATAGAAGAGAGCATCGTGACGCCTTGTCAGCCCTACCGAGTACAGAGACAGGTGTTGTGTAGGTAGTAATGAACGAGCTCACTGGATGTACTTGGATGTAACTGATCCTGGCACTCAGATGAACGACCCTGACCCACTTACATACAAATCATAGAGCGTGGAATGAAATACTAGTATTACACTTTTGGACAGTACTCTAGCCTCCATCACAACACTGTCATCAGTCTTTGAGCACTCGCTCAGTCTTAGTTTCATTCATCTCTTTTCTCATTTTCGTCCTCTTCGTTATCTTGTTCACGTTTTCATCCTTCGTCTTGTTCTCCCTTCGCAATTGTTTGTTCCTATAGTCGCCCCCCCCCCCCCCCACTCCTTCCTCCTCTCCCACCTATATCAGGTTCTTCTATCCTTACCGTTCCTGTTCCATTCCCAATGTTCATTGTCCCAGTCACTCTAGAAATGTTAAAGAAATGTATATCCATCCCTTTGAACAAAGTTTTAATCCACCACTCAATATGTTAGATAGGCAGCTGCTCTTAACAATATGATGCATACGCGATTGCGTCATGTCCACCTGGATTTTAGAAGATGTCATGCATATTCCTAAGCATGTATACATTCCTAATTTTGTCCCGAAGTACTTGTGAAGGAATAAACGAGGACAAGCGAACACGAAATTCGATAATTTTCCAAATGAAAATCCAAGCTTGGGCGTGGCTGGACAGTTTTTCATGTCATTTTTCTGAAAAAAAAAATAAATAAAGTATGCAGCAAATTTTGTATTGAAAATGATGCGGAAAAGTGTTCAATCGAGACATTTGTACTGCAACTTGATAACACGTTTAAGGCTGTTTCACCTTTGTGAAATCTTTGTAAAACATTAGGTTGTGACTTGAAGAAGAGTACAACTTAACGGCTGATGGGGCTCTATGTAACTTAATCATCCTGGTCACTCTCATTGTCCCACACACGATAATACATCGTCCTGCATCGTGTTTCCTGCAGTCATGTTTACTAGTGTACGGTATTACGAACGCCAAGTCCCTGTGTGTGTGAAGGCTGATATATCGCGTTACACTCCACCTGATGTTAATATACACGTTGTTCTTAGAAATACACCCGCAATCTACTTTTTAAGTTTGGATCATATCAAAAGGCACATTTGCTTCTGCCAATGAGGCGATTGCACACAAATCTATCATGGGATTGATTGCGTCAAGGAAAACCATTTAAAGAAAATGATATTGAGAAATCGTTCTATTCCATGGCAAATTAGCAATATTTAGCGATTCATTGCTCATCGGTGTCATCTGTGTGTAAACCAAAGTCTAACTCATTGTCTGACAAATGCTCGTGAACTACACAAGGAAATACAATTACTCTAAAATTGGATTTACATTCGGAAAGGAAGTTGAGTCTTCTTATAGCCAACAGTGGCGTTGGTGGCGCTCTCCAGTATACACAATGGTATATGGAAGCAGGCAAATAGGATCAAACATCGAGTCTGAGACAGACGAGGTGCTTGCCCTGTTCCAAAGTAGTTATACTTCGTCATAGCAACGGTTGGCGCACATAAGAGTGGATGGCCCGGAACGCCCACCATGGTGACTAAGAAAGGAGTAATCCTCATTGAAGCCGCCATACATTGGAAGCTTATCGGTACACTATAAAGCAGACGGTACCAAGCACATTATAAGTTAGTATTTAATTAGAACGTTTCACGTTTCAAACTGTAAACATATCAATAGAGTACTAAAGTGAGACGTCATATGAGGAAGCAGCGGTGATCACTGCGGGGACTATAATTGGGAGTACCCGACACTAGGCTGTTAGTCAATGTCGGAATAGTAAATCTCTCTCAACATGCTCAATGAGCAATGTTGTTCAGAGCCAGATACCAGCATAACAATGGGTATGGCGACACCACTTCGGTACTCTATACACCATTTTATGTATGCACATTGTATGCACTTCGTTCAAACAATATGTTACTAATGGTAAGCCCAAAGCTTGTCCGAAGTTTGTCCAAGTAACAACTAGTAGATAAAAGTGCGCTCAACCTATTGAAAGTTGTGAATACACTCACCAGTTTCTCCTAATTTTGTAGTAACGCGTTATTTCATTCACCTGTATCCCGTGACTCAGTGTCAATTGGTGGAATGCACAATGAATGTATTAGTTGTTGCTACTTGAACAAACCTCAGACAAGTTTTGTGCTAACTATTGTTAAGGTATTTTTTGAAAAAAAGTGCAGTGTGCATCCTGAACGAAAATGGTGCATTACGCACAAAACACCACTTTGCCACAAATTGTGATAATAAATCCCATTGACCTAAGCCGCGCCTACGTCCATTCACTTTATTGTAAACGTGCTGGCAGGACATCGAGACTGAAATAATCGTAGAAGCAAACCTTTTAACTCTTTGCGTGCACTGTGTGCATCTTTGTTACCAATTATTTACACAGACCCCTTAGACCAACAACTATCTGGCACAGGAAGGATTTTTGTAAAGGCGCTGGACGGACATCGAGGCTGAAGCAGCGACAGCCATGATCCATAGTCCGCATTATTAGAGTGGAAAGAGAAAGTCGGAAGTCAAGTTGCTCTGCTTCATTACTTAATGGGACATTTAGTCGGTCACTCGGGTTTGCTCTATTAGCTATTTAGAAGGTTAACAAGCCTACAAAAATGGAAAGGAATAGTCATTGAAATATCACTGGAACCAGGGCCAAGCTGAAGCGGATAGGGTAATAGGTGAGACGTGTCAAATCTAGCTGACAGTCGTCTTGTCTGGGCTAGAAATGTACTCGTCTGGAGAGACGCCCGGCTATTGATTGTATTGTACGTTTCTTTTATTCTAACCACTTATATTCTCTGTCATTGAGACACCATAAAAACCAGTCTGATCAGGGAGTTACTTACATCTTTCCGGTCTGATGTTATGTTGAAATATGTAACGATGTTTCTTTTAAGCCAGATATTCATTTATACTGAAGATCACTGGTAAATGTCCACTGTACATTGTATGCTTATACTATACTGTGTATTCCTGTATAAATGTCACCTCAATAAGCGTAAACGTTTGTGATCCAATATCAGTTTGAAAATTACATTCTTTGCGATGATAACCTTGACGTGGTGTTACCAACTGAATTTCATTCAATGACGGTTAAAGAGGTAATTGGTCAAATAAATCATATTAAACAATTTCAATAAGAAATAAAGATGAATAATGTTGGAGCAAGCCTAACGTTTTTGTCTTGATTTGGTGGGGGAAAGGCCTTCGATCGGCACACCCAAGTTCTGACGTTTTTTAGCAGCTTCTTAAAAATCCACATTTCTCCTCCGGAGACTGAGCGCTTGGGTTGTGAGCATGTGGGCTGGATGTCATGAAACACACTAAATCATGATGAAGAGAAGGTCTGGGCTTGATGAAAGACGGTGAATCATGATGAAGGAGAAGCTTTATTGGCATCGAGAGTAGTGGAGTCAGACGCCGTGAATAGGAAGTGATCGACGCGGGCTCGATACCACATAATACAGGAGTGAGGGCGATGTGTTTAAGCACCACTTGACTGCAAGGCTCGCTTCCAAATATGTTGGGATGTGGAAAATGGGCCAAGGTACTGCAGACTGAAACTACACGATGCGATTAGTCGTGCGACTCTGCGACCGGCTGAATCGGAGGACCCGATCATTGGATTTGTGTATGTGACGTCACATTTCCAGTTGTAGGTGCGTACACCTGCAGAATCGTGGTAAAATCGGGTCGTTTTAATGTAGTGGCCTTTTGAGCATCACTTTACTGTAATGCTAGCACAGAGATAATGAGGCACATGAATGTGCTCGTAGTCACCAATCTAGCACGGCCTTGCGATCGCGCAACAGGCTGTGATGAATTGTGGATGCCACGATATCCGTCTGTGCAATGGCCCGATGGTGGGCATGCAAGCGCGGCGAATTATGCGAAGGGGGGGGGGGGGGGGGGGGGGGGTGAGGGGAGAGGGAGATAGGGGCCATCATCCAATATTTTGAAATAAAGGTTTTTACCATAAAAAGCACATATTTGGAGAATGCCCTGTATGTGTTATATAAGGTGCAGCTAAGAATAGGGGCGAGTCTTGAGATGCAAATGTACCAAGTGTATTGCACATTATTGTTTAACTGTCTTGGAGGGTAGGGAACTGATGAAAGAATAAGAAAAAGACGTACTTTTTACAACGTGAGATAATGAGCAGGATGAGGAAGAGGAAGGGGGCAGCATCAGCGTGTACAGCGTAATGTCATGTTCTGAACGTTCTGCTTCATAAAGTAACAATTTGTTCTGACTTTATATATACCGCTATTTTATCTTTCCAGCTAAAAGTGTGCATGATGATCGTTTATTGGTTTGTGTGATTTGTCTGAAGTAAGCGGAAGTGAAAGAGTCTTTGGATGATGATAATAAACATGATGGGTAACGAGAAGTGATAAGCAAATTGACTCATGTTCATGGCCAGGGTGATGCGTGCTCGGCTGGTCGCGCTGTCTGCGTGATGAATGCAAGATAATCGCATTTAGATCTCTCCCATCCCACATTCTCACATCAATTTACAACCATTTATAACTCCGTCTCAGTTTTTTCAGCAAACAACTCCGGCAGAAACATGAGAAAATGTTAATTTGATTGTAATGCTGCCATGGAATCGTGACAAAATTAAACCTTTTAAAGCAAATTATGTCCTCAACATACAGATTTCAAGATAAGAGCTATATCTCTGATCTCATAGGCACGAGTGGATTTGTCTATTTGCAATGTGTACGTGGTTACGTTTACTTTCTATCCTGCGCCTCGCCTTGATGATAGAAGGAGTGAGTGTGCAGGAACTCTCAGTCGCACCATTACCTCGATTTGCCTTCCCCTACATGCCCTACAAATCTAGAGATGATCAACAATTCACATTGCAGGCGCAATCAGAATGGAACGGCGAAAATTAAACCGAGATGAGCTGAGAATCCACAGTAATATCCATTAGCAGAGAGTGATTATTGTATGGCAGTGCAAAGCTGTTAAATCGTGTACATCAGGCATGATAGAAAGGCCTACAAATGTCAACCCAATACATTTGGTATAACACGTATATTTAAGCTCTATTTTGGGGTTCATTTGTAAGCTATGTGCTAGTTTTCACCTAGTCTGCTGAACGGTGTATGGGCCACTAACTCGTTCTCGTCCCAGGTCTGCACACACTTGTTATAACACTATGTTTGTCTAGCAAGTAGTGCTTTACTGAAATCTACAGTTTACACATCATATATTTATGTGGGTGTACCTGTATAGAGTAAGAAATCACACACGAATTACTGTGGGTTTATGTCGTTAAGCTCACACCAAATCACAAGCGTGTAGATTATCCATAAGCAGCACGATAAGCTTTTCTTCACTCCCAACACGCTGCAATCTACGTCAGGTAAACTCCAGGGCTCACATTGGCGACATACGGCTCCAGGCAAACATTACTAAAAGCGCATCGACTCCATTAAAACTGAATTATTTTCAGATATCTCCATTAGATATGGAGGTACTAATGGAGCGCTTAATGGACTCGAGGATAATAGCTTATTTAGCTTGTCTCCATAAGATCCATCCATTAAGAGATATTCAGATGGCTCCGAAATAATAAGATTATAATTAAAAACATCTAGTACGTTCATTCCTACCTGTGTATAATGTTGGTTACACAACCACTGTTTTATTAAGCATGTTGTCAATTAGCATAAGTGCGCATGTTTTCAGGTGTCTTGTAGCTCTTTAAGCTACACTTGTGCCCTTTTGCACTAGCAATACACATGAACCACATAGAGAAGCATTTGTTGTGCCGCATAAGGAGTTAAATACGTACGAGATCTATTTGAAAATGTCAGCGGAGTAAGTGTGATGCGTGTCGATTTGCCATGCGATTAAGTGCTATGTATTTTAAGATGTTAACTGAGAAAGTGCTATGTACCACCTGTGTACGGTTTGATTTGTCATTCGAGTTAAGTACAGGTATGTTTTGAGACTTCATTGAATGTACGAGTTTGATTTTGAAATGGCATTCAAGGAAGAAAGATATTTTTGACATATTGGCTACCTAAGTAAGAGATAAATCCTTACTTCAAAACGAGGATGATTCTATCATGGACCATTCGTAGAAGGGTCCATGATTCTATAGACCATCACATCATGATTATGATTGTGGATCGGGATTACCCTAGAAGTCAACTAGAGATGAACCAAGGAAGCTTGACGAGTGTTGAGAGTGATCAAATGATAAAGCGGTGAATCGATAATGATTCTTTCTCGCAATTCATACATGTCAATGATGGGTTGAAAGAAAACAAAGAAAAGAAAACATTAAACACGTGATGAAAATCTTGGAGTTCATTAGACCAATTAGTGCTTCGGCTACCATGCATAAGTCACATCACAATTTCTCACGTGTACGTGACTACAGCTTACAAAATGCGTTTAATACGTTTTAGAACTGAATCTCGCCACGAAAGAGAGCAACAGTGATCATTGTATAGCACTGGACAACATACAGGTGCCGTACTGGTAACAGGTTCGCATACCCAGGATGCATCAGGATTCTCACATTGTTCATGCGTCCACTCTGCCGTGTTAGAATCAGTACACTGCTGTGAAAACAGCAATGTGTCTTTAATTATAAGCCCCGGAAACAGTCATACTGTATATAACTGCCTCACATTTTCATTACTTTATTGTAAGGTATAAACATTGTGGTATTTTATGGATATTGATCGTTAGAAACGGTCTTCAATGTACATAATAATAATAATGTTATAACAATAATGTTCACTAATAACAGTGTAATTCTTAATTGGCACGGTTTAAATACTTGTGTAATACTCTAAAGGTAAACAAGATATTGTATCCTCACAAATCAAGCTATAATCATGATAATTCAGGATATGTATCGGGAAACTACATACATATTTCATTGATATACATATTAAGAATAACCCAACAATATCCTTTCAAGGAATATCACTCATCGTATACTTCCACCATGCAAGAACATTTAAGGAACATATCATACAACGTGTTATTAGCAATATTGCCTTAAGTCCCATCTCTTGCCATGCATGTAAACACCTCTATAAAATTTCTTGTAAACAGAAAATGTATAAATACCAATGATAGATACAATTCAAAACAATACAAAATCTGTAAAAAACATTCTCGACAAATGGATGCAATACAATTGGTCATGGTCTTAATGGGTCAGATGAAATAGATAGGAGGCCAAGAACATGAGCAGTCGTGTTCACATCTACCTGATCAGAATAATACCCGTAGTTTACGAGATCAGATTCATGCCCTGGAAATCCCTGATAATGATTATGTGCATTCTATCCCCACCTCGTACCTGTGAGCGCTATTTCTCGATGGGATAAACTTCTCGTTATTTGCTTTTACACATAAAAAATATCTGCGACCTTGGAAGAATACCCGTAATTTTTACAAAATAGCTTCTAAATTACGGGTATTATTTATCGAGGATATTACTTGCTCTCACAATAAACATCAAAGCGAGTATGTCAGGTCTGGGTAGAGTACCCGATCAGGAAATAGCAGGTATTTATTCTGGTCGGCGAGGTGTGGAAACGCCTAGTGATGTGTCAAAGTCATCCATGTTAATCCTATGATGTTTGTAAGATGTCACATTCAGCCTCTTATTATGTGTCTCCCCGTGTTTTAATCAGCTGTTATCTTCACCCTTTCCCTCCTTTCTCACCTTTCGGACTCTGCTCTCTGACCGTCTCTGGGCCGACAGGAGTGGACCGATGAGTTTCTGAGGTGGGATCCTCGCAATCACTCAGGCGTCGACGTCATACAGTTCAAGCCCGACGCCGTCTGGAAACCAGATTTACAGCTTTTTGAAAAGTAAGTGCGTGTCTCCTAACTGTGATCATGGTGAAGATTGTGGTGGTTGATTTCTCTCACGTTGCAAATCTTGTTATAAATGAAAGTCGTTGATGCTAGCTCTCTCATCCCCCCCCCCCTCTCTATCTCCCTCTCTCTCTCTCCTCCTCCTTCTCCTCCTCCATTCTCCACATCTCTATCTCTCTCCGACTCTCTCTGTCCCTCCCTCCCTCCCTACATCTATCCATCCTCTCTATCTCTCTCTCTCTCTTCCTATCTCTCCCCACCCTCCCATACCTCACACTCTCTGCCCATCACTCTGTCCCTCCCTCCCTCCATCTATCCATCCTCTCCGCCTCTCTCTCTCTCTCTCTCCCTCTCTCTAATCATGTCACCTGACTCTACAGCGTAGACAAGGACTTCCTGCGTGTAGCGGAGACGATGGTGCATGTGAACTACGATGGGAATGTCACGTGGTACACCCCCGTCATCAGTACGAGCTCGTGTCGAGTGGAGGTTCGCTACTTCCCGTTCGACACGCAGATCTGCAACCTATCTTTCAGCTCCTGGGTTTACGACGGGGCGCAGCTCGACCTCCATCTCCACAACGGGGAAGACGATGATGCGCAGCAGGTATGGGAGGACAGATCGACAGACGACAGACGACCGATGTTGTGAAGATCGAGTCATGAATAAGTTGTCTCGCAGATGTGATGGATTATTATAAAGAGATTAACATAAGCATCATCTGTGTGAAACTTGACCTTCATCTCTTTTACGGGAGTAATAAGTATGGGATAGCAGGGATATATTTATATGTGAATGGAAGGTCAGCTAAATAGGCAAACGACTTTGTGAAGATAATTGATATTTTTTAAGGAGATGATAATGATAATGTATAGAAACCTACACACATAACGAAACACGCATACCAGCTGTCTGAAGATCACTCTACACCCCTTGTACGGTGTATTTACCTGCTCGGCAGGTGAATATACAAATGGACGGGACGATAAGATAATAGACAGAACAATAAATGCATGGAAATATTCATACACCAAGAAATATAGATATTGAGGAAACTCTCATATATTATGAAGACAAACATAACAAGATTATAAAATAAGAACAATGGGATATAAACGTCATGAGCAAGCCATATGACAATATAGGCAATACTGACATAGTTGGTAAATTAAGCAATTCAGTAAGTGAGAAATGTATTATTAACTCACGTATTACCATATCCATTAGCCATGCCTCTTGTGTCTTGTCTCCTCGCTTATTTCCTCCCTTTCCCAAACGCTCCCCACCAGAACGCGTACATGGGTAACGGCGTGTGGGATGTCAGCGATGTACGGCGAATCCGGGGCTTCAAGAAATACGATTGCTGCCCGAGCGAGTACATCACGGTGGTATACGCCATCGTCCTCCGCCGCGAGTACGCCTTCTACCTTGTCAACATGATCATCCCCAGCATCACGCTGTGCTTGACCAACACCCTGGTGTACATCATACCCCCTGAGTCCGGAGAGAAGGTCCAGTTTGCGGTCAGTAATCTGCTGGCGTCCATCTTGTTCCAGCAGCTGATAACCGCTGCCATGCCACCGCTTGGTGACGAGCTGCCCTTGCTGGGTAAGTAGTGGAGCGTTCACACTGAGACACGTTCACATTAGAACGGAATGCCGCTGCCGCCGGTTATTTCATGCTGGTGTTTTCCCGCCTCGATAAAGCAATGAGAATTCAATGCATTTCTTCATATAGTACTATATACATGTTTTGCCACATGAGAAAAGATAATCATGGCAAGCGGTACTGGCGAGAGGCACCGGCACCGGCACCACGTCTCCAGTGTGAATGTAGACTATGATCGCGAAACCGAGGGGTTTTTTTTCAATCATAAACAAGGATTGTTGTTTAATTTTCACGAGGCTGGCCCAAAACCAGTTTCATGACTATCCTTCCTTTAGAGGAGCCGTGGCTAACCCAAGATCGATCCCTGAGAACGTCCCTCCCCAACACACACACACACACACACACACACACACACAAATACACACACATACACACACTCGCGCATAATAAAAGAGACAATCATATTCAAGACAACTTACAACTTAACTTGAATATCATAGATTTATATGCTTCCCCGAACTGCTGAAGTACTATGTAAAGTATGGTCTTTGACTAAACGATTATCTTCGGATTTGTATTTTAATACTGTATGTTTTGCTTCGATGCCACCAAGAAGCCATTTGAGTCTATATAAGTGTCTTTCTCTCGCCTTTATTATTATTGTAGGTGCGTTCTTCCTGTTCATGGTCGTATGTAGCTGTTTCTCCATCGCGTGCAGCATTCTTAGCCTTCGTCTGTACAACAAGAACGGTGACAAGCCGGTCCCTAGCTACATGAGAAAACTCATTCTCCTTACTCACCCGTCCGCGCATCGACGCCTTCTCTACCGCGTCAACACAATGCGCTCGATGGGCGGTACGCGGGGCGCGCGCAGCAACGATTCACAACACTCGCAAGAACAGACAGGAGATGAAGAATGCGATGACAATGGTTCGCAGAAAGGCCCAGGTTTCAATTCGCTTGACAACAATCACGTGGATGTCGAGAAAGACGAGAAGACGTCGCACGAGCGGACCACGCCACCCTGTCGAATGAAGCGAAAGCAATCTGCCAGCTTCAAGCGTGATGTGATTATAGAGGAATGGAGACTCTTAGCGAGGGTGATTGATAAAACCATCTTCACTATGGTCTTGATTATCACCTTTGTCGTCCTATTATCACTCATCCTCACATTCGTCAATAAATCCAATCACCAATCGTAATATTCTCAACATTTCGCTATTTGCGAGCAACGTGTCTATTCAGTGATATACAAGTAGACGTTGTCATTACTAAGACTACGCGTGGCTGTGAGCTGAGAGACTGATCGGTTGTGTGGTAATCACGTCGATGCCAAGAGTATCTGAACTAACCAACCTTAAATAGTGTTTGTAGGAGTTCTTGTTTGGGAAAGTAGCTTTCATTTCTTGTTTAGTATTAATTTGACGTTTGTTTTTGTGTACTCTTTCTCCATCTTGTTACATCTATCTCAACGATGTGCTGTACATTATCATGATTATTGATCAACGTGAGATGGTGGAGGGAGATGGGGGAGGAGAGTGGGAAGAAATGGTGAAGTCGTGTTCAGATGGATCGATATAGGCGTAAATAAGATAAATTAAGACGGAAAGATATATCATCATGTACATAGTCCATGTGCCTTTAAATAGGATATTACTCACATGAAAAGCTGAAACATTTATTTCACAAATATGTGCGAAAAATGTGATCCTGACTGAATTAGGCAAACATGAGTAAATCTAATTTTATTGCGTCTTTGTCAGCCTTGACTGCATGTTTTCATAAGTGTAATGTATAGCATTGGACTTTTTCAAATTTTTTTCATTGACCAAATTCAAAGTGTGTTCTTCGTGTTGAAATGTCATGAATGTAGGACATTAACCTTGGTTCATACCTCACTTGGGGACATGATGGAGGTCAATTCGAATGCACACCATTCTGGTCAGAGCAAAGAGGTCACATCTCCTCACACTCCGCAATACACCAGTTCCGTTATGTATGCAAATGTTATGCACGTCTTTCAATGTATATGTTTCTAATGGTACCCCTAAAAGCTTGTCCGAGGTTTTTCCGAGTAGCAGCAAATTGTTTCACTAGATACAGGTGAATGAGATAACGCGTTATTACGCTGTGGGGGGCGAAAGTTGTGAATACATTATTGTGAAGTTGTGAATACATGTATTTAAGCTGGAAAGAAGGAAATCGAGAAACCATACCGAAAATAGAAATTCAATTTCGTGATGCCATGTGATAACGTCAAAGAAATCGGATATCCAACTGTGCGCTTCGAATAGTCATGAGTCTATGGAAAGTGGTTGTGTTATGTTTGCTTCATGTGCGGTACAAGATACTCAGTGTACTGAATCTTATTCTTCTTACACGGCAAGGAGAAAAAATATAAAATATGGTGAAATCTCTAAAGGCAGTGTGATTATTTGCGTTGAATTGGGATTAGACTGTGAAGACCCGTAAGATGCTCGTTAATGATTTATTACCAATTGAATAATAACTGATCAACCAGATGGAAGTGGTTGACCCAGTCCCATAACGTATGTGTTCATAGGGGAATTTCGGCTCAAGAATAAATTGCTCTCAATAGTAACAGAACATTAGTGAAACAGAGCAAAATTTGAAGAAAATCGAACATTTAATAAGAAATGTCTTTAACATTGGACGATGTGTAATAATTGAAGACAATGAATTGGCACCTCGGTCATGAGAATGTCATGTTACAAGCCTAATTACCTGCTTTTTTCCATGTTTTTTATTCAAAATTGTAAATTTTCCTCAGAATAACTGTTGCCTTATGTTCATATGCAATGTTTATGGGAAGTAATATGTTCTGACATGTAAGCATTGATAAACATGAGTTCATCATGAATTATATGGTATTTCAGATATATATTTGTATTCATGAGTATCGACCTTACAATCAATGGAACATTAACAACTTTCTCATCAGGTGTCTGATTTTTATCAAGTAGTTTTTCATCTTCTTTCTTTTCCTACTGAGTGCAGTTATATTTGGACCGGTCTTTTTCTTTTATCACGGGTTTCATGAAAATAATGTTCTTTTTTGTGATGTAGACTTACAAAATGTAAGTCGACTTCTTGTAAGTGAGGTGATTTGCGTGTAATTGACAACATCTGTTTGTGTTGTGGGCAATTATGTTTGCACACGAGGTAATCAGCTGCACTGCAATAGTACATTGCCTTAAATAGATCATTATGGATTGCATGGCGGGGACATATCAAGACAAATCCCACTGCTTACTGGGTTGCTACCATGTGCGGATGGGGCACAACACTTTACGGGAGGGACTAACAGCATTTCAGAGCCTGAGGGACAACCGGGCACTCCATCATTGTCATACGTATTAAGCATGTTAAGGGCGCTGATTCAAGACGCTCATAGTCATATATTAACTAGAAATGTCAGGAATCACATAAGAATGATCATGTTCTTCAGTCATGATTTAAATGTCAGGATTAACTTCAATCAACGAAAATGATAATCACACTGCCTCATGTGATGCAAGTATACACTCACGACCAATGTGCGGCGCCCCTTTACCGTGTTTACAGAGAACGCAATCTGGATTCTTCCATTCAGTCCGAAGGGTGATCACGCGGTGCTAATTTTGTCATCAGGCCCTGAGGGGACTTTTAGTTCACTGTTTAAGTGATGTTCGTCACTTCCGCTCTCATCACTCGGGCAGGTGGTGTAGACTTCGTCTTGTTATTGCATGATTCCTCATTATATCGATGAAGGTGTTTTGTGAGATAGGGGAGTTATATGGACGCCCTTGTTTGCGACATTCACAGAGTCTGAGTACATTATATGCCTGAAGGATAGAGTGTTATCTCTAGTTATAGAGCAGTATAGAAACTTAAAGGTAAAGGGTAGAAGTTGGGTGAATTCTCAGGGACCCGTGATAAATGAAGTACCATTTTGCCATGACATTGGGTTCCATAATAGCCTGAATCCAGGATGATATAACATCGGGAAGGAATTATCTCAAAAGGATAAAACGTTTCATCAAAACGACATCGTTAGCTGGTGATGATGAGAGAACGGTTCTACCTCTTCTTCCTTTTACTTTCATTTTAGTACAATTATGAAAAAAAAGCCTTGAACGTACAATATTGTATTCTAGCTATGTCTCGCAAAGTTTCCTCAACAAAATAAACATCATTTCTTACCTCCATGCCAATATATCATCAGAATGCAATGTTCCACATTATGTGCTACATGTCGTCTCGGTCAGTAGTAATACAAATTTTGAGGAATTCGCCGTTTGTTCTATAAAGATAAACGCAAACATGCTGAGGAAAATGAGAAATATATATATCATCGTCTCAAATTCTGTGACCAAATTTTCAAACAAAATTTTAAAAAATAGACATCCACTTCATCTGGATAAAATAAAAAGATATGTAAGTGGCTTGAACTTACTCGCTACTAATCTTTATATCTGTTGTGAGGAGAATTGAAATGTTGGCTCTGTCGCAGCATTGACTGACTGATGATGTGCGTCACTGGAATGAAAGCAGTGGGCATGGTTAAGAGAAGGGGTGTAACATTGCACCTTGCTTAAGTAGCTCATCAAAACTAAAACCAGCAATGACCAAGAGAAAATCAAATCAAATCCAAGTCAGCAGCAAAACTGCATTTTCCACTAAAGATCATTATGTCGACTTAATTGTGTTTAGGAACTACCGTATAGAGAAATTGGAAGGAAAACATGTAAGTCACCCCTTTTTCAAAATGCCATAACTTTTCAACGAAAAGGTTGGAGCAAATTATTTTGGCAGGAGTAATTTTATACTCATTGACTAATCTATGTGTAAAAATGTGATTGATTTGCCAAAATATGAATATGAATTAGCTTCCCTCAAAGATAAGATTGTCACTTCTTAAAAGTCACAGGAGTCATTCTAATTCCCATAAAACAGTAATACGTAATAGTACTATTTGCCTTATTTATGAAGTGTGCTCACTCAACAATAACATTGTTACGTTGTCTTATATTCTTAGAAAATGTGAATAAACATTCTACTGAAAAATTATATATTTTATTTTTTCAATTTTTTCAACTTATTAGATTTTAAAATGTCAAAGTCGGGGAAGGCTGAAAATGTTTGAATTGAACACGTTGAACCGTGAAAAATATAAAAAGTGTCATATATAAGTGTAAGGGGATTAAACGATTGATAATCAACATAAATTGCACTTTTCTCCACCAAAACAGAATTCGTCAAAATCGAGTATCACAATTTTGCCAAAACGACCCTTGTGAATTTTGAAAAGTTACTTTTTTGGCATTGATATGTGCTCACTCATGTATGACTAGACGGATTAATCACATTTTCACACAGAGGTTAGTCAGTGAGTATAAAAGTACTCCTGCCAAAAACAAAACTGTTTCGTTTGAAAGTTATTTCCTTTTCCTTCTAGAGCTTTCTGCCGAGAAAGGAAAGCGCAAAAGCGTGTATGTCATGTTTTGATGTAAGAAAGATGAGTTCTACGGAAAGGAAATCCTGATCAAATATTCTTAGATGATTGCTTTGTCCTATATTTGGTGGACATTAAGTGCATTGCGCCTTTCCTGCCAAAAAAGACATGCACTTACTCAATCTAATCATCCATCGGTAGCTATGGCAACGCCTTGCTCTCGCATTATGTTTCCATGTATTTCTTGCATTTGAGAATCCTTTTTAGTTTTTACATCATGTGTATTGAGATAACACTACACTGTAAAACGACGCGGTAGCAATATTGATTCTTTTACTGTTTCAATATGTCCATGTAAACCTGTCCATATATGACTTTAAGAACACAATGCCTGTAGTGTTTTTTGTAAATGTTTTTCCTCACGCAATGATGGACGTCGTGGCTGTATGGGGTGGTTAGAATCGAGTTTCGAGTTTAGTTGGAGTTTGCGCCCAGTCGTTGTTTTATACTTTCGCTTCCATCGTCCAACTTTAGACAAGCGGTTGTGAGCCGATTAAACGTGGATGTTTGGTATAACAACTCTCTCTGGAGGTGATATTATTATTTAACATTATATTGTTCATGAAATGTATCGTCATTTACTGCATGTGTGTGCATTTGTTCTGTGTATTCGTATACAAACGTATATATGTACTACTGTTGTAGAGCCTATACGTGCTTGGTTCTTACGTCACTGAGTTCGTTATTACTACGTCATTAAAGGACGCGGAAGTGTGATTAGGGGGGCAACAAATCTCTCACCGCCATGGCGTGTTCTTACTAAGACGCATTTAGGCGAGTTAGGGGGGAGCTTCAACTCCTGTTGAAATCCCCTCATTTCTATCTCGCACAAAGTGATGTAGAATCAATACATTCTTATTTGTATTGGGTGGAGGGGAGGAAAATTATACATGACGCAGATGAGAAAAAATGAAAAGAAAAAAAGAGAGAGCGTGAGCTAAATTGAAAGAAAGGGATATAGGGAGAATAGAGAGATATAAGGAGAGAGAAAGAACGGGAGAATTAAAGGTGATATTCATAGAAAATCCAAAAATATGAAGTTATTCATCTACAGAAAGCTTATAAGCCATACAATGAGCTCGGATGACATTCAGACAATACATCACTTTCCAAAAAGCGAAATTAGGGTGAAACAATCACCGTATTCTCGGGGACAAATTTGCCCTACTGTCATCCGAAACGGCCTTTAGGTCTGACGTAAGAAAAGGGATGAGTTATTGTGCATCAAACATGCCAATCCGCAGCTTCTTTTCCGCCAGAAACATCATGCATTGTTAATGAAACTGTGATGGCAGTTGCTAGTGGATTAACAGGTGTGATACACAATGGTCATCGTGAAGCGTATCCCGGCTGTGACGTACACACAACGCCACTTTCCCTGAGGCGATTTCGTAGGTCAGGAAGAGAGATAATTAAGTAAAATTTGACTTTCATTAAACACAAAACTGAATACTTTCATGGCATGTTAGCTGCATACATTGCTTTAATAACTCATTCAATTATAAAATAAACTATATTTATTTGATTTTATTTCCTATGAATATCACCTTTAAAGAAAGAAAGAGAAGTAGAATTTCAGAATCTTGCTGAAAGTTATTTGACCTCAAATGATCCACATTTGGAGCAATGAATGATCGATTCTTAAATCACAAAATGTTCGGGTCGAACATGCATTTTGAGGATTTGCGAATCAATCACTAATTAATCCAAATTTGGATCATTTTAGGCCAAATAACTTTAAGCAAATTTCTAAAGTGGACGATACATGAATTTATAAAGATCATTACATTTTGATGACCTTTTGAAGGCATCTTTGTCTTCCCAGCAGAGTATATGCCTTTTAATGAGATTTCCACTTTTGGACAAATCTGCATCTAAAATTGTGTGTGTATCAGATAATTCTGAGCACAACAATGACCATAGTGTATCACACCTGTCAATCCGCTAGCAACTGCCATCATAGTGTCATTAATAATGCTTAATGCTTCAGGCACAAGTTGTGGGTTGATATGTGTGATGCACAATGGTCATTCTTGTGTTCTGAATTGATAATGTGATACACACACATCTAGATCTTATTTGTCCAAAAGTGAAAATCTCATTAAATATTTACCGGATTTTTACATATAAAGTTTTTGATAAGATGTCACAGAACCTGCTTCTAAAAAAACGACATCCCATGACTTTATGATGTGTCAAATTTAGCTTGATTCGATTTATAACTAATTTTATTTTTTTTCTCAAAAGTGTCAACAACAAAATTAATACCTAGTACTATATCGAGCTTGTACTTTTGTAGTGACAAAAATATGTATATAGACAACAGGAATTTATGATAAAATAATTACCATAACCCGTTACATGATTGAGTCCGATATCAAAATGGTCTCTTCAAGTTTCATACGTCAAAATAGAGAGCAGTTACCCTCGTCAATGCGTTGTCTCTGTGGAGAATGTACGGCATATATCAGCCGATATACGGAGCAATGGCCCTTACGGCATTGTAGGAGAAGGGATATCAATATCCCCGATATAGCTCGGCGAGAGATGCATACATTGACTCGCACTCCCGGGCCCGATCTCTGCAGCTTATTTTGGAATATTCATGCCAAACATTTACCATGTCGACGGTGCTCTCAATGAAGAGTCTTCCCTGTGTACATGTAGGCACACATGTGATATCCCAGAGGCCCACATCAGGCTGGGCAGGCAATATTCAACCCTCTAGGCACGCTAGTTAAGTAGTGTAACAATAGCAGGTAATACGTAGAGAAGCATACACCCTGTCTGAAACAACCTGGCAGCTCGGGGCGTTCCCTCTGCTCTCTCTCCCTCTCTCTCCCTCTCTCTCTCTCTCTCTCTGTCTCCCCCTCTCGCTCTCTCTCTCTCTTTCTTTCTCTCGCTCCCTCCTCTTCTCTTTCGTGACCCCCTCCTTCTCTCCATCTCTCTCTCTCGCTCTCTCGCTCTCCCTCTCTCTCTCTCTCTCTCTCTCTCTCTCTCTCTCTCAGTATCTCTATCTCTCTTTATATATATTTCTCTCTCTCCCTCTCCCTCTCTCTCTCTCTCTCTCTGACTCTCTTCCTCAGTCTCTCTTTCCTTCTCTATTTTCAGCCTCTTTCGTTAACAGTTGGTTTAGTATCCACTTTTTTGACAATGCATGTTTTCGTATTTTATCATGCTCCCTCTTTTTCTCCTTGTCCTTTTCCTTCTCATTCGCCCTCTCATCAATCTTCTAGTATTTCTCTGGCTTGCTCTCCTTCATGTTTGTGCCTTCCTGTCCTGTCCCATTAAGTCATGTTCGTATGTTGGTAATGTTCTCTACTTAGGGCAGTATAACACCCTCTTCCTTCAGTCATGTGCGTATGTTCGTCGTGTTCTCGCCTCAAAACAGTATTATCACCTCTCCCAGCCCTACTCCTTCAACCACTCTGGCTTGAATATCTTAAGTAGATGATTGAGTCTATAAGAGCGCCATGAGAGCGCCATAGCGACCTATATATCATCGGCCAGCGGCTTGAGTCGGATGGCTTACTCCTTGGGGTAGGTCTTCTAAAGATTATGACGATGCACTACGTGACTATGTTCTGTACCCCTTAATGTGTATCATCCTTCTTCAAATCTCACCTTATCTTTCGTTTTACGTTTTCCATTATCTTCTCCTTTTTATCCTTATTCTCTCCTGTCATTCCCCGAATTGCCTTGCCATCATCATTATCATCACCATTGTCATCATGATTATCGTCATAATCGTAATTATATCTCTGTCATCGTAATCATAATTAACACCACAATCATAATTGTAACCATTCTCATCTCTCCCATTTCAAATATTCTATTTCATCTTGTACATATTTTGGGGAAGGACTGCTAGTTTTCCTTGCTCTTTTCTTCTTTTTCTTCATCTTCCTCTTTTTTAATCATTGTTCATATTCTTGATCATTTTTTTTAGTGTTATCGTTCTTTACCCTTCTCCCTTCTCACCCATGTCATAAGATAACTAGGTTGCTATGTGCTCTTCTCTCTCCTCGTCGCTCCCCCTTCTTCGACTTAAATGTAATGAAGAAACGAACGAGGATTCATGAGATAATCCGTAGCCAGTATTATCGTCGGCGACTTGAATCACAGTATGTATATCTTCTTTTCAGCTCCTCGAGCACCGCATTACTTGATTAAATGTCACATTCTTCTCCTCCTATTCGTTCTACCTCTCCTCTTTGTTCTACATCTCCTCCACGAGACATGCCCGGCAGCCTATGTCTCTCACATAGCACTCTATTGCTCATTTTGAGCGAAGGAAATATTGGCATAATTATTTTCGATAAGCTTCTCTAGGTATTTATAAATGTTTAACTACAAACCTACAATTCGTAAGAGAGAAAAACATTCTACCTGTGAATGTTTGTTATTCAAAGAACAGTTATAAACACTCACTCTTCAAATACAGCGGTGTCTTATAGTCTGCGTAATACAAAACGCGATTCGTCTTTCAAGCTCGTAACTATCGGATCATTTATAGTACATGGTCAATAGACTACCTGTACTTTTTACGCATCCCGTATTAAGTTTATGATTATTGTTCACGAGGACACTACATCGTCAGCTGGGGTGTTGTATCTGGTTCCAAAAAAAAAAAGGTGGACAAATATGAAAAGATATTAACGACTTTAATTAGTGTAGAGCAAATAATACTAAAAGTACACGAAATGCATATTCCACTCAACTTGCTCAATAAATCGTTGGCTAATGGTATTGAACAATTTCATATCGGATCAGATAAGGGTCTCTGTGAACGTGAAATAGTGTAGCGGAAGACAAAAAAGACCTAAATAAGTCCTTTTCCATTAGGTGTATGATATAATGTATAAGATCATGACCTACATTTGACATTTTACTGTTTTTAGTCTCATCCTGACGCTCTCGCATATTTCAACATCTCTCTGAAAACCAAGCGCAAGAGATTTTGTCTTACTCTTCTCATTACCTTATTCTCTGCTCCATCGCTGTCTTCCTTAGCATCATTATTATCATCATCATCGTAATCTTATCGTGTGATTTTTCTTCTTTTTATAATCCTTCTACTTCTTCATCTTTTCATCTGTTTTCTTCTCTTCATCCATCTTCTTGTTTTTCATAATTGTTTCTAATGATTAGCTTCTTATGCCTCATTATCTGTACCGCCATCTTCCTCCTCTGTTGCCTCTCTCTATTTCACACCATCCGTCAGCTGGAATACAGAAAGTGACCATAACTGTGACTGTGACTGTGACTGTGATGCGAGATGCCTCACGTCCACCTAGATATAACAAAAGTACACAAATTAGGATTCCACGTCACAGTCACAGTCACAATCACAGTCATAGTCACAGTCACAGTCACAGTCACAATCACAGTCACAGTCACAGTCATAGTCATCGTCACAGGCAGATCCATAATCACAGTCACAGTCAAAGTCACGATCACAATCACAGTCACAGTCAAAGTCACAGCCACAGTCACAGTCACAGTCACATTCACATTCACAGTCACAATCACAGGCACAATCACAGTCACAGTTATAATCATAGTCACAGTCAAAGTCACATCCACAATCACAGTCACAGTCACAGTCAAAGTTAGAGTCACAGTCATGGCAATCTAACACCGTCTATTGAAGAATGCTCTGGTGTACTTCAAGCTCTCTCAGTGTCCCTCTGCAAACCCGGCTCCCTCGATTGAGTTGTGCCCACGTAGGCACGGTAGACGGCAATTTCACACCCCATTACGTGTGATTGTTAAACAGAGTGCCCTCGTGATCAGGCATGATAATAAATATCTGGGTCAGAGGCATCTGGTTTATTTCACTTGTTAACATTACCACTGTCCTGGGGGGCCGTGTGGTATAATTTCAATGCTCACGTCAACATATCTATGGTTATTATATTCAGGAGATAATTTTGAGTAACATTGCAGTATGCATACCTATTTATACACGTTTGAGTAGTGTTGTGTTTCTATCAAACGGAATTCATGTCAGAGTGAAATGTGCATGGAAAGGCCCTACATTCTTCATGTTCATGTATTGCATGTTATACTGATGCAAAGCCCTACATTCTTCATGTTCATGTATTTCACGTTATACTGTATCGACCATTTATTATGAACGACCATGTTAATCAATATCGGTTTCACTTGAAGAGGAGTTTTTCCAAGAGATTACATCACTTTACATCACACCACATAACATAAAATAACATAACAAAATATAACATAATATAAACACAACATAACGTAACACGACATAACATAACATAACCTTACATAAACATGACAAAACATAACATAGTATTACATAAGCATAACGCAAGCATCATAACATCACGTCAGTAAGAATAATGATGGTTATGATATGTACAGCCTGTATTTTTTTTCAGCAGATGCGGAGAAAAAGATTTGGATGCTATCTCCACTAGATGTGTTTTTAATCTTGACCTAAACAGAGTAATGTTAGTAATAGAACAAATGGATTCCACAAACGTGGGGCAGAGCATGAAAAGGACTGATCACCAAAGTATTGTTACGGTCCCCGAGTTCCCTTTATTCCCATGTTTATAGTAAGCCCAAATTCTCCCAAACACCCCCTCTTTCTTAGATAACCTCGAGCTCAAATCAACATTTACATTGACCAAGTTCTTGGACATTTAAGGTTTACGTCATTATTGACCTATACTTTCTGCATAAGTCCCTACTCTCTATTCAGAAAGGCATGAAACTGAGTATGACCTCTTCTACGTCACAACTCTGGTCAAGCTTGTCCTTGGGCGCGGAGTACATTTTACGACCCAGCAATAAACCATTTTCTCTCTCCTTCCAACATTCCTCTGACCGCTCAACACTATTGGGGTTGACATTTACGATTTGTTATGGGGGAAAGACCAAGGACTTCTTCCAGAGATGTAATTCTCGTTTCTTTGGAAACGAGATGCTTTTGGTAAAGTTCTTGTTTGAAGTTCAATCAAGAGAAAGTTAAGACTTCAAGGAGAAGACTGACGTCAATACAATCAACTCCTTTCTGCTTAAGCTATGATGTCCCTACAAAACTGCATTGCTTTGTACTTAGAAATCCTCATGTCATGTATTTCCTTTATGTAAATATAGTTGATAAGGTACACCAGCATGTATAAATAGAGGCAGTCTAGCTTTGGATAAGACAGTTTAGTTTAGAGTTCGGAACGGAGTTTAGTTCGGAGTAAGAGTTCAGAGTAGGAGGAAGGAGTAGGAGACAAGCCGTATTGTTAACGATTCCACGCCATCTGTAACATTTGGAGTTCAACTCTAAGGCATGTTGTTACGCTATGTTACGCCATCGAAATGAGTATCGAAATGAGTATCGAAATGAGTAGCGAAATAAACGTCTGAATCTACAACTCCTGTCGACATCGTGTATTATGTACGTCTATACGTCTCCAATTAGAGAAACGAGTACTTCAAATGTAGCATCTGTAACACTGGTGGCACGCAGCGATGAGATCCCGTAACAGTATCTTGTTTGTGCTTTTTAAGGATTAAGATCATCATCGTGTGAAAACCCGAGTTAGTGATATGATATCCAGAATGCCACATCCTGTTGTTTTATGTTGTCTCGAGACGAAATAACCATCAACATGTGGCTTTAAGTGTGTGTTTGTGTGTGTGGGGGGGGGGGGGGGCATATGAACACGCTGTACCAATTGCGAAAAAAATGTCTTTGCTGGGGGGGGGGGGAGGCACATCTAAACAAACTATTTCCATGCCAAAGTATCATACATGAAGTAAGATAAATGGTTCCACGCTGTCTTAATGTTAATGATCCTAATTGAAATCCATGACACCCAAATGCGTGCGTAATTTTGATCAGCAATTCTGAAGTCTCAGAACAAGGCTCTATGGTTCCATGTCGGTGAACTAAAGTCACTCCTAAAAATTGAATTTGTATTCATTTCCATGCAACCTTCCCTGACTGTGTTGTGAATAATAGATGATGTATGCGTGCTTATTCAACGAGTCAACTATCTTCTACCAGAGCGACCTTGGCGCCTATCAAACACATGGTATTGAGTTGGCGCCCTTAGCCAGGCACGTAGTGAGGTTCGTATGACGTCATACTACTACGTGTACATTTCATCGACATTCTGACAAGCAAATTAACATGAAGGCATTCTCCTTTTCTCTACTCTTGTCAGCAATCTACGAGGCATGGAAAGATCAACAGCATATTCTGCTAGTATGAGCCGTAGTGTGTATGACATGTATTCCTCTGATTATTCTGCCTAACCTTCATATCAACCTCAAGAATACACTGTCTATAACATTCCCACATAAACCTTGCTTAGGGCTGGTTACCAGATAACATCGTATAAAGGTTCATATAAACCATGCACACTTTATTCAGAAGCTCGAAAAAAATACACAATGGCAAGAGCCTAGCATTAGGCCTGTTGTTATGGAGATAAGTCAGGCTCATCCGCTTATCCAAACATGCCTATGGATCTAAATTTCTGTCACAGCTACCACTCTCTCAGCTAGGCTAGGATTAAGGAAAAAATCATGGATTTGTAGGTGAGGTCACTAGCGGCGGAGGTACACCCTTTAGAACTCAATCCTTCAATTTCAATGAGGATTGTTCCCATTGCAAAGGGCTTCTGGGAGTAATTTAAGTGGTTCATTTATTATTAACGGACGTTAGGGGGTGGGGGTATATATGCTGTCCAATTCTGAAATTGAATTTTTCGCAACGGAGAGAATCAATAAACTGAGGGCAACTCTATATTGAATTTTGAGTGACTTGCCCTGTCAAGGTTCGGAGAAAACAAATATTTAATGTTTTCCGATTGTCATGCTCTCGTCACATGAACACGTTTGGCGGGAACAAGGGAAATATCACTGTGAAGTAGACTGTATCAAATTATATGGCACTTCAGTTTATGACACCAAACTCAACTCTAAGGAAATGTGTATGCATATTGCCCTGGATCAGTGAGAAAAAAGACAGGCACGACACTGATTAGATGCACACAGACAGGTGAAGGAGGATCGAACTTGTTTACTTATTGCATTGTACAGTGTTCAGATCAGAATCACAACATGTTGTCTTTATAGACATGTTTAACTCTATACACCGATGTCAGAATTCTATGCAACTCCATGCATACCCATTCCCATTCACTCAGGCACACACGTACACACAAATGATTACCCATCATCACACACACACACACACACACACACACACACACACACACACCCACACACACACACACACACACACCATCGAACAACGCGCTCATCCCTGGTTACATTTCTATCAATTAGAAGCATATTTTTTTTTTGTTAGTGATGGTTTAGGAACATGAACACATATATACAATGTCCTTTCTAGATACGTTTCTCACGGATTTTAGTCATTATCTCCTCCGTATGAACACATTTTGAGACGTAATCATCCCTTACGTGTAAACGCACTATGAGCAATGCTAGTCGTAATAAGACATTTACTACACATTTCTGTCAGCTCCATCCGTTACAATTCAGAAAATCAAAAATCGAATTATTCGACGGGTAATCAATAATGTCTGCTGTCACAGAGTGATTACTTCCACATAGTGATCAGTTGATTACTTGTGTAAGAGCGGGTTGGTGGCAGGAATGGGCAGCCAACATGGCCTTACCCAGCATGCCTAGGGAGATGGGCAACATGGCGTTACCCAGCATGCCTAGAGAGATGGACAACATGGCCTTACCCAGCATGCCTAGAGAGATGGACAACATGGCCTTACCCAGCATGCCTAGGGAGATGGGCAACATGGCCTTACCCAGCATGCCTAGAGAGATGGACAACATGGCCTTACCCAGCATGCCTAGAGAGATGGACAACATGGCCTTACCCAGCATGCCTAGGGAGATGGACAACATGGCCTTACCCAGCATGCCTAGGGAGATGGGCAACATGACCTTACCCAGCATGCCTAGGGAGATGGACAACATGGCCTTACCTAGCATGCCCATGGAGATGGGCAACATGACCTTACCCAGCATGCCTAGGGAGATGGGCAACATGGCCTTACCCAGCATGCCTAGGGAGATGGGCAACATGACCTTACCCAGCATGCCTAGGGAGATGGGCAACATGACCTTACCTAGCATGCCCATGGAGATGGACAACATGGCCTTACCCAGCATGCCTAGAGAGATGGACAACATGACCTTACCCAGCATGCCTAGGGAGATGGGCAACATGGCCTTACCCAGCATGCCCATGGAGATGGACAACATGGCCTTACCCAGCATGCCTAGAGAGATGGACAACATGGCCTTACCCAGCATGCCTAGGGAGATGGGCAACATGGCCATACCCAGCATGCCTAGGGAGATGGACAACATGGCCTTACCCAGCATGCCTAGGGAGATGGACAACATGGCCTTACCCAGCATGCCCATGGAGATGGACAACATGGCCTTACCCAACATGCCTAGAGAGGTGGCCAACATGGACTACATGGAAGCAGCAACACAACGCACGTCGCTCATGACTCGGCTATACAGACTGAACAAATTAGAAAGTATGATGTGTAGTTCTTTCTTCCACGACTTTGCTGACAATACAAGCTCATCCTTTTCTCTCTCATTCAGTGTGTGATCCCTATCGTTTGAGTGACATTGAACTAAATATGTTGAGGAAACTTCAATCCAAACTTCCTCGGTATTTTGCTTAAAATAAAGGACTCTAGTTCCTAAATGTTCCTTAATGTTGTAAGTGTAGTAGACCTTCATGCACAGTATCCAAATACAAAAAAACGTTTGACGGATTCCACAGAATGTGATGACGGATTGATAAAACTTAGTGTTCACTGATTTTAATAAATGATTCAAATGTGTCGAGTGTTAAATCAAGTACAATCGATATCAAAGTTATTGATATTTTCGGTTCTCCCTTCTTACATTCTGTTGAACTGAATGCAATCTTACATTATCCATAGCGCGCGGCCGAGCCATAATGTATGTCGCTCGCCTCACGCCAGAAAGTGTCAAGCCACAGTCGACATGGGAGACTGAGCTGTTATATGCCTGACCGCTGTCTATCACCCCGACGGCTCGGGCGCCACCACGGGGCACGACACGCAGCCTCGTCATGCAGCCTCGTCACGCAGTCTCGACATCGTCCAGCTTACAAGGGTAATGATGATCATGATATCGGAGGGGGAAACGTGCAGTATTTAGGGCAAAATGAATGGTGATGGACAACGGGCGGGTTGTTTTTTTTCTTCGGCGTTGAAGGTGAAATCATTCAACAATAATGATTTATATGCAGTAATTGATTGCGAGGGACGAGTGTACGTAAGAAAGTTGTCAGTGGTCATGGTGGTAGGCATGGAGATGGCGATGAAGGGAAGAGCTGTGTGTGTGTGTGTGTGTGTGTGTGTGTGTGTGTGTGTGTGTGTGTGTGTGTGTGTGTGTTTATGTGTGTAGGTGCGTGTGTATGTGTGTGTGTGTGTGCGAGATAGAGAGGATGGTAATGAATAGGATAGATAGGGAGAATGAAAGAGAGAGAGAGAGAGAGAGAGAGAGAGAGAGAGAGAGAGAGAGATGGGGGACTGGTGATATGCGAGCAGAGAGTGACATAAAGAAGACTGTGGTATTAAAGTTAAGACGGAGCTACATGCGTATGATGTAAACAGGGAGATAACATTTACATCTCCCTGGTGTAAGGAGGAGGAATGGTTAGCAAGATGGGATTGAACATTGAAAGGGTGGAAGGAACCGAGCCGTGATCACCAAACAGGCATGACGGGAAGGCTGAGATAACTCCCTGATCCCTACCTAATTGCCGACAAGATGACAGATACAGGTCCTGTCAAATCAACACTTCAAGAACCGTCCCAACGAGGAGTGACGTCACGGATGGAGAGGGACAAGAGAAGGCTGCGTTGCCTGTACAATCACACTACGAAGACCTTTCTGGATTTTGTATGGTGAATCTAAATCGCCGAGAAATTCAATAAAGGCTGGTCTGCAATCCGGATTAACATTTTGACCGGGATAGGCGCTGGGTTAGGCTGTTTACCTAAAACCCATTTCAATTTGTCGAGCAGCAACTTGGGAAAAAGGTTCAGGGGAGATCGCGAACCACGTACTGCAATCCACCGTCTGTTAAGTACATCCTTTAAGAATAATTATTGGGAGCATAGGAAAAGCAGCCGTTTGTATGATTGTTCTGTCGGAGAGCTCCCAAGAGGCCATCTGTGTCCAATAACGTGTTCTTAATAGGATTGTCACCCGCACGCTTCATGCAGCGGCAGCCACGATCCAAACTCTCAACACCTTTCTTATATGGCATGTATGGAATGTGAATAATTGCTAAGATTGCATCCTGTTTATTCTGTGCGTGCAGAATGAAAAGCATGGCGCGCGCTGCCTGTAGTGCTCCTTTTTTTTTTATCCAATCGTCTGCCAAATTGTTTGATCGGGTGTAGGGATTCAAGATCTACATATGTAAATACATTTACACCGCTTTCTTTTTGGGTAGGATTGATAAATGTGAAGGACGTCTGTAATCATGCGTGACACGCGCGCTCCATCCTACATTCACATCTACATTAGATCGCCAGTCAGGTTAGGTGACAGTGGTAGGTAAAATTCTACTGGGGTGCGAAAGCCCTACCCCCAGGTCTCTCTCTCTCTCTCTCCCGCTTTATCTCTGTCTGTCTGTCTGTCTCTCTCTCTGTCCATGTCTGTCTGTCTCTTTCTCTCCCTCTCTCTCTCTCTCTCTCTCTGTCTCTCTCTCTCTCTCTCTCTCTCTCTCTCTCTGTCTCTCTCTCTCTCTCTCTGTCTCTCTGTCTCTCTGTCTCAATAGACCGGCAGGGGTAAACAGGATGGTTCCAATGAGCGCGAATGCACAGTTCCTCTAGCTATCCCTCTTGTCTTCGCTCTCCCCCCACCCCCCACCCCCCACCCCCTCCTTGTTCTCTCTTTCTCTCTCCCTCACTCTTTTTTTTTCTCTCTCCCCCTTTTCTCTCACTCTCTCTCTCGCTCTCTCTTTGTTTATTGTATTAGAGTCCCTGATGACTTAAGCTCGTTTCCAACTGAAATGTGTGTGAAGTGCGTGGTCTTTCATTCGTTAAAACGAATATTATAAAAGCCATCTTGGATGTTCGCTGTGTATTGTGTCTTGCGCATGTTGTGTTGATATGCTTCATTCCTTATAGTTTTGCCCTTTTGTCGCCCATGGTAAGGATAATGTTCAACTTCTAGACGCTTCTTTCCTTGGGCAGCAGTCTGCTTTTGATATTACTGATGGCCGCAGTGGTCACTTGTCCAGTCTGATTCAACTACAAGGTTATCATATAGAGCACTATCATAACATTCATCATCTCATCAGAGCAACATGAACAGGACAGTGAAGCACTCCTCTTCCCGTTATGCTCCCGATCGCGACTGCGCATGCTCAGATGGTCTACCGCCAAGTGCGAAAAGCAATAAATCACAGCACAGACGGCAGTCTCGTTCCCATACGTATAAATAGATGAGCGCGTCTGACGAGTTCATAGATCACTTCATGAGTCCCGAGGGCCGAGCTCGATCTGACAGGTTTATATGAGGAATGTCCTTTGATTCCCGACACATCGACAGGTTGAGGCTGCAGGGGGAGACGGAGAGGGAGAAAGAAAGACGGGAAGGGGGGGGGGGTAAAAATAACAACAGCATGGGGAAGAGACAGAGAAAATGAAGCCAATAGACATGACAGAGGGATAAAAATCAGTGACAACAGCAACGAATAATCAGGAAAAGTCTTTAGATATGCATTGACACGAGCAGGTCCTTATGGTAACCCGTGACAGCAGTGGCGGATCCAGAAAAAGGATCACCCCACCCCCCCCCCCCCCCCCTGATTTTGCCCGGTACCTTTAGCAGTGGTAGCATAGCTTGTTGTCATGATTGGCCGGGCTGAGGTACCCCTTTGTCGTTAGTTATTGTGCATCTAATGATGTGCATAGTGATGTGCTAATAATTCGTGCCTGTTTGGTGTAGCTGTGACCCGGACCCCTCACAATAGTAATTTTTCGAACGGTACTGCCTCACTCATGATCATGAATAATGAACCTTCCCTCAAGATGCGCACCAATCCTTGAAAGACACACATTTTCATCTTGCCATAATCACATCGTTCCTGTGTGTGTGTGTGTGTGTGTGTTTTCTTGTGTGTGAAAGTGTGTGTGTGTGTGTGTGTGTGCGCGCACGTGTGTGTGTGAGTGTGTGTGCGTGTGTGTGCCTGTGTATGTGTGTGTGTGCGTGTGTTTGTGCGCGCGCGCGAGTGTATGTACGAGTACGATAAACTGAATTCATTCTTTCCTTTTTTCGCTTTGGCATAATTTGTATTAGCATCGAGCATGTAATTTTAAATGATTTGTATATCATTGAGTATGTAAGTTTGTTGTCAATTTATTGATAATCATATGTAATTAAATACTTTGTATACTTCAGGTAGAGTCGATGCTTTATGTAATATTTTTGTTTGAATGAAATAAAATATACTGGAAAAATGCACAAGTATGTGGGAGTATGTACGAGAACGTTTATCTGTGTAGTGTCTAGTTCCATGCAGAATTACTCCTTCACGTAACATACTGCTATACATGTTCCTCTCCGGATCTCCTACCAGCAGTGGATTGAGTATCCCAGCATGCCCGGGGGCGGGCAAACAATGACATAATGGAATCAGACACTGACAACATGCTCGGCACGTCGTCGTTATGTTTTATAGGCGGCTCTCAGATTCATGTTATGTGCTGAGGTTTGAGGGTACCCTCATTGGTGCTTAGATGTCGGCAGGACACTCTCTAACTCGCGTCGAAATAACCCACAACTTCTAAGTCTCCCAAATTATCAATTAAAGGTAGCCCGTCCCTTTTGCAGACTTAATTCTGAAAATTCCCTGACTTTGTCATAATTTAAGAGAGAGAGTGACTACAGTATATAACCTTCCCATGGAATCGACAAAGCGTAATATAGAGTTTGGAGGAAATAATCTCCAATAAGTGATCGAGCTTTTTTTGTACCACGAAAATAGTTAAATCTCAGTAAAAACTAAATAGATTTTCACTTATTCTATGGGAGTTATTGTACCTCTGACTTCAAAATTTCTCATATAGTATGCCAAAGATACGTGCTATTAAAATATGTGCAAACTTTCATGAAGTTTGCAGATGTTGTAAAAGGGACGGGCTATCTTTAATATTCAATTTCATGTTTTGTTGTTTAAGTTATTTCAGTGCACTAGCATAGAGTCAAGTTACATGACACATTTTTATGCCATAGAATTCTGACATCACACATGTCCAAGACGACCGGCTTGGGTCAAGCACATCAAACAACTTCTGACTAAGGTATCTCCATGGTGGTGTAGATGGGTGGGCAGGTCAACGTATCCACATCGGACAGGTAATCGAGCTCTCATCCAGTTGAATTGAATAACTGTATTAAATTACCAAGGCTTTCTAAGAAGACGCCACTGTATCAGATCGCTGTGTCAGATCGCAAACGTATGACCGAAGTAAATTCGTACTGAATGGCGGCGGGGGTGGTGAGAAATGCGGCTGTTTATGGGGTCGAAAGTTGTAAGTTTGTTTTCGTCAACCTTTCTTGATATGAAACAAGTTGCGGGCTGTTGTGGTTGCATTCTCTTTCCTTGGCGGTCCCCTACGCTCACCAGGCACCTCCCTGTAGACATGGTAGACGTGAGGGGGTGCGTGTAGTGCAGGGACTCAGTGCGATTGATCTGAATCGATCGCAAGTCAAGATGCGATCAATCACATATCTTTAAAAGACAGAGTTTGATATGCATCAAGTGTCATGATTGATGAACACATTAAAGCAGTGTGACTTCAGTGGGGTCAGCAGAAGATACACATCATACACGTACATGTCAGAGTAAGCATGCTGTGAAGACCTAAATAACGTGCATCAAGAGAGATGTATGCAAAAAGAAAGAAAATGGAAATCGGTGCTAGTTCATTTATCATATGGTGACAGCAAACAACACTCTGTGCTGCTAGTAGTCATGGTAGTCATTGGTAGTTAAATGGCTAAGTACAGAGCATACGTTATCCATATAAAGTTGTTTGCATGACACTGCTTGGCTGGTTTCAATGACAATGTCTGCAGTTTTGGGATTCCAGTGATAGTGATATCAGATGTACACCAGATGTACATGATGTATTTTATGTACATCATGTGGGATAAAATGAATAAGATATTGACATATGGTGCCATGATACATTAAATAAAGTGCACATTACGAAAGAGCACACTATTATGGTATTCAGGGGGGATGCTATACCTTACCAGTGAGACTGAATAAGCTGGGTCTTAAAAGCAATAAGCGACGGTGTTCGAACCACCTCTTTAGAAAGTTGGCTCCGATCTTTCTTCGTGGAAACAAAAAGATCGAGTCAACATGGTCAGAACTTGAAATATACCAAACCCCAGTGTAACTCTAGTAACGTGTTCACGTAAACATTCGTGCTGTTACATTATCACGAGTCGCGCTAGATCATATCTCTTCAAACATTTCTATCTTTGATAAAGAGTTTATACGGTAACCACAGTAACCGTCCCCTTGGCTGAAAAGGGGAAGGAGAGTTCTTTGTGAAAACAAGGGAGCCAAACATTTTGCATCGACATCAATTCGTCCAAAGAACGACGATGAAACTTTTTACTTTACTGACGTAAATCGATAAATAATCACGTACTGAATAGAGTTATCAATTTACAAAACGTGATTAACACCAGTATTAACACTCTTGTATTAATGTGTAAGCGGTTTGACGTCTCAATTCAAGTTCTACAATGGCATATGACTTATTGTGAATGGTGACGTATATTCCATCCCCCGGGAATGTGGTCCAGCCACCTTTGCCCTTTGTCATTTCGTTCTCCTTGGTTTAAATACTTGTACACACACACACACACACACACACACACACACACACACACACACATTCAGACATACAAACGCACGCACACATAAACACACAAACACATAAACACCTACATGCGTACACTTTAACGTAATATGTCTATACAGGTAGGAAGATTGATGGAGATTTCTGCTTGGTTTATGTGACTAATAATGCCTTTTGTTTGCCGAAAACGTTCCTTGGGCGCAAACCGTAAATCGTAAAAACTGCTGCTTGAAATTAGTGTCCCAATGTTTGCCAACATTCTGAAGATGTTGATTAATTTCGAAAAGCGCTTCCTTCCTATCAACATGCACAGTGTGAGCAGCATACTGACCATGCTAAGTTTTATTATGCAGCATGTGGTGTAGCCACGGCGTAAACAACCAAGAGGAACGCGCCCCCGGCACTGCTGGGCCGGTGATATTGCACCTGCCATGTACACAATATTACCATCACATATAGGACACATAAATGTTTTCTTGGGAAGCGCAAACACGCGATTTCTCTCTCTCTCTCTCTCTCTCTCTCTCTCTCTCTCTCTCTCTCTCTCTCTCTATATATATATATATATATATATATATCTGTTTCTTACACACACACGCACACACATACACACTCGTTATATCTATCTATCTGGCTCGTTATCGCTCATTTTTTTACGAACAAACACCACACACAAAATAAACCATGCAACAAACAACAAACATAAACATTTTATTTCGCTCTCTCAGGCTAACTTTTTTCTTATGCTCCTTCCATCCCTCGTAGTTCCGTACACATATACGCACACACGCGATCAATTCATTCCTTTTTTGCTTTCTCCCTCTCTGTGTGTGTGTCACTCTTTCACATACACACTCATTCGTTCTCCTTTTCCATCTCATTCGCTGTCTTCTAGAATCCGCTTTAGATCTTCCCCGCGTCCCATGCCTCAATAAGATCACCGGCAGAGGGTCTGGTTGCATCTGCAAAGCTCATGAGTGCAGAGCGTCAATGATTCATCCTTGCTCCCCATTCGACAGTTCGATGCAATGACCCAGCTCTTAGTGATCGCCCTCCCCCCCTCCCCTCACCACTACCACCCCCCACCCCCAACCCCCTACCCCACCCTGACAACTCGGTAAGGCGGGGATGTCTCCAATAGCACAGTGGCGTGATGAATGGTGCCAAATAAATGACTTATCAATAAATAAGTGTAGTTGTGTAACGACCATCTCAGTTATCATCTCCTCTCCTTCTCCCTGCACGTGCATGTATATGAGCGCCAGCTGTCCTGAGGGAAACTTGGGAGGGAACCAGATAATTTGATAAGTATTTTGACCCTACACCCAACTATTTGTATCATTTGACAGGTGACATCGTAGTTTCTGTTGAACTGTACTAGTAATATCACTAGTCTATAAGAGATAGATAGGGGAGAATGTTAATGTGCAGTATTCATGGTAATTTCAATTGAAGTCCGTCGGATCATAGCTACATCTGGCCTTCACGTATATCTTGAATTGATATCATGGGGAAAAAAACACATGCACACCCACACAATCATTACACCTAATAGCAGCTACCCACCCCCCCCCCCCTCTCTCTCTTTCCCTCTCAGCATCTCTCTCTCTCTCTCTCTCTCTCTCCCACGGTCCCACCCCTCTTACCCTATCTATTCCTCTCTACCCCTTTATCTTATAGCACAGCTGCTCCTCTTTACATCGCCTCTCAAACTGGAGAGGTAAATAAGGTACGACGGAATTTGTGGCGTCAAGTGCAATGACAGCTAAAGTGGCAAATATTGACAGCGAATTCATGAACCCACATATTGCATATCTCAAGATTCTACCCTTGAATCCTGCTCTCTTCATCCGCTCTCCATCTGTCACCACCCTGACCATGATGGCAAACTCCTTGAAGCTGTTTGAGATTTTACCTCTCTTGAAGCAAACATATTAGATTCCAGACTCAAATAAGTGAAAATGTATGTTCCCAGTAATCCATCCTTTCTGTGTGATAATGTCACATCTAAGTTTCCTTCATGAGAACGACATATCTTACTCTCAGACGAACAGCTTGAGAAACTGGCAGGCATTCTAAGACAGCTTGGTGACTTACATATCTGACTTTATTCCCACAAATCCATAAAAATACATAGTGTGTTTATACAATATGATAGAATAATTGTACAAATATCATAGATACAGATTGCATTAAACATAAAATATTATCATCTTTTTACGATTATATATATTTTCAAGAGAAGATTATGAACTATACCCTTAAACGACACAACTTCATAGTACGATGATAAAACGTTATTAAAAATTAGGTCAATCCTGCGGAAAGAAATAAAATATCAAATGAATAAATGAATTTAAAAATCGCTCTCAACCCGTCGAGCAGTTTAAATACATTAGACAGTCCTACAGTCGTACACATTGACCAACTAGTGTGTAATGAAGTGCAGGCATTATATATACGTTGAATAAGATATAAAATAGAGGAAAATTATACATTATTTAACATGCTAAAAATGATATGTATTGGTAATGTTACCAGCAGCCACCATAAGTGTAAAAAATGTAAATGTTGATTGAACATATTGAACTGTGCTGTTTCTTTACCTGCTATATCCCGATTCAATCATACACGTGGAAATGAACGATAGACCCCATTCAAACACGCTCTCTCTGTCTGTCTGTCTGTCTGTCTCTCTCTCTCTCTCTCTGTCTGTCTGTCTGTCTCTCACTCTCTCTCTCTCTCTCTCTCTCTCTTTCGCCCTCTCTCTCTCCGTCTTTATTTCTCTTACTCGTTCACTCAAATATGCATTCAAACATACGTACAAGAACACACAAACACACACACAAGAACACATATAACAATATTTCACTTTAATTTATACTCTTCAAGGTCAGCCATCACCTTATCAAGAAGCTATTTTGATAAATCCAGAATCAGTAAGTAAGTCTAACATTCTACATCATCTATACAGCAGGTGATTTATAAGGATATGAATGTCTAGACGTAATAATGTATCAAAATATATTTAATGCCGCTGCACTCTCACGATACCACTTTCAAATAAAGTCTCGCAAAGCTATATGCCAATTATTTTGATTATTTATCTACTCATACATCAATCCTAATAGTACTACAAATATCCATACACATTCACGCACACACATACACACACTAGCACATACATACACTCGCACATGCACACACTTGCACATACACACACACATGATTATATACATACACACAAATAATCAAAGACACGTGAGCCATCGCCGGTGTTACCCCATGTAGGCGGAATTATTCATTTGAAACTGGCATTCATAAATTCCCTTTTCGTCCACACTCTCCCCACCACCTTGATTCATTTCTCTCCTCGCTCTCTCTCTCTCTCTCTCTCTCTCTCTCTCTCTCTCTCTCTCTATCTCCCACTTATGTCCACCAGTTAGTTAAGTATGCATGTATTCCAAATGTTGCTGCTAAATTGACAGCACTCAACATTTTGGAACGTGTGTAGAAGGGTGGGAGAGGGTCACCCACCCTCCCAACCTCTCTACCTCCGCTTTTCTTCCTTCTGTCATTCCGATGCATATCTCCTTGCTGCTATTAGTTCCTACATACTTTCAATATGAATACTAATTCTGTAGCCCGTTATCTGGCGTCACTGGCTTTGAGCTGTTTCAGGTACGTCACGTTTAATTGTCACCTTATGAAAAATAGTGCAATGATGATGGCAATGACGAGCAAAGTGCCGAATACGATGAAGCAGAAGAGGTAGACGTCGATTCGGCGGCCGACCTCCTGCCACTCGAACTTGTTCCTCTCCAGGAGCGCCTGAGTGCTCACCATGGATCGCTTCCACATGATTGCAGACCGTGACTCTCGGCCAGGCGGACGCCCTCCCTCCGGCCCCGCCTCCGACCCCACCCCCGACCCCAACCCCGGCCCCGTCCCAGTGCTGCTGCTGCCGTTGGTGGGCTTTTCGGAGCCACGGCGTGATGATGAGGAGGACTGACGGCGGGAGGGAACGAAGGGGATGTCCACGGAGGTTTCACCCATCATGGAACCTGGAGGCTCCTCCACCGAGTACACTGTGTTCTAGGGAGGAGGAGGAGGGGGAAGAGGAGGAGGAGGAGGAGGAGGAGGAGGAGGGTGAGGACGAGGGGGAGGAGGAAGGGGAGGAGGAGGAGGAGGAGGAGGGGGAGGAGGAGGGGGAGGGGGAGGAGGAGGAGGGGGAGGGGGAGGAGGAGGAGGGGGGAGGAGGAGGTGGAGGAGGAGGGGGGAGGAGGTGGAGGAGTAGGAGGAGGAGGAGGAGGAGGAGGAGGGGGAGGAGGAGGGGGAGGAGAGGGGAGGAGGAGGAGGAGGAGGAGGAGGAGGAGGAGGAGGAGGAGGAGGAGGGGGAGGAGGAGGGGGATGAGAGGGGAGGAGGAGGGGGAAGAGGAGGGGGAGGACGAGGGGGAGGACGAGGGGGAGGAGGAAGGGGAGGAGGAGGAGGAAGGGGAGGAGGAGGAGGAGGAGGAGGAGGGGGAGGAGGAGGTGGAGGAGTAGGAGGAGGAGGAGGAGGAGGGGGAGGAGGAGGGGGAGGAGGAGGGGGATGAGAGGGGAGGAGGAGGGGAGGAGGAGGAGGAGGAGGAGGAGGATGGGAAGGAGGAGGGGAGGAGGAGGGGAGGAGGAGGGGAGGAGGAGGGGAGGAGGAGGGGGAGGAGGAGGGGGAGGGGGAGGAGGAGGGGAAGGAGGAGGGGGAGGAGGAGGGGGAGGAGGAGGGGGAGGAGGAGGGGAAGGAGGAGGGGAGGAGGAGGGGAGGAGGAGGGGAGGAGGAGAGGGAGGAGGAGGGGGAGGGGGAGGAGGAGGGGAAGGAGGAGGGGGAGGAGGAGGGGGAGGAGGAGGGGGAGTAGCAAGGGGAGGAGGAAGGGAAGGAGGAGGGGGAGGAGGACGAGGGGCAGGACGAGGGGAGGAGGGGGAAGAGGAGGGGAGGAGGAAGGGGAGGAGGAAGGGGAGGAGGAGGGGGAGGAGGACGACGGGGAGGACGAGGGGGAGGACGATGGGGAGGACGAGGGGGAGGACGAGGGGGGAGGAGGAGGGGAGGAGAAAGTATGCAACAAGAGGTATGAATAACGAGAGCGAAATATGAACGGATTGAAGCGTAATATCGCTAGAAGAAAGTAACTTTCATCCCGCTCCACCGCAAAAAGTTAGACATAGTATTCGACCTGCACACCAGTTGCGTGTATGCATGCAGTGGTGACCCTAACACAATATTCTGACATTGCATACGCCACAGTGGTGTCGATATGCACTACTGTTCTGTAATGGGGTGTAGCCAGGTATTCGTGCAGGACAGGGACTAAAATTTAAATATTCTCAAAAAGGTTTGTTTTAGTTGCTGGTTCCTTCAGTATTCCATTTCATTTTACGCGACGTTATAATCACTGGTAATCAAATCAATTGATATATGTAAATATAAACCAGTCGTTGTTAGACACAGCCTCGGCTATTATCATGTCATGCACGAGCCTCCCATTCTCTGAGTTATTGATATGCGTGGATTTCTAGTGGGGCATGTGTTTTTATCTTGAATCTAAGGGATTTCTAATTTTAAATTAATTGAAAATTTAATTGGAAAGTCAACTTTGTGGATTTTTTCCCGTACACAATATATTGATACGATCGACGCCTATGTAAAAATAAATGTGTGCATTGAATATTATTCTATTTGATTATTTTTGTAAAATGTCATAAATTATTGTGATGAGTTGCATATTTCTTTGTAGTCCAGGAGCATAGCTGAGTAATTGTTCACTTTTGTCTAAAAGCACCAAATTTGGCACACATGTAGAATTGCATTATGTAAGCAAATTTGGATATTGAGCCCTCTTGAATTTTGTCCAGGGAGGCAACGGCGGCCATTATAAAAAATGGCTGCGATTCAAAAATCAAAAAGAATATTTGTTTTTATCATAAGTTACCATATTAAAGCTTATCAAATTCTCTACAAGATGATGCAAAATTCTTTTGGGTACTTTTTATGAATTTTGGGGCAAAAATGTGATTTTAGATTTTAAAAAATCAAAGATTTTAAAGTTTTTTCAATTACGTATTGGATAAAATTTCAAAATCTTTCACTATTATTGACTAAAACGATTTGGATATTTACCTATGTATATGTTTTACATTGCGTGTAAAAATTACCTACATTACATTGCATGATATCGAGTTATAGTATTCCAAAGTTGAACCTTTCATGTTTGCTAAAGAAGCATTTTGGGTATATCGGTCTTCCGCCATATGTTTAACACGCAACCAACATGACTATGTAAACACAACAAAAAAAATAAGTCACCCCCCCCCCCCCTCAGCAAAATAGCATAAATTTTTATAGGAGACGTTCTGGGCAAAATAATTTGTCAGGATTGTTCCTTAACTTATCTACTAACTTCTTTGTGAAAATCACATTAATCCAATTAGTAAAAAAAAGTCATTTTTCAAAAGTCACAAGTGCAATTTTGGGATTCTGATATATGAATTTTGATGAATTCAATTTCTGGTGCATAATCTATGTCTTTTCATTGTTTATCATCCATCTCTCGATACACTAACACCTATCCCGACACTTTTCCTGTTCTTTTCAATTGTTCTGGTTGAGTGAGCACCGTTAAACAAATACCTATCTCCCTTGAGTTTGAAAGTTTTAAAAACCCTTTATTTTTGTGAAAAAATAAAGCACTGCATATTTTGTCAAATATGTAACTTGACCTATTATGTACACATAAGAAGTTATTCTCGTGTCATTATTGAGTGAATACACTTTAAAAATTGCACAGGAAATGCCAAAATAT
The DNA here is from genome assembly GCA_963669155.1 of Arbacia lixula. Taxonomy (NCBI): domain Eukaryota; kingdom Metazoa; phylum Echinodermata; class Echinoidea; order Arbacioida; family Arbaciidae; genus Arbacia; species Arbacia lixula. The sequence continues at coordinate 28,253,381 of OZ022583.1, read as the reverse complement.
ACTATTAAAGCGGCATAAACGATTACCCTTGTGACTTTTGAAAAGTGAGATTTCTGCCTTTAAAACTTGCCTACTCATGCATGACTAATTGGATTAATGTGATTTTCACACAAAACATGTCAATGAGTAAGAAAACAATCCTGCCAAGTTATTTTGCCCAAAACCTCTCCGATAAAAAGTTATGCCTTTTTGCTTAGGGGGAGGGACTTATTTGTGTGTGTGTGTGTTTATATCGGATCTAAACGTACCTGTAAACTGGAATGTACTTTAACTTGGAAAATTTAACAATTAACTTGTCATTGAAGACTACTGCATACACACATTATGAAAATTCAACTCCTACCCCCTTTCTCTGGGGAAAAAAGGATTGAGTTGACAACCCCCCCCCCCCTCCCTTACTATGCAAATGACATGTAGAACATATTCATATCCCAATAGTTACGCTGAAATCAATGAACGGAATACGAACTAAGCCAGAGTGAGGGGTTCGAAGGGGAGTGAGGGAAAAGGTAGATGAGGAAGCAAGGAAGGGGGAGAAGGACGAGTGTTAGGAGGAGGGGTAAAACAGAGGGAAAGTTTCCCATTTCCGGAATGTACACTACAGTAAGTAGACGTAACTAGCACGACTGTACTCTACCCACTTCTAATAGCAGTAGATGCAATATATAAGGTAACATATTAAAGCTACTGAAATTGTCTACAAGATGATACAAAAGTAATTCCGCTTTGGGATAATTTGTATGAAATTTGGGGCAAAAATTTAATTTTGAAACAAAATTTCTAATATTTTAAATTTTCTTCAATTACGTATTGGTTCATATTTCAAAAATCTTTCACACTAATGAACTGAAACGTCATGAACAGTTGCCTATATATGTGTTTTATATTGCGTGTAAAAATTAATTACATTCCATTTCATGATATGTAGTTATAGTACTCCAAAGTTGAAACTTTGATGTTTGCTAAAGCAGCATTCTGCGCATATCGGTCTTCCGCCATAATACACGCAACCATCATGACCATGTTTATCGAATCTGAACGTCCATATATACTGGCCAAATGTACTTTGACTTGGAAAATTTGGTACCATTGCCATCGCAGACTACTGCATAAAGACAGTATTAATGAAAATTCTACTCCTACCCCCGATCCTCTCGAAAAAGCGGTTTAGTTGACCCCCCCCCCCCCCCCCAACCCAAACTATCCACATGACCTGTAGAACATATTCATATCGAAATAGTTATGTTTGAATTAATGGCTGGAATACGAACTAGGCCAGGGAAACACTATTAGAGTCTTAGACATAGCCATGGAGTCTGGGTCTGACGTCTCCATAAGAAAAAGAAAGAATAGAAAATAAAAAAAACTACTTAAATGGCAGTGAAATACCATCTCCCCATGCCCCATGTGCTCGAAATTACTGTGTATTGCTTGATAATGTCTATCAAGGCCAGTACAGCATATAGTGTACATCATTTCAAACTATGAAGCGCACACTAAATAACTGAGTGAATGATAAAAACATGTTCCATGGGCATGAACGTGTACGTATTGCACATATCCTGTACACCGAGGCATGCGCGCTTTTGACCTGCGTCAGGCCTGTATGCATACCAATATACTTTCATTACTATTAGAATGACCCATCACGGTAGCGAGCATTGATATGTTCATGGAGGTCAAAAGTAACTTGCGTTTTGCGAGAAAAAAATTGATACAATACTTCATACTAGACACAAAAGGAATGCAGACCCAATAAGCACCATTGCGTGTAAAACATATGACGGGGATAAAATGTGTACAAAATGCTGCTTTAGCTAATATTGAAGTATAAACTTTGGAGATCTATAACTATATATCAGGTTAAGAAATTAATCTATATTTTCAGAGAATTTTAAACATATATCCTGGCAGTTTTTTTCCAAAAGTTTCTTGTATTAGTGAGGCAAATTTTTGAAATATAAAGAAACGTGTAATTTATGGAAATTAAAATTTTGGGTGAAAATGGTTGAAAATCATATTTGTTGAGCAAATTTCTCATGAAAATCATCCCAAATCCTACTAAATTGGATGCTATCTTTTGGTAAATTTAACCCTCTTTAATACAACACCTTATATGATGTGTGAAAATATATATTCAAATGTTATCAATAAAATTGTTCAATACTACATTTCCATGGCGGTCATTTTATAAAATGGCCGCCATGGCTCTCCTGGGCAAAATTCGAGAGGGCTCAATATCAAAATTTGCGTGTGATACATCATTCTACGAGAGCGCCAATTTTGGTGCTTTTAGACATAAGTCAACAATTACATCAAAATATCGAGCTATGCCGCTGGACTATTGGAGTGAAACTGCCAAGGGAAGGAATTAGAAGTGGTAATGATTATTCGATATGATTTTATATGAAAACAAGGAACAATGTGTCATCAAAGTGATTGTGACAAATTTGTGGGTTTACGAGGCGGTTGCAAATATCCACCTGATGCCTCCTCGTACACTAACCCCTGTGCCTGTATGTCTGTCTCTCATTCTGTCTGTCGTTCTGGCTGTCTATTTATCTGTCTATATGTATGTCTGTATGTGTGTGTATATCTCACTTTCTCTGAACCGGCCACCCCACCCTCCACAGCCTGTACAGAGGAGGCGTTTTCCTCATGGTGGGCATAGGGGGAGGGGAGAGGGGAGGGAATGGGGTCATTGGGTGGAGGCTGCTGGTTCCTCCTTCAGCTAACCCATCTCAGCTGATGGACAGTTCTTAATGATCCCAACTACCCATGCCATCATTATGTACATGGCTCATCGTCCTGCTGCTTGGAGGATGATGACTAGGCAACCCGATCAGTCATAATAACACATCGTTCATGCATTCCCTCTTTAGGTCTGTAGGGAACACAGACTGATAGTATGGTTCTCTAGCCGTGACATACATCAAGGAGGAATAAGGGTGACCCTTAAACTCCTTTCATATATCGATTAGCTGCGTCATCATACATGTCTTATGGAATACCTTCAGGTTGCCATGGCGTTTGAGCGGCTCGTCTCCGGCCCGCTTCATGCGGCAGAATCTTCGCAGAAGTCTCGGAACCGCCTTGTCGCCGCGCTGGTGGTGGAACCTCAAGATGGTGATACTCATGGCTAGCACAAAGCAGTTGGTCGTGATCATGTACACAAAGAAGATCCCTGCAGAAAGATATGGATTAGCATGTGTTTAGGCCGCTGCTGACGACACGATCCAATCAGTCGTATGGCTTGGCCATGTAACCCTAAGCTACATGGCCGAGCAGCTCAATTAATCACCGACGAAAAATCAATGGAAGACACGCGGAGATAATATGTTTATAAACAGTACTGTATGTCGTTATAATAGAGTTTGTACAAAAACTCGACTCGACTAAGTGTATAGAAACTAGAAACTGACTTTACGTTGATTAGTTGAATGCGATTACTTTGAATCGCATTAACCAATTTATTTCGACACAGGTTTTTTAGGGGTCCCCCAAGAACTAAAAGAAGAATCTGTGTTGATGGGACACACTCAATATCTCACAGGAGTAAAATCTGGTCGACGAAAAAATCTGTCGGAGACAACCATGGCATGAACAAGGCAATGAGTGTTCAAACTGACAAGGCTTCATTTCAGGGTCTGTAGTCGAGACTATCGAAACTCATATCTACCATGACTGTATATTACTTGTTTTTGTAAGCTTTTGCTTTTCTCTGAAATGTTGCTTAAGCCAATTCAACTTGATTTCAGGATTTCTTCCCGTTCAAAATGATGCGCTCATTATGGAGGGGTAAGACGTCACCGATGGACTTTAATGCCGATGAACCTGGAAGGTGTTGTAATGTAAATAAGATTGTGTTAGTTTTTAACACTGGCAATGCCACGTAATACTGTTCGCAAGGATTTGTGTGTAGGCATTGGCACAATGACTTGAGCAATCCAAACAATGGTAGTTATCACGTGGCACAGTACATGACACAATTGCGAGGGGCTCCGGGTGATTTAACAAACCCTAAAACACATGTGCAGAAATAAGCCTAGTACGTGGGCTGAGGAGTGCATGATCACAGCCGAGTGTGTCGCACTAGTAACTAGGCTATAGAACAGTGTATAATCATGATTCATGCAGTCCGTCACGTGACATGAGGCCCTCCTGCATCGTACTAACCTAGGAGGGGTATGACGTCACCGATGGGTGGCATGATGCCCCCCACCAGTTGCTGGAAGAGGATGGCGGCCAGTAGGTTGGCCACGGCGAACTGTAGCCGCTCGCCTGACTCTGGTGGCAGCAGGAACACAAGGCAGTTAACGAAGGCAAGCAGCATGCTAGGCAGCACGATGTTGAGCAGGTAGAAGCCGTAAGCGCGGTCCAGGGTGAGGCTGTAGACGATCTGCACGAAAGGCGTCTCGCAGCACGCATAGTTCAACACATTGCGGGTCGCGGACACGTGGTGGATGGCCCACACACCGTTGTGAAGGAAGACGTCCTGTCAACATGCAAATAGCGTCGATCATGAGCGTAGGATACGTTAACACACGAAAGGTATATTGTGAAGATACTTTCACACAATAAAGGTTTGTTGAAGGGATACGTTCACACAGAAAAGGTTTGCTGTAGGGATACATTCACACATAAAAGGTTTGTTGAAGAGATATGTTCATACACATAATGTTTCTTGTAGGGATACGTTCACATACGGAAGTTTTATTGCAGGGATACGTTTACACGTGAAAGGTTTATTGTATGGATACGTTCACACAGGTAAATGTCTGTTGTAGGGATGCGTTTACACACTACTGTTTTATTGTATTGATACATTCATATACGAACGGTTTATTGTAAGGACATGTTCACATACGAAAGGATAGAGTAGTTAAATTGATACATTCACACACGAAAGTTTGTTGTAGGGATACGTTCACACAAGAGATGTTTATTATAGGGATAACTTCACACACAAAAGGTTTATTGTAGTACGTTTACACGAGATAGGTTTACTGCTGTAGCTCACAGGACTACATGCGATCCCGTTGCGAAAAGGCAAACTAGCTGTGGCATGACTTCAGCAATGTGACAACGCGAAGGGGTTCCGCCGATTCATCGGACAGGAAACGCATTGTGCGATCCAGTATAAAATCTCTTTCGTGTGAACGTACTGTGCGTAATCTTTGTATCTTATTGTGTCTATGCGTGGAAATTTTGATTCGGGGAGAGAACTCTGGAAGAGATGGAGGGTCGAATAAAACAGATAGAAAGGAAAAAGGGAGACAGGGAATAAGGAATGAGGTGATGAGAGAGAGAGGGAGAGGGAGAGGGAGATAGCACAAGAAGTACCGAGAAAGGGATTGGAGTTAGAGAGAGATACGATTATAAGAAAATCAAGAAATGCGCAAGAGGGGGTGAGGAGAGAGGGCGAATTGTGTAGACTAACGTTATTTGCTTCATCCTGGTCGTGTTGGATGTCGAGGTTGATGCCTTCGATGTCGTATGACCAGGACATGAAGGTCATCTCACACGTCTGGTGGTCGAAAGGGAAGTAGCGCACGCCCACCCTACACGCACTCGTCACGACCACGGAGTTATACAGCGTGATCGAGCCATCGTACCGGAGAATGACGTTGCTGTCAAGTACCTTGGTGAAGTCCACGCCGACACTATATATGGGGGAGGTGACGAAAGAAAAGTACTAATGTAATTAAAAGCGCATGAACTTAACGCAGTATGAAGGCATGTCCAAAGTACATGCTATTGCTGCCACACCTACCTGAAATCACGCTGGCGCTCCTACTCTGACTGTGAAATGAGAAGTATGGAAGCGTGGGTTAAAGCACAATAAGGTCTCTTAAAAACGATTTAATGACGCATTGTAAACTGTCAAGGACGGAAGAGGGTCACCATGTGCTACACTGAGCGCCAATCACAGGAGCTGTTTTTACCTGTTCAAAGCAAGCGCAGTGGATAGACGCAGTACTGTCAGTATAGCAGCGCAAAGCGAAGCGCATGAAAGCGCTTTGACAGCGACTTGTACGACTTACATACTTATGTATGTATGTATGTACTGATAGTAAACAATTAGAGCGCAACGAGATGTCTTTGAGATGATCCATTTGGCGACAGTCTTCATGTCATCGACGACTTTCCATCCTCGCAATTTCTCTCTCTCTCTCTCTCTCTCTCTCTCTCTCTCTCTCTCTCCCTCCCTCCCTCTCTCTCTTGTAACCAAGCCTAACACAAGTGCCGGGGTGTGGCGTTCTATATAGGGTCTATATAGGTTCTCTATTGGTAGTTGCGATCTCCACCGTCCTTAACAGCTTACACTGCGTTCCTAGATCATTGTAGAGTCCTTTCTGCTGGTGGGTAGCAGTGACAGCACAGTAGCATCGCTGATAGGTAACAGGTAACAACGGGACTAGTGAGAGTGCACAGAGTGGTTCCGTAGCACATTTAGCATGTTTATAGCACACATGTGTTTAAAGGCAATATACTGTACTGGGAAAATAAAAAGCCTTCGAAAGGTGATCTTGAGCAATCTTCTTACCAATGATCTTAAATCCATGTATTGTCCATTTTAGAAACTTGATGAAAGTAACTTGCCCTCAAATGATCCACATTTGGAGTAATTAGTCATTAAATCACAATCCTCAAAATGGCCCAAACATTTTGAGGATTTATGATTTAGTTCCGTCTTGACATAACACACATATGGAGTAATTAATGAATAATGATTGAATCCTCAAAATGTTCGGGCCGAACATTTTGAAGATTTGTGATTTAATCACTCATTACTCCAAATGTAGATCATTTGAGGGCAAATAACTTTCAGCAAGTTCCTAAAATAGACAATGCGTGAATTTAAGACCATTGGCAAGAAGATTGCTAACAATTACATTTTGAAGGCTTTTTTGCCTTCCCAGTACAGTATATGCCCTTTAAGGAAAGATCAGACAAGACTGAGTGGACCTAGAGAGTGCGGAGAAGTGTGGGATGGTGAGGAAGACATAAAGAAAAAGGAGAAAACGAAGAGAGATATGGAGAGAGAGGGGAGAAAGGGGAGAGAGATTGAGAGAGATTGAGCGAGAGAGGGAGAGAGAGAGAAAGACAAAGAGAGGTAGAAAGAGAAACATAGAGGGGGAGAGAAAGAAAAGGAGAGGAAGAGAGAGAGGGAGAGGAGGAGGACAAGGGGGTCAGGGGGACGAGGGGAAAAGAGATAGAGAGGGGTGGCGATAGTGAAAGAGAGAGAGAGAGAGAGAGAGGAGAGAGAGAGAGAGAGAGAGAGGGATGAGAGAGAAAGAGAGAGATAGAAGGAAGGAGTGATCGATAGTAGGACGGTATCACCACTGGTCACACTGAACACTAGAGTGCTTTGCACCTTTAATTGTTCTATCAAGGTTGAAACCTTTCGCTTCGACAAACAATGTTACCAGTTAAAATAAATTCACGTTTGATGGATTACCAACTTCTGATACGAGTAGATAATCGCCCTAAATTATGTACATTAATTAATGAACATGGGGAAATTAGCTGGAGATAATGGCCTATGAACCAAATATTGATGAGTTCACTAGGTTGACGCAATGCCTTAGTGATTGTGTTCAATCGTGTGTCGCTTTAACCTGGCAACCAATTAGATACTCAAACATGGGACATTAAGCATGCTAGCGTCATTATGACCATGCATTATTTGTAAAGCATAGGGGATGAAGGTTGTCGATATCATCGAATCAAATTAAATTAATGAATACTAACCTATAATCATGAAGGACATCTACAAGTACCTGACATGTTCGTCCTGCAGCGTATCTCGCTGCTACCGTGTCTACTATCACTACTGTTTTCAGTACTATACTACCACTGAGCTACCACTACTCTTTCTACCCCACTTTTACCCCAATCACTACCACTTACATGTCAGCTAGATGAGTCTACTACCACCACCACTACTACCACCACTACCACCACCACTACCACCACCACCATCACCACTATCACCACAGCCTATGCAATATCCCTCGCCCTGTATGGCAGTTTCTATACAACAGAAGTTGAAAAACCGTGGAAACCTGGGACCCGAGGATTATCATCTCTCATCACTATTCTTATATGTTTATCGTATGCGTAAGGAGAGTATTTTCATGCATGATTCATAAGGCTTACCTAATTTAGTCATGGCTGTTTTTTTTTTTGTTCAATCAATCATTCATGAATTCTTGTGACATCACACATTCGTCGCTTATTGGCTTATTTCGGTCAATGGCCAATGGTCAATTTGGTCAATAGCTTTTGAACGAACATAAAACAATATCAATCTAAGCAAATAAAACTTTTCACGTTCACGAGGAGTATGAGAGATGATGGGCCTCGTAGTGCGCACTCGGGGACTCCGGCCTTCCGCGGTTTATTGACTGCCGTTGTATAGAAACTGCCAAACAGCGCGAGGCATATCGGATAGGCTACTATCACCACCACCACCACCATCTATACCACTAAACCTATCACCATCTCTCGACCCGACTCACTTCTCTACGAGGGTGATGTCTGGCAGCCAAATGAGTTCGTCTGGGAAGGTGATGGTTTCCACGCCGTCATACTCGGCCGGGTTCCACTGCAGGAACTCGTCACGCCAATCCTGCAAACAAATGAACCCTTAGCATCTTACCATCTCACAAGCCCAAAGACACAACACATGGATCAGCTCAAACAATACATATTTACCATTAATTTACTGTATAAGTAGCCAGTTCGGAAGCTTATCATTGTTCACGTTCATAGCGTCGTTGAGTGGAGAATATAAAGAACCATAAATCCATTTTTTTTAAATAGAAATTTGTTGATATTATTCCTTTCATGCTCAGCTTTCTTTTCATGTATAAAGAGAATTTTCGGGAACTTAATGGTGTGTTCTTCCGTTTTGTCTTCATAATCTAATCACTTCCCAAAGTTGATAAGAAATGCACCAGTGAACAGTTTAGATCTGAACTTACAATATTTAGATGACCAAAAAGCAATTTACGAGTGCTTATATAATCCCAATAAACACGATAAAGTTATCTTTGAGTTCCTATCTTCTATATTTTAAGGGACGCTCTTTGATAGTATTTTTTTACATTTACCGTGATCATGGTGATATTTTCACATCTTTATATTGTCTCTAAACTAGATTCACCGCATTGACCACCTAGACTTTTTATAGTTTGATGCTATCGTCACTCAGAGATGACAAGTTCTCTATTTCTATATGCGTTCCAATATATGGAGAAGAAATATCATATCAAGACCATTATTTTGCCATAAAAAAAAATAATCGAGCGTCTTAACGAGGAGCTAGTTACGTCATTATTTCATTTCACTCTTCCACCGCACCATCTCGGCTGGTAAATGAAATGGTTGGCACGATCCATTCTCAAGGTGGTTTAAGATGCGATGCAGCTCTATAATGATGGTGGGCAAAGCATAATTCTGGTGCCACAGTCAACATTTTCCAGGTATATTCGGCAACATGACGTTTATTGAACTTTTATCATAGTATTCTAGCATTTGCTCGTGCTCATCATGTAAACATTCCTGCCGTATGATTCAATGGTTCATTGAATAATATAATGGCAAAGAAACTAAATAAAAAGCGCGGGTACTAGAATATACATATATAGTATTATGTCTGCCTAACCTGAATGCACACTAACCCACATACGCAGACTGCGATGACGAAAGGAAAACAAACAGGAACACAACATGTCGCGCATGGTATTTTCACTTAAACAGGTACACTGTATCGCTTTTACTTCAACTGTATTGTAACATTAAGATCACTAGCATAGCCAGTATAGAAAAGATGGCTAGGCTTTATCATGAAGATTCAGTCAATGCCATGAAATCTGGCCTACAAAAGCTTTTTGTCTAAAAGCGTAGCATGGTGTATCAAGGAAATCAGTTGGAAATTTGCAAACATTCATCTTTCAATCATCTTTCAATTAGTAAAATAAGCTACAAAGAAACTTTGACAATGTTCAAAATATCTCTTTCCTTTTTTCACGAAAGATTAATTTTAATAACGCTATAATTATTTACTTGGTTGTTTGTTTGGTTGTTAAAAATAACCTTACAAAGAACTTCCCATATAAGCATATCCAAGGGCATTCGTTTAGTAAACAAGATGCGATGGAGCATTAAACCAGAATTATCATGAATACATTACTACATATCGCTTAAAACTATTATGCACCGTTACACCATGGACCTATCATAGATGGGCTGCGCTTGGATAGACTTCCTTTGATCTATGATGACCACTGCCTCATAAAAAATATAGAAATTCCGGTGTTTTAAACAATACACTGCATTGTAATTAGGTAGTGCCTTCCTCTGAATAACAAAGAAAATCTGGTTTGAGAAATATGTCAACCGTTGAGCATTCGCTGGAAGTTCATAGCTAATCTTATTACATGCACTGGGAATTAGATTGGGGGTGAGCGAAGAGAAATTTTGATAAAACTGTAGAAATAATTTGGGCCGTAACTTTTTCGGACATCTCCGGACATGAAATCGAAGTTGTTTCCATGGAAGGTGAAACACTCAATAAACGATTTACAAGATATTTGTAAGGGAATATGCTTGTCCAATGTGCGATATGGATGAATTTCTCTGACATGTTTTCGACAGTATTCTCGATTTATCACAAAACGGAGCAAAAATATAATCTGAAATTCACAGAATCGTATCATTTTACGAGGTTCTAGTACTGCACATGCACTTCAGTACATGCAGTAGTTCTGAAATCTTCTGCGCATACAGAATATATATTCCTCTAAATGCATCCAAAATTTGTCTCGCATATTTAGCGGCGGTCGTCACTGGATCAAAGAACCAAACGCGTCAAATATGCTATTGTGCTATCTATGAACGCGACTGATGTAGGAATAAATTACTCTTCGTGCCGACTCCACTTCTAACACCTTCCCGGTTACACACTGTGTGAACCAGTTGCTTTATACCACGTGACTATACCAAGGCGCCATCACGGATCGCAGTACCATGGGTGCATGAAACATGTCATTAGTATATGTGCTTCTCTTAGCTTGGTACTGACAAGGTTCAGGTTATGCAATATAGGAAGTGAACAACTCAAACTTCTCTAGTAAAGCAGGAATGTCGTCATGCAATCAGATTATTGCTTGATACTGGTATGAAAAGCCAAACACTATCAGGCTGTGATGATCGGTATACACACTAAAACTGTTCCAAATGTTACTAATCACAATGATGACTGAGCTTCGTCCGTGCTACACGGAATGCTACTATAGGATGTATACGTATTACTGGTGTAAAAGTGCGCCAGTGGAACACAGGGAGTTAGGACTAGCTAAGAAGAAATGACTCGGATATGACTCAGGTATTTTGTCAGATAGAGTATCTATCTTATCCCAATCAAACAAACATTAAGGTCGATCACAACAACTCGTACCTGCCGACGCCACCCGTTGATCTGGACATGCTGTTTGCGTTCATCCTGAAACATAAAAACAAAAAGTGGAACGATATGAGAAAGTATAACATCGACTTTTGTGTTAATCAAGCACAAAGAGGCCAGTATTGAGGTAGCTTGGAATGTTATATGGGGCAAAGTTACCACCAGTACCTCAATAACACCCGATTCTCAAAACATCACGCGATTCTAACGACAGAAGTTATGAAAGTTATGACACCCACGTAAAAGAGGTGACTAATATGTTAAGCCATGTCACATTCAGGCTCGATGTGTTAACGTGCAGTATTTAATCTCAAATTTATCTAACCCTAATCCTATAACCTAACCCTTTTTTCTCATTGATGTTACGGAGACAGAGCTGACGTGTTAGCATATATCAAGCCTTATTTCAATCAGACATACTGTTATGGAATTATATGTATATGTTGCCCTTCGTATTTCGACAGAGTGATTGGAATAAATGCAATGTGCTTAAAGTAAACTTTCCAATGACATCCAAGTTAAAAGTCAATAAACGTGTATTATGATAACATATTTTTGCTCTGCTCTCCCTAGCACTGGCGGGTTTTACCTGGAGGGCTCAGTGAATGAATAAACAGAAGTAATCATTATCGAGTGATAATGTTCTGAAAGGCAATGTCGTGATTTCAACTTTGAGCTACATCTACCATACAACATGTCGCTGAACTAATTCATTGCAAACAATTGAATTCAAACTTATAAAGCACATCATTTATGCATTCACTTAGAAAACAAATGAAAAACATAAAATTCAAAAAATGATCATACCGTGACCGTGTAAGAATACTATTGACGGATTGTGCGCTGTATTAACGATGCCGCTAAATACAATCTCTGCTTTGAATGCCCTATTAATGATGACAAATATTGTTTCCCGTTCCCAGGTGAAAACTGATCCTGCAAAAACATGCTTAATATACTTAAAATCATACTTAGAAAATACTTAAAACTATGTCGTGAATCTGAACTCCCAGGTAGCGTATCTCTTTTGCAGATAAAACCACAATTTTGAAAATGACAGGACAAATATATTGGCAATAAAAGCAGCATGATTATCAAATTGCTAATTAGTCCTGTAGAAATTGTTGACACCTGGACATTGTCATAAGTACAAGTTTTTTTTTATGGAATCTTGTTCCAGATAAGTATTGAAGAAAATTTAAATTGGTTGCCACCTTGGCAACCTTGAGCATATTTTTTATTTGCATAAGTAGCATAATAAGCTAATTTGCATATATTTTGTATTGAGTTAAGTGCTCAATTCATCTCAGGAGGGATAAATTGAAAACCAATATCATTTTCTTGGGTATTTTGGCTCACGGATTCCATTTATGACATTAATTTATGCATACGATCATCGCTTCATTGTAAAATCCCAGATGGCTGCACTAATTTGCATATTTTTAGGCTATTATTGTGTGTTAATAGCCGGAATCATGTGCTTTCATTTCTATCCACTGGAAGGGCTAAAATGAAAAACAATACCACTTTTCTAGGGTTTTGTGTTTCAAGGATTCCATTTATGACATGTATTTATTCATACGACCAGTGTTTCATTTTAATATCCAAGATGGCTGCCCAAATTTGCATATTTAAACGCTATTATTGTGTGTTAATAGCCAGAATCACATGCTTCCATGCCTGTCCACTGGAAGGGTTAAAATGAAAAGCAGCACTACTTTCCTAGGGTTTTGGGGGTCAAGGATTCCATTTATGACATTTATTCCATTTATGACATTTATTTATGTATACGACCATTCCTTCATTGTCAAATCCAAGATGGCTGCCAGAATGAATTATATTCGAAGCCTTCCACTAGTACCTACTGTTACTAATATCTGTAAAATGCTGTTTTGCTTGCGATCCGCTTTTAGCAGAATGATGTAGGCCTACATATAGTACGTGTACAACATGATGATATCAACCTCAGATCACATATACCTCCTGTTTCTATCATGTGACAAAGCAATTCAAATATATGTTAGCTGCCACCATGACAAACTTCGTGATTGTATGTAAGGAAAGCCATAATCTGCTTAAAACCATATCATGGAGTCTAAGCTATAGCTCGACATGAGTCCATAAATATGGGTACTTCTGCAAGTCTAAGATTGGTAATACTGGCATGTAGCTCTCTCATAATATAATGAATCATGCAATAATCTCGCCAATAATAGCCTTTAAATATGCACATTAGGGCAGCCATCTTGGATTTTACAATGAAGCGATGGTCGTATGCATACATAAATGTCATAAATGGAATCCTTGACCCCCAAATTCCTAGATAAGTGGTATTGTTTTTCATTTTACCCCTTCCAGTGGATGGTCATGAAAACACACAATAACAGCCTAATTAGCAAATAAGCAAATAGCAAATTAGTGCAGCCATCTTGGATTTTACAATGAAACAATGGTCGCATGCATAACTAAATGTCATAAATGGAACCCTTGATCCCTAAACTAGATAAGCAGTATTTTTTTTTTTTTTTCATTTTAGTCCTTCCAGTAGATAGACACGAAAGCATATGATTCCGGCAATAGCCTTTAAATATGCAATTAAGGGAAGCCATCTTGGACTTTAGAATTGATTAATGGTCGTATGCATAAATAAAAGTCACATATGGAATCCTTGACCCAAAATATCCCCCCCCCCCCCAAATGGTATTGTTTTTCAACTTAGCCCTCCTGAGACGAATTGAGCACGACGCTCAATACAAAATATACGCAAATTAGCAAATTATGCAAATAAAACAAATTGCTCAAGGTTGCTAAGGTGGTAACCAAGCTAAATTCTCCTCAATACCCATTCGAAACATGATTCCATCAAAAAAACTTGTACTTATGAACATGTACAGGTCGTGTACACAACCCATGGGACCGTCTACAGGACTAAATATAGAAAACCTACCAATGACGTAGAATTTTCAAGAAAATGATGAACATACTACTTTGTAGTTTATTTCTTAGCCTCGGCATCTTTTTTTTCAAATGGAAGACAAAAGGTGTAGGTACGATTAAAACCATGCAACTGCTCATAATGACATGTTTTCACACATAGATTTCCTTATATTACTGCAATATCTCATTGAATATATTGAGTAGAATGGATATTGTAATGTCCCATTTAGAATTGTCAGCGCAACAAGGGTCTGCAATTAGACTATTTAGAGCCACCCACTCAATACGAAATGTTCAATTAAAAAATCCCCCATCAAAGGTTATCATATTAGTTCCGATATTTGAAGAAAGCTTTTAAAAATTAGTCTCTTCTTTTGTATTCTACCCAGAATTATAGTTGAATCCTGCAAACAGCAAATGCCACAGTCAATGCCAACTCAAGTCATGGTCACCGTCAGGTCCCTAAGCCTGAAATAGTTACTGTTCGGTATTAATTACTCGTTACTCAAACTGAAATCTAAACACGATAAAGCTTCATTACCCGAAAAGGGAATGAGTTCAAAAAGGTTCTTTAATCCCAGAGTGGAATAGGTTTCGTTGATCCGAAAATAGCTATTACACTGTAATTTGTACTTAATTCTTTATGCGCAATTTAGACAGGGATAATCTTAGGGATGGATAGGAAGCAACCTTCAACTTTCTCTGAATCCATGCTCTAACCTACCAACATTAGATATCAGCAAACAAAAATACAAGAATTGAGTTTTTTTCAGGTAAACTGTCTCAGCTACCTGCAAATGTACAAGGACAATTTTAATAGCAAAATACGGGTAAAGATATAATTTTTACAAAAAATTACTTAAAATATTGGAAAATAAAGAAAATAGTCAACTTTGTCAGTAATACAAATATTTTACATTTTGTATTTATTCCTCATTCCTTTAATAAAAAGCCGAGTACAGAAATTTGTATGAGGTATTGCCATAACTAACTTACAATTTGCTAAATAAGTTGATTAGGAGCATAGTCCGAATGGGCGATTAAAGATATATCCTTTAAGGATAACATCGGCTATTAAACTGTTGCCGCTGCGCATGGAACATCAAAGCATCGTGGGGTGCTGTTTGACATTTATCGGCACGCTTTACATGCTCTATATCCATACATATGTTTGAATATATTATGCTTCAGTGTTGTTTTCCTCCTAGCAGTTGATTAATAATACACACCGTTCCCGTACAGCAGCTTCAAGTCTGGCAGGCGGATAATTAAAAGAGTTTATCTATTTTGGGATTGACAAACCAAATTTTATTTTCGGATAAAAGAGACCTCAGGTATACGAAATGTGTGTGTTTGGCATGTTTTTATGACGAATAGCGCTCAGTGAGAACGTGTTACAACACCGACGGAAACATGTGATATTGTTTTCACATAGGATCAATATACCTGGTATAAATGACTTTAATCAAAGATCTTTAACCGTATCCTGAGGTTCATATTAAACTTGTTTTTCTTATGACGAGCGAGAGGCGATAACATTGTTTCGACACGGGGTTCAGTTACGGATGTTTTCATACAATTATCACAAAGTGTCGTCACTATGAAACGTGAGCATGATGAGCGGGCAAGGGCTTGGAAAGATCGATCATGCATATGTGCTACTGCAATCCTATGGGACTTTCGGCTTAACACTCTTCGCTTTCATTCTAAGCAATAGTGACCTTATCAAAGAATCAGCTAAAACATACTCATAACAGCAATCATACTAATGTCGTGTTCCATTTGAAATACCGCAGGCGCATGTACTTCACTTAGCATCAGGAAAGAGACCGCGAAAGAGAAGCAAAGAGAGCTCCATCGTGATTTATGTTTATTTTCATGCTTAACTGTTTTTACTGTTAAATGGCATTCCTGTTTGATATGTACTTGTCGAGATGTTGTGATGTCTTACACCTTCATCAGCAATGACCTGCGCTATATAACTTATTCATTTTTATTAGTAGTAGTTGCTGTATCAAGTTGTGTATTGGTGAATAATATATTTCATTTTTATTGTTCGTGATGAATACAACAATTGACCTTTGTGACCGGGTAGCCTATTTATGTCTAAAATTATATCACGATCGATTGGCTGTAAAAGAAAATACATTACTTTGTACAACGTACTCCATTTTTTTTTACTTTTATTTCTCATTACATCTTAACTTACATCGACAACTCTAGTACGTTATATGGATATTACACCAAAACAAATGTAAACAAATTCAACGATTAAAAAATACAAATGTTAGATTACTTTTATTGGTCAAATATTCAGTTGCTCAACATTCGCTACCAAAGACGCCACAATGGCAGGAAGTTGAAGAGAGGAATATGTTTAAATATTTCGTTCTTGTATCATGTGTCTTGTGTCGCTCATTTTACTTCACTATAATTCCAAGTTATAATGTACTTATCAGGGAGGGTGATTGGGATATGAATGCTTGTAAACGGATGTATATATTTTTTTTTGAAGTTTTGTAGTTTTTGTTCTTTCAGTTGTAATCTAAGATGTTGTTTATTTTTAATGTATTTATCCTGCCTTTAATTATATTGTGATATATATTTATGTGTCTCATACAGGGCACCGTTGTAAAGCAGTTTTTCAACTGAACGGCCTACCCTGTATTTTTAAAGAAAACATGAATAAATAAATAAATAAATAAATAAATAAAGGGTCCGAGGTTGGGAAGGAGAGGGGGAAGGACTGTGAGTGGGGGAGGATGGAGTGCGTGGACGAAGTCAAACGTAACAATTTCGAGGCTGTAATTACTTATTGTTCTAATCGTTGTTATATAAAACAAATTATTGTTAGGTTTCGTTTGACTATTAAATGGGTCTACCCTGCATGTTTGATTTACAAATAAAGAAGACATGAATAAATAAATAGATTATAATATCACGGGAGATTTGTCTTTCTCTTTCTTCTTCTTTCTTTGTATACTCTTCCTCTCCTGTCTATGCTCTCCCCACATGTTTTTTCCTCTTCTGTTCATTACCTTCTATTAAATGTTCCCTTCATTTCTCCTCTTCTCTCTTCCCCTTTCTTAATACTTAGTTTTGTATGTGTCTAAGTATTTACCTGTTCTATTTTTCCAATCACCATTCTATCTACTCCTCCTGCATATGCATTAATTCCATCGCTTCCAGCAACACATACGCATCACAAAGAGACAAATGAATTGTCGACATGGTGGTCGAGTGTACTCACAAATTCGATGACCTGATAGACGAGGATGCGGTAGTAGAGATAAACTGGATCTGACTGGTTGATTACGGGGCGGATTGCTCGAGAGCCGTAGTTGCTCGCCAGATCTTGCGTCAGCCGCTTCACACCGCTCGTGTAATTCACCAAGCCGTGCACTATCGAAAGAAAGGCCGAAATCAGCCAGATATACCGTAAAAATAGTAAATACATTGCGATATTCAAGATTCTGCTTATCTACTTAAAATTACGTTAAAGTCCAGGATAAAGGACTGGTTTTATTATCAAGTATGTAACGAGTGACGATTCTGAGGTAGATAATATCCACCGCAATATCCACCTTAGTAACCGCGACATATGTGCGTGATGCAAAGCGGTTGTCAATATCAGTGACTTTGGAGACGCGTGTATGGCTGTTGTTTTATACATCAGTAGTTGGCATAATTAAAATGCACGCATGAGCTACTAGTTGAAAACAACTCCGCCTGAAGTGCCGTGTACTTTTAGATTTGAATCTGAATGTTTACGTTATATATACAAGGACATAAGAAAACAAGGTTGTGACATTACAAACATAATTGAAAATAAACAGTAATAAACAAAAATAATCTAAAATGCACGCACATCAGATGAATAGTGTACGTTCCTCGAACCTTTCTATCATCAAACATTATATAAATATGGGAGGAGCTTATAGAAAAGGAGGGGTTTGTTGTGGTAATAGGCTTCCCGTTACTAAACGGAAACTAATATATACATTGTATTATGTTCTACGTAGCTATCAATGGTTATCCAATTTGCGGACTTACAAATACACACTGACATGACTGAGAACAAGAATGTTGAGAAACAAATCAACGAGAGAAAGTGAAAAGTAAAAGGGCATATGAAAAGGAAAACATCATACTTAAAATCCCCCCCCCCTTTAATTGGCCACGTCCCCACATGGATGGTAGCATCTTCCACATGCCGTATTCTACATTACATTTCTTCCAATTTATAAATAATTAAGTATATATCCATAGATAGTTTAAACCATGAACTAGACATTTACGTTTACTGCCCAAATAAAATAATAATATGTTATCTCTGCAATTTAAGGACTTCATAATTGTCACTTGAATGCTCTGAGTTGATATCTTTATATTGTTTACAGGCAATGAATCATCGGTGTAAATGTGAATGGTTCTGTCATCCCCATTTTAAATGTATGAATGACATGAAAGGAATTAATTAGATATTTGATTAAAATTATTATTTACATAATGACATTGATAACACACTTACTTTGTTTGCTTGGAGCAGAACCTAATTTATATCATCTCACTACAGATCATGAGACAGCATGTGATTTTGGTTATTGATTTTGATATTGATTTTGGTTATTTGAGTTATTGATGGATGTCTCTCCAGAACAAAGCGGAATTCCAATAATGTGGAAATACTCTGCTTCGAGTATTGCAATGACATCTAAACAAAAAAGGCAGTCTGCTTCCAATTGATTTGAACCGAAAATTCATTTTTATTTCCAATTTTTTTCATGTAGTGATTGTTTATGCGTCTGAAAGTGGATATATCATTATTTTGAAGAGATCGTTGTATTTGCAAGTGTACTTTCGCTTGTTCAATGATTATCTCTCTTGCATTGGAGTATTTCCTTTTATTTTAGCTCTTTTTTATGAACACTTTTTTATCGGCTTTTGTCGATACATTCTTGAATCATCTGCAAATAATAACACGTTAAGTATTAAAGGGGGATCATAAGCAGGTCATTTATACTAGTTATAGATTAAAACATTGCAACTGTTGAAAAACCATTCAAGTGTCGTGACATTTCATCATTGTAATACCCATTAGATTATCAAATTATATTTCCACGTTTAGACAAATTTGGATCAGATAATGAATTCAGAACACAACAATTAATGCCCATTGTTCATCATACATGTGAATCCACTAGCTACTACATTCAATTTATTCATTTCTATTTATTTATTTTTATTCAAACATATTTAAACAGAATGAAAACTGTTTTACATCAAGGTCCTGTGTAACATATCAATACAACAAACATACAACAGTCGGGATAACCAGTAAAAACAACCAATAATTTTCAAACGCTTTGCCAGCAAAGTTTATTTATCGTTATCAAAAGAAATAAATTACATGTATTATTGATATTTACAAAATTACAGTGCACTAATAATTCATTAAGCTCCCGGTAAAAAAAATGTTGCAGGTTGATACGTGTGATACATGATGAGCATTGATTTGTTCTCAATAAACTTTTTGATACAGACACATTTTGAGGTCCAAATTTGTCCAAAAGTAAAAATCTCCATAGAAATTTCAAGGATCATTAAAGAATAATACTTAATAAAGATTTCACGAAACTTGTTTTTAAAAAGAGTGACATCCGTTGACTTTATGGTGTGTAAATTACAACTTTTTTTCCTTACTCTTCAAAAGTGTCAAAACAATTGTTCACACTTAGTATATATGAGAAGAAGATGTCCCAGCATGGAGCCCTGGGGCACTCCACATATAATAAATTAAAGTGCAGATTGACATCTATTTACAAATGTGATTTGCTTGTGTACATGTGAATAATTTATAAACCATTCAAGGAGCAAGCCTGTAATACCATGGCGACTTCATTTTATGATTAAAATTGAGTGATTGATAACATCAACAGCTCTTGTAAAGCGAGTGAATGCTTTTTGGAGTCAAAGGCTTCATTATCATTTTGTATAATTACATTAGATGTGTAGTGCCTATTTTCAAAAACTATATTGAAGATAAAATTATATATTATGATTTTCTATAAATGGAATCATTCTGTTAAACATTAATCGTTCTAGTATTTTGAAAAAACTGCTAGCAGAGAGATTTATCTATCATTTATTTAAATCGTTTGTATGATCTTCCTTTATGTGCAGGGGTCTAATTGCAATAACACACGATTCATCCATGGTTTTCTTTTGTACTTGTTTTGGTATTTGATAATTTTGTACAGGATAACATACTTCATCAATCTGTGTAAATTCATAAAAAAAATACATTATACGGAATATTTACATTTGCATTATTAGATACACCCCACTGAATATTGTTAAGTTTTGAATATAATTAATGCAATGTATCATCTTTGATCAAACGCTTTTTGAAAAAAAAAATGAACTGTGTAAGAGATCCAAGAACCGTAAAAATGTCAAATTATCATTACCGGTAATATCAATAATTAGAATTCAAGGAATAACACTGTTTATGTCCCGAATAATTGTGTAAAGAAGACTAGCAGGTGAAGTTACGATACGAGTAGGTTGATATATTAATAGTTGAAACAAATGACTAAACAAGAGGTATAGAAATATGTCAACATTTTTATCATGCATGACCTTAAGCATATTTAAGTTGAAATCACCCATGATAAAACAGTAATATGACCTTGTATTCATTCTATTCAGAAGCATCTTTACATTATCTTGGAAATCAATGATGTATTGGCAAGGAAGGCGATATATCAATACAATAAGATCAATTTTTAGCTCTACATAGAATATCATTACTTTAAACTGAATTGTGAATACATGTTTACTCAGTTCAGAGATTTATGGATTTAACAACCGCTGTCTTCACCTCGCTTTACAGTTCTCAAGTTACTACGAAAACATAATCATGGATATTGTAAGCCATGTTTCAGTTAAACCAATAATACTGTTAGGAACATGAACCTTCCCCTAACGCGCATATAGAAATTTTAGAGACAGTTTCGTAGCATAAAGTGTATTTAACGTGTTTTTTGGTATTTGTGTTAAAAGCAGCGATTCCTGCTTATGTGTGTGTAATTAGCCTGCTTAGTACAGTTAGCTGTTATTGTTAGCCAGTGCTCGTGATCACGTGATCAATGCTAATTAGGTGACAGTTTTGTGACGTTACATTTCGCGCCTCTCTCTCTCTGACTTCGCGCTCGCGGGCGCGCGCGCCGGTATTGCGCGTTGTCAGGTGACCGTGACTCACTATAAGTAATGACTGATTTTGGCGGTAAGGTCAGAGTTTAGCCAGATTTTTCAGGGAAAGGATCCACGCCAGTCGGGGTCAGAGAGAGAGACAAAACTTGGACTTAGCATACTTCTGGAAGTTTAGCTGTATGTTCGGCTCGGGAGCCCAGGTGTATTGAAGTCGTGAAAGTGTAACCAGTCAGCTTAGCTAGGAGTTAAATAGGAAAGAAAAACCCGCAATAATCGGTATGTTAGCATTTTTTAGTCTGTAACTTAACTTAGCTTTTGTGTGTAAACTTAGAGATTTTCTAGCAGCGTGTTTTTGAGACTTAGATTCTTGTAAGTTAAAGTTATGTTAAAGTTATGCTGCTGTAATTTATCTTAAGTTTAGCTGGCTTTCTAGGATTTAAAGTGTATGTAACCACGGTCGAGTTTAGAGGACTCAGAATTGGTTTAACCTTTATTTTCTATAGAATTAGCTCGGTGTAACTTAGTAGTTTACAGTTTCAAGTCATACGTTTTTTAGACGTTTAAGATTAGTCCATGGCACTGATGGGAACTCGCCAAGTCGTGGCTGGGCCACGCAACCAAAACCCCAAGATCAGGCCATATGTTAAGCAGGTGTTTTCATATTTTACATGTGTTTTTTATGATGAAATGTTTAAACTTCATATTTTGTGTCAGGCATTTAGTAGTGTTTATTTTTGTAGAGAATCGGCTTTGTGAATCTACTTGTGAGTGCGTGGAGCACAGAAGCGACAGAAGTCGCGCTCAAGGAAATAAAACAAGTCGCATCTACTCGTCGAGTTTTTCTCTGTCTCAACTGGCTAGCCTTTCACATAAGGCACTGGCCTTAACAAATACTACATTTTTGTTTTAGGGTTTCCAGATATATATCTAAATTCTCAATTTGTTTCGAGATACTTCTCTAAATTAGCCTATAATTAACTATAATGTAGGTAATCATGGCAAAGTGTAGGATTGAAATCCTCAGACATATGTAGTCATTTCTGAGACAAACGACTTAATATTACGCATATTTTCAATATTTTTGCACATGTCGTATTAGCAGCCACAGCTAAATCATGGGGAAAATAAACCAATTGCTTAGAAATAATCCTCATTTTTTTGCAAAATGACTGAAAGAGAATGTATCTCCCATACACATATGTAATTATTACAGTCGGTGCTGATATGTTCAATAGGTGTCGTAGATGAAGACAAATAGTACAGTCTCCAGTGTGTAGATCAACAGGTGCACTAAGGGCATTAAGGCGGGAATATTACAGCCATACATCGTAGCGTGTTTAGTTGTAGACACTTATTGAGAGTGGTTTTTGGAAGGGAGAACCCCGAGGAGTATGAGGGAAATGAAATTTAGAAAGGAAACAAATGCTTGGAGGCGTTATGTACTCTTAGTGAACCGACGTGGTTAATGAAAAACAACACAATATTATTATGCATCCTTCCTTCTATTTTGCCAGTGGAATAAGAACACCGATGATCGCGTTCTACAAACATGTGCACATATACACTTTGCAACTATTAGATTATGTCATAATGTCTTGATATGTGCATTATTTGTAGCATAGCCGTATTAACCACATTGCTTGTAGCATGCAAGGCGTCGTTGGGAAGCAGGTTCTGTACTCAATTTGACTACCCTGTATCACAAAAGAAAGCAGGAATAATAATTAAAAAAGCATCAAAGAATGAATAATGCATCAATGATCACTTAATGAATTTTTCAAACGCAGTGACAGGTCATCGCAATTCCATAAATGTTTCACTCACACAAAAAAATGATACGGAAATGTAATTTTTATTATTTTATTTATCAATCTGATGCTTCCAACATGATCAGTAATGATACAAGGTGTAAACGTGATTGTGGAACTATGGTGACTGAAGATCTAATGTATGGAGTGGATCGGAAAAGATAGAATGGTGCGTGACCTTGGTTGTGTGTACATATTAAATGGCTGCAGATGGAAAATAGGTAGAGGGGTACAGATGAATGAGATAGGATGAGGGAGGGGTGGGAGGAAAGGAGGGAGAGAGGCGGGTAGAACGAGAGTGACCCAATGTGAAAGAGGGAGGGAGAGAGGTAGAGGGAGGGAGGGAGGGAGGAAGGAGGGAGGGGGAGGGAGGGGGAGGGAGGGGGGAGGGAGGGGGGAGGGAGGGGGGAGGGACGGGGGAGGGAGAGAGACGATTGGAACGAGAGTGACCCAAAGTGAAAGAGGGAGAGAGAGATAGGTAGGGGGAGGGAGGGAGGGAGGGATAAGTAGAGAGTGAGCGTGAGTCAGTCAGACTGTTGATTTCAGAGCGGGAGGGGAGAAAGTGAAAGGAAAATGTTATTTTTTGACAAATGAGAGAGAGCGAGACAGGGGAGGGGGGATATGTTTATAGAATGATGAAAGATAAGAATGAAATAAGAATGAGATATACTAAGAGCAGAATGGACATGCACAGATTGAAAGAGAGGGAGAGGGAAAGGGAAAGAGAGGGAGAAAAATAGGGGGAGGGAGAGAGAGAGAGAGAGGGGGGAGTGGACAAATAATGAAATACGAGGCGTTGGATGGAAAGAGCAGAACAAGAGAGAAAGACGAGTTAATGAGAAAGAATGGAGATGAAATGACAGAGGACAAATTGATATAGATGGTTGTACGGTTGTTTTCAAGTATGTTTCTTTATTCAACTTTTATTTCATTCTTCTAGCAGGTGGCCGAGCCTCCATAAGACTGGTCGGCATAGTCAGTGTATCGCCATTCACAGTTATTCCCTTCAGTAGCCGCCGGCAAACACGGGGTCAATGCAGGGAGATTGATACGATATTTGTCTACAGCTATACAGTGCGCTTACATCAAGTCGCCGCAACAAAGGTCGACCATTATAGAATGAGTTTTAAAATCTCCTAAGAATTCTCGTACTTCAGTCAAGTTTCCAATAATGCATTCCACTTTGCATTTTAACACAAATTATAGACATGTTGAATCTGTTGTGCTTCTTTGGGGATTAAATTGCAGAAATTTGTATTTTGATTATCCACGCCAAGCGACATGCATCCAGTAAAATTAGCCATGCGTCTGTAAATTCTGCCACGCGTCGGTAATTTTGTCCAGTGACTTTTGGTATGGTACTATTTGTTTCGTTTTTTTTGTTTGTTTATTTTCCGTTGTTGGCCATTTTAAAAAAACGAATTGTGCACATTTGTGTGGTTTGGTTGAAGTGTGTGCATGCGGTGCGGTAATTTTGGCATGGTCGAGAACATACAAAGTGATTTCGTGCACAGAATTCGTACCGACCCATGCACTCAAACACGTGCGTCATTTGTATGCTATTATATGAAGAGATATTTTGGCCTCCGTTACTGTGGTAATATAGAGCATGCATGACATGCATGATAGTGTTAGGCAGGGCGCCTGGGTATAAAGCGGTTGAGTAGCTATCTTGTGTCACGTGACTTCAATACAAATGCCCGTGTTCTACTAACACAGTTACACCCACTTTCGGGTTTAACGACGGTCAATCAGAAAACAGGACGGATAAGTAAATTACTCGTGTAACGATTCTATTCATTCGGTTAAACCAGACGTCTGGTTGATTCTATTCATTCGGTTAAACCAGACGTCTGGTTGAAGGAGCTTCTAATCTTCGTAATTTCAGTCCCAATAGATTTGGTATTCATCACACAGAAACAATTTTCATAAATAATTAATTAAGGTATAACCAGAAAGCCGATAGTTTGTAAAATGTGGTGGCTTTTAACATAAGGTGGTTGGGGTCACGTAGGTTGAAGCTTATGATATTATTATGATACCGGCCTTATCATTTATGATCATAATGTTGATGGGAGAATGCCTACCTTCGCTGCTGGCCAGAATTTCTGCGTAGGCGTAAGTGACGTAGACAGTTCTCTTACAGAAATATATTATAAGGCGGAAAAACTCTTTTGATGTACAAATAATTACACTCTCTCTCTCTCCATCGTTTCACTCCAGTGTTTTTAATCATGCATATTGAATGTGCGATTGTCCATGGTGTATGATAAACGCCCATAATAAAACATAGTGTGGCGGCACTATTTCGCTCCAGATGCTACCACTCCATCTCCATGAAATGAACTTGCCGACCAAAGATAAATAACATCCTACAAACACTAATCGAAAAGCAATTACACGTTTTGGTAGCGACACGAGGCCTCGATGTAGAATGATAAATCAACATGGGTAATGAACATCATGATCATCACTGATGTGTTTATGTACATATGTGTTGAGTATGTGCTCGTGTACGTTTGGTTTATGAACTGTGCGCGTATGGCGACAATTTTGTGTGTGTTTGTGAGTGTACGTGTGTGTGTGTGTGTGTGTTGTTTGTATGTTATGCCAAACACAAATGCATCCTTTTCTACCCTTTCATTTGTACGGCTGCAGTCAATTATATCCTTAATAGAAAATAAGGAAAAGCCTGCACATGATCAGAGGTTCTGTTATGTGTTATACGTCCATTTACCACTCCCCGCCATGCCTGCCCCAAATCATATATATATCCATCTTTATGACCACTTTCCAGAATCCCAAATATTCTGAAGATTATAGCTGGCCTGGAGTACAATTCAGGAAATATAACGTATGAAGGTTCAATCTATGTGGAATAGGTACGAGTCAATATATGAAATGTTTTCTTGTATCTAATAAGAGAACCAGTATAAGAGATCTGAGATTTTGAATCATTATCAGATACGTGGATTGTCGGACTGTAGAATAGGTATACACCGCAAGAGAGAAGAAGAGACAAGATACAGAATTATCATCGATTTAAAGAGGTGAGTAACGAGTTAAATACACTTTGAGTCTTTGAGTCCCCCTTCGCCTCAGAATTTACAAACACTATAGAGCTTTATAGTAATCTTGAAACACCTACCAACACTCAACACAAAAGTTACAGCGAGTTTTAAACATCAGTATTTGATATTGGGGTTGTTTTGACGGTCTTTCTCATCAGCAATAAAACAAAATCATATTGCACATGATACTGTAATTCAATTAGAAAAGGACATTGTTCTTCGATAGTAAATGCCAAATAAACATTTCCTTTTCAGATCGGAAGTTATAGATTAAGACCTGATGGTAGTCATGCGGAACACGCCGTTGAGTTTCAGTAGGTAATAACAATAATTACGTCACTTTGTCACAATGTAACTTTGTGAGGGCGTAGGGTTCGTATCTTTTTAAAGATGAAAATTGTGTATTAATCTTTTGAATGATAAATTAGATTTTCACTTTTTGACAAATCATCAACAAATAAAAGATCGGTGACACCCGAAGTGATCCGAAATTGGTTATTGATTTGTCCCATACCAGCCAATCAGAAAAGCGTCTTCTCCCCCCCCCCCCCCCCCCCGCCTCTCTCTCTCTATCGCCCCCTCTCTCTCTCTCTCTCTCTCTATCTCTCTCTCTCTCTTTCTCACTCTCTCTTACATATATCTCAGTCCTGAGTAATATGAATTGACGTAATGGTGGGATCTCTATCCGACTTCAAATATTCTTTTAAAATCGTTTGTTTTAGATCGGCACTTTACTCTGTTACTCAATATACGACTCGCTCGACTAACGGAAGGAAAATGGACTATAAACAAACAGATCGGCTGATCAATACCAAGTATGTGTAGGGGATCTTTGTCGCCTCCCTCCGTGGTTAGTAAGCCACTCTACATTTGGGGCTAATTGGCAAGATGGGTGAGGATTTGTTTTCAGTTTAATTGATATGCGCTTCACCGATTACTGACGTGGCCGTCGTGTCCGGCGTTGTTCCGTAATGTACCTTTCGTTGTATTTTAGCCCATTTCAGGGGGGTAGGCCTAATGAAAGGATGTTCTTTTGGATTGCTTCGGTCATGTCTGTAAAAAGCTAGGTGTGGTGCTAATTGAGAGGAATGTACAAGTAAACCTCTCATTATCTCATGGAGGTGTTTGGTAAGCTAATGGGGTTTTCAAGGCCCTGTAATGTAAGGATTAACGCTTTCATTACCAGTGACATGAAGGTGTGCAGTTAGCCAGTGGCGTTTTTAAAGGCCCCGTAATGTAAGGATTAACGCTCTCATTACCAATGCAATGAAGATGTGTAGTTAGCCAGTGGGGTGTTGAAGGCCCTGTAATTTAAGGATTAACGCTTTCATTACCACTGACATGAAGATGTGTAATTAGCCAGTGGGGGTTTCAAGTAATGTAAGGAGTAACGCTCTCATTACCATTGACATGAAGATGTGTAGTTAGCCAGGGGCGTTTTCAAGGCTTGATAATGTAAGTCGACGGAGTAAGGGAGACTTCTTGACAGTCGTGATGAGGGGTAGAATCCCCTCAGGCTCATCTTCAATGGTGTTCGTACATCATTACAGATAACATACTCCATAGAACAGAGTAATACTAATAGAGACAGAAAGAGCGAGTTCCATGAAGAGCGCGTATGTCATTAAAAATGTATATCATAGTTAGGTTTCTTACTATGTAAGTTCGTTCAAAATTTTGGGTGATTTTCCATTCTATTCATTTTTTTTAAGTCTTTGAAGTACGCCAAATCCAATAATTCATGCTGCCATTTTTTCTGAAGCCACTAAGAATTCTACACTACTGAAGTGTGAAGGTTTTTTTTCCTCGGAGCTAGGTGCCATACAGACCCCTCCTAGCATTTAGAGCAGTAGCATAGTTAGGGATAAGGGGTGGATGTAAAAATGTGGGGGGTTAGGTGGTACATTGTTTTTTTACCGTAGGAACATACAAACTGTACATGCATATTCAGAATTGCACCATTTAAGGAAACATTAACGGTAGACTTCAATATCCCCACCCCAGAACAGTGGTATGTCACAGGAGGTGAGGGAGGGGGGAGGGGAAGAAGTTAAGCTATTGATTAATAGTTTGCACTATATTTTGGGGCCTTTTGGAATAAGTGTCCCCCAAACGAAGAACAATGACATACAAAAGGGGTGAAAATGCAGGGACTGGGGCAACACAAATATCAAAAAAAATGTTACATACATGTACATCTATACTGTCATTGTTAAATAGGCCATCAATAACTCATTACATACATTTGTATTATTATTATTAGTTAGGCTATTAATTAGTAGTTTTGCACTGCTTTTGGGATTTTTGGAAAAAGTGTTCCCCAAACGAACAACAATGGCATACCAAGGGGATGAAAATGCAGGGACTAGGGCAACATATATACATAACAAAAAATAAATGATTACATATAACTATATTATTACTGTTAAAAATCATACGTATTCTATTCCAAAAAATACCAATGCGGTATTGACTTGACTTATCCTGGATAGCATCTTCGTATCAATATATAAATTTTATCGCATATAGCCAGTAATGACGATCATATGGAGTTACCTTTATAATAACAATAAGAACGAGACATACTTGTGGACAAGTATAAGATGGTCTGTATTGGCAAATTCATGCACAGACATAGGCTGGTAAATACATGGTGACACCATCTATGAATTAGAAATCAGAGGCAACGCTCAGGAAAGCTCATGCATAGCTCACGTACAACATACAATGGTCACATGTATGTGCTCACAAAATGTAATCAATAGTCATTTAAGATAAAGGGGCGAGAGAAAACAAATGGGAGAGAAAAGAGAAAGACAAAGTGAGCGAAAGAAAAAATCACAGTGCAAAAGGAATGGAGTAATGACCATACCCACATCAGGATTCGAACCGGGGTCGCGCGTTCTTAAAACAGCGTCTCAACCAATTCATGCAGAAATCTTTCCATTCAATTAACACGTAATGCACAGCAAGGGGTAGCATGATTTCGTAATCAATATTCAAGCTAAATATTGCCATGATTCCGACATCTCATAAAAGGAAAAG
Organism: Arbacia lixula; assembly: GCA_963669155.1. NCBI lineage: Eukaryota > Metazoa > Echinodermata > Echinoidea > Arbacioida > Arbaciidae > Arbacia > Arbacia lixula. Next base: position 28,223,832 of record OZ022583.1, on the reverse strand, counting down.
ACCACAAAGGCAATAGCTAGTAGACTCAGCTATAACATACTAAAATTTTAGAGAAAAATATATCAACATGAGAGAGATACAGCTCGTGGAAGATCGTCATGCCATTTCATGATTGGAAATAAGTGCCCCTTCCACTGACATAACCCGTACGTACCTCATATTTTGATATTAATGGCCATAATCAAGGTTTTTACCATGATGACGTCGTCAAATTAAAAAATGAAGGAAACCTAATCCATAGAGCTATGTCTCAGCTACAACATACTGAAATTTGAAAGAAAAATGATTCAGAATTATTCAGATACGCTTAAAGAATTTCATGTCATGCATGAAAATTCATTTTTTCGATTCATATGGCAATATAATGTAACAATGTGCTCAGCGACAAATTGAGACATGAGATAAAATCTACAAATTTACACTTTTTCAGAATAATGGGGGTCACCAAGGATGTTTAAGCGCATGGATATCCATCCCTTTGAACAAGGTTTGCTTCCGCCACTTAATATTCATGACTAGCAGTTGCTCTTAACAATATGATGCATACGCGATTGAGTCACGTTCACCTGGATTTTATAATAAGTCATACGCATTCCTATACATGCATACATTTCAGCTTTCGCTGCTGAACTTTTAATCTTGTCAGTAAGTGCTTGTTATGTAGTTAAAAAGGACAAGCGAATACCAAATGTATTTGACCTTTTTACCTTTTCACTTGACCTTTTCAAAGCCTTTTCTTTTGTAAGTAGCATGTAAACGGGTGTTCTCCATTGCATATCCACTCAGAAGTGCCATGGATATATTTGTGTTACCTTTATCTTGCCTTTCATGTTATGATCTGTTTTACAGGTAGTTGTTTCTATGTGTGCTTTGACGTTAGTCTAAAACATACTTTAACATATTTATCATAGTATTAAAACTTTTATCATAGCATTGGTGCTTTATTCATACACAGACATCTACGTTTTGATAACTGTGTGACTTTGATAACTTTCTTTCATTGGTTTGCTGTAAGTGCTTTTACATGTTTTGTTTGGAAAATATTTTTCTTTATATTGTTATGCTATTGAGTCGACTCATGATCACACCAATAGGTTCCATTGCTCTTGCCTGGATATAGGAGTTATATATAGTTTGCATGTAAACACGTTCGTCCTGTGGTTCAACTTAAACAAAAGTTTATTTTTAGAGTCAACTGTGAATATAATAAAATGTCAGGAAAAAGGGACTATCACTGTGGATGACTTCTCATCCCGTGTTAGGCACATTCTAACTATTGATTTGATTTGATTTGTGCTCCACATTGTTTAGCTGGTGTATGTGTCTAGTTCTTTTTTATGATTGTGTATCAAAGACTGACCAGTATTTGGTGCTACTTGCCACTTTTTTTAATAATAAATTTGTTTTAAAAAAGGGAAAAGAAAACTGTATTTGGAAGACTATTGTACTGTTATGAGTCAGTCACACACACACACACACACACACACCATTATAAAAAAAAAAACATACAAACACATACACACAGTGAATGATTGCCCCAATGAGCTGTCCAACCTGAAAGCATGTATGAAATGTTTGGTGCAAGGAAAGCGAAAAGATATGTTTCCCATCTTGTTGCACCCTATGACCTGCTTTTGCGGTGTGGTGGTGGTGGTGGTGGTGGTGTGTGTGTGTGTGTCGGGGGGGGGGGAATCTGGTTTATTAGTTGCAGTTTGGTCCAATCCCAGTTGGTCCACTCACCATCTCGTCCACAAGGAACCCCTTAAAAATTATGTTTTAAATTAAAATGCTGGGTTAACATATCAACAACTCTAATAACCACAACCCTTTACCCTAATCCAGACCCCTACCCTAAACCATGCATAGATCAGGATGTGATGGTAGACGAAATAGTGAGTGGACCACCTGGGATTGGACCAAATCACCGGGAATCTTATGTGCGTGCAGTTGTCTCTACATGTACTCACAGAAATATGGGTATATGGGACTGTACTTCATTCACTGAAGTGAAAAATTCCATTTCGCTTGAATAACTCATTCATTGCTATCTAAAACAAAAAAACACCCTGATATGTCTTAGTATATGTAAACTTGAAAGATCTGGACAGGTTTATAATGTTCAATTTATGAAGAAAAGAAAAGAACGTCCTTACCGCTAAAGCAATTTATCGAGATCGAGAGCAGTCATTATGAATGACGTCATTGTAAATGACCAATCACGATCGCCTGTTTTCCGAATGTGAACAAATTCAAGATGATGCTCGGCAAAGGCCTATATTTTGCTGGATCCCACTTTGTACCAAGCTTTCATTGAGAAAATATTGATGTCTTCTGAAATCTAATAAATCTAATACAAATCTATCAGAGGAGTATCAGGAAGATGCAAGTACGTTTTATATTTTTTCCGAGATATTTTGTACAGGGTTATTTTTTCTTGTAACGAACCAAATCCTGTCCTGTCGGAAATAGTCTAACTTGCGTCTTTTTTTCATCAGAAAACCACAAACATTGTAATGATATTTAAGATCCATGATTTCTCTTCATGTTTTTGAGGATAGTTACTCAAAACATCAAGGAAATGTAGCAGGAGGGGATTTTCAAAACATAATGTATAAGCTCATGAATATTCATATTTGCAAAGGACCTCGGAATTTCGTGCATACGAACTGCGTACATACAGCACGTATTGATCGGAGTGAGAACAGACTGTGTAAGTCCTGTTATCACTCCCCCGCCCAAATAATGTTTCCGCGTTACTGCCCACTTTCCAGAAGCCGAATTACCTTCAAGATTATAGCTGACCCTCGGGTATATGGGGCTAGTCCCTGAATAATATTCAGTGGAATTTAGGATGATGTAGGTAAGGTCCAGTTTCTGGGAGATCATCATGCATCCAAGAACCTGACCTTCTGTATGATTTTCACTAGAATTGTTTACTTCAAACTGAAGAGAGAAAGAGTGTATATTTAGAGAGCTCAGAGAGTTCGAGGCAGTTATTGAAGCACAGTTATTTCAGCAGTTATTCCAGCAGTTATTTCAGCAGAGTTATTTCAGCAGGATTATTTCCCGAGTTACTTCAGGAGATCCATCAGCTAGATTCATCATCAGAGACTTATTCATCAGAGTTGTTTGAGTATTAAATGTACTGCAACGTAATGTACCTCAAGTCCACGAGTCCTCCTTCAAGTTCAACTCAGATTTAAGCAACCTATAGACTTTATTATATAGTCGATCCCACTCACACACCAACCCGTACACAACACTAATAATACTCTGTAGCATATCCAGCATTGCATTGGAGTGCATATTATTAAATGCTTTACTGTAGTCTGCAGACAAGAAGAAAACGCCCATCCTTTTTTCCACGGGCCTTTCTCATATATTGCATATTGTCATTAGACTTTCGTAAAAGAATGAATAACACCGTAGTATAAATCAAGCTAAATATAGCTACACTCAAAGTTGTATGAGCTGTAATGCTAGGTTAAACGTAACGAATAACGCAAATTGCCTCGATGCGTACGTAGCTTACAACAGCTGCAGCGTTATGTCGTTTATATTCAAATTTATTGCATTCAACCCAATCATGGTTTTTCGTTAAGCCAACTTGCACACGATAATCATTCCACAGGATCAATGCACCAGTATTGTCAACATCCATGGTACATTAAGCTACTTTTCTGTTTGATCCATTTAATAGGTTATCACAAATTGCCCTCAATATGATGTACAGAAGCAAACAAGGTACACATTACTATAAATTATAGAATCTGTTAAACATAACCATACCTTGGATTTAAGAACATACATAGTGGGCTCTACTGTGATACAAATTATGTTAAACATAATCTTAGTTTGGCCACATACTGTCACACTAAACAAATACATACGTAATGTATTCCAAACAACAAGCTTCGTCGAGCATTTTGCAACACACTCGTTTTCAGTATTAACAGATGTCAATACATAGTTTCCTTCAAGTGATAGTTCACACTGAAATTAAGTTGGTTTCAATAAAAGGAGACACATGCAAGAAACATGTTAATGAAAGTTTGATGAAAATTCGTCAAAGGATAAGAAAATTATTTTTTAAAATGTTGATTTTGAGACGTCACGTGCGACGTGCCTTTTCCCAAAATATGCATCATTTCATATGTGCATTTGATATATCATTAGAAATACGTTTGCACACACATACCTATATGAAAAAAAGTCATTCCGTTATCAAAACTAAGAAAAAAAAGCAATTTATGGAATTATTCTGTACAGAACATATGGGCACCTCTCAAGTGACGTCACAAAATGTATATTTCAAAAGAACAAAACTTTCTTTTTCTTTGAAGGATTTCATCAAACTTTCACTAATATGTTTCATCTTTCTGTTTTTATTGAAACCAAATTATATTCAGGATGAACTATCCCTTTAATTTACTACATAAAAAATGTTGGCTTTATGAGTATCGTGTGGTAAATGCAAAGTAATATACATAATCATAATATTTTTTAATATCAATTTTAGTATGTGACATTCACATATTACTGACAAGCACGGTGAATGAGAAAAGTGAATAGCAAGATGAAAGAAGAATATGTGAATATGGGGTATCAATAGTTAGAGGTAAGAAGGGAAATGGATTGTGCTGTAGAGAATAATCTCCTATTAAGAATCAATCCCTAATTAGGAAAGCTCAACTAAGACGACATGTTCCTATCATCCCCTACTAACCCCCAACCCCCATCCCACTAACTAAGCATGGTAGGGGAGAGGTACAGTTATTACCATCGCCTCAGCAATCCTTCATTCCACCAGACCAATCAATTAAACCACTAAGATACATGGACATGTCGAAAGACATGCTAAGTAACTGTTATTGCACATGAATGGTTGAGGCGAAGGTGGATGACCGTACACAAGATCTCCTCCCTCCTTTTCCTTTACCTCCCTATATACATTATCTTATTGATGTGCTGTTCTTACTATTTTAAGTATACGGTCCCTGTTAATTGAGCACGTACCTGGTTGTACATTGGAGATTATGGCCGAGCTGGTGCAGAAGAAGATGAGGAAGAAGGAGCTGTACTTCAGCCGTGAGCTGTTCATCTTTGTTCCGACCCCTGTCTCTAAAGTTCCCTTCTTTAGATCCTTACAATGGCGCCTATGTCTGTTAGCCCTCCATGCTCACCACAGCAATGTCACGATGACGCCACACGACTTATGCGCTAAGCGTGCGCTAAATGTGATGTGGACATATGCAGCGAGTCGGAGGCCCGTGTCATGTGCTGGCGCCACCGCAGTGTATACACGGTATAGCGTGGCGGAACTTGCACAAATCTCGCTCTTGTAACGGTGGATCGTTTGCCTGTTTAGAAGAAATTGCGGACGCACGTTTGTTAAGCACTCTGACCGCTGTCGAAACGTCGATGTTTAAATCTCCCTGATGTCGGTGTGAGAATGCCCCTACTAACACTTCTACTGAAATGACATAACCACTATCGTCACCGGGATGTGTGCATGTGTCAGCTCCCTCCCCAAGAGGGATCCAGGGATCTCCAGATCCCTCTATGATTCCTGCCATATACGTATATAGTCCAAATTCACACTTCTTACAGCCGACACCGCTGTGAGTTCGTCATTCCGTCTTTCTAACTTATCTAAAAAATAATTATTGCCTTTTCTTCGTCATGTTCGTCACCATTCTCTCAATCTCCGAGCCCAAAATATCTCCTCTGCAAGGATGAGATTTCAATTCAACTCAATTTTAGTCAAATCTTAAAACATAATATAAAAAACAAAATATACTTCATAAACAATTAATCTAAGGTATCTCCAGAGAGCCGATAGTTTGTAATCTGAGATGATCTTTTTGACCTTCAATATATAATTCAATCCAGACTGGTTTATTTACCCTACCGGTAGATTGACGTGTATTACAGTCCTAATATTAGAACATGATTTGAAAACTGTTGGATGATGTAATTAACCAAGACAAGAAGATGGCGACATTTTTAAGGACACACTGAAGGATATCGGACATGATGAGAAAAGTGTTGCATGGCTTTCGTGTACATGAATTTTCTATCACAAATATGTTTCTCTACCGCAGAATAATCTCCATATTCCTATGAAGATTTACACACATCATGTGCATGGTTTACATTTAGTAGACAGTGAAAGCACGTAAACGTTATTGTGCCTTTCGAAAAATAAAGAAAATCGTTGATCTTATATTTTTTTTACAAATATAATACAAACAATAATCATTGAAAATATGCTCTGCTAAAATGGTATAAATGGGTTGCGCTGTGACGAAAAAAAGGTGACAATCGGTTTGAGTCCTTTTCTTTCCACGAAATCCACCTCATACCCGGGGTCTGCAAATAATCAAAATAATCGAATTAAACTCAGAAGCAGAAACTCAAACTCAGAAGGAGATGACAATATATCGACAGACGTCGAGAATTCAATTTCAAAAACGCTTCCCCCCCCCCCACACACACACACCATACCATCACCATCGTGATCAAGACGAGGCAGGAGAACATCTTATTTTGTATATCTGCTATCACTGACCCTCCTCCACACCGACTGAAATATCATGACGTCATTCCCTCCATCCCTGCCCATACATCATCAAATCAAATGCTCGTTGCTCGTGTCCCCTAATCTCAAAGAACAACAGCCAGGGCTATATTCATCGCATTCGATCATCGAAGTGGACAGCGCACCTTCCCGCTCAAGTCTCCTCCTTTCTTCTCCATCTTGAGCAAGCAGAGGGATGCAATGATCGAGAGGAAGGTAATTGAATCGTTCTTCGGTTGAACAACCTTTATTCAGTCCCCAGGACATCTGCCACTTTACACGTGTCACGAAATAATAAACGCTACAAGGTATGTCTGGAAAATCTTTAAAATAACATTAACGAAATGAATAACAGTGCATATTTCCTAGCATATAGGCCTACGATATCGGCGGCATGTCATGTACAACATCGCTGAGCGTGTGTAGATAGGTTTTGCCTGCAGGCAAGCTTTCTCTCGCACAAAACCGTCAATCTTAGAAATTTCCCGCACCCAGCAATTAAGGAGAAGTTGTTTTCTCTCACAGTAGAGAGACTAGTTCACAATACCTAGGCCTGTACGCCGTCATTGAGAAATATACTGAGCTGGCCGCCTCTGCCGCAGATATATTGGGAAAACTTGACCACCGTTGACCGTGTGCACCATCATGATTTTAATGCGCGATTTCACGGCTTGTGCCTAAGATTTGTTACTACGTGTATCTAGAGATTTTCCGCCATGTGTCCTTTAAACACCATATATGCTTATCTCATTCTGCCCCTGTAATACAATCTAACACAACTTGTCGACAGTTTTCATTCCCTTCAACCGATCCGCCAAATCTCGACCAGTTCGTTTGTGCGTGCGTAAATCTGCCGCCGCTTTTCCCTGATTCGCCTCCCAGCGACGTGCGCCACCTGCCCCGACAAGAATATCTCCCGCCAATTTGAATCCGAAAAACTTACATATTAGGCCTGTTACAACCGGTACCGTCGCAGCGACACATAATGACACACCAAGGCAAAATGTGGTACATGTACTAGAGCGTTTGGTACGAAATCACGACTGATGGTAGAACAAGGGATGTGTTTTCAGACACTGAAGAAAATGCTGCAGAAACCTTCTTGTTATCCACTTTAGAAAAACAGGATACTAGTGCCATTCTCATTGGGCTGAAAATATCTCGAAGTTAGAAAAATCTCAAAGTTAGCGGACAGGGACAATAGGACCATTCAGCTTTTGGTACGGTTGCTAGGCAACTTTCACCGTATCTTCGCGATTTTTTAAGTCCAATGAGAATGGCATTACTATTGATGTTGGTACATTAAATCCACGGTGAAATCAGTAAACTAATTGCATTATGAAAGTTCACTAACCTTCCAATTTGCCAACCAACATCAATAGTATATGTATAAAGTGAATGACTAGAAATGTTCTGCAGCTCCTCGAAGAAATATCGAACGTCAATCGTAATTTCGTAACAAACACTCTAGTACCACTTTATGCGTTGCGGTGACATTCCCGGTGGTATCAGAGCCTGCAGCGAGTGATGGAAGTAGCCGTCTTCGTAATGTATTCACAACTTTATCTCTCATTGCGAAGTAACGCGTTATGGCATTGACCTGTATAGTTCTGTTTCAATTGATGGAATGCATTCTGAATGTATTAGTTGTTGCTACCCGGGCAAACCTCGGACAAGCTTTGGTGTTACCATTATTAATAATGTATTGTTTAAAAGACGTGAGTAGTATTTGCACACGTAACGCCAATGGGATATTGCAATGGTCAACATGAGTAATACTGTATATGTACCACGCTAAAGGGTCTATCCCTCCCTAATGTGAAAATATGATAGAGAAATAGGTAATGTGCTAACCGGCTAACTGATGCAGTATAACCAAATCTTCTATCTTTCCAAGTTTTTCCCCACCACCCACCCACCCCCACTCCACTCTCAGCCTACAAGCACATTTATTTGTCCTACCTCCCCCCCCCCCCCCCCCCAATTAAAACAAAAGAAAAGAATCATTATGAATCATTGATATCTATGATACATTTGATTTACTCTATGACCATCATAATGATGATATAATAACCAATGTTTCTTCGTAAAGCGTATTACCTCAATGGATATATTTTACTGCCCTGAAAGAGCTTGTTAGTGGTGTGTTTTACATAATGCATGAACAAGTGAATTTTCAATCTTGATTTGACGTTTTCTAGGGATGTGGCTTTCCGTAATAGATGGGTTACGCGAAGAAATAAGCGGTCTCTGAGTGTACCTTTGGTTTTATATGGGGGTATTTGCAAGAGGAATGTGTCCCTGTGTGCTACGTAGCTGACGGAAGGGCCCGTAAAAAGTACGATTTGTCACCGGATAATGATAATCATAATAACAACTTATATACGAGAGCTATTTATATCAAAGCGCTAAACATATATCAGTTGAGCAAAATACGGTGAGAGAACAAACATAATGTAACAAAACAGAGTCTTAGAAATGTACAATATGATAAACAAAGTTGACTATGCCTTTTCCATTAGATGAGTTTTGAATTTTTACCCAAAGTGATATTACTAATAAATACTATTTAAAAAATAGCAAAACTTTCGGTGACACTATTTTGTTGTAATCTTTCTTTCTTCCACTTTTAAGGTGAAGAAAGGAAAAGAAAGACTGAAAAGAGAAGAGATACACAAGACTATTAAGCTTTCAACCGGAAATAATGGGATGAAATGAAAGTACAAGAAGACGGTGTTGATGAGAGTTGTGAACTAATCACAAAGTAGTTTTACATATTAAAAGAAGAAAGAAAGGAGAAAGGCAAAGTGTGGAGAAGTTATGGTAAGTTAATGAAACTAAAGCGAAGAATCTTTCCACTCTTTTTTTTTCCTTTCTTCACCATATGTGGGTCAAAGTGGGTCAAATATCCCAAAGAATACAACTACATGGTGTTACCGAAAGTTTTCCTTTCATTTAAAGAACATTGAAAGTAATATAAGTTATGGAACGAGTGGAGGCTGGAAGAGAATTTCATAAACATGGGGCAGAGCATGAAAAGGACCGCTTATGTATGCTTTATTACATACTGTTAGGTTGTGGAATTGAAATGAATATTTTCTTAAGTGGTGTTATAGCTAACATTGTGTAAAAAAATTACCTTGCCCCCTTTAGAAATTACTTCTTCTATATTCTATGTTGAAAATGGTAGGAGAGTGTCGCCTTTCTTTCCTTTTCAACAAGATCCACATTCTGTAAATATTATATACAGATATACACATTCACAGCTTCGTGAAGGAAAGCAATAAATATCAATAGTCTGCGCAACGATTGGAGTGATCGCACGATCGCCGAGGATTGCCAGCCCCGGAGAACGCGCTTTTCAGTCGTGCGCTGTCTACACGAATTCGGTCCGATTATTGCGTCTAGAAGCTAGACCACTCTGATATCTAAGATGTCGTCAATGGGGTTGCTTTTGTTCTCCCCCGGCACAACCGTATCCCGCAAAACTATGACAAGATTTTTTGAACACAGTTTAAATATGCATTTTTTTTTTTGGAGCAATTAATACAAATATGAGTTTTTACTAATTTTTCGAGCCTGTTTTGTAATAATGACAGACCACCTATACAAAATTCTAACAAAATTATGAGGTGATCTGTCAATAATGGCAGAATAATATCTAATGCCTACAAGTATGTTTATTTTTCTTTCTTTTTCATGCGTTTTTTTTTTTTTTTTTTTGGGGGGGGATGGTGGGGGGGGGGGGACTTTTTAAAATCGATTTTAATTCGTTGTTTTCCATATATTACTAATTGGAGGTCAAACAAGTAAAATTTACTAAAATGTATACCGTACAATCAAAATATAGGCCTTCGACCAATAACGTATTTAGAGGTAAAATGCGCACTCATCCTTATTTTTTGCCGATTGTTGACAAAAATAATAACGAAAACAAAACTCAGTAATTAGCAGGAAACTATAGTAATCAATTCCTAATTAGAAATTGGTAGCAAAGTCAAGTAAAAATCGTGTCTGAAATTATATAGACTGTACGCAGAATCGTGTGATAACAAAAAATAATAAAAAGAAAGTACATTATTGAATTAAAGTAATCCTATAAGGTTAAGCCCAATTAAAAGGTTTACTGACAAGTTTTGATTTGGAAGCTAACCCTCAAAGTTGTTTCAGTCGGAGTGCAGTACACGAGATAGTAAATATACATGAATAAGTTACATGATTTAGAACGTCAGTTACTTTCTGCGTATGCATAATCGGCCCGTCAAGAGAGCAGATGTTGGTACATACAGGGATGTACGAATCAAGCGTGGACCAAGCTGACACAGTGTGATTATACTGTGTATAGAGTCATGTACTCAAAATTGTCCATGTGAAGAGGTTTGTTAATAATTTTGAACGATTGGAAGTGTTCTTCAGAAGACTGAAAAGAATAAGACACTACAATCAGATTTGAACAAATGAAACAAGAAAAATAACAAGGACCACTGTTATGCTTTCATTGTTAACACAGTTTATTCCAGTCAGGTGCATCCGCCTTGCTTACATTCATTTTTGATATAATATATACTCTCGTCTCGGAAACAATATACAATCATTGCACATGCATACAAAGATACCATGATCCCATCAGGGTACACTCTTTCACTCTCAGTACTGGGTTAACATCTGACTGATGAAAATAAAAAGTAATGCCTACTCTGTGGCAGAGGCATACAAACATTGCAACACTGGAAGATTGACGAACTGGGTACGTAACATTGTTTGGCATTGCAATCGGTCACATCTCAAACATTTAGTGTAAGCTTTTAGACATTTGCACATGATAAATAAGACGGCTAAATTTTTATGCTTACAATTTTGTGATTTGATAGTGCTCCAAAAATTAGTTAAATTAGTCAACACATCCATAATCAGATTTAAATCGCCATATTGAATGACATTGGGTTTTTGCATATTTTTCTAAACATAAGTGAATACACAGACACCATACAGCATAGACACAATGTTGCACGTTGGCGAGGCATTCACTCATAGCCATTCACTCTCCATAGTATGGCCAGGAAATTTAAGTCACATTTTCTCAGGCTAGAATTACACCTCTTGAGGAAATTGGCAGAAACCCCATTGATTTAAACAAAATCTGAAATCTAATGATACATCTATTACAAATAAATGATGACTGGTACCAGATTAAAACACAAAATTGCATCCTCTAAAAATAACGCTTCTCAACTTATTCAAATATGTAAATTTCACTCAAAGCGAGACTTTTTTTATATAACTCATAGTTTTCGTAACATCCAGTATTTCAAAATAATTCTTCAATCATGATGAAAACGATGAGGTGTACAATGCAGCCTTTCAATAAATAATCCACTCCCAGGACAACTTGGGGTTTGTACCTTGTGCGAGCCCCATACCCTATAACCCTTGCCACAGCAAGTAAACCGCTTGCTCAACAGATCATACTCAAAACGGTTCTTCTTCTCTTTATAACACAACCATTTCTAATCAGCCTGATAACATAGGATACATACACGCATACCTGTATTCTTGAAATGATACTTGATAGTGAATCAAATGAATGACAATCCATTCAAGATGTTCTGTCATGGAAATCAACTTGAATGACTCAGAATTATTATACATGTACAATACTATTTCCTTCAATCACAGGGCAGTCAACATTCCAAGGCAGGAATCAAGAATGTTGTTAAGACAAATTCAGCAAACTTGGCATATCTTGTGTTCCTTTGCACTTCATGACATGGGAGTGAAAGGGGCACATACACATGGGGGGTTAAAAGACACAACAAATGAATCATTTCTCCACTTTATGATTGGTTGCCAGGTACATGAGTGGCATTCTTTTCAACCTTCTCCCGCCTTGGTGATACCAAGGCAAACCATTCCTACTCCTCCTGTCTGTGGCAGACAAAACAGGTTGTTGGGTATCACAATATCAGAACAGCAATCTTGGAACATCAAGAGGCTAACCCAATGACAATGTAGACATACAGTACAGGTGAATACAATCATGTGAACACACACCATTAGCCCTCTGTGTACCAGACAAACTGCTGCCATATTATGTGTATGTGAAAAACATCAGACATGGCACACATAAAGTTAACACATGGACGCTATGACGGCATCTTTGGCAAGATCTCTTTTACAGCATAGAGTACAGACACACCACATGGTAAATAACTCACTGTTGTATACATTTCTATCTATAACTCTATGTTCATATCAACTTCAACAAAAACTACTTAAAGACAGCCCGTCCCTTTTTCAGATCACCACAAAACCATCGAAACATTGGCAAAACATATAGAGAAGTGTTAGCAAGCTGTATATTCATAATTTGAAACTGATACATAGTGTAAAATTCAAATAATGCACATAAACAACATCTGATTAATAGTCTTTACCTCAGGCTCTTAGCAGTTTGTGTTGAAATATCTGCTTTATTGATTAATCTGTTTATTAAATTATAACACGCATAATGAAAAAAATATTCTATAGAAGAAATCATTTCCAAAGTTTGGTAATTGCTAATAAAATTAGGACTTCACACATGCATAATAACCACATAGAGACTGTAACAAAGACTAATACTTTTTTCGTAGTACGAAAAAAGTCGGTTTGAAATTTAACGGCTGAAATTTTTACACATACAGAAAGCTTCAACATGCTATATTCTTAGAAATGGTCTTGAATCGCACTTTCTTCAATTTACGATCGTGATAGACGATTTCAAATTTTAAGCTTGCAAAAGGGGCGGACAATCTTTAACAGAACCGACGATCATGTGCAGGCTTTTCCTTATTTTCTACTAAGGATATAATTGACTGCAGCCCTACAAATGAAAGGGTAGAAAAGGATGTTTTTGTGTTTGGCTTAACACACAAACAACACACACACACACACACATTCACACACACATACACACACACACACACACACAGGTACATTCACAAACACACACAAAATTGTCGCCATACGCGTACAGTTCATAAACCAAACGTACACGAGCACATACTCAACACATATGTACATAAACACATCACTGATGATCATGATGTTCATTTCCCATGTCGTTATTTATCATTCTACATCGAGGCCTCGTGTCGCTACCAAAATGTGTAATTGCTTTTCGATTAGTGTTTGTTGGATGTTATTTTTCTGTGGTCGGGAAGTTCATTTCATGGAGATGGAGTGGTAGCATCTGGAGCGAAATAGTGCCGCCACACTATGTTTTATTATGGGCGTTTATCATATACCATGGACAATCGCACATTCAATATGCATGATTAAAAACACTGGAGTGAAACGATGGAGAGAGAGAGAGAGAGTGTAATTATTTGTACATCAAAAGAGTTTTTCCGCCTTATAATATATTTCTGTAAGAGAACTGTCTACGTCACTTACGCCCACGCAGAGATTCTGGCCAGCAGCGAAGGTAGGCATTCTGCCATGATTCTAAAAGATCCTTAGGATTGGATAGGTATCACAAAAACTTATAAAGTATCTAATGACCAGGATAATAATATTGTAAACTGCTTAGAGATGATACTTATTCCTATTAAGCACGATATACAAATTGTGAATTATTATCATCAACAGACTCGATATGACTTGGGAGATCAATGAAAAACATAGGGTCAAAAAAACAAAGAAATTCAAAAAACAATAAAATACATAAGAAAAACTTTGATATTGCCATTTTTTAAAATCCTAATTTGATAATAATCCTAAGAAGAGTGTGTGGACTGAAATCTAGGAGTTTTGGGGCTATATTTAAAGATTTACAATCAAATTATGATTTCATGCATTTAATTAGCATAATTAATTAATTTTAAAAAAAAATGAATAATTTTGGTGCAATCGACAATTGAATTGTGGAGATTATGTCATCGGTGATGTATGTGCCAATTTTCATCGCGATCGCGCGATCAACGGTTGAGATCTTAGGGGGGGGGGCTGTTTTTGCCCCCCTCCCCCCCGGGCTATGTGATTTCAAAATAGCCCGGGTTATATAGGGTTAAGTGAGGTTAAGAGGGGAGAAAGGGATGCCCATGAATACCAATAGTACATTGTTACTCACTTCCACCTACAATCTGGGATATAGATTGCAGGGATTAAGCTCCAGAGATTAAGCACCAGAGATTAGGCTCTCAAGATAAGGATTTGGAAATTGTGATTAAAATTCAGGTTGGGGCTGGAGTTGAGTGAAGGGAAGATCAGGGTATTTTGATATTGTGCTATTTATACAAAATGGGACTTTGACCACATTGCAGAAAGCCCCCAGAAGCACTTTCCCTGCTTCCTGCCATTTCTACTACAGGTTATGCAAGTTTGGGGGGAGCGAAGGGTTGGGGCTCAAGTTACGTCCTGGTTGTGCTTTAAGAGCAAAATGGGAATTAATCCACTTGGAAGTTAGACCACAAAGTAGTTAGACTAAATTGGACATGATGAAATGGCCCAAGCCTCCAATCACTTGCCCTTTTTCCCCGCCCTTCATAGTTGGTCTATTTTTAGAAAAGAGGAAGGGTTACGTAAGGTTAAGGAGAGCAAAGGGTTGGGGATCAAGTAACGTCACGGTTGTGCTTTAAAAGCAAAATTGGAAGTAGACCAAACCAGATAGGATGACATGGCCCAAGCCTCCAATCACTTGCCCTTTTTTCTGCCCTTCCTGGTTGGTCTGCTATCCAGTGCAGGGGAGGCCCCAATAGTGATCTGGCCATCTTGGATCTCCTGCCTCGTAGACTCTGGCGTCTTGTTGAGAGTCTCCTGGGCCTCCAGGAAGAACATCAGGTCTCGGATCTGCTCCTTCAGCTCCAGGATCTCCTGCAGGAGCCAGGAGCAGCAAACAGACAGGTTTAAACTTAATGGAAACCCTTCTGGAGCTAGCAGAAACGTGAGCTTAGCAAAATGAAATCTCCACTTATAGCAAAACCATACAACTGTGATTTACCAAAATAAATACCCTTTTTCAACCATCTTTTGTAGAGTTGGAGAGACATGTCACTGTTTGCATTCCATTGGTATGCCCCCTACCACCCTACACAAGCACTGAATTACAAGTGCGGTTACAATCCTAATCATTCACAATTATATTTCATCACATGCCTCCAAAACTGGCCGTGTGCCTTCTCATCATGACACATGAGTTGATTGCACTGACATATCTTTAGAAAAATAGCAGTATGATTATTCAAAAGATTCATTCATGTGATCAAAGAAGGATAGGGCCAACGATCACTGCAAAATTGTATTGCTGTGATAATAGGTCCAGTCATTGAACACTACTGCACATGCTCTTTGATTCTTTCTCAAATATCCATTCTGAGAAAAGATATAATTTGGAACAAAATGTCAAAGTTCGCAATTTGACCTTTCACCATGATCATATCTTGCCAAAAATTTAAGGAAATAATTTTTCTGTCATACATCATCTGTGAATCAAGATTTCTAAGATTCTGTCAAACATAGATGTAAGATAATCTGGATAGTAAGACAGAGAAGCAGTCAGGAAACATATTGCTTCCGACATCATTGGGGCATAGATACCAATCCACCTTACTGTCTGAGCTATAAGAGAACCTGACTGTTCGTGCCCTACTCACAGCTGATTTCTGCTTGCTCTCTGCCTCGAGTCTCTTGTCCAAGTCTGTCACTTTGTTCTGCCACGCTGACTGGTTCTCTCTCAGACACTTGTTCATCTGTCATCAAATAAGCAAAGGCACTTAAAGGGCACATACTGTACTGGGAAGGCAAAAAAACCTTCAAAATGTAATTGCTAGCAATCTTCTTGCCAATGGTCTTAAATTTGTTATTTGCCCTCAAATAATCTATATTCGGAGTAATGAGTGATTAAATCACAAATCCTCAAAATGTTCGGCCCGAACATTTTGAGGATTTAATCATTAATCATTAATTACTCCATATGTTGATCATTTGAGGGCAAATAACTTTCAGCAAGCTTCTAAAATAGACAATACATGAATTTAAGACCATTGGCAAGAAGATTGCTAGCAATTTCACTTTGATGGCTTTTTTGCCTTCCCAGTACAGTATATGCCCTATAAGCATGTACACACGCTAGAAGAAAAATCTTGAAATAACATGAAATCAATCTCCTGCTTTTTATCCCTTTCTGCCCCTTTTCCATTAAGTACAATTGCTTTTTCTTTGGTTTTGATTGTGGATTTTTGCTTAGGGATCATCTCTCTATACCATCCACCATTGTATAAATGTGTACTTAATATGTTTATACCTTTTCATATTAAAATTTTCATACCAAGCATGCATCTTTGTATACAAGGGGGAGAATAACTTGAATTCACTTCAATTCAATTTACATTCCATGTCAGTCACAGGTCACAGTCACGCTCACAGTCACAGCCACAGTCAGCCGCAGTCGCAGTTACAGTCAGTCACAGTCACAGTCACAGTCACCGTCACAGTCAGTCACAGTCACAGTCACAGTGACAGTCAGTCACAGTCACAGTCACGCTCACAGCCACAGTCAGCTGCAGTCGCAGTTACAGTCAGTTACAGACGCAGATGCAGTCAGCCGCAGTCACAGTCAGTCACAGTCACAGTCACAGCCACAGTCAGTCACAGTCAGTCATAGTCACAGCCACAGTCACAGTCAGTCACAGTCACAGTCACAGTCAGTAACAGTCACAGTCACAGCCACAGTCAATCATAGTCACAGTCACAGTCAAAGTCAAAGTCACAGTCACAGTCACAGTCAGTCACAGTCAGTCACAGTCACAGTCACAGGTAGTCACAGTCACAGTCACAGTCACAGTCAGTCACAGTCAGTCACAGTCACAATCACAGTCACAGTCACAGTCAGTCACAGTCACATTCTCTGTTAACTCTCTCACCTCTGTCTCCTCTGACAGCTGGCTCAGCACCTTGCCCAGCTTCTCAGCGAGGAAGACGTTCTTCTTGTCGGTCAGCTGTCTCTCTCGCAAGGCCTTCTGAGCGTCTCTCTCCATGCGGTCTCGCTCCTCCATCAGCTTCCTCGACCGAACCTCAATCTCAGACACCTGGGGGGGGGGGGGGGGA
Organism: Arbacia lixula; assembly: GCA_963669155.1. Classification (NCBI taxonomy): domain Eukaryota; kingdom Metazoa; phylum Echinodermata; class Echinoidea; order Arbacioida; family Arbaciidae; genus Arbacia; species Arbacia lixula. The sequence continues at coordinate 28,206,167 of OZ022583.1, read as the reverse complement.
AGAACAGTCCTAGTAGGAAAGCTACAATCTACAGTCCATATTTAGTTTATATTATAGTATTCTATTTCTTTTCTTTTTTTTTTCTTTTCTCTCCTTTTCAATTCCATTTTCTTCTTCACCCCATGACATGAGTATCCAGAAAGCACTCCCATTAGGTTTGCTATATGTTCATACTCTATCACCATGGAAACCTACAAAGAATGTAAGTACATGTCAGTCATACCTGAGCCAAGGCATCTGCTTCTATTCTGGTCATCTTCTCTTCGTAGTACAGCCTCTGTGATTCCAGTTGGCTGTTCAGCAGGTAGGTGTACTGTGACAGATAAAGAGAAAACATCCTTTCATGACTTAGGTGCGTGTTGTGAGCAGAAGAGTGTATCACATCCTTTAAAATCACTTTTTAAGGGGATGTGCATCTAGATATTGTCCCCTACCTTAAATGAAGGGCATGAAAGGGCATCAAACTGCTCTTCGCACTTCCCCTCTCCGCTTGTCATCTCTATATCCCTCCCTCCCTCCCTCCATCCATCCCTCCCTCCCTCCCTCCATCCATCCATCTATCCATTCATCTATCCATTCATCTATCCATTCATCCCTCCTTCCCTCCCTCCCTCCCTCCCTTTATCCATCCATCTATCCATTCATCTATCCATTCATCCCTCCTTCCCTCCCTCCCTCCCTCCCTCCCATCCATCTATCCATCCATCCATTCATCCCTCCTTCCCTCCCTCCCTCCCTCCCTCCCATCCATCTATCCATCCATCCATTCATCCCTCCCTCCCTCCCTCCAACCATCCATCTATCCATCCATCCATCCATTCATCCATTCATCCATCCATCATCCATCTATCCATCCACCATCCATCTACCATCCACCCATCCATCCATCCATCCATCCATCTATCCATCCATCCATCTATCCATCTATCCATCCATCTATCTTTCTATCCATCTCCTACCTCAAGTGTTAGGGCATCAAATTTTTCCTCGCACTCTCCCTCTCCTCCCGTCCTCTCCCAGGATACAGGCTTGCCGTCTCCTTTGCTCTGCACCAGACGATGCACATAGTTATCTGAAGCAGAACACAAACAGGATGACACCCATTCAGGCTACTAGATGCACATACACAAGAATGAAATATCAATTTATATCACCATCTTCATCATCATTATAGAAAATATTTGTAATAGTCTTTTATTTAGTTGCCTAGCGACTCACCCCCTGCATAGTCCCAGACACGCTGCTTGCCTAGCTGCATGGCATAGGTATGCTGTGTGTCCTCAAAGTGGTGGTATGCATGTGCCTCCACGTATCGCCCACAGCCAATGTGCCCACAGATTAAGCAGATCCACAGACTCTGCAAGGGGTAAGAGGGAGAAGGGCATGGGGGTAAGAGAGGTGGGAGCTCTTGATGGAGGTATGCAGCCCTTAAACAAGACCTCTCCACACAAGACCTACTCCTCACAATGGCTGGATAGAAGACTGAGCCAGCGAGCATTGCAGCCGCATGGGCCGATTCTGATAGGATGTTCAATGGTGCCCCTAGTATAGAACATGCCATTGAACCCAAAGGTGAAAATTTGGTGGAGTGAACAGATACATAAAATGGAAAGCTAATTCTCCCTATCGCATATAGCTCTCCGAATCTGAACGTGTGTGGCGCTCTAATTTTTTTACCTTTAATTCTTGGGATATGAACTTCCGGTCCACGAACATTCGGCAATCCCGTACATTAATAAGGGACCAGGGTATCCAACTAATTTTATGAATATTAACCCTAAACCTAACCCTGACCTTAACACTAACCCTAAACCTTATTCTAAACCTAACCCTGACCTTAACCACAACCCTACACAAAATTTTCACTGCTTAATTCATTAAAAAAAAGTGATTTCTTGGTCACTTTCTGCCGACAACCAGCTCTTACCGGAAGTATACGTCCCAAGAATAATCGATCAGATATCGGTATCGTGAGGTGATATCGCTTGATATCGGCTATATGCGATAGGGAGAATTAAACCACGAACATTTCAAAACTGATGGTGCAATAGGAAAGATGGATGGGAAATGTAATCTTGATGCTTCTCACACGAGATGCCTAGATGCAAATCACATCAGGCGTAGTTCTTAAATCGTTGTATTCGCTGGCTTGCCATGTCTCTATACCTGAGAAGTGAATTAAAATTAAAGTGAAATACAGTACACCTCTGATTTGGAAACACTTGTCGCATGAACGAATTTTGATAGCAATGTTTTTGATAAAAAAATTGAACCAAGACTAGAGAGAAATTTGTGCAATCATTTTTTTGTGTGCAGATTTTTACCAGGCATATTCTCTTTTGAGTGGCCATACTATGTTAATCTATAATATATATTGGACAGAAGATTGCCTTCTTACCTCCTGGGCCCCGCACTGGAAACACTTGTTATCCACTGATGGTTCTGGAGTCTGGTTGTACCGGCAGACCGGGCAGCTGTGCAGGGACAACAACAAAAATAAAGGGGAATGATTGAAGTATAAGGCATGAGGTCATAACGGGTACTGTTTCAAAATGAACATATAGCACATGCACATCAGGTACATTCTATATTAAATGTCAATCATAAGGAAAATACAAGAGACATCATCCTCACCTTGTGTCTCCCCACTTGGTATGCACAGGACACTATCATTTCTTATTTCAATCTTAAGAAGACTACAAGACGCGCGTTTCTTCTCACCTTGAGTCTCCCTACTTGGTGAGGCAGCTGCCATGGAATGTATGGTTTCACAGAATGGTCAAATCACCTTCCAAGTCTTATTTCAATCTTAAGAAGACTACAAGACGTGTGTTTTTTCTCACTTTGTGTCTCCCCACTTGGTGAGGCAGCTACCATGGAATGTATGGTTACATAGAATGGTCAGAATGCCTTCCACCGAGTCCTCCATCCTCTCCAGACAGATGTTACATGTCGGTAACTCAGTCAGGCCTGGAGTGGCAAGACTAGCTCCCTGTTCAATCAATGAATGAGCCAATTTGAAAATAAATTTTAGGCATACATATAATACAAAAGATAGTAAATGGTTGAAAAACAAGTCAGAAGAAGACATCTTGTAACCAGAGGGAATTGAACCTACATCTACTGCTTACTAGGCAATTTACCATCAGGCTATTTTGGGTTGACAGAAAAGACACAAAAACATATTCACAAATAATTCCAAATGTGATTAATTCTGACTTATTAATATTCAGTAGTCTGATATAAGGACAATTCAATTACATCTTATTGAAAGGGCTCTCTGGCGCAATTTCAATTTGAAAATGAATTTTAGGCAAACACCCAGTAATAAAGAAAGCATGCTCCATCCTGTAAATCTATTTTAAAAAACAAGTCAGAAGAAAAAATTAGTCATCACTTAAGTACAGTAAAGACACTTGAAAAAGCACAACAATGTTTAAATGCATTGGATTTCTGTGTTCAAAAACAATGTTTAATTGTATGGATTTCGGAGTTAAAAAATTTCAATGTCTATCTAAGAAAAACTCTTCTCTGTTTTCCTCCTCCTCCTCACCTTTTCCTCTTTATTTTCCTTGTACATTCACTGTTCTACAAAGAAATCATTTTAAGTTACACAACACAGTGGACTGAATGATCAGCAATACAGGTTGAAAATATCAATTTACAACATATATTTTTTACATTGATATTACAGGTTCGAAAAAACAAAATCACCATGGTGACTTACTTCACACGCTTTCATGCATTCGACTCTTGAAACAAAGACCAGGTAACAGACAAACTCATCAAAAGAGTTGTAAGGTTTGCCATTGTACTCCTTGTAAAACTCATCGGCATGGTTCTGCAAAGAAATACAGAGAATCCAATAAGTAGGTTCATGAATCATAATTTTTTTGTGTGTGTGTTTACATGACAGTTGTGCATTTGTATTGTTGATTACTGTTTTCTAAAATAATGAGTGATTATCTCTTCTAAGAATTGTAAATATGTTATATCATTTTAATGGAAATACATTCTGCATAGAGCTCCTGTGCCTCACAGGCTTCAAAATATCTCACTGGAACTGCTCCAACACAAGGTCACTTTTATCATTCCATCACAACCATCATCACATGTACAACTGAAGACATATTCATGAAACCATACAATCATAGCTAGTTTTAAAAAATGCACTTTAGCAACTGACTAGGCTCAGTAAGATTTTAAAAATATGTCCCCTGTCTTTTCAAACTGTAGAGATTATCTTACATATGAAATGGGAATGATGATTGTTAGCAAGGCAATCCATAAATCCACATTTTGCTATGTAAGAGGCCAAATTAAACCGTTAGTGAGCAAGACAAAATGTTCCTACAGTATGTGATTGGTGTGTATCACCAGCACTTGTAAAAAAAAAAAATCACTGGTGCACAAAGTCTTAAGACCCTATGGGTCATCTTGGTCTATATGTTACCTGGCTCCTGAACTTGATGAGAGTCATGTACTGGTTGGGGTTGGAGTCCCTGATGATGCGCACATGCTCAATGCCCTCAGCTAGAGGAGAGAAGAACTGCAGCAAGTCATGGCAGATCAGAGTTGCTGGCACAGCAAGAGCACAGATCATATCGCTACGGAGAACTCCATCATCTAGGGAAGTCATTTGACTGGAAGGATCAAGAATGAGAAGATGACATGATGATAAATGGTCTGGTCTCAAAAATAGATGATGAATGAAAAATGAGTGTATGAGAAGATAAAGACACAACTGGAATAATGTACACTGTATGACAGATGGAAATGAAGGCACAACCATGGCCGCCTGATGTCACTATGGTAACCAACATCCTCCAGGGACAACATTAACATTCAGAAGATGAAAAGAAAATGGAATGTGGGGAGTACAAAGGAAGGTTCGAAGGAGAGAACTGGAACAATTCATGAAAGATAAGGAAAACTACTTTTGGCCCAAAATCCTATAGGACAGAAAACATCTCATGAACAGACCTTTCTAAGATTCCAAAATCCACTGCTTGCTTCCATAACTTCGAGGCCAATAAATTTTCATACAAACTTTCATTCACGAACAAGCAAGGTCACACTGACATACTTTACTAAATACATTCAACATACTACAGTAATCATAACAGCAGTCCGATGATTGCTGAAGATCAGACAAAGCTGAACTTACTTTTCTTTGAATAGATGCACTGTTCCTTTAGTAATGTCAACCACTGGGTTGCCAGAGAAAAAGGGTATTCTCCTTCTCAATGATGTCACAGGACTTTTACTGGATCTACCCCCCTCACTGGCCTCTGATAAGACAGTCGTTGGACTAGCTGCGGATATCCTTCGATGATCGGTGGCTGCTACTGACCTCTGATGTTTTGTTGGTTCTTTAATTGATATCTCGTGCTTTACATCCGACTGTTCCTCCTTGTGATTTTGGCTCGGTGACTTGGCACCTTTAAGGTCATGATTGTTAACAGATTCATCACCATGGTTATCACATATTGTCTCACTCACTGCATCACTGCACATGGCCTTGTCCTCATTAGTCTCCACAGAAGGCTTAGCCATGTCTTTTTCATCCTCCCTCTCATGGGGGTTTGTTGTATCAGAGGAAGCATCTGCCTTGTTCTGTGTGCGCTCTTTGTGAGTAGGCACCTGCTCGTCTTGACTGGCCTCATCCCGAGGAGTATTGGGCAGGCGACTCGGGGGATTGGGCTGACCACGTGGACTGGGCTGACCGGAGGAATGGGACCTATCCTTGGCCTTCCTCCCTGCCAGGGCACCGGCATAGCTCTGCTTTGGCTCCTGGTGGTCCTCTGTGCACTCATCCACAAACCGCTCTGCAGAAAAAAAAAACCCATCAATAAATACACATTATCTGATCACCATATTACATATAAGAAAAATGACCATGCACACCTAGCTTCTCTACTATATCTGAGACAAATAACTCCCATACAACACGTCATTAACTCACCTTCCACATTCAATCCATATCTCTTTCTCCTCCCTCTGCTCTACGCTTTACTCTGTGCACCTCTACTAATATTCCTGAAACAATTATCTCCCTAACAGCAGGCTAACATACATCAATCCCTTACCTTCCACATTGTATGTTTCAATCCGTATCTCCTTCTCCTCCCTCAGCCCCTTACACTTCTCTATGGCCTCCTCCACACTCTCTGCCTTGCTCTTAGCTAGGATGGGGTGACTGCGCCCATCTTCATCCACCTTCTCCCACGCTATAGAAGGCTTGTCGTGCAATGCATCATGAGGCTTGACCCCCGGGGTTGGGGGAGGGGAACTCTCTGCCATTCTGTCTGACCACACTGTAGGGAGAAAATCAATTAATTGTCAGGGGGCTGAAATAACAGCTAGACCCACCTTGCCTAATCTTATATAAAACTATTGACAACTTAAAGACAGCCAGTCCCTTTTTCAGATGACCACAAAACCATCGAAACATTGGCAAAACATATGGAGAAGTGTTAGCAAGCTCTATATTCACAATTTGAAACTGATACGTAGTGTAAAATTAAAAGAATGCACGTAAACAACGTCCAATTAATAGTCTTTACCTCAGGCTCTTAGCAGTTTGTGTTGAAATATCTGCTTTATTGATTAATCTGTTTATTAAATTATAAAACGCATTATGAAAAAAATTGTTCTATGGAAGGACTCATCTCCACAGTTTGGTAATTACTCATAAAACTCGGATTTCACACACGCATAATAACCACATAGATACTGTAACAAAGACTAATACTTTTTTCGTAGTACAAAAAAAGTCAGTTTGAAATTTAACGGCTGAAATTTTTTACACATACAGAAAGCTTCAACATAACATGCTATATTCTTAGAAATGGTCTTGAATCACACTTTCTACAATTTACGATCGTGATAGACGATTTTAAATTTTAAGCTTGCAAAAGGGACGGACAATCTTTAATTAATGCTTAAAAATTTTACATTGGTAGCATAAAATTATTATAAACATCTGTGTTTTTATAGGCCTCTAATATAGAGCCCAGTCTCATGACGCATTAATCGGTGTTGATTGTTTCATATGATTCTCATCTCATCAAATGATAAGGCCATATGATTGACATGAGCATGGGTTCATTCCGTCAAGTGCATGCACAGAACAATGGTACATACACACAAAGATGGGGACCAACCACAATTATCAAGAAATAAAGACCCTAGTCCTTTCCTGATGTCAAGTCAAGCATCAAGGAAAGACTCCCCTCCCTAGATAAGACAGGAATAAACGTCTCAATCTAGGCATTTTTTAATTAAAAATACATTTCTGGCCATACCCCCGAATAGAGGGCGTTCAGAAGAGCGAGATGCTATCTCAGGGGATTCCAACATCTACAGAGACTGATTTTTCTGTCTGCCCCTCCCCGGCCTCTGACCAGGCAGAGTCCAATTAGACCGAAAAATCAATCTCTGTAGGACGTTGGATCCACTGAGATTGCATCTGGCTCCTCTGAACGCCCTATCTAGAGACTGAACATTACACCTGTACACTCACTCACACTGTATGGCGATCGATGCCGGTCGCCATTTTTGAATGTGAAAACGCTAATGCAAACTATGCATAAGTAATTTCACGCATGCGCAACATTTTTTCCCCGCTTGTTTGCCGTGTGCTATTTTTTTCGTCGACCCGATTGACGATTTCAATATTTATAGCCAACAACCCGTCGAACAATCTGATTGGTCAATTTTATATCAGTCTAGAGCCTAGAGGAGCCTAAATAATGCGATCAACGGAAAGTAAGTCTTTAATTTTCACCTTTCGATTTTATTCGGGGGAAGTTTAGTTCTAGAATTTATAAATATTGAAGTAGATTTGTTGCATCATAGCTTGAAAGATGTTAGACCGAAAAATCAGTCTCTGTAGGACGTTGGATTATGTGTACCGTCTCTATTCGGGGCATGTCTAAAAATGTAATTGCGATTAAAAGAACTGAAGAATGCCCCGAATGAGACGGTTATTCCTGTCTAGAATCCAAATCAAAATCTTCCTCTGGCACTTCACCAGTCACATAATTGCCAACAATTTTCACAAAAAATAACATTCATTCAGATATCTACAAGCTTAAACAAGAATTTCCATTAGAACTCAATAAATTTGTGTGATTTTCGTGCATAACTTGTATCTGTACTAAACTTGAGCATAAGATGTCATCATCATGAAAACGTTGTTGCAATACTCACGTCTTGCATACGACACTGCTTTGGGAACTGGCGAGTTGTCGTTGATGGAGAGTCGGATAACACACAAAGAAACAGACATTAGGCTGTTGGTATTAATCCCACAAGTACAACCTTAACTTAGCGTTGTTTGTGATCTTTTCTGATAGCCTAAAGCAGTCTTATGAGGTTGATGGAATACAGTTCAGCATACTTGTAACTGTAAGCGGCCACTTCACTCTACTCTTCTTAGCAGGTGCACAGTCTCCATGTTTTTGTTATGGGACGTATACGGCATTCGCTTTGTAATGCTTCCGGTGTACGTACGCGTACAAAGGGTTCATGCGCACGCCGCTAGCTCAGTAGCTGACTATATCTGATGTTCTGGCACGCATGATGTCAATCAACCCCAAAGCATCAATATTGTGTGCCGTTGTTTTATATGATTTCTTAGACTTAAAGTATTTCCCAGCCATTATGTAGGCCGCTTAACGTAATTAAATCCATTTGCCAAGCACATCGAGAACGAATTATTCACCACTGACGTATTATACACTTAGCAGACGACACAGATGCGTACGCGCGTGCTGTCGTCGGAGGGCCAGGCTGCAGTGTATAGGGTATGATGAAATCGTGCGTATGCACAAAGTGGCGCTGGCATGGTCTCATTCTAATACACTGTACAATTTCGACAGCACTTGGTCAGTGCCTGGGCATGCAGGAGAATAGATCAATACTCTCAAGTTTCATTTGAAATAATCACGAAATGACAATGGCAACGGAACAAAGAAAATCATTCCAACATCTCATCTCACCCTCTGGAATTTCACATCTTGTCCGATCATGGTTACAAGAAGATATTCCCAGCTTTGATTTTGGAGGGATAGTCGTGGGCGAGCAGCCCGAGATAGCGGTGCTACTCTGCAAGTCGCCCGGAGTTCTGGCGGGCGTGCCCTTCTTTAACGCGGTGTTCCGCGAGCTTGACTGCGAGGTAGAATGGCAAGCGACCGAGGGAGAACATTTAGAACCCATATTTCGGACAGCTGTAGTGAAAGGCAAAGCAAGAAATATCCTTCTCGGTGAAAGATCGGCCCTGAATTGTCTAGCGAGGGCGAGTGGTGTTGCTACGTTGGCCAGAAAGCTGACAGACATCACCAAGAATGCCAAGTGGGAAGGGCGAGTCGCGGGAACGAGGAAAACCACTCCCGGATTCCGAATGGTGGAGAAGTACGCCCTGTTGGTAGGCGGGGCCGACACCCATAGATACGACCTATCTTCTATGATCATGCTTAAGGATAACCACATATGGTCTGCAGGGAGTATCACGCTGGTAAGATATCTCCCCCAATTTAACATTGTCATCTTTAAAATTACTTTGTCTATATTTCTGTATAGTTATTATGAAGAAAATAGCATTAAATATTATAATTATTGGTGTACGTTGTTGGTACGTTGTTTGTTTGTTTTTTTTAATTTTTTTGTTTTATTTGGGCGGGGGGGGGGGGGTGGTATTGTTAGTCATAGGCGCATCATGAGTATGGCTGATTGATATTTCCGTTATTATTCTTGAATGGATTAGTACAAATATTGTTTGTGTTTTCATTTCTGTTGCTGCTGCACCTCTCTCCCTCTTGTGTCTATTTCTCTTGCAGGCGGTGCGGAATGCTCGGAGGGCTGGGGGTTTCTCTGTCAAGATCGAGGTGGAGTGTCGAAGTCTGGAGGAGGCAAGAGAGGCTGCAGCGGCTGGAGCTGAGGTCGTCATGCTGGATAACTTCACACCAGAGGTATGCTCACATGCAGACTGGGTGGTAGTTTGTTGTAGGTGGTGAAAGAGAAAGGGGAAGGACATATTGAATGAGGGGGGTGCCCAAGAGAGGGGGGAGCAAGGGAAAGAGAGATGGGAGGGAGAGAGAGAGAGAGAGAGAGAGAGAGAGAGAGAGAGAGAGAAGAGAGAGAGAGAGAAGAGAGAGAAAGAGAAAGAGTAGTGAGAAGAGAGAGGGGTGGGTGGGATAATGAGAGGGTAATGCGAGAGGGGGGTAGATTACAGAGGGGGAAGGGGGGTAAGAGAGATGGGAGAGAGAGAGGTGGGTGGGATAGTGAGAGGGGAGAGAGAAAAGGGGTAGAGATGGGGGTAGGATAGTGAAAGGGGGGAGAGATGGGGGTAGATGACAGAGGGGGAAGGGGGGCAAGAGAGATGGGAGAGAGAGGGGTGGGTGGGATAGTGAGAGCTGAGAGAGAAAAGGGGTAGAGATGGGGGGTAGGATAGTGAAAGGGGGGTGAGGGGGGAGGGATGGGGGTAGACGACAGAGGGGGAAGGGGGCAAGAGAGATGAGGAGAGAGAGAGGCAAGAGTGAGAGGGGTAGAGCGAGGGGGGAGGGCAGAGAGAGGAGGGTAGAGAAGGGGGGTTGTGATAAAGGGAGAGGAGAGTTTAACCACCTTTGCCTGTGCTCCTTACCAGGCGGTAGCCTCAGCAGCAGGCCAGCTCAAGGCAGAGTTTCCCCACCTCCTTCTGGAGGCCAGTGGAGGAATCACTGAGGAGTCTCTGTCATCGTTCTGCTGCCCTCACATTGACGTCATCTCAACCAGCAGGCTCACCCAGGGCTACCCTGTCATCGACTTCTCTCTCAAGATCAGCAAGGAGGGCCATGACCCTAGCAATCCCATTGTGGGAAAATAATTCACACAGAAGAATGTTCCAATGTCTTGTGTACGATCAGATTCAGTAGATGGTTTGATCATTATGTATTCAGTCAGCAACAACATACAAGTATTGCAGTTCCTTCAAGTATATGTAAACTCATTTGACAGACATTTGTTTTCTTTCATGATGATAAATTGATAGACCAAAGAGGAAAGACTGTATACATGTATTATGGTGCTGAAAAGGTAGAGTTCTATCAATCATGTACCATAATAAGTGTCATTGAACAAAACTGTACTCTCATTGTATAATGATAATGAGGGGGATAAGTGCCATAGATACATCAAGAGTATGTGTGATGGACTAACTGAAATATTAAGAATGCTATGTGTTATACATGTTATGTTATACATGTATATTGTGCACATTTGTATTTTAGAATTTAATCTAACTTATTTTTTTATGTGAGTCAGATCATTGACATTTTAATTCACTTTGAGTCAGACATGCATACAACCATTATGAAACTGTCACAGCACAATCAGTTATACATGATGTTATCAGTATGCTAATTATGTTGCTCTTGCTGAAATTTACTTTGAGGAAGCTGATACCACTCAATCAATAGAACAACAAAATCCGGAAATCTAGACAAGTCAGAGAGGTAGATGGGTGACATTTTGTGAACTAGAATTAGAAGAGTTGCTGCAGTAAAATTTGATTCTCTCAATATACATCAGAAACATTATTGATGAAGGGAAGATACGTTTCATTATAATTATGTGCAGTGGTGTGTGTAATGGAGAGTCTTCTAGTTCTGTCTAGGTGATCACAGTCATGGATTAATTAAGATATAATTACCAAATAGTAATATCTTCTATTCATGCCAATTTGTTATACATGTAAATTGTTTGGGGGTACTGTAGGTATATGCACAATGCAAACTGTAACTACATAATATACTGTACTAATTGCTGTTCTTTTTGTCTCGCCTGAACGAACTTCGGTAGAGACCTAGTAATCACTTTTCCTGTTAGTCTGTTGGTCTGTTGGTCTGTTAGTCTGTTATTCTGTTAGTCTTTTGGTCTGTTAGTCTGTTGGTATGTTGGTCTGTTGGTCTGTTAGTCTGTAGGTCTGTTGGTCTGTTACAAAAATGTTAAAGTGTTACTTTAACTTGCTCTCATTTCTTTATTTCTACATAAATTGTGATCACACGTGGTACAAATTATCCCTGGGTAATGAAGGATGATGGGGTCAAAGGTCATCTAGGGGTCAAAATGTCAAATGATACAAGGCCATGTGCATCGTTTTTCTCAAAGTTTCCACTTGACTTGCTCTTATTTCTTTATTTCTATCTCAATTGTGATCACACTTGGTACAAATGATCCTTAGGTAATACCACATGTGTCTCTTCATGAGACTGATGGGGTCAAAAGGTTTGAAAAAAATATTTGAAAAAAAAAACTTAGCACTGTTTATCGCTTGCGAAATCAGGCGAGACTCGTGGTTCACGTACCAACTTGTTTGCATATTTTGGGGGTAATTTTTGTACCTTTATTTCACTTCATGTCAACTTGTAAAAGGTGTGGTTCTTATTCAGCTGTGTTGGTGGTAGGAGATGCCATCATTGAATACATGAACTGGAACATGTATGTCTGCCATGCACCAACATAATTTAATTTGTTTAAATGTTCAGTTCTATTGGTGTGTCAGATTATTCAGAGAGCCAACTTTAGATTTTATTTTTTACCTATGTACATTAAAGCTTGCCAAATAAAGATGCATCCTTTATGTAGAGGCCAATATGTATTTGTAGTGAGCATCATTCTGTCATGTCACTAGTTTACAAAAGGACATTCATGAGAATTGACCTGCTCTGTGTGGGTCCAGCCTTAACCAGGGTTATACATAAAGCTCTTAAAGAAGCTTCTGCATCAAGTTGTGAATTTGTGTTTTTATTGTTGTTCAGCAAGGATTGTTTGTAGTTCATATGAAATTTCCCCCATTCATGCAATAATCCTAAAGTTTATTTGAGCTAGAGCAAACACCAAGAGAAGTAGATTGGATAATAATTGACAAGATGTGAAAGAATTGATTTGGAAAATGGTTCTCAATAGCCCTGGAAGATGATGTTTTGCATAAAGTGACATATTGTACTAGATACATTCTGTGTTTTTTCATAGTAGGGACCATATTATTACATATTTTTAACACAGCTTCAATGCACAGGCCATTAACAATGGATGGATTTTACACTGCCCTGTGTGGTTAAGCATTTCAAAAGATCTCCTCCATGCCAAGCTGCCTCTGTGTTTTTATTTGTACTTTTCTTAACTTTTTCTTTGCCAAAGAAAGTGTTTTGATGTGATTTGAGTGCATTAGTAATGCAGCAGCACTTCAAGGGTTAAAGGAACTCATCAACTCCTGGTATCAGGATATTCTTTGAGGTTTGGGTGAGTCTACTTAGATTCAAGCACAGGCTTGTGTTATAGCCTAGAATCATATTATATGCATGCATTGTGTGATGGATAGGATGTCTTGGTGTAATTATATGATGGCTCCTGAGGCCATTCACACTTGTCACCAACTGTAATTACATCATCAGTCAAGGGAAGGGATGCCCTTTGCACCCTCTTATAATTTTCTTCTCTCTCCATCACTCTCTCTCTCTCTCTCTCTCTCTCTCTCTCTCTCTTTCTCCCTCTTTGCCATTTTCCTTCTTTTCTCTCTCTGTCCCACTCTGTATTTCTCCTATTTCCATACCTCTCTCTGTCTCTCTCTTTCTCTCTCTCTCTCTCTCTCTCTCTCTCTCTCTCTCTCTCTCTCTCTTTCTCTCTCTCTCTCTCTCTCTTTCTCTGCCCTTTTCTCCCTATCTCCCCTCCCTCCATTGTACCTTACACTCTATATTTCTCTCATCTCACTCTCCCTTCTGTTCATTGTCTTCTCTTTTCATTTCTTTGGTCCCTTGAATTTGTCTTCTTATTTTTTGTACCAATGAGAATTCTTGATATAGAGAAGAGAAAGTAAAGGATTGGTTACGGTGGAATAAACAGGGTAATTGGACATGTGCAATTTATTCAATGTCCATGGTGTATCATAAGACTTCTAAAAAAGTATGTCTTCACAGTTTAACCATTACAATGCCTCTCAAAATATAGGGATCCATTATTACATTTGCAAGAAATACTATGTGCAACTAACTGCCATATAATCTGTAGAGGTTGTGCAAAACATTTGATCATGGCTGAAAGCAGATCATTGAGTGACAATCTTTGTCATAATCATGAATCAAAATGATAGAACTTGTCGTTCCAAGTTTTTTTGCAAATTTACACAAACCATTCCAGTATGTCAGACATTGATCATGAAACATATCATTGTTAATTATGTCATACCAAAGTATTGTACTTATGCCATGCAAGCAGTATCTAGGCCTACAGTTTATCATGAAATATATGCCGAGAGGCTGTACTTTGCTTTCTGTGATAGACCTGTTGTTAAAGTAAACATTGTTGTTAATACATGTAGCAGAGCAATAAAGAAAACATGGTCTATACAATTTGAGAAGTTTGTATGATGTGAGCAAGAGGGATAGAGAGAGAGAGTGGGAGAGAGGGATGATGGAGGGGAGGGGAAAAAATAGACGCTTGTTGAGAGAGTCAAAGAAAGAGAGTGTGTACGTACATTTATGTGTGAATGGTTGTGTGTTGTGGTGTATGTGTTTTGCATGTATACTTACCTGTGTGTGTGTGTGTGTGTGTGTGTGTGTAAAGTATGCAAACATGCATTTGAGCACACTCATGTATTGGTCTGTGTGTGGCCAGTACTGTATACACTCGAGCATGTGCATGTTGCGATCTATTCATACAAGACATCACACAGGTATGACATATCAGGCAAACAAATCCATACAAATCATATCACTTTGCATTCGTTTGTTTCATATTCATTTATTAGAACTCTGAGCCTACAGGGATACATGTAACAGACTTGCCTGGTATGGCAACAAAAGGAACTCACAGATGTACTCAAACATACGAGCTAATAACTCATTGTAAATTCTCTGTTACACAATGCATTAATGACAATTAATTTGCATAAAAACAGCAACACAAGCAGATTTGTAAATGTTTGGAGGATATTGAACATACAATAATATTGAACTTATGATTTTTTTTCTAAATCATAATCACATGCTCTTGCTCTTGTGCGTGAATTTTATTTGATAGGCCTGATTTTCCTCAAGGCAATTTTCCCCAATCTACAATTTTTGTTGCTTTAATAAAACAAATCTGCATACATTATATTTGCTCTGTCCTTAGAACCATTCACCTCCTCATTGTTTGGTAAGGAGAGCAGAGTTTCTAAAAACAGATTGGTAAAAAATATTCTGTGCCAGTGAGGGGCTCATTACCAAGTACAAGTATCATTATCATTTCATTAGAATTTGTACCTCTGTGTAATCAATCATTTCATTAGAATTTGTACCTCTGTGTAATCAATTATAGAAGATATACATGTATATGGGTCTGTCTAGAGTAAAGGGATATTTTTAGCACAACTGAAACATTTGAAATCATGACCACCTTGCACCACCAATATATGACAGAGTGTTGAATTAATTTCCTCTAAAATCCTGCTCTGAATGTTCATTTATTATATATTATTTCTAAACTAAGCCTGTACAAATTTGCCATAGCACGTTAGTAACGGGACAGACGAGTGTGTTACAAACTCGTCTGTCCCGTTACCAACGTGCTATGGCAAATTTGTACATGGCAAATTTTCTGAAGCGTACAAAACCTTGTAAAGTGCAAATCAATACATTTCTTTGATATTTTATCATTATTGGCTGGTTTATTTAAGAGACAAAAAAAATCATTAGAATTTAAGAGATGTATGCAAATGTTACAGTAAATGTAACAGAAATGTACCCATTACTGTAGACAGGCCCATATAGAGAGTATAATTAGTTCAATTGGGTAGAATCATTCAACATTCAAATACATCTGCAGGAAACCAAGTTTTGCCAGTCGCACATGGGTCATCTCTTCCTGTGCTCCAATGGTGTTCATCTCCCAATGGTATCCAGGGGCCATATTCATGAAACCTTACTAAGCCTATGCATGCATTGTAGGAACCAACTAGGCTAGTACTCTTTCATGAATAAGGCCCCAGACACCTAGCATGCTCACTGTGGGAATAGAATGGCATTATGATATAAACTGAGTCCAAAACTGTCCAAGCTCATTCAGTTGGTTTTATGAAAACTGACATAAGTCGATGCACTAATAGACCAATCACAGTAAGATCACAGGGGACTGGAGTCCAAACAAAGTCAAACCTTAATTTCAGTTCCAGAATCCCTTCAAGCTGCTTTATTATTTTGAAACAATAGTTTAAAATCAGATGAACATTAAGGTACAGCATAGGACAAAATTGTGGGTGATTGGGTAGTGATCGTACACCAAACCTTGGTATCATTAACATGATCAAGCATAAATGTTTGACCAACAACTCTTAGTATTATTGGATACATCCAGAGTTTTTGCATCACACCTTTGTGCTTGCTCTCCCAACCTCCCGCATCAGTCTGGCATTAGCTAATGACGCACACACTGCAACTGGCTTCATGGAATAAACCTTCACAAATTAACATTTCAGTGAACTATATCAAATTTGTTTGCCTTGCAATATATTTCCCTTCAACCAAGCTGACAAAGACAAAGATACCAATACAGGAAGATAAAGAAACACCATATCACTGACAAAAATCATACAAAATGTCTCAAGACAGAAAATTTGCATAAATATTATGCATCTACTAAAGTAGCAAATATTGCACCTTTGAAGCAAAGTATACATACATGTTAAGAC
Organism: Arbacia lixula; assembly: GCA_963669155.1. Classification (NCBI taxonomy): domain Eukaryota; kingdom Metazoa; phylum Echinodermata; class Echinoidea; order Arbacioida; family Arbaciidae; genus Arbacia; species Arbacia lixula. Next base: position 28,189,459 of record OZ022583.1, on the reverse strand, counting down.
ATGAAGTCATAGTTGTCGCACGATTTTACACAATTTTTTTCATATTGAGCAGTGAACAAGAAAAAAAGGACATCTTAACTAGTGTGTATGAAGCAGAAAAAAAATCACTTCAGTAAATACACGTTTACATTCTCACATTGTAACAACAGGAATAGAATCTTCTGTCAGTGCAAGAAACCACAATGCATTGGTCATAAAAGTTATAGAGAGAGCGGCAAATACAACAAACAACCATGCAAGGCCACACCTGCATGAAAGTTCACAGCTTTAAAATAATTTCTCAAATAATTGTTGTATTTCTGTTTGATAAGTGTTCCTTGAGTTGTAGAAACAAAATTCAAATGTCTCAACTTTCAGAGCTAAGGAGATAATAGTTGCTCTTGAACAGTGTGACTCCCACTGTGTAGAATACATTGAAGTGCACAAGAAACCTGCGGCTCAGCTCTAGTCAAACAGGAGCTTCATTTGCCTCAGTCTACATCTTCATAGCTTCAGACATACGCTATCCCTGTATAGTACCACCAGTCTCATACAAGAAAAGTGTCGATTCACAGATTTAATTTCTTTCATTTTTATGTCATTTTAATTTGTCTGCCCTCTCTCTCTCTCTCTCTCTCTCTCTCTCTCTCTCTCTCTCTCTCTCTCTCTTGTATCTTTCTCCATGCATTTGGGATGGGTTGTAAAGTGATTTTGAACATGCAGTGTTCTGTACTCTACTGGAGGCCATTACAGACAGAGCTAGTGATAAGTAGTTTCTTTCACGTATTACCCTTTTGACAAACAAGATAGTACATAGAACCAATCTTATATAAGATAATCTAGTATAATACCATTCTAAAGGGATATGAGGGGGAAACTGACATGTTTTATAGGACTGGAATTCATGCTGTAGAGCCTATTATAGCAACATTCATGACCAATCTTAGTTGGTAAAAAAAATATTCACTATTCATGAAATAGAAAAAATATGACGAATACCAATCATAACATCAGATTAACAGCAAATATTTATGTGATTTTAACATTGTCTATAATATCTACGTACAGTGGAGTTGTTCTTTACAATAACCTTTATTTTCCTTCAAACATGTAGACAACTTTAAAGCAAATTTGTCATCAAAGTATTTACATGGAACAGCAATGGTGATGATTTAAGATACATAAATAAAACTGTACAATTTTATAATTAGCCAACCCACAAACAGAAATATATACACATCACAACAGATTAACTCATTCACAACACATTAAACCTTAAAGCAAGTACATTCTAGAGAGTAGCACTGCCTGTGAACAGCTGTTAACTTGAATCCATTGCACTATATAAACTTGGAGAAAGATGGGACACATACCTGCTCATATCACAGTGACAAAGCATGATGATGGGATATTTGTGAATGGCAAACCAGCATTTCAATCATAAATCCAAGTAGGACATAAATGCGTAAGTACTCAAAGGTACAACCCATGAATAAGATTCACTTTGACGAATGCATAGCACAATACCAGAGCAGAGCTGGTAGGTTTGATACAGCTAAGCTGCCTAATCAATATGAGCAATAATATATATCACTTATCATCCAAAAATCCTATCTATACATTATCATACCATACTATCTAGTCAGTGACCTTGAAAGGGAAGATTTAATTTGGGGCAAGCATGACACAAAGTAGAGCCCCATAACTCATGATCAGCCATCCCCTGTAAAAACATAAAAAGCTTCTGCATAGTGTTTTCAATAACTCATAACTGTTTTGAATGCCCAAAACAAGGAAACTGTTGGTTTACGGTATGTGACATAAATAGAGTGCAGTATGAGCATTAAAAGATAGAAGTACCATTTTAGTTCCAATACAGCCCAAAGAGTACAACAAATACAATGGAATAACACAAAAGTGCACTAGTATGAAACAGATTGGGGATAGGTGCGCTTCATCTCATGTGATGTTCAGGCTCGAGAGAAAAAGATGACGGCCATTCCAGGGAAACATGACAGCTATGTGAATATAGAATGTGTTATGAATATGACTCGCATCAATGTACGATGGTCAAGCCTCAAGGGTCATTTCTTTGTGAGTGACAAATGAAGATTGTTTTACAGGCCACAGTGAAATGTACAACTGCCATTTCTATGACATACAGGAAACACACAAAATTTGAGTAAATATTTGTCACTTGACCAATGCAAAATAAAATCTTCCAAAAGTCTATGAGATGTGAGTGTACACAGGATTGTATGTTGGTGTTTCTTGACTCTTGACCTTATAGGATGATGTTAGAAGTACAGCCATTCTTTCTCTGTTAGAGATGGCCGGAGAATCACGACCATGCCTTGGACAACATATGACAGATAGGTGAACATCACTTTGTGTTGTGTATGTTCTTGTGACTTTGATTCCTGACAAGAATGCAGAGTGGAAAAGTCTCATCATTTCTCTGTGAGTGACAGCTAGACAATAAATCTGCCTGATTAAGACAAAATATGACAGACATCTCAATTTACAGTGACTTTAGGGTAAGTTCTTGTGACTTTTACACCTGACATGAATGCAGAGTGGTAAAGCCTGATCATTTCTCTGTGAGCCAAGACTGGTGCCTGGTCATTTCTCAAAGAGTGAGAGCTGGAAACACATCTGTCTGCTCTACACAAAAAATATGACAGATATGTGAGTATGCACAGTTTGGTGTGGTTCTTATGACGTTTGACTGCTGACATCCATGCAATATAATAGTATATCCTGGTCATTTCTCTGTGAGAGAGAGCTGGATCCTGGTCATTTCTCTGTGAGAGAGAGCTGGAGAATCATCTGCAGCTCCTCCTCCTCCTGCTGCCTGCGTTTGTCCGCCTCAAGCCGCTCCCTCTCAGACAGCTCCAGGGCAAGGCGGAGCTCCTCGTCCCTGGCAGCGGTGCGCAGGGGGGGCACACAAGGCAAGGGCGCCGTGGTGATGGGGGCGGGGCTTCCTGAGGTGGCGGAGGCGGTGACTGAGGTGTGATTGGCTGTGGGTTCTGGTAGGTTGGGCGTGGCAGGGGATGGGGTCTGGTTGCTCTCATCGGTCTGGGACAACAACAGGCTCTCCTGGATCGCCCTAGAGTCACAGCAATGGTAAGACATGGGTTCATTGATATGATCATTGCTACTAGTTCCAAGAAATAAATTCATCACAAAGATATGAGGTCTTTTGCGGGTATCTCCCGTATAATCAAACTCACTCATTCTTCTTCTCCTCCTTTCGGACCTCCTATTCTTTCTTCCTTTCTATCATTTTCTCCTTCTTTATCTCTCTTACTTTTATCATCTTCTTAGTCTTCTATATTTTGCTCCTTTTTCTTCTCTCTTCTTCTGTTCCTTATCCTGCTCTCCTACAGTAATTCCAATGTCTAATCAAATCATCACATCACGTTAGAAAATATGTTCACTGTAAGAACTTCACTTGCTCATCCAAAACTTGAACCATACCTTTCCAAAAGTCTGTCTTCAATTGACTGCAAGTTCTCTGTTTCTCCAAGGGCATCAATAAAACCAACCTGTCAAAAAAATGAACAAATAAAATTTCTTAATAATAGGATACAAAGGCACAGACATACAAATAAGACGATAAAAAGGAATTCATAGAAGAAAGTGCAAGTTTTGTTCAAAAGAATGTTTTGTAAACGAAAAAGAACTGCAGTACATCATGCAGGGTGTGACAAATTCATCAACTGCAAAGATCAGCCTTCAACAAGTTTGAACAGATTTGTAAGACTACAGGAAGAGCTGCTAAAGAGCCCTATGACATACCTCCTCCTGGTTGGTGCTAGTGGAATGTTGGCTCTGCTGTATGGCCAGTTTGTGTTTAAGGATAAAGACAGAGCTGCTATGACATACCTCCTCCTGGTTGGTGCTAGTGGAATGTTGGCTCTGCTGTATGGCCAGTTTGTGTTTAAGGATAAAGACAGAGCTGCTAAACTATGACATACCTCCTCCTGGTTGGTGCTAGTGAAATGTTGGCTATGCTGTATGGCAAGTTTGTGTTTAAGGATAAAGACAGAGCTGCTATGACATACCTCCTCCTGGTTGGTGCTAGTGGAATGTTGGCTCTGCTGTATGGCCAGTTTGTGTTTAAGGATAAAGACAGAGCTGCTATGACATACCTCCTCCTGGTTGGTGCTAGTGGAATGTTGGCTCTGCTGTATGGCCAGTTTGTGTTTAAGGATAAAGACAGAGCTGCTAAACTATGACATACCTCCTCCTGGTTGGTGCTAGTGAAATGTTGGCTATGCTGTATGGCAAGTTTGTGTTTAAGGATAAAGACAGAGCTGCTATGACATACCTCCTCCTGGTTGGTGCTAGTGGAATGTTGGCTCTGCTGTATGGCCAGTTTGTGTTTAAGGATAAAGACAGAGCTGCTAAACTATGACATACCTCCTCCTGGTTGGTGCTAGTGAAATGTTGGCTATGCTGTATGGCCAGTTTGTGTTTAAGGATAAAGACAGAGCTGCTATGACATACCTCCTCCTGGTTGGTGCTAGTGGAATGTTGGCTCTGCTGTATGGCCAGTTTGTGTTTAAGGATAAAGACAGAGCTGCTATGACATACCTCCTCCTGGTTGGTGCTAGTGGAATGTTGGCTCTGCTGTATGGCCAGTTTGTGTTTAAGGATAAAGACAGAGCTGCTATGACATACCTCCTCCTGGTTGGTGCTAGTGAAATATTGGCTCTGCTGTATGGCCAGTTTGTGTTTAAGGATAAAGACAGAGCTGCTAAACTATGACATACCTCCTCCTGGTAGGTGCTAGTGGAATGTTGGCTCTGCTGTATGGCCAGTTTGTGTTTAAGGATAAAGACAGAGCTGCTATGACATACCTCCTCCTGGTTGGTGCTAGTGAAATCTTGGCTCTGCTGTATGGCCAGTTTGTGTTTAAGGCTAAAGACAGAGCTGCTATGACATACCTCCTCCTGGTTGGTGCTAGTGGAATGTTGGCTCTGGTGTATGGCCAGTTTGTGTTTAAGGATAAAGACAGAGCTGCTATGACATACCTCCTCCTAGTTGGTGCTAGTGGAATGTTGGCTCTGCTGTATGGCCAGTTTGTGTTTAAGGATAAAGACAGAGCTGCTAAACTATGACATACCTCCTCCTGGTTGGTGCTAGTGAAATGTTGGCTCTGGTGTATGGCCAGTTTGTGTTTAAGGATAAAGACAGAGCTGCTATGACATACCTCCTCCTGGTTGGTGCTAGTGAAATATTGGCTCTGCTGTATGGCCAGTTTGTGTTTAAGGATAAAGACAGAGCTGCTAAACTATGACATACCTCCTCCTGGTTGGTGCTAGTGGAATGTTGGCTCTGCTGTATGGCCAGTTTGTGTTTAAGGCTAAAGACAGAGCTGCTATGACATACCTCCTCCTGGTTGGTGCTAGTGGAATGTTGGCTCTGCTGTATGGCCAGTTTGTGTTTAAGGCTAAAGACAGAGCTGCTATGACATACCTCCTCCTGGTTTGTGCTAGTGGAATGTTGTTGCTCCATCAGGCTCTGCTGTATGGCCAGCTGTAGCAGCTCATCCTCCCCATACCTCACCTGGCTTTCACCTGCCCGGTACCGCGAATATCCTGCAGAGTCAGCATGAAACAGGCATAATGTAAAAAAAAATGACAATATACAAACTTAATGAATACAGAACTTACATATAGATAAACGTCTTTGTATTTTGCAAAAGCAGTATAACAACATTAACATAAGACATATGATATGTAGGTAATTTCATAAAAAGCTTTTTGGGCGAATGACATAAAATGAACGATTAAATACAGGCAACACTCTGGAGTGCTTGTATAATTCCCAAACATTAAAAGGTGTGCCACACGTGGACCACTATGACACAGCTGGCATGCACCTGTGGGGTGTTTCACCAAGCTGTTCGTAAGTTACGAACGACTGGTGATTCCTCCTTGTGCTAAATGCGATACCAGACTTTGTTCATCGAGAATCTGATTTAGCACAAGAAGGGATCACCAATCCCTTGTAAAGTCGCTCGTAACTTACGAACAGCTTGGTGAAACACCCGCCTGAAACTAGTTCACTTACCTACTGCACGGCACCTTAGCATTGAGCATGATATGATATATAGGTGGGTAGGTGAGATATAGGAGGGTGAGAGGGGTGCAACCACTCACCTGCTGGTATATCAAAGACATGGGGGTCCACCACACAGATTGTAGCAGGTGCAAGAGGCTGGCTGCTTGCTGCCTCCCCCTCTGGGTGGTCCTCACTTGGTGCTGGAAGGGGCTCCTCAGACAAGCTCTCAATGACCTCATTAGACACCCCCGTAACCGGTTCCTTCTTGGCATACAGGTTACCAAACGTCACACAGGCATTGATGACATGGAAGAGGGGAATTTCTGCAGATGAGAAACAAACATCAATAGAAACAATGATGGATTATGCCTCTCCAGGTAAAAAGTCAGAGATAAATGGTTGATTCATTTCTTATGATGCATGCACACGAGTGCATACACTTGGCTCACACAGAAGCTCTTTAACTTAGAATTAAGCTCATAGGACTAAAGGCTGGACATTGAATCTGTTGCCATGAAGATCAGTCTAAGCTTTGTGATTTTCATAAAGATACTGATGACTTGATAGCAAGTGAGCTACTATATCTTTAAACAGAAGAAAGCATGATGCATGGGTCAGGAATGTAAAGTCACTTAAAAGAAAATTGAGCCTGAATTCAGGTTTTTACATGACAAATGGCATCCTGCTTTGTACAGAAAACAAATTTTCTCATCAACGTCCACCACTGGACTGACAAGCACACAAAACACATACAAGGGGTGTCTTCATTAGCCCGATGTGGGCAAAATAGTAAGCTTGTTCTGATCAGGTTAGCTAGCTAGATCACGAACTAGCTAGCTATTTGCGTCTTCATTAGCCAGATCAAGCGAAATAGCTAGCTATTCGGTCGAGAAAATTTCCAAAGAAATCTTGGGCTAGATGGAGATGCATAAATTTTCAGGCTAATGGAGACGCTCCGAGCTAGCTCAGAGCGTCTTCATTAGCCTGAACATTTCTTAATCCCGGCATGCATCAGCGCGCACGAGGCATTGTTTACGTAATAGGTTTTTATCCGTGCGTGAATGCGAGTTCACTACCGAAGCCATGCGGTCATGGCCTATTCCTGTCGCACACTGCTGGTATGTGCGAACATCAGGATAATTTATGCATCCCGAGGTTCGAGCTTACGTATCTCGAGTTTTGCGCTAATGAAGATGCGATTGCAACTTAAGGCTAGTTCCCTGGATCAGCAAACTAGCTCGCTATTTCGCCTGATCGGGCAAATGAAGACGCACCTACAGTAGCTCAAAGCAACACTCAGCCCCTGATAAGCAATATAGAGTAGAGATGCGACCCACCGATCTTGACAGGGAAGCCTGCAGGCAGCTGTAGGGTAATGAAGTCCCTGAGTTTGGCAAAGTGAGCGTTGCTGATAGCCATGAGGTCTATGATAGGAAGCACCTGCTCCTGCAGGGACAATGGATGGTTCTCAGACAGCCACAGGGTGGCTCGGAACTTCTGCACCTGTGGATTGATTCCAAAAGTGACTGATTGACTGATATATAAAATCAACTGATTGACAGGTACTGTGGAACACAAATCTTCTGTACCCATTGGTAATTCAGAAAATAATGGTCTGTATCATTCATATCTATTACTGGACTAACAATACATCAGCAATATTTTCTCCTTTACGTGACAGGTGCATGAAAAAAAATGTGTAATATGGCAATAAGTGTTTTCTTGATTGGTACTGAGAGGTGTAAATAGTCCAGGGGCCCTGTCTTTTAAAGATTTGCAAGTGATTGCAACTTGACTTGAGATTGATATCAATCTTTTTACCTTTTTTCATTCTTATTGTAATTTTGCAGAAGTAAACAAAACAAAAAGGCATATATTAATCTAGAAATATTTTTAAACTATCAGAGCAAGTATTTGGATATACCCCCCCCCCCAACACACACACACAAAACACACACACATTTCCCAAGGGGCACATTTACATTAATGGTACAAAAATGTAATAATTATGTTGAGGACAACATATCATTGCAAGAACTCCAAAACTTGATTCATATTAATCTAAACTCTGTACATTAGCAATAGGGGATAGGTCTTGTGATGCTACCTTGGTGGTGGCCTCCCTGGGCCGACCGATGTCCCGTCCCTCCAGTGGGATCAGCTCATTGAAGTACTCCTCTGGCTTGATGTCTGTTGGGTTGGTCAGCGTGCCAGAGTGTGTGACATCAAGCTGTGGGGTGAAGCATGTCACGGGGTGAAGGATGTCACCGGTGTGTTATTATTTACCCTTCATGTGCTTCATAGTGCTCATATCCCAGACCCAGTTTCAGGGCGCTAGCAGTCTGCTTGTACGGATTAGTTGTAACCTTATTGGTGTTTTCTAGATGTATGATATGATGAACTGGGTAAGAGGACCCAGAAGATAAGATATACGACTAAAAGATAAATTGGGCAACACAAAATGCCTTCTGGATTCCGTTCTGTAGCAGCTAACAAACCTTGCTGTAGTGGTCAGACTTCTAATTATTTAGTTATAGATAGTTATTCACCAGAGACTCAATGGTCGTAATAATTCAAATCATCTGAACCCGTTTTGACTTCCTTGTGATCACAAAAACCAGCAGGAGAAGGTAAAGACTCACCCCAGCTCCACCAGCCTCCTGCTCCTGCTGCTCCACCACTCCCAGCAGGGACTGCAGCGGGGATGCAAAGGTTGGCCCATCAGCTGGGGGGGAAAACAGTATCATAGGTGACCTTTAAACCCCCTGACCTCTAGGTAGACTTAGACTTATCATAGGGACTGCACTGTTACAGTGTGGTAAAGATTCAGACACTTTTGTACTTGCAAAATGATTTCCATTTCAACACTTACATGAAAAAAGAGGTTCTCTCACTGCACTATACCTTATGTTTAGATGGAGTTGGAGTCAGAATATTCCTTCTGGAGAAATACTTAAAAAGTTTACCAATCTTGCAAAGAACAACAGACAAGAATTTGGACTGGTCTGTGTACCTGCATGGTCCTGATGGATACAGTATTATTCTAAAATGTTGCCCATTGATGGTTGGTCAAATCTCACTGTGTCTACTTCCAGTTTTGTCATTGAACACAGGCTGATATCTAGAGGTTAAGGTAAAGGTAAAAACTACAGGCCAAGATGAGAGTAAGATTTCAGGATTAGGGCATTGGTGAAGGTTGCTTCATCATCAAGGTAAACCGAATGGGGATAAAACTTGCTTATAAACCCGAATCTTACAGGATTATCCCCTCCTACCTTTGACCTTATCTTTGTCTTCCTTGGTGAGATGCTCCGTCCTGTTCTTGGTGACCAGCTGGACGTTGTTGGCCGTGAAGACTTTGCACTCGTAGTCATTGATAGCCTCCACCTTGTCATGCCGCCAGCCCCAGATGCCTGCCTTGGTTCTGGTGAGTTATTAGAAGGACATGTAGCCATGGTTTCAATGTCTCAGGAATACGGACGTCTACATAAAGTTTGTAATCTTGCATTTATCATTATACATGTATTTAAAGCAGACAATGAACACAAAAATAGACCTAAATGTAATGAGGAATGGAAACAAATCTTACACAAATTATATAAAGAAATTTTGAAACTCTTCACTAGTTTATCAGTATCCTAGATTCTGGGAAGAGTCCCAACATGGAGCAGCAAGAGAACCATGTTTCTGCATAACAGGTTTGAATCTGCTTTCCAGAATTTGCAGCTTGTAGTGTCATTGATTAACGAAGATGACGAGGAGGAACTTGGTGATAATGATGGTGATGGTGATGGTGATGGTGATGGTGATGGTGATGGTGATGGTGATGGTGATGGTGATGGTGATGGTGATGGTGATGGTGATGATGCGAATCATGATTATGATATATTCATAATGAAGGTATGCGTACCTGGTGAACTCTATCTTCTCTGTGTCGATGTACGTGTTCGAGACGGGTGAGGTGAGTCTTTGGGCTACAGCATTCTCAGATGGCTGCATCCTGCACAGGTCATGATGAGCCTGCAGCTCCAGCATCTCAGAGTATACCGCCCTCGCATCATGGTCAATCTCCATGAACTCAAACTGGTTACGATCTGCACATGGTAATAAGATACAGGTGTGAGTTTGGGTGCATCATGGTCAATCTCCATGAACTCAAACTGGTTACGATCTGCACATGGTAATAAGATACAGGTGTGAGTTTGGGTACATCATGGTCAATCTCCATGAACTCAAACTGGTTACGATCTGCACATGGTAATAAGATACAGGTGTGAGTTTGGGTGCATCATGGTCAATCTCCATGAACTCAAACTGGTTATGATCTGCACATGGTAATAAGATACAGGTGTGAGTTTGGGTACATCATGGTCAATCTCCATAAACTCAAACTGGTTACGATCTGCACACGGTAATAAGATACAGGTGTGAGTTTGGGTACATCATGGTCAATCTCCATGAACTCAAACTGGGTACAATCTGCAGTATAGGAACAAAATTTAATCTCAAAGTGTGGAGCATAAATAACCCATAAAATTCTTTCAGTACCGGAAGTATACAATATGACACTGAGCCCTTGAGTTAAAGCTTCACCAAGAAGTTGCTATTAACTTTGGTTCAATGTGTTAAGATGCTAGAAATAAAGGTAATGCTGAGATAGAAGAAGTACAAGAGACAGAAAAAAAGAAAATGATTTACATACCGATTGACAGTACCACAAATATGTGGACCACAGATGCAAACCACTCTCTTTTGTCTTAGAACCAAATTTACCCAGGTCTACAGGACCATGATTATCAAATTAACTCTACCATATTTATTTTACATGATTGTCATATATAAAATCCAGCCCCCTTTAAAAAAAAAACAATGGTGTCCAAGAAGTGAGTCCATGAAAGAAATACATGGGGCATCAGGGTGAGTTAGCACCCAAGATGCAAAAAAGAGCTCCCAAGAGTAAGAAATGTACCATGTGACAGATTATAATGCCAAAGATAGTTGTTTGTTTCATGACATCAAGTTTGAAAAATAGCCCCTGCTTTGATGATTTTATACCCTGGAGTGAGTAAAAGTGAAACCACTTAATTGCTCTTGTTCAGACCCACAGACACCATGTAAGCATAACAACACATTCATTCACAGATGACATCACGTCAGCTGTGGTACTCAACCTCTATCTTAACAATTGTGAAACTTTCAAGTACCCGACCTTAAAGGGGAACACATCACGTAAAGACAAAATGATTTACATTAAATCAGGAAGAGGCGCATTGGTAACAAATTATAAGAAAATGTACAAAAGATTTTATTGTTTGAAAATTGGTATCACCAGCCCTATTATCTGGAATTTCTCTTTTCACTTATCCACATGTAATAAACTGGGCATCAGCTTGATTATACACCAAGCACAGGTAGCACAAAGAGTATAGCATGTAATCACCTATTCAGGCTATCAGGGATGTTATCTCTGAGATGTCTACTTTTATTATAATCCTAACTTGATAGGCTTTCACTCTTCTGGCGTCACAGTAATTAACTGGAAGAGTAATGGTGCATGCAGAGTCTGAGCAATGTAGCCTTCTCATTGAGCTCACGTGAATACTGGAATAAACTTTGTCTACAAAGTCCATCCTGGTCTGTGAGTACACGAGGGAGGTGATAAAATATAAACTTCCTTTTAAAGGGATATTTTAATTGCAATACACATAAGTTTACATTTAATTAAACTGTGATAAATATAATCTCATTTTGTTTCTCCTTTTTTAATAATAAATTGACCTCCCACAAACACCTATTCTATTGAATAAACACTCTCACGATTAGCAGGGGTTATTTGCATCGCCTAATTCTAAAGAACGTTTGATTAATCCTACAGATGTGAGGTTTTAGCGTTCATGCCATTTTCTTCTTCACTTTGCTTCTCACTGCTGTCATGTTTGTGGGTCAAAAAGACATGAGTATAGGTCTCATTTTGTCCACAGAAAGCTTAACATTGCAGCAATTCTTGTCAGTAGTCACTCAACAGAATATAGAATGCAGTTTACATTGCACAGTTCATCTTAAAATACTTTATTTAGCTTCTACATCCTTCTTCCCAGTTCATCATATCCTAGTAAACACAACTACTGCTGCAAACAGTCCTTGGATCAGACCACTTATAACTTAGTAATCTGACACTGCGTCTAGCATATTAGCACTTTTGCATACTGTGTCTTTGATAATTGGAGTTTCTAGTAAGCTAAATAAGTAGAATAATCTGAGAATTTGGGGTTGCAGAATTGCAGAAGGTGCTGTTCCTTAAAGTCATTGATATAGGTTTCCTGTGCTGCTCCAACAGACTTCCATAAATTCTGTATGGACCATTCCATAAATTAAATGAATATTTTTTTTCTTAGACAATGTGAAATCTGAAAATATTCCATAAATTACAATAACCTTTCAGCATCTTGGATAATCTGTGCATTTTTGTTAACTTTGAAATGTATTCTTATTTAAATCTTGCTGTTCTAGCTGGAGTAGACCCATTTCAAGATAGTGAATCTAATTACTGTGTTTTTCTAATCGTTTATTGCAAGAAGATTATGATTCCTGTGGCAATATCAGAATAAAGCCGGAACTTTAAGTTTGGCTAAATATAAAACAATCATTGCATGTTGTTAGACAGAAAAATCAGTTTCTTTTATGCCGTTGGATCCATTGAGAGTGCATCTGGCTCATCTGAATACCCTACGTAAAGAGGCGTCATTTCCATAGAAAAATGCCCCAATGTGAGACTTATTCCTGTCTAACATAATTTATGTATCTCACCTTCGTTTTTGAAGACGTAGCTCCTGCTTCCTCGGACCCAGTGCATGTTGTCAAAGCCGATGAGCGTCGTATCAATCCTTACATTGGGGCCGCTCTTCCACACTCGGTATGTGTCACTCGGACACATACGGGACATCAGGGGAACTGAAATACAACGCAAGTATTAAGATTTCTGTTCTTACAACTTTCATATCACAACACTGCGCTCATGCTGCACATCTGTCATTTTGTCAATACATTGCAAAATTTAAACACTTTTTCTTAATCTTAATTGTTTGTACATAAAGTATGCTATGAAACTCAGAGATGTGAATGAACAAAACAACCAATTGTTTCAGGCAGCACTCCATGCATCCAAGTAGCCAATATACACAGTGGTAGTTATATTGAATACTGTATACTCCATATATTTCGTGGGGTTTTTATTTTCGCGAATTTCATAAGTCTGGATTCTTCGCGAATTTAACAACACGCAAAACTGTGAATACGACATGCTCAAGCTCATGTACTAGTAGAAGAGAATTTCATTCATAGAAATGTGAATTATAAGGCATACTTACACTCCAGCTCAAAGGAATTGGCATAGGGAAAGGGAAAGGGAAGGAGCTGCAGTTTTAAACCACAGTATATTTTATCCCATCCTGCATGAAACATTATGCTTTAGCCTAAAAAGCATCATGTTTCATGCTGAACTGGACAAAATATACCGCAGTTTAAAACTGCGGCTCCTTCCCTTTCCCATCCCCTTTGCCAATTCCTTTGAGCTGGAGTGTACATTCTTTTGACACATTATGGAATTACATGATGTATCTTGTTCAAAGAATACAGTATCTTAGTCTCACGTATGCATCGCGTATCCTTCTCTCTTTTAACCCTAATACTCCCGGGGGGGGGGGGGGGCCATTATGGCCCCCCCCTGTCGAAGTTTTGTCGGTACTTCCTAACGCCTCAATATTTCGAAACGAAATTTCTTGACTTTTTTCTCTGATCCTTCCCGCACATTTTGATACCAAATTTATGGCGATCGGACCTACCGTGGGGGTGTCAGATTACGTTTACCGAGCACATGTCACTGAAATTTCGCTATTTCTCTATGTGACTGTGTATAACCCTATGGATAATATCAGCTTTTCCAATTTATGTAAATACTTTTCTAATAAGTGTTATCATTGTTTCAAATAGTGTAAATAATTACCACACACACACACACAAACACACACCCACACACACACCCACACACACACCCACACACCCACGCATACGCATCTGAATCTTGACGAAAAACAAAGAAATACATAAGAAAATTGAAAAACAATAAAATACATAAGAAATAATTACCACAACCTATCTTTTTCTTTCAAGAATTGATGAGGGAGTTATGAAAGACATTTGTACCAAAAATTGCTATTCCTGAGGCTTTATTTAGTGAGAAATACCAAAATCTATGATTTCTCGCATAAATTAGCATAAATTAATTAGTTAAAAAAAAAATAAAAGGACTTTCGTAAATTTAGCTATACAACTTTGTAGATTACATAATTCTTTACCCTTGTGCAAAATTTTGAGGCAATCGGGCGACCCATGGCTGAGATCTCAGGGGGGGCCATAATGGCCCCCCCCCCCCCCCCCCCCCCCCGGTAATAACAAGCTTTGAAATACCGCGGGAGTATTAGGGTTAAGCGTATTTAGCGTTAGTGCGCAAAATAAGGACACGCAAGAAATGAGGTCACACCACCATACTTGAATCCTTAGTGTGCCAGATAATCTGCTGCTCTTTTTAGCATTTATGCATATTACTTGTGTAAAAAGGCACATGTGGTAGACAAAGGGTTAAGGGAGTGAACATTTGAAACACAATCTCAATGCAACAGCCTTCTCACCCCAGCTGGTGAACTCCCATCTCATCTCAACGTAGAAGTCTGGTGCCTGTCTGAGTTTCTCCAGGAGTTCTGGGATGCCTCCGATCCTCGCCGTGGCCCTCTGGTGGTCTCTATGCTGTAGGATCAGCTGAACAAGTTCAGGGTCTCCTGTACATGTCGACTCCTGGATCACTGCATGTAGAATGCAGGAAAAGAGAATCACAGGTCACACATTATTCATTGCAGTGTTTTCACTTCACCTAATCAAGCATCCAAATACCATATTCTTCATACATCAGTCCCATTTGCTCTACAGGGGGCATACGGCGGCCATAGATACCTGAATTCGAGATATTTCTGCGGCGGCCGCAGATAATCTATGGCGGATTCCAAATTTTTAAAGGCCGTAGGGGTGGCCAGAGAATTATAGCGTGGAGCTATATCATTTTTTCATTTCTACACTCGCCGTAGAAATTAGACGAGCCACTGCCATGGCATAGAACGTTCTATGGCGGCCGTATGTCCTATAGTCCCCCTTGATCAACACCTTGATCTAAACTTACATGACTTAAGTATCAAATAAAATGCAGAATTTCCTTACCTGTCCAGCCTGCCTTGTTTTCGGCAGTGACGTCTGCATCGTATCCTAGCAGCACCCTGACACACTCCAGGTGACCTAGGGTCACAGCCAGGTGGAGAGGAGTCCTTCCCCTTGGGTCACGGAGCTCCTTGTCATTCTGAAGTGAAGAAGGATGCAAAAAAATGTGATGAACATACAGTATGTGGCGTAAACACAATAGAAAGTTGGATCTAAATAATAACTTGTCATTTGGAAAGGGTACAGAAGACCGCTGCTCGCTTTGTCACCCGCGACTATAGGAAATCCACTTCAGCCTCAGGACTTGTCTCAATGTTGGGATGGGACCAGCTGCACACACGTCGCCTCCTCGCACAAAGCACCATGCTCTATCGAATACACCATCAACTTGTTAATATCCAGCTTCCTCACTTCATAACCCAAGCTCCATACATCAGTAGAAGGGATCACATACTCAAACTTTCTGTACCTGAAGCAAAGATTGATTCATACAAATTCTCATATTATCCCCGCACTATTCGCATCTGGAACCATCTACCAGCTGCAGCGGTTACTGCCCCATCGGTTGCTGTCTTCCAGGAGGCTGCCCTTCCTGTCATCAGAGGGTTAGAACCTCCTGTAGGTTCCAGGATGCTGTAATTTAGTGTAAACCCTGGGAGCATGATTTTACTTGCACTTCACAATTTTTATTGTAAATAGAATCCCCAAAATTGCCTGCACCATCACCTACTGTCACAGCACATCCCATCCCAGTTTAGCTTGGAAGAGCTGCTTAAGGGATTAATTCTTCAAGGTTCAAGGTTCAATATTTCAGTAACACGGCTTTACAAATTACAGTGAAACACTTCACACTTATGTGAAATTTATGTGATCATCGGGTATCAACGTGAATAAAACATCAAGTTAGTCTACACACTCAGACAGGGAAGGGATGTCACTAACAAATAAAAACAAAATTACTAGACTAGACTTTCAATTAATCCTATCATATCAAAGAAACACATCGAATTGGCATTACATAATCTACGTTGTCTTACCTCTTTCTTGCCCAATTCTTTGCTCAGGTCCTCTAGATTATTATGCCATATAGCCCAGTGAATGGGAAACTGCTTCGCAACACTTGGGATGTGAGACGACATGATCAGTATTGTTGACTGGGTTCCTCGGGCCGGGCTCAATATGATCATTCACTAAAGTAATTCAGTATTCACTGATTTGCAACACCCATCGCGAAGTTCGCCATCCGTGTAATAAACAGCAGCCGCTGTGCTTGCGCTACAGCATAGCTATGAGGGCATGAGACAGCTCGTCCCCAAATATTTCGCCCTAACCTAACCACGACCTCGGCTCCCAGACAGTGAGCGGGTATCTAACAGCAATATAGAAATATTGATGTGCCATGGATGGAGGTTAATTATCATCTATATTTCATTTGTTCTTTTCAGTTTGTCTACAGTATGTGAAATATGTTATTGGCATATCCTTTATAAGATAAACTTGATCTTAAAACTTTTCCTCAAGTAGATCACATGCAGTCAGGCTTCGAGAGAAGTATGAACTAGCTCGTAGACTTTGGAATACCGAGTTTCGGAGAAGTACTTATTTATAACTCAGGTATATTGTCAGCATAACATCACATAACTTCACATCAACAGCTTACAACATTGGCATGATAAATAATCCTTAAAATCAATGATCAATGATAATGATATCATCAATTCATTGATCAATCAATCATTCATATTTCAGGAGCAAATTATATTTTAATCAATTATTGTATAATCCATTAAAGTAAATCGCATACGGGAGGATACCAGAGTTAACTAGTGTGATGCACGACGCATAATAAGGGTCTATTCATTTCAAGCAATTCGCTCATATTGATCACTACGCGGCGCAGCTGGGTTCGTCTGACAAGACAAAATGAATAATATTCATGTTACTGTAGTGCCGGACGAACTTTCGACGTAAATACAATGTGCATACATGACGAAAATAGTACAAGTTATCGTTGTGATCAGTGCCCCCCCCCCCCCTTTCGAAACCAAAGTTTAAAAAAATGAGGCGTTTTTTGCTTATCATAATTATTGTGCATTGTGCCCCCCCCCCCCCTTTGAAAGAAATGACCTTTTTTTTCTTTTTCTTTTTTAGTCATCACACGATTTTTCCCGACCATTTTTTTTTGTAAATGTGCATGCCCCCCCCCCCCCTTTCCCAAGATCCTGGATCCGCGCCTGATTGCGATGAATAGACTATGTGCATAACTTTGTCTGTTGCTCAGCTTATTCTACCTTTGATGATATCACGATAAGGAATCTTTAGCTGTAAGATTTCTAGATGCGGGGCTTAGCAGTGCTGAGAAGATAAAGAAAAACTATTTAAAGTATGTGCCATATATTTACATTCAAGAATTAGTGATTATGTAGTATACATACTAACAATGTGTGAACAGGATACCCCCCCCCCTCTCTCTCTCTCTCTCTCTCTCTCTCTCTCTCTCACTCTCTCACTCTCTCTCTCCTCTCTCTAACTCACCCACCTTCATTCATTTTTCTTCTTCTTCTATCTATTAACTTCATAAGTACTTGTAATTTAATCTCCTGGAAGGACTGAGATAAGAAAAGAGTGGATGGAATTGGAGGTGAGTTGGAAGGCGAAGAAGTAGAATTGCTAAAAAATACAGTAAATAAAATCTTTGGATATGCGAGCGAACTTCGAAAATTTCCGTATTTTGATATTCTACGACCATAACCTTTGATAGTTTGTTGGAAACGACACTTTTTAGGTCTCAAAATACATCTACATACTATATAACAATCACTCATCCAGTTTTCTTTCATTACTAAGGCCTATAGTATGTCGTTTCGGTAACAGCAGTATACCTATAGACTTTAACCCATCGATGAAAAAAAGTCCACAATTTTGTAGACTTATGAAATTTATTATAACTCATGAAATATTAGTGCAAAAAATAAGGAAGATAGCTAAAAAGATAGATTAAAATTTTCCCTTCAATTTGAGCCTATGCTTATCACAGTCCAATTCGCGAGTCGATGGCAGGTTCTTCTTCTAATGACAAATTCTAAAAAAAAAAATCAAATTGGCAAAGCTTTTAATGATTGAAATCCAAAAGATTACATAGAATTGTGTGTTTTTTTTTATTTTATTTAAAATGCAATTTCATCTCTTTTGTAAGCGCCAGTAAAAGAAACTAAGAAAAAAGTTGCCAATTTGAAAGAATAGGGATCTAATCCTGTTAAATATAAACCCCGTGCATGGATGGGTTAAGACTAAAAAAAAAAAAATCTGTATACAAATTATGCGAGCGAGCTAAGAAAAATTTTGCATTTATATAATATTCATACTCTAATATTTTTTTTGATACCGTTTGTAACTGCAGACGAGTTCAAACCACGATAAAATAAAGCAAAGATTTCGACGGGAATTTAAGGTTTGATGTTGTTTCTTTATTTGCCTTTAGGACTATGTAATTCCACGGTTACACCTTCCCCAATGATGGGCATCTTCCAACGATAGAGTTGCAATAATTTACGAACCAAAATATCTTCAAGTCCAATGATATTGGCTCTGCTAGGAAAGTTCTACCAATACAAGGACAACAAGGCACAAATTGGCCATTGTATATGGAAACATGCAAGTTATCCTTAGTCTAGGGGAGGTGCATTCCAGTGTCTTTTGTCAATTGCGTTAGTAATTAAGCAGTGATTGGCAAATGAGGTCATGGACAGAATCTGGGTTTGGAGAATTTTTGTGGATGTTTCTAAGCCTGCTGAAGAAAAATAACAGGAAAAAATAATACACAATACATATTTAGATACTATTTTGGCCACATAAGTGATGACAAAAGTATCACAAATCAACACAAGTCAACAAGCATGTGCATTAATAGGTCATTTGAATGAAATGATTTCAAATTTAAAAGTTCAGAATCATGATATGGGGCTGTATAGAAATAGAATACCAGCCTCCATCACTGACAATTGTATGAATTGCCAGAAAGACATGTCGAAACACAACACAATGCCTCCTCACCATGTTTCACCAATAGTCTGGCAGCCAGTTTCGAATTCTTTCTGTTGATACCGTTTGTAACTGCAGACGAGTTCAAACCACGATAAGATAAAGCAAAGATTTCGACGGGGAATTTAAGGTTTGATGTTGTTTCTTTATTTGCCTTTAGGAGTATATGTAATTCCACGGTTACACCTTCCCCAATGATGGGCATCTTCCAACAATAGAGTTGCAATAATTTACGAACCAAAATATTTTCAAGTTCAATGACATTGGCTATGCTAGGAAAGTTCTACCAATACAAGGACAACAAGGCACAAATTGGCCATTGTATATGGAAACATGCAAGTTATCCTTAGTCTAGGGGAGGTGCATTCTGGTGTTTTTTGTCAATTGCACTAGTAATTAAGCAGTGATTGGCAAATGAGGTCATGGACAGAATCTGGGTTTGGAAGATTTTTGTAGACGTTTCTAAGCCTGCTGAAGAAAAATAACAGAACAAAATAATACACAATACATATTTAGATACTATTTTGGCCACATAAGTGATGATAAAAGTATCACAAATCAACACAAGTCAACAAGCATGTGCATTAATAGGTCATTTGAATAAAATTATTTCAAATTTAAAAGTTCAGAATCATGATAAGGAGTTGTATAGAAATAGAATACCAGCCTCCATCACTGACAATTGTATAAATTGCCAGATAACTCATGTCGAAACACAACACAATGCCTCCTCACCATGTTCCACCAATAATCTGGCAGCCAGTTTTGAATTCTTTATACAACCCTTGACATCGTATATAAAGTTTATTATTTGAAGTAAAACTGACAGCCTGTCAGCCTTGGGCAACTCGAGATATGAGCAAGAACATATTTTACCTCTGATCCCAATTTCATAAAGTGGATACCCCGTGCATGGATGGGTTAAGACTGAAAAAAAATCTGTGTAGAAATTATGCGAGCGAGCTAAGAAAAATTTCGCATTTATATAATATTCATACTCTAAACCTGCTATTTCTTAGAATATTTTCGTTGATACCGTTTGTAACTGCAGACGAGTTCAAACCACCATAAAATAAAGCAAAGATTTCGACGGGAATTTAAGGTTTGATGTTGTTTCCTTATTTGCCTTTAGAAGTATGTAATTGGCAGATGAGGTAATGGACAGAATCTGGGTTTGGAAGATTTTTGTGGATATTTCTAAGCCTGCTGAAGAAAAATAATAGAAAAAAATATCATAATACCCAATACATATTTAGATACTATTTTGGCCACATAAGTGATGATAACTTAAGTATCACAAATCAACACAAGTTAACAAGCATGTGCATTAATAGGTCATTTGAATAAAATTATATCAAATTTAAAAGTTCAGAATCATGATAAGGAGTTGTATAGAAATAGAATACCAGCCTCCATCACTGACAATTGTATGAATTGCCAGATCAGCTAAGTGACGACTAACCATTGTATTGGGGTTAGAATTGGAATGTGTTGTATTAATAAATATTGTACTGTTGCATTATGATTATACTGGTGTTATCTAGTCTCTGTCTATCCATTGTCTTGTCGAAGGGGTCTGATCCCTCACAAGGTAGCGATTTGACCCCGCCCTGTGACAGTTGTAGGTGCGCTATGAGCTACATTGAGCGTTGCTTTTGATTTCTATAGCATAGATGGTCACCGTGCATTTATCAGTCCATGTTTGTGCACGAATTTGCCAATGCAGACCACCTAGCTGTATGTCTCGTATGTCTCGTTCTTTACTAGGTGGTCTGTCGTAACTGACAGATCACCTTCTAATTTCGTTAGAATTTCCTTTCTTTATCATTAATTTATTTTTATTAATGCCCCCCCCCCCCCCACACACACTTTTTCTGGCATCTATATCTCCACAATGCACGTGTCACGTTTCATCAAAATTTCATCGTGTATAGGTATATATGTGAACTTAGACTGCAGCTGCACTCACTAAACTAGATAAATTCAGTAATGACTACACTGCGCTGCATACTATACAACTTAGAAAAACTGATAAATGAGGTCTTTAAAAGTTGGTCTAGTGGAGAGTCGCGCTGCGTTTTCATCTGCATGCAGTACTGCGCGGTTATTGCTGCTATCATGGCTATACTAGCAACGGAACGTGCCGGTAACCTAATAGTCCGGGAGCCCAGAGGATTAATTTATTCATGTGAAAAGGGCCGGAACAACTGACCCCATAGGTCAAAAGGATATACCCTGAACATCACAAAAATGTTTTGCTGGCAAGGTGTACCCAATGCTTTTCCCCCCAAATCACCACAAATATGACGTCACTACCGGAAAGCCTTTTTTTCAAAAATGGTCGGAATATAATACATGGTACCATCATAACAAAGGTAT
Source organism: Arbacia lixula (assembly GCA_963669155.1). NCBI lineage: Eukaryota > Metazoa > Echinodermata > Echinoidea > Arbacioida > Arbaciidae > Arbacia > Arbacia lixula. The sequence goes on along the minus strand of OZ022583.1, from coordinate 28,167,724 downwards.
TAACACACATTTTTTATGCCCAATTATCAAACTTGATTGGTATAGTTTGGTTGCTTAGTAAATGTGCAACATCATCATTGACTTGTTTTGGCAATGGCAGGTCTGTGGGCGACGTCGACGACGACGACATGTCGCGACGACGTCAGCAAAATGCAACACTTTTGTTCGTTTTTTGTGCTCATTTTCGATTAAAACTTTTTCAATTCTTGTAGCTCACAAACCACTCCAAATGTTTATTTCAAACTTAGTTTGCTGTGTTTGGCATCTCTCAAGCTCTTCAAAACATATAAGAATGTGACATTTGGTCACGCTAATGGCCATCTCCTGACCAATAATAGAGCGTAGTGTTTTGGAAGAATGCACGTAAAGTCGTACAAAATACTGCCTACGTCCTGTACACGCGTATATTCTGGATACGTGCTACTTTTTGGTTGAAAAGTTTTAAATCCTTGGAAACCAAGAACCATATCCCATATTTCCTTTTGATTTATCCTTATGTTTTTGGCATTTCTTCTACTTTTCAAAACATATATGGATGTTACATATTGTTACACCTATGGTTATCTCCTGACCAATAATGTAATGGAGTATTTTGGAACAACTGCGTGAAATTAGACAAAATGTTGCGCATTAACTGCACATGTGTATATTCTGTATGCGTGTTACTTTCTGCTTAAAACTGTTTATATCCTTGTACTTCAAGAACCATACAGCATATTACTTTCCGACATGTACTGGTGATTTCGGCATTTCTTCCACCTTTCAAAACATATATTGATGTTATATATTATCACGCTTATAGTGATCTACTGACCAATTACATAATGTCACATTTTGGAAGAACGAGAGTAAAATCCGACAAAATACTGCATAGTTCTATAAGCGCGGATATTTTGATGTGTGTTACTCTTCGGTTGAAACTTTTTAAAATCATTGTAATCCAAGAACCGTACAACACATTTCCTTTTAATTTAGCCTTATGTTTTTGGCATTTCTTCCACTTTTCAAAACATATATGGACGTTACATATTGTCACACCTATGGTTATCTCCTGACCAATAATGTAACGGAGCATTTTGGAACAACTGCGTAAAATCGGACAAAATTCTGGGTATTAACTGCGTACGTGTATACTCTGTATGCATGTTCCTTTTGGATTGGAACTTGTTAGATCCTTATACTCCAAGAACCATAAAACATGTTACTTTCCGACATGTTCTGGTGATTTCGGCATCCCTTCCACCTTTCAAAACGTATATGGATGTTACATATTGTCACGCTAAATGTCATCCACTAACCAATAACATAACGCAAGGTTTTTTTCAAAGTAAAATCGGACAAATCACTGCGTACACGTTTTATATGTGTCCATTCTGGTCAAAATTATGCTGGATGCGCGTTACTTTTTAGTTGATTTTTTTTTATATATATCCCTATGGTTAAAAATAAACATTCCACAATATATTTTCGTCGTCGTCTCTATGAGCGTATAAGGATATTTGTGATCAAGCTTGTGTTCACCTATACGGGTCATCGTATCAATTTATGCAAAATAATGTGTGCAAATAAAACAACCTACACTGTAGTATGTTGCTCATTATACGAGATCTAGCTCAATGAATAATTTATCTAGAGTTTTACATCGACAAACCTGACGGTTTGGGTTGGGTTGGAGTGTGTCGACCAATATGTCGATAAGGAAATTACATCAATTTATAGCGGACATCTCGTAGATTACCCTCCAAAATGACCCAATTTTTATTTGTGGCATCACTACCGGAAAGACCGGTGGAGGGTATGTGAAATGGCATTATCATGTTAAGCAAGGTACTCAAATTAAAACATATACATATATTTACAAGTTACAATATCTAATTTTGTTCACCTCGCTTGTCTTTTCATGGGCAATATTGACATTCAGTTTTTTTTTCCTGGCGATGGATGGGCACTGTTCGATGTTAACGACGGCAGCCGGTTGCCGTATCCTCGGCGAAAAGCAGTTTTTTTCTCATGTTCACGAGATTTTGGTGTAAACTGTGCCAAAATATTGCATCTAAAAAGCATTCGAAGCTTCTATGAAGTTTTGGCTGGTAGCAATTAGAAACGAAATATTACTTTGGTAAAACCTAAGTTGGATAGGATTTGACACCGACGGCTGAATAATGCCGAAGCCTATTCTATTTTGTCGATGAGTTTCACAAAAATGAGTTGCTGCATGGCAGGTCGTGCATACAACCGTGGCCTCCCCGCCAAAATGAACTATACGGACATCACTTCTTTATTTGCGCAATAAAGTAAAATTGCTCATATACATAGTAACATCATACAATATGTTACATTGTACAATTTCGTTAGATTACTCAGTTTGGTTTAACTCTGCCATGTCGGTCGCCTAGTGGATGTGCGCAACTACCCAAGTGTGTTGGCAATGGCGACGCTCAGGGTGATATTGGCGAAGGAGACATGGAACAACGACGCCTGCGAAATTTAATTATATTTGAAATACCCTTTTGTGCTTGTAGTGAAATTTGGCAAGTATTTGTTTGACAGATTACTTTCACAAACACATTAGACATGTTAGATGTGAGCCTCCAGGAGATATTTGCTTTCACGAGCATAATTGCCAAACTGACGCAAACCAAGAGTGTTTTGGTAAGGTTCAGGAAATCTTTCGAAAAGTCACTTTTACATTCTTCAAAAGTGCTGTAAATCCATTTAAGTGTGACAATGTGTGCGGTGGCTAAACTATCCTTCCGGCTCCAGCTTATGCTTATAATCGTAAAACACAGATACATCATTATTCATCATCGATCAAGCTTTTCGTTCACGTACGTGTAAAAGTTGGAATATTTGTTTACTTAAAACCTCGCTTCATGTTATAATGCATATTCATGGATTTCGGGTCGTCGATTTGATATAAATCCTATAACCCCCTTGATCACAAACTGAAAATCATGCATTGAAGAAGGCTCACCCCGAACCCTAATATATGCTAGTCATAAAATTATAAACGAATCATGACTGAACCGTTTTGTATCATAACGGGTTTGATCTTAACTATTTCATAATTTCAAAACAATTTAAAGCAGTCATGAAATCTAACAATAATTTGGAATGTAGTCACGGTCCCGTAATGTGGCCCCGTAATCCTTACCACAATCAGTATGAGCAGGGCACCCACATGTGGTCCATACTTAATTATAGTGTGAATGTAGCATGTCAAACGGATTATGATACATGTACGTGCAAAATTTCAACACCAAAACAGACATGGCCGCTGCATGCCTTCGTCGTCGATGTCGCCGGAAAACACATGAGCTATTGCGCCCACACCATGCAGGCAACTGAGTTAAAAAATAGGGTTACTGTCATTACGGGCCGTTATCATGGTGGAACCATTCTGCCATGACTGGGTCTGCTCATATACTTTGGTACTTTTGGGAGGAAGGACATGGCTATGTTCACAATCTGCCATGTATCAAGACATTGATGTACACAGTGCACCTCATCGACAACGTAGAATCAAACATACTTCGGCGTTATTCGGCCATCGTTCTTGAATTGTAAGCAACCTTGACATTTCGTAATTTATAGTGGGTGTTATCCCCCACCCCCACCCCCCCCCCCCCCAAAAAAAAATGAATAAAAGTCCAAAAGTTCAAAGAAACTTGGAAAGCAATCTGTCGAACGCAATATTTTCACTTAATTCTCATCAAAACCAGCAATACTTCAAAATGGAAAAAAGCCGCTTTCATAGACGACACCGTGACAAGCCGTCATCTTTGACGTAGCCCAGGGTGCTTCCATCGCCAGAAAAAAAAATGATGTTGATATTGCCCATGTACAAGGAAAGCAAGATCAACATAATGTGTATTTTAATGTTAATACCTTATTTACAATTATATTCTTACTTACAATAGGCATATATTCTAAAAAGCAGACAATAAGCCAAAAATATTAGTACAAGTTTCGAAGAAATATGTTGGATGATTTTTTTAACAACAATTAGTTTAATGGTTTCGCGCAAAAAGAGAAACGGGCATAAATCATACACGTATGTAGAATCTACATACTATTTCGTCCGATTTTACGCGCATTCTTCCATAATGTTTCTGTATATTATTAGACATTAGACATGTTAGATGACCATAAGTGTAACAATATGTGAAATTCATATATTTACTGAAAGGCGGAACAGATGCCAAAACATTAGAGCAAGTCTGAAAGAAATAAGTTCTAACTGATTGTCAGCAATAGGGATATAAAAAGTTTCAAACAAAAAGTATCAGGCATCCAGAACACGTATACCGAACACAGAAGGTATACGCAATATTTTGTCAGATTTTACGCTCATTTTTCCGAAACGTTACTTTATGCTATTAGTCAGGAGATGACTATAAGCGTGACAATATGTAACACCCGTGTTTTGAAAGGCTAAAGAGATGCCTAAAACATCAGAGCATGTCGAAATGTAATATGTTATATGGTTCTTGAAGTACAAGGATCTAAAAAGTTTCAACCATCAAGTAACACAAGAACCTAATAATACACGTATGCAGTTAATACGCAGAATTTTGTCCAATTTCACTCAATTCTTCCAAAATGCTCCGTTACATTATTAGTCCGGAGATGACCATAGATGTGACAATGTGCATCATCCATACATGTTTTGAAAAGCGGAAGAAATGCCAAAAACATACGGCTAAATCAAAAGGAAATTTGTTGTATGATTCTTGGATTACAATTATTTTAAAAAGTTTCAACAGAAGAGAACCACGCATCAAAATATCCGCGTTTATCGAATGTATGCAGTATTTTGTCGGATTTTACGCTCGTTCTGCCAAAATACTCCATTACATTATTGGTCAGGAGATAGCCATAGGTGTAACAATATGTAACATCCATATATGTTTTGAAAAGTGGAAGAAATGCCAAAAACATAAGGATAAATCAAAAGGAAATATGGGATATGGTTCTTGGTTTCCAAGGATTTAAAACTTTTCAACCAAAAAGTAGCACGTATCCAGAATATACGCGTGTACAGGACGTAGGCAGTGTTTTGTACGACTTTACGTGCATTCTTCCAAAACACTACGCTCTATTATTGGTCAGGAGATGGCCATTAGCGTGACCAAATGTCACATTCTTATATGTTTTGAAGAGCTTGAGAGATGCCAAACACAGCAAACTAAGTTTGAAATAAATATTTGGAGTGGTTTGTGAGCTACAAGAATTGAAAAAGTTTTAATCGAAAATGAGCACAAAAAACGAACAAAAGTGTTGCATTTTGCTGACGTCGTCGCGACATGTCGTCGTCGTCGACGTCGCCCACAGACCCGCCATTGCCAAAACAAGTCAATGATGATGTTGCACATTTACTAAGCAACCAAACTATACCAATCAAGTTTGATAATTGGGCATAAAAAATGTGTGTTAATACCTTTGTTATGATGGTACCATGTATTATATTCCGACCATTTTTGAAAAAAGGCTTTCCGGTAGTGACGTCATATTTGTGGTGATTTGGGGGGAAAAGCATCGGGTACACCTTGCCAGCAAAACATTTTTGTGATGTCCAGGGTATATCCTTTCGACCTATGGGGTCAGTTGTTCCGGCCCTTTTCACATGAATAAATCCTCTGGGCTCCCGTATTATAACGTTATATCTAATCGTCAAAGATGAACTTTAATTGGACTAACATTATTTAGTATAAGTATCGCTGAAGATGCTGAACTATTAAAGATGTTTACACCACGAGATTGCCCTGCTCCTTCAAGAAAATACTGCGTCAGATTAATTGCTTTGTAAACACAACAAAAAAAAGTAATTCCCCCCCCCCCCTCAACTCATGCATGACTAATTTAATTAATGTGATTTTTACACAGAAATTAGTCAATAAGTGAAGTAATGCTACTTTGTTTAGGAGGGGGGATTATTTTTTGTTGTGTTTAGACTGGTAATATACTGGTAATATACATATTATGATGCCAGGTCGAACGCTTTCGGCAATGTTCTTCCTCTCTTTACTCCAGCCTAGATATTAATCAACGTATATTCCTGTACGTGTTACACGTTACGTGGCAACGCTATTATTTGAGTATGAGGAGATATTACGGATTTGATTATCTTTCTGCTGCCGATCAATACAAATTCACACTATTTACCGTTCAGTGCAAGTTTGTTAATGTATAGGTTTTCCGTAAATCTTAGTTGGTACGTGTTATGCGCTTTATCTCCTGTTTTTTCCCAGCAGAGTACACACAGGTGTACATCGTCTGCATAGAGTGATTAATACTTGACAATGATTTGCATGCATGGGTAGATCGTGTAAACAGACAACACACAATGGGTGACCTACATTAGACCCCTTTCGCATGTGTGCTATTCCACACGTTACAGTTTTTGAACGTGATTGTAATCTACAAAAGGCATCATGTGCAAACGTTAACATACTTAATCGTTTATTAGAACAGAAATACACATTCTACAGCACTATAACCGTGCTTATGAAGTAATGGAGGGTGTCAGGTGAAGTCTTTAGCTCTCTAGTTGGTAGCGTTTAGTCTTCATTTCAGTCACGCATTATTCCTATTGAATAGGCTATTCAATCTCTATTCCGCATGACAGATGCACGCGGTGACGTCAGCCAAGGTCTTTTAGAAATTATGAATATGCGACATTGGGACCGTCGTGTCATTTTGTCTGCGTTGAAAACACTTCGTTTGCTTCTTGTCTGTTTCCATTTGTTGAATCGTACCTTGTTTTGGTTTTTGTTAAACTGTCTCATTACACTCTAACGGCAGCGCTCGCTCGTTCTATTCAAAACGTGAGCGTTTTATTTTTTCGTCTCGCGAAATCTCGCGTGCAGATTATGCTGCACGAGATTATGAATGAATTCGACATGCTCGCGAAATCATTTGCTGGTGTCTTCTGTAAGCATACTGATCACGAATCTTTAAAGACAGGGATCGAGATTACATCTTTCTTAAAATGCTCAATAAGTATTTTTTGTTCGAAATCCGCAAAGCATTTTTTATTTCATTTGCTTTCAAAAACAGGCCTCAAAATCGTTTTAAATGTAAGCTCTTAGACTTTGCTGGTTCCTGACCCTTCTACAAATTGGACGGTAACACCAGTTAGAGCTTTGGATAGCCAGTACTCCAGCGCAGATTTTGATTCCAGTTTTGTTCGGGCTCAAAAATAAAACATTTGTGCTATTTGTCTTCAAAGTGACACGAATTTTCAGAACGCAACCGATATTAGCAGTTCAGCCAGTCCGCAGGCAGCAGAAAACAGGCGGTTTTATTTTCAACTCGGTAGTCGTGACCTTCACTTGACCGCTCGAACCGCGAAAAGGGTCTCCTTTTCAAACTTCGATATCTCCATGAATAAACCATATTTTCGTACGCTTTCTTTTGCAACTGTATGTTGGAGATCGAAATTTACCAAGTGTGAAAAAACAACATTTTATTAAAACAGGCAGAAAAACATTGCAAATTCGAGATAAATATGTGGTTTTAATTAAAACAACACTTATAAATCATCTGAAGCGGAATCTATTGCACTTTTTGAAAATACCAGTATTTTTCAACCTCTCCTTGTAGAAGGGTCAGGATCCAGCAAAATATCAACCATATTCAAATCCAAAATGCGTGAGACATGACGAAGTTGTGAACGATCCTAACCAGCCAATCATATAGTCCGCGATAATAAAGTCATGCGACCGGCGATTCAACGGTCGCGGACTATGATTGGCTGGTTAGGATCGCTCTTCCCTATATCACGTACATTAATGAGTGCGTATTGTATCTCACGAAACTACAACAACATACACTAACTTTATGGGGCGCAAAATTAATCATCTGATGCTGTCACCAAATCATTGATTCATGATACAGTTGGCAGCAAAATTATTCAACCCCCCTAACATTTTATACATTCTGTCATAATGAATAATATTGAAGCAGCAGATTGCTACTAAACCATTAAGATAGTTAGCAGACAGTTAATTACGAAAGAATACCGGAGAAAAAAATCAAATTTTACTGCATAGGTCATCTGAAATTGCAATTTGCGCCCAAAAAGCATGTTGCAAAATTATTCAACCCCCCTATTTTATACACAAGAAACGAATGCACAAATAATGACAATTTAAGAGCCAGTGCATATTCTGAGGTGAATGCTGATTTTATTTATCATCCACCTGAAACTGGAACCTTTATATGCACAACTAACAAGTTGTAACATTATTCAACCCAGATGGGTGTGTCTTTTAGTACTTTGTGCAGCATCCATTTGCTGCAATGACCTCCTGCAGACGAGATGAATAGCCTCTCACAAGCTTCTCACAACGCTCCTTGGGGGTGTTGGCCCATTCCTCTTGCGCACCTTGAGTGACCATCACAGTCTCCAGACCTAAACCCAAAAGATCATTTGTGGTGGGATCTGAACAAAGCTGTTGCAGCACGTATACCTTCATGCATCGATTACCTTAAGACCATTGCGCAAGAGGAATGGGCCAACACCCCCAAGGAGCATTGTGAGCAGGAGGTCATTGCAGCAAATGGATGCTGCACAAAGTACTAAAAGACACAACCATCTGGGTTGAATAATGTTACAACTTGTTTGTTGTGCATATAAATTTTCCAGTTTCAGGTGGAGGATAAATAAAATCAGCATTCACGTCAGAATATATGCACTGGCTTTTAAATTTTCATTATTAGTGCATTCGTTTCTTGTGTGTAAAATAGGGGGTTGAATAATTTTGGAACATGCTTTTTGGGCGCAAATTGCAATTTCAGATGACCTATGCAGTAAAATTTGATTTTTTTTCTCCAGTATTCTTTAGTAATTAACTGTCTGCTAACTATCGTAATAATTTAGTAGCAATCTGCTGCTGCAATATTATTCATTATGACAGAATGTCAAAAATGAGAGGGGGTTGAATAATTTTGCTGCCAACTGTACATGTATACATGAAGCTATCACAACATGGGGGATTTCAATTATACAATGCAATTATTTCGTGGACAAACTTAATATGCAATAGTGATACCCAGGGGGAAAATGATATTGAATACATAAATTATTGTCATCTCCAGACAACCTACAAAGTCACACGTGTACATTGACAATGATATATTTATCATATAACATAGGACATTACCATGATAGCATGGAGAGATGAACATCGTTGTTATCACATATTATATTCCACATACTAAGAATGTTGCTATATGATTGGTCAAGAGTTGATCACGTGATGAAGTGTAGTTTTTCCCATCTGATCACCTGAGAAGAAAAGTTCGTTACACTGTAGGTGATAGTACTTTTTTGAGAAGGAAAGTTCGTTACACTCTAGGTGATAGTACTTTTTGGTTTCGCTGATCTCTTCACGCCTCACAGTCCTAACGCGTGATCAATATTTTGAGTACGCGCGAAATAAAAGTGCGTAGCTCGGACTATCGGCGCAGACGACACCGCGGTGCGCGCGCGGAAATTAAATTTTTTGGTTATAGCGCGCTGCGCCGCGCGCGTACGTACAAAGCAGTGCAAGCCTTCAATTTTAATTCCCCCACACAGTATTTCACCAAAGCAAGTGTGCAATTCTCTACCACCTCGTACCAAAATTGACCTAGAATTTCATTTGCCTGTAATTCATGAGAATTATGAAGAGTATTCTCGGAGGATCTATGTTCTCACCGATACCGCACAGGTAAGAGAATTTCGATTACTTCTTGCTTTTCCGTCAAAATCTTACAAATTAGCATCGCCATGTCATAGTGTTCGTTGGAATTTGTAGAGTCTATATAGGAACGTGCACAAAGTCAATTTGCTTCCGGGTTTCGGAGCGTCGCGTGAATATGTAGCCGCACCGACACGAATGCTTTTGTATGTTAAATTGTCATTTATTTTAAAGATTGTTGGCATCAGATGTGGAATATAAAGCAAATAATCAACTTTTGGTTTCAGGCAATGAGACGAACTATCACTTCCTCGGCGATCTGAATGTATACGCTATCTTTCCTCAGCTAAAAGCTTCGGAAAGATAGCTACATCCAGATCGCCTCGGAAGTGATATTTCGTCCCATTACCTTCACCGACGTTGATATTTGCTTACCAACCGCTGTTATGGATTCATACACTATTTTGTTGTTACAAACAGTTACAAGGCAGACCTAACATACAAGAATTCAACCGTACACTTTCAGGTGATTTCAGTGTCATTTGAAGAAAAAAGAAAAAATCGAGTCTTATACCTTACGACCCATGTGAGCGGTCTCGTGACTTGGTCTTGACATCGATTCACAATGTAAAACCAGGGATATTACTATGGAAGGATATGCATCTTCTATGAAATCATGCTCGGCAACGCTGAAAAGTTAGGTGTTCTCAACATGTAATTTTCAGGTGTGAATAAATTGCGAACATGATTATGTGGAAGCCGTATAAAAGAAATCTAGAGTTAAGTTTTGCTTGTCCAGTTCGGTTAACCATGTTTACGGCATCAATACTTTTATGAGCAGAACAAATATCAGAAAAAACAAGTTTTCAAGTAAAATATATTGGGTGTATGCAAATACACGAAAAACAGTATTAATGACAATAACAAGCTTAAAATATAATTTAAAATTTTGTAAGTAAGAAAAAAGACGTCATATATGCAAAGGAATTCCCTTCAAGCCAATTCAATAGAGGCGATGGATGAGGATCTTACGATCGATGACTTCAGAGGCTGCTGAGAGGTCCAATATAATACACCATTGATAGACAATTATCGCAGTCATTTGATGGCCTTCATGACAAATTGAACCTCGACGGCTTGAATGCATTTACCCTTCAAAGCCTCATTCAATCCTTCAAAATGCAAATATTTTTCTAATTTAGGATTGGATGAACCCATTCCAAAATGTAATTCGAACCCGGATGATGCCCCGGAACCCCCCCCCCCCCCCCCCCCCGCCACAACCGTAGGTCTCATTTAATGGGTGGGATAGTCAGACATTGGCGACACCACTGACCATATGACTGAAATATGTTGAAAGATGTAGGAAAGAGGAGCTAAAAAACATTACTATGATTACGTGTCTCCCACGCCTAGCCTTCTTACGAGGCGGTAGAACTCTTCCTTCACATAGTCATAGAACTCGTACTCCTTTTCCAACCAGTTCCTCAAATGAGAACAGGTCTTCGGAGATGCTGGTTTCTTGAAGTTTGTCTCAAACCTCTTCATTGCTTCCTTTTTTATTTTTGCGTATACCTTGAGCGCACCTCTAAACGTGGCGGGAAGTAGCTTTTCAAAGACTCTGAGAGAGAGGTCGTATTCTTCGGTGATCCCGATGACGAGAAACTTGTCCACATTCTGTTTGGCGTGCTGGAGGGCGTATGATGGGTCGCTGCATTTAACGTCATACCCACAGAAGGAACTCACGTACATGAAACGGAAGTAACTTGAACTGCATTCGTTTAACGCCTTCTTAAAGCAATCATCCACAGTCTCGTTGTCTGTCTCGCGATTTATGCCTTGTTTGTCACCATCAGGGTCGCCATAACGCTTGTAGTAAAAGTGAGAAACGAATCGGCTTACCGGGTCTCGGATGATACTGATAAGAATGGGTTTCTTCCCTGCCACGGCCATATCGAGATAGCGGTAATGCCCGTGGAGAATACTACCATCTGAAGCGTTGGCTAACCTCCTATCTATTTCACGCCTGGCATCAGCGAAGGTGATTTCATTGAGCATGAACTTGATGTAGATTGGTTTACCAAAATGGTTGATTCTCGACAGTTCCTTATAAATTGTTAAGAGGGTGCGCGTCCCACATTTTGGCATAGAGAGGGACATCACCGCTCTCTTGCCGTCATAGACCGGCTTCCCGTACGCAAGCTGACGTTCATTGACAGGATCAACCGAAGGACTAGAACCATTTCCCTCGACCCTAGCGGCCTGCTTGCTGAAGCCCGGAAGACTGGCACCCTGTTCATCATAGCGCACCTCAACCTTGTATGGTGGCATTAGCTTGTGTACACGCTGATCCCATTTCACGAAAATCGTTATCGAAACGAACAGAAAAAATAACATAACCGAACAGGTTAAAGCCCGACAATTGTACCGCCTATGCATGATATTGACAAAGCGGTATCCTTCCTATGTCTGTGAATTTAAACGTCAATATGTTGTCTTTAGGTACTATATAATGATGCACCCGGCCTGCAGAGTCGCTTTTGGACTCTGAGCTCTTCAGTCACGATCGATAACCATTTGCTACTATGAGTTGACAACAAGTTCACGATGTGAATAAAAACTAGCCTTTTAGCCCAATTATAACATTACCGCCAGGCATGTGTCGAACGTGATCAGCGGTCACTGGTTACTTGATAGGTCAGACGTCGATCACCGAGCTGTGCCCAGGTACGAAGTCAATGGCATGCATGGAGGCGAGTCGAATACTACACTGTTAGCATATGTGACAACGGCGAACGGAATGCACGAACGCCTATAGATGTGTCGTGCTTTTAACCAGAACTTGCTTGGTGAGGTATATTGATTTGATGTACTCTTTTCAGATTATGAACAATCGATAAACAGGCATGTGTCAGCTTTATAGAGACGGAACGCCCCCCCCCCCCCCCCCCCCGCCACACACACACACACACACACTTTTTGTCTATGCGGGTGTTTGTATGATCGACAAAAAGGAAACAAAGAGGGAAAAGAGGAGAAAAAAGGAAAAGAGAGTGTTCATCCAATACCCGACCGCGATATTTATGCATTTGCACAAAGACAGCGCCGTAAATTTGTCCCAAGTATGTATACATACTGATATAGTTCGCACTTCGGAGCTAGTCGCGTCCTGGGCCCGTATTCCATAATCAAGATAAGTATGCTTTTAAAGTCAACAAATCTAAGTAATTTGTCTTATGTTCTGTCTAAGACAAAATTCTTAGCCAAAACGCGTATTCCATCAAGATTTGGCTAAGATTTTTTGCTCGTCTAAGACAGATTTAGGATGTATGGCGAAGTAACTTTTCTTAAAATTGTACACTTAGAATTCTATAAACTACAAATGGCTAAGAATTTAGCCCTAACTTTCAGACAGCTGCGAGCTGTCTTAACTTTGGGGTTGCAGCATGGTTGCGCGCAGTACAGCGCGAGTCAGAAAAAAATGTTAAAGTGAGTGCATGAGTGCATGAGTGCATGAGTGCATGAGTGAGCAGACATTAAAGGCAAAATTGTCACACTTCAAACGTCACAAGGGTAATTGTTTATGCCTTTTAAACAGTAAATTTTGGCATTTCTTGTGCGATTTTTAAAGTGTCTTCACTCAACGATGACATGAAAATGACTTCTTATGTTCACATAACAGGTCATGTTAAATCTTTGTCAAAATATCCAGTTTTATTTTTTCACAATTTAGGTTCTTAAAAGTTTAAAACTCAAGAGGGATGAATAGTTTTTAAACTGTGCTCACTCAACAATTCAATGAGTTAAGTGTCGGGATAAGTGTTAGTGCGTCGAGAGATGGATGATAAGCAATGAAAAGACATAAATTATGCACCAGAAATGGAATTCATTAAACATTCATATGGCAGAATCCCAAAATTACTCCTTTTGATAATTGACAATTTTGACTTTAATGTGTGCTCACTCATGCATGACTGAGGGGATTTAATGGATTAAGTTTTCACACGGAAGTTAGTCAATAAGTGAAGGTACAATCCTGCAAAGTTATCACGGTTATGTTGCTCAAAATTTCTTTGATAAAAAGTTATGCTATTTTGCTTAAGGGGGACTTACTTTTTTTGTTGTGTTAATATGGTGGTCTGCATGGGATGGTAAATGCACGGTGACACCATGGACATTCCATGGCGACACCATCTATTCATTAGAAATCACAGGCAGCACTCAAGATAAAGGGGTGAGAGGGTAAAAATGGAGGCGTGCGGTTTTTTTTTTCAAATTTTCGTCAAAATGAGACTTTATTGCGGCAAACAAATGTGAAATTCGTTTTTAGTGGATAATTTCACATAGATTAGAAGGAACTTATTTTTCTAATTTAGTAACCCTTTAACCTGCTTTCAGGAGCTGCAGCGACGTTGCAACACGCTGATCACCCTGATTAAACGAGAGAACCAGGATTTGGAGGAGAAGGAGAAAGTGGGCAAGAAGAAGGGACAAGAGTGCGGCAAGGGAGCGGGAAAGGTAAGGGATACTTTCACTTGAAGGGGAAGGTAAAGCTGACAACAACATACTTAAACACTTACAATACCCGGCCTTGAAAACCCCATTGGCGTACTGTACATCTTAATGACAATAGTAATGAGAGGGTAAAAACGTCCATGACCGCATTATATATTGTTAAAATAAAAAGTGGTCAAAATTCAGAAACAACTTTTGCATTGTTTGTCAGGTTCGTATAAGTGTATCTTCTCCTTTTTCCACACTTTGATCATCTTAGGCTGCATATGTAAGATTTTGCATACCGAGATATTTTTCCTCTAATCGTAATTTGGGCTCGTGAAGACTGTGCCATTGCGGAGCTCATTGTGTGCAGTTTGTCCCTTGGCATCAGAGCGCCAAGCAGGGCCTGCACTTTACGTGCATCATATTGTTTCATCATTAAAATTGTGTTTCAGATCAATGTTGTATTACTATAATTTCATAAAAACAGATCTTGGAGAAACACTTTATAAACTGAGAAGAGAAAGGCTGATGATACCCCAGACGGCTGAGGACGCAAGAAGTCTAAAAGGTGCAATGGACCAGCACAATGTGATTGCTTGCAATGCTGTAGACGTTATCAAAATGAACGACACATACTTGTGGACAGGTATAAGGTGGTCTGTATTGACAAAACCGTGCACAGCCATGGCCTGGCAAATGCAGGGTGACCATCTATTCAATAGAATCAGAGGCAACGCTCAATAAAGTTCATAGCACACCTGCAACATACTACCATTTTATAGACTTGCCTAAATGATCACATGTATGTGCCAACAACATGTGAATAATAGTCATTGAAGATAAAGGGGCGAGAGGGGGAAAATGGGAAAGAAAATCTCAAAGAGAATGAAAGACTGAGGGATAGAACAGAAGAAGGTGGCAAAATAAACATTGCAAAAGGAATGAAAAACTGACCCTATCCACACCAGGAATCGAACCGGGGTCGCTCGTTCTTACGACGGCCCCTTAACCAATAGACGAGTTCGTAGTTACACGATGGTCGGACAATGCACTGAATAAATACTACTAGAATGCAGACTGGGATCTGTTCATTAAGCCGTATAGGATGATGGATGTGAATACATGTTACAATGTGCCCAAAACAACAAGACAAACAGGTGCACATGGTGGAATGTTCTTTTACTACATTTCAAAGCTGAATAATTGTTGTCATATCTGCATGATAATGAAGAGAAACCTGGTTGAGTATCTAATGAATTTTAAATTTACTCTGTGAGTTGTTCAATTGACCCGAGGTTATTCGTACCAGCAACAATCTGCTCATGCGCACATTGTAATTACGAACTCGCTTATTCATCCACCCATCTTCCCATTCATTTAACATGTAAATGCCTGTAATCAATTTACACCTTCAAGACGTGTGAAAAATGATTTATAAAGGAAACCCTACCATAGAACTATGTCTTAGGCACAACATACTGAAATTTTGGATAGAATGGATGAAGGATTACTGAGATACGCAAAAATACATGTAGATACAAAAAATCATGACGTCATACGTGAAAATTAATTTTTTCGATTCATATGGCAATATGATGACGTCACGATGTAGTTGACAGTAAAATGACACATGAACTCACATCTACATTTCATTTTCTTTCAGAATATTAAAAAGAAATTGGGAGTCACCCACCATTCTGAAGAGGTATGGCCGACTGAAGATAGTCATGTTGTTTACAATATTTGCACACAAAAACGTATTGACACACGCGCAGACTTTCAACTTTGACGCACCCGCACGACCTTGTTATTGCATGGAAATGGCTCAAAATTGCAGAATGTGATTTATGTAGAGTCAGCAACATAGAGCAAATTAGAAAACGGAATTTTGACGTTCCGTTCACGTAGGCACGGAAAAACGCGCGAACGCGCGTAAATTTTTGAAAAACTTGAAATGGTCTGAAACGTATGCAAAACAATTATGAGTGCATTTGGAGCATTTTGAAATTTTGCGCACGCATTATTGCACTAACATACGCGTACACGCCCGTTTTTATTCATTCAGATTAATTGGTTTATTATTTATTTTATGCATGACAGTTTTCATTAGCTATAGACAATCAGTTCTAGAGATATACCACTTATTAGATTTTCATTAAATCGCTCGTAAATGACGTCATGATCATGTCATGACATGTATACCTATACATGGTCAAAATACGATAAAACATAACATGTGCATTGTTGAGATATAGCTGCCACAAAGTGGGGGGCATGGAATAAAAATAGATAATAAAGACAGACAATTTTAACGAAATTAGAAGGTGATCTGTCAGTGCACGACAGACCACCTAATAAAAGTAACACATTCTACGGACATGATTTGAAACATGTCATCTCAATTGTAGTTTATCAACTTTTAATAGCCAATATCAATGAGCTTTCCAACTGAAGCTCACATTTTATTTAAGTATCAATTTGGAAAGGGCGTATATGTCATAGTAATTGAGACAAAACATGCTCATTTTCCATTGTACTTTTAAACAACTTCAAGAGGATAAATAACAACATTATAGATATTCAAGGAGGTTCTCACCTTGGCCACTTCTTCCCAAGGTTCTTGGCACCGTGCCACTCATCCAGCTGTGGAACAGGTCTAAGTTTTATGTTCGGGTTTAGCTTGACAATACGTAATTGGCCTTTCTCTACTTTGAATTACTGTGATGTGGATGTCACGGAAAATGGGCGACTTTAACCAAAAAAGCGGTTAATATGAATGGATATCAAGATTTGTCACGATGGAAGGATCATAAATGAGTAATTATGCAAAATAAATAATGTATTGCGGTACAGGATGAATTTTTATGTCACGGAAAAGGGGCGACTTTCAAAGAAGTTGCAGCAAAGATGAATGGAGTTTCGAGGTTGTCAAGATGGAAGGATATCAAACGAGTAAGTATGCAAAAAAAAATAATGTTTTGAGGGACAGATTTTTTTCTTTATGTAAGAATATAGCTAAGTCATAATGATGATAATAATAGTACAAATATTAACGATTATAATTATACTATTAATAATAATAATATTTATGATGGTAATGATAATAATCCTCATCATTATTGTAATTGTATTTATTGGTATTAGCCGCATTCAAACGGTGATTGCCAATTCAGACCGTAAAAATGAAAAAAAATCTTACAAGTATTTTGTGGTTATCTTGTGGTTTGTCCTCACTAAGCAAAATAGTATAACTTTTTATCAAAGAAGTTTTGCGCAAAATAATTTGGCAGGATTGTTTCTCAATTTATCAACTAATTTCTGTGTGAAAATCACATTAATCCAATAAGTCATGCGTGAGTGGGCATATTTAAGAGGCAAAAATGGGTAATTTTGGGTTTCTGTCATATGAATTTTGGATGAATTCCATTTCTGGTGCATAACTTATGTACTCTCATTGTTTATCATCCATCTCTCGATGCACCTACACACATCCCGACATTTAATTCATTGTTTTGGTTGAGTGAGCACCGTTTAAAAAAATACTCATCCTTCTTGGGTTTGAAACTTTTAAAACGCCTTTATTTTTGTGAAAAAATACAACTGGATATTTTGACAAATATGTAACATGAGATGTTATGTAAACAGTAGAAGTCATTTCTGTGTCATGGTTGAGTGAATACACTTTAAAAATCGCACAAGAAATGCCAAAAGGTACATAAATAATTATCCTTGTGACTTTTGAAAAGCTACATTTTTGCCTTTAAAATTTGCCCACTCATGGGTGACTATTTGGATTAATGTCATTTTCACACAGAGGTTAGTCATTACGTTAAGGAACAATCCTGTCAATTGTTTTGCCCAAACCGCTTCGATAAAAAGTTATGCTATTTTTCTTCGGGTTGGGGGGGGGGGGGGGGCTTACTTTTTTTTGTTTGTTTAGAAAACAAAAACACGTGGTGAGTTCGCTTAGCAAAAGGCCTTGTCTTCCTTAACTTTTTAAGGGGAAAATATATGTGAGTGTGTCCTTTACATAATTCACAGCGTGAATTGATTTTTGGATTGTAGGATGGCTCATAATAAGAAGTTGAAAACATCAAAGATCACTTCTTTCTCAAGCATAATGAGATAGAAGAACATAATGACGAACAGCCGTCTACGTCAAAATCGGATGATGTCGGAGGCCTGTTCTTCCGGAAGTTCAACCAGAAACAAAGCTAGTGCCGTTGAGGGTGATGGAGCATCTCAGGCGAAAAATGATGATGAAACTGATGCCGGTTTTGACGACTGGGTTAGCCCCAATCACCCCCAAAAATTAACTTCCTCCATTCCAGTACTAGAAACTAAACCGCAGAAAATTCTGTTTCAAGCCAAATGGTACTCAAATTACCCGGGGATCCATTACGAACCCTCCCTGCAATATGTGTCAGTTCATTCTGTACTCGTATGCCACGGTGTGTAGATCTTGTCGAAACCATGACTGTCCATTTAAGGCGTAGTATGTGTGTGTGTGTGTACGTGTGTGTGTGTGTGAGTATGCGTGTGTGTGAGTGCACGCTTGTGTGTGTTATTTTACCTCATTAAGTATGCATCAGATTGCACGATTTCCAGTTCAAAATTGCAAAAGCTCTCTACCGTGGGAGGAAGCGTTCTTTTGTGACTAGAAGGAGAGTACAATGAATCTGCATTAATTAAACGGCAGTTGGGTATCCTTGTGCTTAAACATCTTTGCTAGGATACGGTAAAATCATTACCCACACAATGAATGGATCCACCTGTCGTATACATTTACAACAGCACACACCACGAAGGGAAATGAAGTTCTCTAAAGTACGCTTATGATCCGTTGACCGGCAACGATTTCTCCTTTCAGCCAATTTCACCGCACCGGCTGGAACGCTACCGTTTCGTCTCCTTTCTTCACACAAACAATATCAAACAAAATTGTTTGTTATACTTGCAATCAATTTGTTTAATAAATATTTTACACTAGGGAGTGTTCGGTGACCGACACCTCAACAACAAATCATTCTCAACAAAAAAATGATCGGCACATTGAAGACATATAAAGCAACAACTGGCGTCTAACATAGCCTGTTATGAACTTAGACGCACACTAGATTGCATGCTAATATGTATTATTAAGGCTATATTAGCAATCGTTAAATTACACATTCTGAAGAACATTACTCTCATGTATAACATGTGGAATGCTTGCATATTCAGGAAACATCAATATTTGAGATCTTAGTCGTATCGATTACACTGACTGATCATGTGTGAATTTCCTTTATAATTATAATTGTGAAACATAACCAGAGTGATATTGAATTTTAGAAATTCAGTTATCACTCAACTGGATAACTACAAGACTTTGCTTACATAAGCGCGCAAAATAATGGACCTTGAGAACATAGTAAGGAAAATGCTCAGAAATTCCTATCTGACCCCGTTAAGGCGATCGAGCAAAGGAAGAAATTAACTCCAAGGTCAACCTATATTTTTTACCTAACCCTATCCGTCATTTGTACAGAAATGAACTGTTTTACCCGCTAAAAAAATGGGTTTATAAATATCCGTAATTATAAGGCTTGTGGGAAAGAACGAAATATGTTACTGGCCTGTATGGTGTGATGACCGCGACTAGAGGCTAACCCTAAAGCTCCCTTCCACCTAGCATAGCAACAATAACGTGTTGCGTAAATCATATGCAAATCAACAGTCCCTCTCAAATGAAATAAAAATAGACCGTTTCGTAATGTATTCATGAATTTCCCCCTTACTGGGTAACAACGTGTTATTGCATTCACCTCTATCTAGTCATTCATATTCAATGGATGGAATGCACTTTGAATCTTATCAATTGTTGCTACATGGACAAACCTCAGTTTCCATTAATAACGAATTGTTTGAACGACGTGAATAAAATCTGCGTACATAACAAAAAATAGTCTATTCGCTTTCTATACAATGCTAAGAGAATTTCACATTCCACAGACTGGGCGTGTTTGAAATCCCGGTACATCATACAACGTTGAGCGCTACGTGCTACAGCGGAGATTTCAGTGCGTTGCGTCTACTATTCGTCATGTTCGTATTGCACGTGCATGTACACGCAAAAAGGAGACTCGGCGCACCACCTTTTTGCTGCAGCATCCATCATCTTTCTTTTTTTTATCGTTCTCAATTCATGACGTGCCACTACTAACTGTCACCCGTTGTCAGTTTTTAATGGAACAAGTCTGAATCGGCTGCGATTTTTGAAGAGGGAGGTGTATTTTGAGCGGATTTGTTTCAGTTCGATTTGAAGCGCAATAAATCCAACCGTGTTTGACTCCGTCGGAAACACTTTCTTCCCGTTTTGTTCTTGATTGTGTACGGTTTGTATACTACAAGGGTACGGCCATTCTCTATGGGCACATGGTAAGCATGCTTAGAAAAACTTGTGAGAATTTGCCTTATTTCATGTTGTAACATGTTACCTATGTTTCTACATTACTGACAATATTCTATATCACAAGTGCGTATCACTATGCACTGCAGTGATTGGGATGTGTGTATAGCTCGGCGTATGTGTGAGTGCGGGGGGGGGGGTCGATCTGGAAGGGTTTAGGATTGAATGTGAGAAAGAAGAGACATCATAAGTGGAATAGGGTGGGATATAAAGTGGGAGACAGCAAATAAAGGAATAAAGCCAGAAGAGAGAAAGAGAGAGAGAGAGAGAGAGAGAGATAGAGAGCGCCCGAAAGGGATGTGTGTGTGTATGTGTGTGTGTGTGTGTGTGTGTGTATGTGTGTGCGTGTGACAGGAGGTTCAAAAGATAAGATTCAAAAGTGCACTCCACCCATTGAATATGACTGGCCAAGTACAAGTCAATGTAATAACGCGTTGCTACCCAGCTAGGCGGTTAGTCGTGAATAAATTTCGAAAACCTCTATTCTGCGTATCTGGAAGAACAGAAAGAGGAAGAGAGAAAGTGCTGATAGGGCCGTTGTTCAGACAAAAACATGAAGTTAGACAAAGAGAATACATGTTGAAGGATTGTTTGTGTGCATTGATAAATGATTTCAAGAGCTCTTCCTGAATTAATCATGAGGTTAGGGAGAAAGAAGGTGTGTTTGGAGAGACAGACAGACACTTTCACTTGTACACAAGTCATGTAATGCAACTGTGATTAAACGTGATCTAACACAATTTACTTTGACAATATTCATATCAGGATTTTTTCCTATGCCTCTCACTCTCCCTATACACCCGTGTATGTCTGTCTCTATCTCGTTCCCCAGCCACCCCCTTCTCTCTCTCTCTCTCTCTCTCTCTGTCTCTCTCCCTCTCTCTCCTCTGTCTATATGACCCAATTAATATTCCCGTCCGGATGTGCTTGTCGATGACAGGCTAACTAATGGGATTACTGTTACTTTTTCATTGACACGAATGAGAACCGGCAGTAGTACATTCCGTGAGGTAATTATTCGGGCTCCCCCAAAACGAAATCGACGGATGTTTGGGGGGGGGGGGGGGGGGGGAGGGGGGAGGCAAACTTGCTGTCGAATAGCCATTGAGATTAAAGGGCAAGTTTACCCATGAAACACGTCAATTCTATTTAAAAATTAATTGATGATACTTAAAGGGTTACTAAATTAGAAAAATAAGTTCCCACTAATCTATGTAAAATTATCCACAAAAAACGAATTTCACATTCGTTTGCCGCAATAAAGTCTCATTTTGACGAAAATTTGAAAAAAACGCACACCTCCAGTGACGTCAGAAAAGTCAAAATGCCATAAATGCTAACGGCGTGAATGAAATATTTTATTCACGCCGTTCAAACAATACGTTAGCAATGGGAGCCCCAAAGCTTGTCCGAGGTTTGTCCGAGTAGCAACAAATAATAGATTCAAAGTGCATTCCATCCATTGAAGCTGAATGACAAGATACAGGTGAATGAAATTACGCATTACTACTCAGTTAGGGGAAAAGTTGTGAATACAGTTCGAAAATGGTCTCTTGTTGACTTCCGTACACGCCGTTGTCATTTATGGCATTTTGACTTTTCTGACGTCACTGGAGGTGTGCGGGTTTTTTTCTTCAAATTTTCGTCAAAATGAGACTAAATTGCGGCAAACAAATGTGAAATTCGAATTCAGTGGATAATTTTACATAGATTAGTGGGAACTAATTTTTCTAATTTAGTTACCCTTTAAACATGGCTCTAAAATGGCAGATTTTGGTTGAAACAGAACCAGATGAAGCCCGTCTTACTTTCCAGTTTCAGTCGCCAAAGCGTAAGCCGAGAAAACTTACGGGCGCCGCCATGTTCCGCGCTGCCATTCAAAACAGTGACGTCACATACGAACAAATATAACCTCTACGCCCATTGGTTCCATTCTGTACTCTCTTGTGCCGTAATATTAATAAACATACAAATATAAACTAAACATTTCTAGACTATTACAAAAAAATAAAACAGATTTCTATCATTCGTTAAAAACATTAATTTTTTAGCCTCAAAATATTGAATTATCTTTTCTTTGTAACGACAATCTAACGATAAATCGACAAATCGGAAGAATAGACCATTTTCATTATGTATGCAGATTTTATTCACGTTGTTCAAATAATACGTTACCAATGATAAACCAAAAGCAGTCCGAGGTTTGTCTGAGTAGCAACAACTAATAGATTCAAAGTGCGTTCCATCCATTGAAACTGAATCACGAAATACAGGAGGAAGTAATAAACGCGTCAGTTAGGGGGATAGTTAAGAATACATTACTGTCAAAATAAAATGTAAGCCAAATTACAAAGTTTAACCGACTGGCAATGGAAGCCACGTTGCTCAGTAATGTGTTTCTTTTGTAATAGCTTCAAACACCACATGGCCGAGTTAACTCGACGCATCTTCTAAAAGCCCTTATACCATATGTTTAATAATACATGGTAACCTACGCTCTGTGGCGCACTGGATGCATCGCATTTTAAATTCTTTTGTCTATCCTTTTCGCAGCAGGAGCAGTGCCTAATTTGTTACCCGGGCTTGTTCGGTTTGCCTGATTTTGCACTAAAGGTATTATGTAATAGTAAGTGACGTGAGCACATATGGGAGAACGTGAGTGGTGGATTTTGTTTTGGTATGGAACGAGGGTCCGAGAGTACATGAGTTTGAGCATGGACCTATCATGGATGGACTGCGCTCGGATAGACTTCCTTTGATCTATGAGGTCCGCCGCCTCATAAAAATCCAAGACATTCAGGTGTTTTAAACAACTAGCTGTATTTCTAATTAGGTAGTGCCTTCCTCTGAATAACAAAAGAAAATCTGTTTTAAGAAGTATGCCAACCGTTCAGCCTTCGCTGGGAGCTCGTTGCTGATCTTTTTACACACACTGTGAATTAGTTTTGGGGTAAGCGAAGGGAAACTTTGAAAAAATTGTAGAAAGAATTTGGTCCGTAACTTTTTCGGACACCTCCGCATACGAAATTGAGGTTGTTTCCATGAAAGATGAAACACTCAATAAACGATTTACAAGATATTTTAAAGGAAATATGATTCGGAAATGTGTGATATGAAGGCATTTCTCTGGCATGTTTTCTACAGTATTCTCATTTTATCTTAAAAACGAAGCAACAATATAATCTGAAATTCACAGAATCGTATCTTTATAAGATGTAATACTACTGCACATGCACTTCAGTTCATGTAGTGGTTCTGAAATCTTCTGCGCATACAGATTATATATTCCTCAAAATGCATCTACATTTTGTCATGCTTGTTTGGCGGCGGATCTCCCTCGATCAAAGAGCCAAACGCGTAAAATATTCCATTGTGACATCAATGCACACGACTGCTGTAGGAATAAATTACACTTCGTGCTGACTCCATTCCTTACACCTCTCTGGTTTGAGGGAGTTGTGTGAGAAGCTATTTTGTCGTGATTGACGACCCACGGGGAGGAGTCCTGTGTGCGGGAGAGAGTCGGGAAAGTCTGGGGACTTGCTGCATGAGAGTGAGTGTATCCGCCCCAACTCTAGCTGCCACTGTTTCTGCTGTCATGAGCGGGAAGTGCAGACGGCCGTCGTGTGGACACAAATTCCTCCGGGAGGCAAGCAACAGGGTTTTCAATTCTTCAAAATAACTGTAAGTCTGAAACATGCCAGTTTGTGGGGGCTTTCTAAAACTGTTTAATTTCTGTATAGGCAAGTCTTTCAGATTGAAGTTTGGCTTTCTAAAAATCAGTGCTTACAACTTAAGTGAACATTTTAAATGCAAACATTTTCTGACACGAAAATTACCATTTTAGAGTGAATGATATTTTTCAGCAGAAACTGAAATGTGTTTAATTAGCAGTCAAATGTCAATAACGCCCCCTTTTGGCAAGTAATAAAAGTCGGACATTTTATGTCAGCCATGTTGAACTTTGAGGAAGCCTATATTGTTGGGTAATTCTCATTGATTGGTAGCACCGTGTAATTACGCCATATATTCATATTGGGATGAAAATGAGAACTACGTTAGCGTGGCCATGATATGTTTTGATAATCAATGTCTTATGCAACTTATGCATTTTGTTAACAAGCGGTCATAAGTAATGGTTGCTGGTTAAATGGCAGTATTGTACATAGCCGAGGTATGAATCATTCTAGCACTGGACATTATTATGCTAGTGAATGGCTCTCGTGCTAATTGGAGATATCGAGGAGATATCTGGTTGCTATTTTCTTTTTGCGAAGACTATTTGGTAAACCAAATGGTGTGATTATTGTCCTTTTCAGATGTCGTGTGCTTTACAAGATATGTCATTAAAGTGTACAAGTTATACTTGGGTTGGATATATATTTATGATGCACTGTAAATATATTTCAGCCGTAATCAAGGGTTCAGCCATCACGTGCCCTTGCACCCAGACCGGGCGGTGATTGTTCGGTTTCCTGGTCTCCCTATCGACGTCGCTGAGCATCGAGGATCGCAACTGCAACCACCTCAGCTCAGGCATCGACGTCCTACCGTGTAACCTCGACAGCGGGTCTTTTGAAGAACTCGCGCTTCAAAAATCAACGTTATCGCGATCGCGTCGTCAAGGCAACCGGGTTGTATTGACGCTGCACACTGAACTGAACATTATCAACCGGCCATATCCAGGTTTTGATATCATGAACTAAAGATAATTTGATGTAAGCCCATAATTTAATTCATTACTTTAGATATATATATATATATATATATATATGACTAGTAGACAGAGTCAGTCGGAAAATATATGATTGTTTATCCATCCTCATTTCTATTTAAAGGTCAAAATGTATGTCGACTTATGTTGATGTAACATATGTACATGTACATAACAAAATCACTAACTGTTTAATAGAAATATGTGTCCTATTTTTTAAAATAATTTTTCCTTATTTTTTCTCAGCATTGATAAGCCCCCCCCCCCCTCCAAAATATCCTCCAACTCAAGATTCCCCCTGTGACATCATCAAAGGTAGAAATTAGCAGGATGCACAAACTAAACATTGCAATGATTACCTCCACCTGTCCACAAGAGCATCACATGTCTTCACATTCCATCTAACAACCTTTCATGTGGGAAAAATCGTTTCCTTATGTCAGAAATGTGCTAGCTGTGTGTTATTATGAGCACTTGCAGGTAGTCATTGGAATGTTTAGTTTGAGCATAAATTATGTATATTATCCTGCTAATTTCTACCTTTGATGATGTCACAGGGGGGATCTTGAGGTGGAGGATATTTTGGAGGCGGGGCTTATCAGTGCTGAGAAAAATAAAAAAAAAAATATTTTAAAATATAGGACACATATTTCCATTGAACAGTGTGTGATTTTGTTATATACATATTAAGTTGCATCAACAGAAGTCAACATATATTTTGATGACAGGGGCCCTTTAAAGATTATTGTATTGGAGGCAACATTTCACTGTTCAATTCAATTGATATGTTGCATGTTTCCTTATAATCTGATTATTTCATGCATTCCTAATCATTAAAGTTTCATCTTGAAACTACATAAACATTAGTCCCGATTTTTATTCTTCGTCTACTGGAATGAAGAACCCCACAATGTTGTGACAATTACGACAATGACTTATTCTCCCGCTGATTTTCTGAGTGCTAGACTTATATTTAGACCAGAATTATGCTCTATATCTTCATACCTTGAATTAAATATAATTTGGCCGAATTAGATCGTGGTAAGGTAGGCCTAGGGAGATATAGAACAGAAATTTAGTCTGAATGATAAGTCTAGCACACAGAAAATCCGCTGGAGAATTCTTCTGATTTGCTGTTAGATTGTCGTTACAAAGGAAAGATGATTCGATATTTTGAAGCTAAAAATATATGTAATGTTTTAACGAGTGACAAATATTTTATGAAATACGCTTTTATTTCTTATAATAGCAGTCTAGCAATAAATGAAATTTGGAATTTACATTACGGCATGAGAGAGTACAGATTACAAGCAATGGGTAGAGAGGTTTAATTTGTTCGTATGTGAAGTCACAATTTTGAATGGCAGCGCGGAAAATGTAAGACGGACTTCGTCTGGTGTTTTCTCAACCAAAAGCTATCATTTTAGAGCCATTTTAAAGTATCTTGCATGAAGTTTAACATAGAATTGACATGTTTAATGGGTAAACTTTCCCTTTGAGCAAGTACCGCCTTAAATGGATTCATATCAATTTTACTTTTGACGAGACATTACCAAGCCCCCCCCCCCCCCCAGCTCAAAGACCATGTGACCAGAGATGTGTAGGAACGAGAAACAACTCGAGCATAACATATTCAAACATCTGAATGGATACTAAAGCGTGCTCATGAATTTTCAAAGGATTCCACAATCACTACAATGTTTAGATGTCCTTTGCGCAGCACCAACATTTAGATGCTGTCAACTTGGAAAGAAATGTCTTTAATTCCATATTTTGTCCCTCAAAGCTGTGTTTCTTATCATTTTTATTTTGCAATTTTTATGAAAATTAAGGGCAACACCAAATCAAATATCATTATTCTATGCCACCACGAAATCCGTTGAATTCCAATCGCAAGTGTTTTCATATCACTCCATGTACCGTAGGGTCCACGTGCTCGTCTGGCTTCTTCGTTGTCCGACGTCTTCAATGTGGTGGGAGACCTGGACAGCTTCTCCCTCCTGGAACTCAACACCACAGTCATCTCCGACAACCTGGAGCTGAAAACCGACAAGAGTTATGTAATGCAACTGTGATTACACGTGATCTAATATAATTATATATAAATATAATTATATTTCCATGACATCACCCGAATGAAACACGGCTCTCTCTCTCTCTCTCTCTCATTCCCTTCTCTCTTTCTCTCTCTTTTGTCATTCTCCTTTTCTTTCTCTGTCTCCCATTCTATCTCCCTTTCGTTCTTTTCCCAATCTCTCTCTTTTATACACCTGTGTATATCTTTCTCTATCTCTCGTTCCCCATCTACACTCCCCCTACTCTCTCTCTCCTTCTCTCTCTCTCTCTCTCTCTCCCCCCTCTGTCTATATGACCCGATTAATATTCCCGTGCTCATCGCTGACAGGTTTACTAATGGGATTACTGTTATTTTTTTATTGACATGAATGAAAACCGGCAGCAGTACATTCGTTGTGGTCATTATTCGGCCGCCCCCAAAACAAAACCGACTGATATCGGTTAGCCGTAGAAATGAACTTGCAGAGAGGGAGGAGGGGTTGCACAAACTTGCTGTCGAACAGCATTTGAGATCAAGCAAGTACCGCTTTGACATAAATGGATTCAAAGTTATTTTACTTTTGATGAGACATCGTCATGAAATTACCCCTCCCCACCCTCCCGAAAGGCACCCCACCCCCTCAAGCACCTGTGTCACACCGAAAAACATATTCGGTCTTTCAGCTCAAATACCATATTATGCTATATACCTGCTCTTCGTTTTAATCTCATATAAAAGGTCTACATAGTCACTTTTTCCCTTCTCTCACCGGGAAATGACAGTCTATTTGTCAGGGATAATGACGCCTGGCAGTGTCAAATATCATGCTATGCCACCACGAGATCCGTTCAGTTCCAATCGCAAGTGTTTTCATATCACTCCATCTACCGCAGGGTCCACGTGCTCGTCTGTCGTCCTCGTCGTCCGACGTCTTCAATATGGTGGGAGAACTGGACAGCTTCAAGACGAAAGCCTCTTCGAACTCGTACGTGTAACAAAAGAGGGTGCAACCTTGAGTGGTAATATATTTACTAACGCCTTTAATGATCCTGGTTCTTCAGGAATTCTTTTGTCTGACGCCAGCGATCACCTTCTGATTTTCCAAATAACAGAGAAATATGTTACAAAATTCGAAAATCGATCAAGTCCAAAACATTTCGACGTAAGGTAACTCCCACCGCTATTCAATCGTTTCTTCGTGATTTAAGCCACATTGATTGGTCCGATGTGTTTGAAACTAATCACGCAAATGAAGCATATGATTATTTCGTAAAACTCTATGCATGATTGCAGATGCCTTTAAAATCGGTATGTTCTATCTGCCGTCCAAAAGCCATCGATAAATAACGCCATTTTAAACTCAATAAAAACAAAACAAAACAAAACAGGCTTTTCACATGCATTCTTATACACTGACAAAAACGAAACTAAATACCATAAATATTGCAATAAACTCAATACACTTATCAGTTTTTCCAAGGGAAAGTATTTCCATGATAGGTTTGATAAATTACAGAATAATCTGAGAAAGACTTGGCAATTCCTTAATAAACTTTTAGGTAAACATGCCTCAACTCAAAATGGCCCTATCATTCACAATGGAACTGAAATACATAATCCATACTGAATCGCTAATGTGTTTAATGACTTCTTTGTGAATGTGGGGCACAATTTGTAGAACTCTTTACCACCAACCAATTTACATTTCTATTATGTTATGTCTATAACGCTTTCAATACTTCTTTATATCTTAAGCATGTCCCCAAACCAGAAGTACTATGAATTCAAATTATGAAAAGTTTTCGTAACGGTAAAAGTCGCGGATATGACAACATATCTGTTGATATTATAAAACAGTGTACATTACACTTTATTAGCAGACCTTTGGCATACATATCAATCACTCACTCACTCATCCGTCTGCTGACGAAACTCCTATGATAGCTCTCCAAAGTCTCCTCTCTTGCATGCAGGCTTCCATCTCTGCTGTTGTAATGCCAGTATCATATGATTGATTGATGAATGTCTTATAGCGGGTCGTCCAGGTAGTCGTGTGCCATGTAATGGGTTCCAGGTTAATAAATCACGAACAGGTTTCTCCACCCCTGTTTTGCAGTGTCCTGCAAACTGTAGTCGCCTCTTTCTGATAGATGTTTTAATCTTGGGAAGGTCCCCATAGAGCTCTTTGTTACTCATCTGGGCCTTCCAACTAACATCAAGTGCTTTTCGCAGCATTCTGGTGTAACATCCATCCAGAGACTTGCCAGTTCTGTTAGTAATGGTCCATGTTTCTGAACCATAGAGAAGCACACTTTCAACAGTAGCCTGGAAGAGTTGTCTCTTAATAGTCCATGGTAATTTTGAGCTCCAGATGTTGTTGATCTTATTACATGCTCTCCATGCCATGGCTTTCCGAATCTTAATGTCGTTTTCTGTGTTTTGGACCTAGGCTTCAAGATATTTTAAGTCCTGAACTTTAAGAAATGTGCCGTCTTGTGTTTGGATATGAGTCTCATGTGAATTGTTGAATGCCATGAATTGAGTTTTCTTTGCATTCATATGCAATCCAACTTTCAATGCTGCTGTTTAAACTGCTTTCAGGAGTTCCTGAGTCTGGGATGTAGTATCCGGGATAAGTGCAATATCGTCGGCAAAGTCAAATGTTATGATATCTGGTAAGTTCTTATCCTTAATGCATACTAGAATTCTTCGTAGAGCTAGGATCTGTTCTGTAGTACATCGACCTTCTCTAAAGCCGTTTTGATTTGGTCTTAATTATGTCTCTAAATGGGGTCTCAATCTGTTCAGGATCATCCTGCTGTATGTCTTTGCCACGAGAGAGCTTAAGCTAATTCCTCTATAACTGGATGTGTTGCTTAAATCCCCCGCTATCGGCACTGGAACCAGATTCAGTAAGGACCGTTGTTGAAGTGCATCGTTACAGAATTTGAGTATGTTATCACTCTCGCATCTATTGATGACTTCTGGTGGGATGCCATCCTCTCCACAACTTTTGCCTTCTTTTGTAGCCCTCTTCGCCTTCTTATATTTTTCTATGTCAAAAGCATCAGTTCGGATTGGGAGCTCACTAAGGATTTATGAGATTTTCTCATCTTCATCTATGACATTGGAAGGGTTCCCCAAAAGTGTTTTAAAGTGGTCATACCAGCAGCATATCCACTCCTCTTTTTTGCTACCTTACAATCTACCAACTCTTGTTTTTTTCCTTCCACTAACCTCATTGATTAATTTCCAAGACGTTTGATGTTTCTGTTTCATATTGGCTTCTTCACATTCCTTTAGTTTCTGCTCCAAATATTCACCGTTTGCTTTATCACATGCCTCATCAAACTTTTCTTTACACCTTTCAAATTCCAGATGAGTGTCTCTGGTGTTTTCCTTTACATGTATCTTGTTTACTTCATTTAATACCTGCCTGGCTTTTTCCACTCTTTCATCATAGCACAGTGCCCTACGTTGCTTCTTCGGGACTTTGGGCATCACTTTCTCGGCTGCTTCCTTGTTTGCCTGAATTAAGTGGTTATAGTTTACTGTCTTATCGCAGCTGTCATCATCTAGGGACAGGAGGGCTTATTGTTTCTGATTTCAACAGTGTATCTTTCTTGTAGGTCTGTGTCCAATTTTAGCTTATTCCACTCATCCCTTGTCTTCTTCTGAACTGTACTAGTGTTAGCTCTAAGACTAAGCCTGATTTTTGCTGTAAGTATCCTGTGGTCTGATCTAATGCTAGAGAATGAGTTTCGTGCTTCTACATCTAGGATACTGTTTTTTCCATTTTCTTCTGATGAGAATATAATCCAGTTGTGCTTTATGTCCCCTTGGTAGTTCACATGTCCAAAATTTTGTGTGGACTTTTTTTTCTGGAAGGTAGTGTTTGAAATGATCAAAAGTAGTTGTTCTCCATTTCTATTAGTGTGGTCATAAGAATATGGTGCCTTATCAAGGCCTACTCTGGAGTTGAAATCACCGATAACAAGCAAGAAGTTGTGTGCATACATATGCAATCCGTCAATACAAACTGGTGTATTCCCCTCCAAAATGAAAATCGCCAAACGTTGTACCCATATTCACGAAAGGCCTCACTTCAGATTGTAGCAATTATAGACCCATTTCTATCCTTCCATTTTTTCCAAGGTACTCGGGAGAGTTTTTTAATATACAATCGTATCTACAATTTCTTAGTGTGTAATGCGAATTGCTCTACCGAATTTGCTTTAATCAAACTGTACGATAAGATTATGAATTATGTATATATGAATAAGCATTCAATAGCTATTTTTATGGATATATCAAAAGCATTTGATACCCTGTCGCATACAATACTTTTAGGAAAATTGCGTTATTACGGGATTCGGGGCATACCACATCTTTGATTTCAAAGCTATCAAACTGACAGAAA
Organism: Arbacia lixula; assembly: GCA_963669155.1. Lineage (NCBI taxonomy): Eukaryota > Metazoa > Echinodermata > Echinoidea > Arbacioida > Arbaciidae > Arbacia > Arbacia lixula. Next base: position 28,135,897 of record OZ022583.1, on the reverse strand, counting down.
ACAAAACACTGTTTATATCACTCAAATACTTCTAATTTCTGGTGTACCACAGGGTTCGATTCTTGGCTCTCTATTGTTGCTAATATACATCAATAATATTTTCAAGATTCGCGGTTCAAGATAACATTTATTTCCAATATAAAAATAGACATTGTACAATATGGGTAATAAGGGTAACAAAATCAATACATTTGAAGTTTAGTTTTACAAAGTGCAATACACGATGCAGTATTTCACAGTTTACTAGATTGGAAAATGGACTGAAATTAAACGCTCAATGTCTTTCAGCCCGATATGGTATATGGCATTAAATGGTTTGTTTGTTTGCTATGTATAACACTATTAATACAAAAATATACATATGTATGACAAATTAATCTTACCTATGAATTACAATAATCCAAGGTTACGCCCCCCTGTTCTATCCCCTTCCCTCTCTCCCAGCCTGGTTACAGGTCGTACTTTAATAACAGTGTTAGTATATCTGAATTAATATAACTGGAATAAAAGAAGACAGGAAATCGAACTTCCAAATCGTACACCTATTTTCAAAATATGTGAGAAGCAACTTCTTTTTTAGAACAGCTTTAATTAAAATAACGAAGAACACACTTTGGTTTCTGTTGACAGAGCGTACCATACGTCTAGACCGCTGTGCTTAATTGATTTATATGGTAAGATGGTCTTTGGGAAACGTAAATAAAAATCGTTTGCAGTTCGGGTATTATATTGGTGCAATTCGGAATTTCGTTTAAACATTGATGTGAAATATGGAGGTAAGAGTCCATGCTCTTCTTTATACATGAATATTGTAGTCTGCAGAAAATTTATATCATTCACTATCAGTAGGTTATGTCTTTGAAATAGGGGAGCCGTGTGAGCAAGAAAGTGAAGACCACTTCATAATCGTACCGCTTTCTTTCTTTCTTTATTGTAGACGGATTATTGACTCAATAATAATGATTGCTTTTTGCCCATGCAGTGTTACAGTAAGATATATGTGAAAGAAATAAGGAATTATACAATATTGTCAGAGCCTGTTCAGGGAGAAAATTTTTGAGTTTATATATTAGCCCAATGGATTTGGGGAGAAAATTTTTGGGTTTATATATTAGCCCAATGGATTTGGCTACTGAAGAGATAACTTTCGCAAAGAGATAACTTTTGCAGTTGAGATATTCGTCTATCATGACTCCCCAAAACTTTGTACTGTACTTACGCTCTATTTTGCAATTTCTAATCTCGATATTACATTCATTATCAGCTATGACTGTTCTTGGTCTTCTGAAAAAATGTGATAAGTCTCAGATAAGTTCAGAGATAATTTATTGCAATCAAGCTATTTTTCAAGCCTGGATAATTCGTTATCTACATTACTGATAAGTTCATCGAAATCTTTGTGCGCATACAATATGTTTGTATCGTCAGCGAATATATATAGGACAACTCAGCAGAAGCACTTATGATGTCAGTGATAAAGACAATAAAAAACAGGGGATCAAGAATTAACCCTTGGGTACACCACATTGTAATATTACAAGTTCAGATTGCTCACAATCAATTTGAATAAATTGTTTCCTATCTGACAGATAATCTTGAAAACATTTTAACGGTATACCTAGTATTCCATACCGTTCTAGTTTGTGTAACAAAATACATACTGTATGCGATTTATCGTGTAGCCATGTTTCACTAATACCTATAGCCGAGAATGGCTTTTGAAATGGCATTAAAGTCAAAGTTGCGATTTAAGCTGCGTGCATTCAGGTGCAACAGACTAAACCTATAATTAAGCGTATTGATCTTAGTGTTTAGTTCGTCCGGTAAGTAGTAATAGCACTGTGTGGATGGGGTTAAACCAGTGTCTTCATTATCTATTGGTGTCTCTACAGTTTCATTCATGGACAAAATAACAACTACGGCTTCAGAAAAGCACTATTCAGTGACAGCGGAATGAGTGCTTTAAAATTAGAGAAAAAATGACATACAATACAGGAAGGGTTGAACACAAAATACCAGTGAAGACTACACTGTCCTTGCTATAGGCAGGGATGTGTTATGGAAGGATATGAAACAACTTTTTTTCTTTGAACCCATGCGTGCCACCGCCGAAAAATTATGTGGTCTCAGCACGTGCTTTTCAGGTGTTTTAACAATAACGAACAGGATTGCGTAGCAAATAAGGCAAATAAAAAAAACAGCGAATGAATTATAAAAAACTAATCCAATTTCAAATTACAAAGATACAATATCATGATTCGTGGAGGTGTTGCAATGCAATTGGTGAAATCATAGATCACAAATAGAGTCAGAACTACAGACTGAATCGTATGTGTGACCATTGTAATCGAAATACATGCATACATTTGAAAGAGATTGTATATTAACATGACAACATGACAATGAAAGAATTTCCCTTTTATTTTGAGACGCATATAGACAAAGAAATCATACATGTTCTTGTTTTGCTGTCTGGTGTCGTCTGCATACATGTACTTAATGCTCAGTATATCAGAGCAACCATCATCACAAAGCTATATCTTTCATTTAAAATGATTAAAGTCATATAATGAAATGATTACCCACTGATAATGATTACATGCAAGATATTGATTGATATTGAGCATTCGGTATTGTTTGCTATGTTGTTTTTATAGTTTGGAAAGATCGTTTTCATTAAAAATCCTCTTCTTCAGTTGTTTTTCCGTCGACTGTCGGTCAAGCGGCGAAGACGCGGCCGTTAATGGTCCAGGCAGCCGATACCTTGTCGTGGTCACTCGTCGTCAGGAGCAGCTCAGCGTCGTCGTCGTGAGGTCCTCCTGGATGGAAACCCCGCTGCCTTTCAGCTTTTTCTTATTCCTCATAAATTTGTTTTTTCCTTGAAGGACCACAGTTTATTTGACTACGTTCCTTTTGCAGACAACACTGCATTAGTTGCCTCTGAGGAAAGCTTTGCCATTTTGATCAATAAAGTGAATATTCATTTAACATGTTTAATGCATGTTCATAATTGGCTTTTGTGCAATAGATTAACTCTAAACATTGTAAAAACTCAATTTGTTGTTTTCAGACATAGGCCAAACCTAAATACGCGTTATAATGATGCTCCCTTATACATCAACAACCTTAGAATTAAGCAATGTTCTGGGGTTACATATCTTGGAGTGCTCGTAACCTTCTTTACCCCTGTTCGACCGTTAAATACGATGCAAGTTGCCTGTTTAATGCGCAAATACTTTTCAAACTCTCTACCTTCTTATCTTATGCACATGTTTTCATTGAATGCTGAAATTCATTAGTACAATTCCCGTCAGTCTGATAAATTCAACAAATGGAAAGTTAATCACAATACTCTTTCCAAATCAGTCCGTTGTTTAGGCCCAGTAACCTGGAATTCATTACCAGCCCACATACAGAAAGCTCAGTTTAGTAACTCTTTTAAAAATCAACGTACAGCACTCCTCCTCTCTAAGTACTCCTTACCTGGGGCAACATGGAATAAAATAAGTTAACAGCTTTAGCTCCCCGGTGGAACTATTTCATTTATCTTCATGTTATTTTACACGGGTGTACCCAATGTATCAAGCCACTGAGGCTTTTACGGGTAAACCATTTTCTTAAATAATTCATTGTTTATACTTACATGTCTTCAATACTCATCTTGTTCCGATTTTTATCAATCGTCGCTATTGCCGATCAGTTACTATTCATCTTTTCCTACGTTAATTTATATGTTGATGTAATATATGTTTCAATTATATCATTATCTTTAATTGTTCTAGATTCGATGTGCTGGTGGTCAAGACGTGACCCATCTACATCGCCTGGCCCGCCAACGGCTATAAGATCGCGCGGGAGATCCTGGATTACGTCACGGACGGCGACACATGACCTCCCCTGGTCCATGCCTTCTCCGTCAGCAGCCATGTATACTCCGAGACGCTCGACCTGATGGATGCATGATGGGAAATCCCCTTCCGCGGAAGAGGGGGACTATGCGTCGGTGCACGGGCGGAAATTCCGCCCCCCCCCCCCCCACCATCTCGAAGGTGGGGGACACAATATCAAATGTCCCCCGTTCCACTATTTTCGGCCGTGTACAGGCGCGTATTTATTTTTTTTTTTGGGGGGGGGGGGCGGATGGGGTGGAGGTTAGGGTTTAACCTCTCTAGTTGTTATTTTTAATGTAATTTATATATTTGTTTGTTTTTTATAGATCTATTAATAGTACACAATTGGGTTTTCTAGGGGGGTGCCCCCTCCCATTTTCGTATCCTTTGCTCGTTTTTGTTAAAATTTGTTTATTTCTATAAAAAGTTCCCCCGTTCTCCCCCGTTCTCCCCCACTTTCGAGGAGCGATTTCCACCCTTGCGTCGGTGCGATCGTTGGTCAGATCCTGGACTATTGTGTGTTCTCCAGGGACAGCCACGAGAGTATCTACTCGCAGGCCGCCAACAACTCTTCCACCAGTTTGTCATCAAGAGGATTGCAGAGACCTACTTTTGGCTGACCAACAACAAGTACATCATGGATAGCATCGTCAAGGTGAGCTTGAAGGGTGAACTGTGTAGTGAACATTGGCGTGAAGATGTGTAGTACGCCAATGGGGTTGTCAGGGCCTGGTAGTGTATGGGTTAACTCTCTCATTACCATTGACACGAAGATATGCAGTAAGCCAATAGGGTTGTCAGGGCCTGGTAATGTAAGGGTAAAGGTTTGTCTCATTGGTGGAGATGTTGCGGGGACATCACAGATAAGTTACCGAGAATAACCACGAGACTTTAAAAAAGTATTCAAACAATCAAACACATTTCAATTCACCATGACTCCACGGAGACCCGTCTAGTCTCTTAGAGACTCGGTCTCCAATAAGCCATATATTTCTAACATTTATTAAGAGGCATCAATAAGCAGTAATTTGGATCTTTGAGAACACTTCATAATGATTCAGTGAATGAAGGAAAGCGAGAATTCCATAAGAATTTCCAAAGAAAGGGAGTTTATCAACGGTCCTATTGTTCTGCATTGTCCTTCAGGTGAATGAGATCTTCACTGGACGCCCGGTCAATGCGCCCGCCCTGAACCTCTTCTCTCGCGATGACCCGATCGCCACGGCCAAGGAAAACGACGAGTTGGTCGAGCAGTGGCGCAAGCATCTGGAGAGCGACCTTGACGTCAAGTGTTGCAGACCTCCCCACTTTGCGAAGCACAGTGACGAGTAGGAGAGCATCTACGGCTTTATGGGCAAGCTGACACTGCAGAGCTGCCGCACGTTCCAGTTAGAGAAACCTGTCCTTCCGTCGTCGGCGGGAACACTACTGTAGGAAGCGCGAAAGCAGGCCGAATTAAAGTAGAATGAGTGAAGGGGAGAACGCATGGAGCTCAACAAATGAATACTAGGCTAAATCTTCCTAAAAGGAGTGGTCACTATAGACTGTAGGATGGATTTTGGCACGACTTAACAAAGGATGACTGAGGGAGATAATTAATGCGCGCAGCCAGCTTGACAAATGAACAAGAAATCTTTCCTACCAGAGATGCCATTATAGGATGGACTTTTGCGAGACTTGACAAAATGGTAAGGGGAGAGAGAGAGAGAGAGCCCGCTGAGCTAGCGCAACAAATCAACTCTAAATCTCCCCTAAAATAAAGGTCACGATGAATTAACAGTGGGCTTTGGCACGATTTGAAGAGAACGCGCAGAGGTAGCTCAACTAATCAACGCTACATCTATCCTTAAGGAGAGGTCATTAAAGGTAGGACTTTCCCACAGAGGAACATCGGGATAACTCCACACATGGAATATATAAATATCAGCGACACATCTCTCTCTCTCTTGATTAAGCTGCGAGCTTTAGGATTGACTGGTCAGAAATAACCGCCAATCTTAATTGTTTACATACCGAAACCCGCACATCATTATCGAACCAGCGGACTACAGCTCCTTTGGGGTATTGAGCATTAGTTTATAACTGATGCAGGGGAACAAAAGGTATTTTGTCTCCACCCAATTAACAGTCAGTACAGACATGTTCGCCGTAATAGGGGATCATATTCAGATTTGCCTAGAACGAGTATTTACCTAACTTGTGACATGTGACTCATGTCATAGCTGTATGTGTTATGTCACACAAAGAAGAATGTTTCATTATCATGTATGTATATTATGAAACTAATATGTGAGCCACGAATCTGAACGTTGAGATTTTGTACGTTGTATACTGTGTAAAGTTGATTTGAAAGAGTTTGGATTGATGAAAAAGAACCAGGGGTATGGGGCATGGGAAGAAGGATTATTAAGTTGATAAGCATCCTGACTGACTGGTTTACCATGATATGCAATTGATACAAAGAGCTCAGTACAGAGAACTGTGTGGCACTCCATGATCGCCTACGTCACACGACAAAGCACCCAGAGAGAGAGAGAGAGAGAGAGAGAGAAAGAGAGAGAGATAGTATATCAATCAGGCGTATAGTTAAAACGTGGTCATATGAACTATCAAGATAGCTTGGACAGACCACATTTCACGAAAAGTTGGATTGCATGCATGAATACTTTTGAACAAAGAATGATACCACCTCTTAACCCTAATACTACCGGGGTATTTCAAAGCATGTTTTTAAGGTTGGGGGAAGGGGGGCATTATGGCCATGGGCCGCCCGATTCTCTCACTTTTCTTTATAAGGGTCAAGAATTATGTATTCTACAATGTTGTATAGCTAAATTTACGAAAGTCCCTTTATTTTTTAAATTCAATAATATGTGCTCATTAATGCGAGAAATCTTCTGGTACAAATGTCTTTCAAGAATCCAATTCCTGGAAAAGAAGGATAGGTTGTGGTAATTATTTCTCACGTATTTCATTGTTTTTCGTCAAGCGTATTTTGCGATTTGGGTGTAAGTGTGGGTGTATGTGGGTTTGCGTGTGTTTTAATTATTCACACTACTTGAAACTCTTATACCTATTAAAAAAGTATTGACATAAAATGGGAAATTTCCTGCATGATTTTGTCCATACGGTTATGCTCAGGCATATAGAAAAATAGCGTAATTTCAGTGACATGTGTTTGGTAAACGTAATTTGATATCCGCACGGTAGGTCCGATCGTCATAAATTTGGTATCAAAATGTGCGGAAAGGATGAGAGAAAAAAAATCATGAAATTTCGTTTCGAAATATTGAGGTGTTTGGAAGTACCGACAAAAAATTGACGGGGGGGGGGGGAATAATGCACCCCTGTGAGTATCAGGATTAAAGGATTATGTAAAGCACGCTAACTTCTCAATACTGCACATATAAGGGAAAGTCGTCCCATGATGTATTAGTGTAAGAGACCGGCGGCATGGATCATTCTTCGACACAAGTCCCCGTCACCCACATGCCCGTGTTGCAAGTAATAACATGCGAAGTGCATAGTCTTAATGAAAGAACACGACATGGAATTCATTCTCTATGAGAAGCAGAATAATTGTGGTTGTATTTAATTGAGGAAAGCAATGCTTGAACAAACTATTTCTCTCTCTCAAAATGATATTCTTTTGCATGTGAATCTCCAACGAGATAAGGTATCCATCATGTACATTGTATATCTATATATTCATGATATCAGAATCAGTGTTGGCGTGTGTAAAGTATCTAATTGGTGATTCAAATGGCTTAGCTTCTTTGCATTTTAGAGTGTACAGCTCCTGATTTCCCCCGAGATGTTCCTTCATATATACATATATGCTTCTCTCTGCTTGTGGTCTGCGTCGTGTTTCGCAGAAACTTCTTGCGTCGGACGCAAGGACGACGCAGGGAAGGATCGTAGAAGTTGGCAAGCAAGCTGCCAACTCACACGTAGAAAAAAGCGGACGGCCGGTTGTGACCACGGCATAAGGGATCTTAGTATAAATGTACTTATCTTTTTAAGGATGGAATAAAGAAGAACTTAATAAGTTATATTTCTAAGCGTTTAATAAAGACAGCATTATAAAAGAACATTTATATCTTTATCATTTTTAGTTCTTGAAATAAAAAAAGAAATATGTATGTTTGTCACATATCCCACCTAAATCCCCCATTTTCATTTATAAATTTTATTTTGTAATGAATTACTTTACTTTCTTACTCTGATTTTAGTTGTATTTTTGTGGGGGGGGGAACTCAGACAGCAAATAATATGTAAGAAAACAACATGACATTTTCTATATTCAGGAGAGTTTTTGAATTGAGTTTTGACTAGGACAATTCTCTGCATCCACAATATAGATATTTGAGTGTTTCCTTCATCAAAACAATGAGCATTTACATGATTATACATGGATCAGTGTCATCATCGTATTGATATATGTCATGAATTTAAAAATGTTGATGCATTCAAGAATAATAAAATATATTTGTGGGGAAAATAAGCAACCGTCTACGTCTGCTTATCTGAATATAGAGTACCGAAGTGTAACGCCATTTGAACATTATTTTCAAGACAAATGGCTCTAAACAATACGGGCAGAACAACAGCGGTGATTACAACGGGGAATGTAATATGAGAATGCCAGACACTAGCCCGATATACAATATCGGACAGGTAAATCTCTCAGTGGAGTAAGTTTGTTTAGAGCCAATTTGTCTTGACAACATGTTCATATGACGACACCACTTCGGTACTCTATATGAAAGAATGATTGCATCGGAAGAGAGACAACGAAGAAGGCTTTAGAGAAAGAGAGAATAGGGAGGGAGGGAGAGAGGTGAGGTTGGGAGAGAGAGACGGAGAGAAAAGCGAGCGCCATGGAAAAATAGTAACATTTCAATGGCCAATTATCTCACAGCATATAAGATGTCATATCATAGTTCATGTTACTACAAGATTGTATCAGATTTAGAGGGCTCTCAGGTCACTTTCAGGGGCAACAAATCCCCCCATGTGATTTTTTTTCATAAATTGCACATTTCTTTATAATCAAAAAGAAAATTACCTCAGTGATAGATAAAAACTTGTTGACAATCTACAAGGATATATGTTTAATACTCTTTGAAAAGATGACAACATCAGCAATCGGTCTGTTGGCTCAGTTGGTAGAGCGTCAGACTGATAATCTGAAGGTCGTGAGTTCGATTCCTGCCTCAGATGCTCTTTTGGTTTTTCTCTCGTTGATTTGAAACTAATAGTCTATACGCTAAAATCACCAAGCAAAACCACCGACGTCTTATAGCCTAGTGGTAGGGTAAGCGCCGGGACTACCTCACACTCGTGCTAGCGAGCACGGGTTCGAAACCCGCTAACTCCAAGGTTGAAAAGCCAAGGTTCAAGGATTGTCGGATGGCCCGGCAAAGGCATTGGGATCACCCTTGTTCCTCCCCTAAAGAGTTAGAGTCTTCGGGCTATAGTTTTTAGGAGGTAGGAAGGGACATGCGATGGGCCGGTCGCCATACCAGAAGGGAACTAATGGTAGTCGGTAAAGGGTCATGAGCTTAATTGCGGAAGCCCGAAGTCACGACACCTGAACTCCTGGCAACCATCGCTTAACCTTTTGTGTTTTTTTTTAATATTCACTTTAATTTTCCTATTAGGCTATAATTGATTGTTGTCATCAGAGACAGAAGTCTCTGATGACAACAATTAGTTATAGCCCAATTATCTTTCTTCTTCCGTTCTTTTCAATCTCATCAAGTTATCAAAGTATGGACATACACTGTTCACAACATCAGCAACAAACGAAATTTGCAATGAAGTTGGATTTCTTGTGAATAAAGAGGTTGAGGAAAATATCATGGAATATAAAGAAGTATCAGACAGGATAGCTTTTCTAAAAGTACATATCAATAGTAGCCATACAATGAATATTATTCAAGCACATGCACCAACTACCAGTCACACAGATGAAGTCGTTGAAGATTTTATAGTAAAATTGACAATATAATGACAACAGAATCCACAACGTTTACGTTGCCTATGGGTGATTTTAATGCCAAGGTTGGACGGAGAAAGGATGGCGAGGAGAGTGGTATAGGCCCATACGGGACAGGAGAAAGGAATGAAAGGGGAGAAAGACTACTGGAGTTTGTATCAAGCAGAAAAATGCAGCAATACATACTTCCAAAAACCTACCAAAAACTACTAAGCCCAAATGCAGCAACTCACAACTTGATGATTACATAATTTGCGATCATCGTAGAATCTTGATTGATGTGGGAACAGTACCAAAGGTGGATACAGGCAGTGACCACCGACTTGTTAGAGCTAAAGTAAGGATTAACAAAAAAATGGAAAGGGTGAGAAGGGTAAGGAAGCCTAGGAGGAGACATATTGATTTAGAACTGCTTTCAAGTAAGCAGGAGCAGTTCCAGCTTGAGTTACACAATAGGTTTAAAGTGCTGGCAGATTCAATGGAGAACCAACCACTAGACACTCTCTTTGGACAAATAACCAGAACAATTATGGATGAAGCGAAAAAGCTAGCTAAGAGGGGGGAGGGGGCGGGGTTGACGGCAACAATACAGACAAGGAAAGAGAGGAGATACATAGACTGAATGAGAATGAGGAAAGCCCTTAAGCCCTCCAGACAGACATCAACACGTACCCAAGTTAAATATACAGAGCTGACTAAAATAATTCACAAGATGAGAAGAAAGCGAAAGAGAAAGATCAGGACTAAGATGGTACGTGAAGTTCAAGAAAACCACAAAAATCATCAACGGAAACGGAAAGTCATCACTGAAAACAAAATATGGGACAGAAGTTAATGACAAAGAACAGATTACTCAAGCCATTAAGGACTTCTATAGAGAACTCTATAGCACAGACCAACCAGATTGGAGAGTAAATGAGGACTGGAATAAGAAATCAAATGATGTTCCACCAATACTAAAGAAAGAGGTAAAGAGTGCTTTAGATCAGATGAAAAGGGAAAAGGCTCCATGGGAGGACCAAATAACTTCAGATATTTTAAAGTTGGGGGAGAGGACACCATATCAATCCTAACAACACTGTTTAACAAGATCATGCAAATGGAACAAGTACCTACCCAGTGGAACGAATCAAAAGTTATCATACTGTTCAAGAAAGGGGACATGAAGGACATCAAAAACTACAGGTCTATTAGTCTGTTGCCTCCTATATACAAAACCTTCACACGAATTCTTCTTGCTAGGGTAGAGAAACGGTTTGATGAAAATCAACCACAAGGACAAGCTGGATTTCGTACAGGATATAGAATATCAGCACATCTCCACACCTTAAGCCAGATAATCGAGAAGGCAAAAGAATACCGTGTTGACATCTGCCGTGGCTTTGTTGATTACGAGAAGGCATTTGACAGCCTAGACCACCAGTCATCATTCAATGCCTTAGAAAAGCAGGTCACAGATGGAAAATCACAGATTAAGAATATCTATAAAGACTCTAGTGCCCGTGTACATCTAGAAAGCACTACAACAAATGCCTTTAAAATCCTGAAAGAGGTAAGACAAAAAGATCTCTATAGCAAATGAAACAGCAGGGGAAGTGAATAGAAGGATCTAGTTGGCGTATGATACACTGAGTCTGGAAGGAGGTTAGTCTGAGCACCAGGATATAACTTGAAATCCACTGACCTTCCATTCACCACAAGATTGACCGTGCATTCATCAGGAGAATCACCAACACCAACAAACACCAACCGATAACACTTTGCAAAATGATTCTCTACGGCATTCTCTAATGCCTTTAAAATCCTGAAAGGGGTGAGACAAGGTGACCCCATCTTACCAAAGCTCTTCACTGCAGCTATTGAGGATGTCTTCAGAAACCTTGATTGGTTATCATTGGGAATAGTGGTAGATGGCGAACACCTGACACATCTCAGATTTGCAGATGACATTTTACTACTTAGCCATACACATCAGGAACTGGAGAAAATGATTCGAGAACTAAGTGAAGAAAGTAGAAAAGCTGGACTGAAAATGAATATCATAAAGACAAAGGTAATGATGAGCAGTAGATTCAAAGAACACAATATCACAGTTCGGGGGAGGACCGTAGAAAAGGTAGACAACTACATATACTTGGGCAAAAAGATCTCCATAGAAAAGGAAACAGCAGGGGAAGTGAATAGAATGATCTAGTTGGCGTATGATACACTGAGTCTGGAAGGAGGTTAGTCTGAGCACCAGGATATAACTTGAAATCCACTGGCCTTCCATTGACCACAAGATTGACCGTCCATTCATCAGGAGAATCACCAACACCAACAAACACCAACCGATAACACTTTGCAAAATGATTCTCTACGGCATTTCTTGCAGACCTCACCTTGTGCCGGACACGCATTTCTACTGTGCCTATATCCGCATCTCCCACAAGCATATTTTTATTTCTGACTTTGTTGTTTTGGACCTTTATGTGATGCTGACTTGAACGACTGTTTCTTACTCCCTAGAGCATCAGCTCATGGGACTGAGCTCGAGTGGTTTCAGCAGCACGACAAAGCTGCAACGCCTTCGATATCGATCTCTAGCGTCAAATCATCCTGCCTCTGCAAACGTTCACGAACACTATTGTCCAAAATACCATGATTATTCTGTCCCGTATCAGACTGTGTGCTGCACATATCAGGCACCAAAAATATCAATGCACTGCTGGCTAGCCAGTCTAATACACACGTAATTCGTACTCAATATCGGAAGGTCTGCACCTGTTTGGGGCCTTGATCCTTGGAAATGGACATTTTCTGAGCTGGTTCTTGGACTTCTGACATCATGATGTGATCTTGTGTAGACTAAGATAGGATGACTCGAACAAGGCTTCTACTTTGCAGTAACTTTATTGCAGCAGATTATACGTGTGTGTTGACACTAGTTGTCATCTTGAGAAATGCAAGTTTTGTCTCAAGACTTACTATCATTACAAAAATAATAATAATGAGAGGAATATGGAATATTAAAAAACGGAACAAGAAAGATGATTAGGCTATAATTGATTGTTGTCATCAGAGACAGAAAGAAAATTAAAGTGAATATTTAAAAAAAAAAACACAAAAGGTTAAGCGATGGTTGCCAGGAGTTCAGGTGTCGTGACTTCGGGCTTCCGCAATTAAGCTCATGACCCTTTACCGACTACCATTAGTTCCCTTCTGGTATGGCGACCGGCCCATCGCATGTCCCTTCCTACCTCCTAAAAACTATAGCCCGAAGACTCTAACTCTTTAGGGGAGGAACAAGGGTGATCCCAATGCCTTTGCCGGGCCATCCGACAATCCTTGAACCTTGGCTTTTCAACCTTGGAGTTAGCGGGTTTCGAACCCGTGCTCGCTAGCACGAGTGTGAGGTAGTCCCGGCGCTTACCCTACCACTAGGCTATAAGACGTCGGTGGTTTTGCTTGGTGATTTTAGCGTATAGACTATTAGTTTCAAATCAACGAGAGAAAAACCAAAAGAGCATCTGAGGCAGGAATCGAACTCACGACCTTCAGATTATCAGTCTGACGCTCTACCAACTGAGCCAACAGACCGATTGCTGATGTTGTCATCTTTTCAAAGAGTATTAAACATATATCCTTGTAGATTGTCAACAAGTTTCTATCTATCACTGAGGTAATTTTCTTTTTGATATAAAGAAATGTGCAATTTATGAAAAAAAAATCACATGGGGGGATTTGTTGCCCCTGAAAGTGACCTGAGAGCCCTCTAAATCTGATACAATCTTGTAGTAACATGAACTATGATATGACATCTTATATGCTGTGAGATAATTGGCCATTGAAATGTTACTATTTTTCCATGGCGCTCGCTTTTCTCTCCGTCTCTCTCTCCCAACCTCGTCTCTCTCTCCCAACCTCGTCTCTCTCTCTCCCAACCTCATCTCTCTCCACCTCTCTCCCTCCCTTCCTATTCTCTCTTTCTCGAAAGCCATCTTCGTTGTTCTTTTCTCTTCCGATGCAAGAATTCTTTCATATAGAGAACCGAAGTGGTGTCGTCATATGAACATGTTCTCAAGACAAATTGGCTCTAAACAAACTTACTCCACTGAGAGGTTTACCTGTCCGATATTGTATATCGGGCTAGTGTCTGGCATTCTCATATTACATTCCCCGTTGTAATCACCGCTGCTTGTTCTGCCCGTATTGTTTAGAGCCATTTGTCTTGACAATAATGCTCTAATGGCGTCACACTTCGGTACTCTATATTCAGATAAGCAGACGTAGACGGTTGCTTATTTTCCCCACAAATATATTTTATTATTCTTGAATGCATCAACATTTTTAAATTCATGACATATATCAATACGATCATGACACTGATCCATGTATAATCATGTACATGCTCATTGTTTTGATGAAGAAAACACTCAAATATCTATATTGTGGATGCAGAGAATTGTCCTAGTCAAAACTCAATTCAAACAGTGATGGAACACCTTGGCAATTGTCGACAAAAACTCTCCTGAATATAAAAATTGCCATGTTGTTTTCTTACATATTATTTACTGTCTGAGTGTCTCCCCCCCCCCCCCCCCCCACAAAAATACAACTAAAATCTGAGTAAGAAAGTAAAATAATTTATTACAAAATAAAAAATTTATAAATGAAAATGGGGAATTTAGGTGGGATATGTGACAAACATACATGCCAACTTCTCGTCATCCTTGCGTCCGACGCAAGAAGTTTCTGCGAAACCCGACGCAGACCACAAGCAGAGAGAAGCATATATGTATATGTGAAGGAACATCTCGGGGGAAATCAAGAAAAACCGAGCTATGCACTCTAAAATGCAAAGAAGCTAAGTCATTTTAATCATCAATTAGATACATTACACACGCCAATATTGATTCTGATAACATGAATATATAGATATACAATGTACATGATGGATACCTTATCTCGTTGGATATTCACATGCAATAGAATATCATTTTGAGAGAGAGAAATAGTTTGTTCAAGCATTGCTTTCCTCAATTAAATACAACCACAATTATAGAGAATGAATTCCATGTCGTGTTCTTGCATCAAGACTGTGCACTTCACATGCTATTACTTGCAACACGAGCGAGTGGGTGACGGGGACTTGTGTCGAAGAATGATCCATGCCGCCGGTCTCTTACACTAATACATCATGGGACGACTTTCCCTTGTATGTGCAGTATTGAGAAGTTAGCGAGCTTCACGTAATCTTTTCACCCTGAAACTTACGGGGGTACATTATTCCCCCCCCCCCCCGCTATTTTTTAATCGGTATTTCCGAACACCTCAATATTTCGAAACGAAATTTCATTTTTTTTTTCTGATTCTTTCCGCACATTTTGATACCAAATTTATGACGATCGGACCTACCGTGCGGATATCAAATTACGTTTACCAAACACAGGTCACTGAAATCTCGCTATTTTTCCATATGCCTGAACATAACCATATGGACAGTATCATGCAGGAGATTTCCCATTTTATGTAAATACTTTTATAAGAGGTATAAGTGTTTCAAGAAGTGTAAATAATTAAAACACACACAAGCCCACATACACCAACACTTACACCTAAATCGCAAAATACGCTTGACGAAAAACAATGAAATACGTGAGAAATAATTACCACAACCTATCCTTTTTCAGGAATCGATGAGGGATTTTTGAAAGACATTTGTACCAGAAATTGATGTTCCTGATGCTTTATCTAGTGATTTCTTGCATAAATGAGCACAACTTTGTAGAATGCATAATTCTTGACCCTTATAAAAAAAAAGTTTGAGAGAATCGGGCGGCCCATGACCAT
Organism: Arbacia lixula; assembly: GCA_963669155.1. Taxonomy (NCBI): domain Eukaryota; kingdom Metazoa; phylum Echinodermata; class Echinoidea; order Arbacioida; family Arbaciidae; genus Arbacia; species Arbacia lixula. The sequence continues at coordinate 28,120,174 of OZ022583.1, read as the reverse complement.
AATTCCCCCCCCCCCCCCAACCTTAACAACATGCTATGAAATACCCCGATAGTATTAGGGTTAAGAGAGGTGGTATCATTCTTTGTTCAAAAGTATTCATGCATGCAATCCAACTTTTTGTGAGATTATTCAACCACCATGATTTGCCTTGTGGTCTGTCCAAGCTATCTTGATAGTTAATATGACCACATTCTCACTATACGCCTGTTTACTATCTCTCTCTTTCTATCTCTCTCTCTCTCTCTCTCTCTGGGTGCTTTGTCGTGTGACGTAGGCGATCATGGAGTGCCACACAATTCTCTGTATGAGCTCTTTGTATCAATTGCATATCATGGTAAACCAGTCAGTCAGGATGCTTATCAACTTAATAATCCTTCTTCCCATGCCCCATACCCCTGGTTCTTTTTCATCAATTCAAACTCTTTCAAGTCAACTTTACACAGTAAACGACGTACAAAATCTCAACGTTCAGATTCTTGGCTCACATATCAGTTTCATTATATATATACATGGTAATGAAACATTCTTCTTTGTGTGACATAACACATCCAGCTATGACGTGAGTCATATGTCACAAGTTAGGTAAATACTCGTTCTAGGCAAATCTAAATATGATCCGCTATTACGGTGAACATGTCTGTACTGACTGTCCATTGGGTGGAGACAAAATACCTTTTGTTCCCCTGCATCAGTTATAAACTTATGCTCAATACCCCAAAGGAGCTGCAGTCCGCTGGTTCGATAATGATGTGCAAGTTTCGACATGTAAACAATAAAGTTTGGCGGTTATTTCTGACCAGTCAATCCTAAAGCTCGCAGCTTAACCAAGAGGGAGATGTGTCGCTGATATTTATATATTACATGTGTGGAGTTACCCCGATGTTCCTCTGTGGGAAAGTCCTACCTTTAATGACCTCTCCTTAAGGAGAGATGTAGCGTTGATTAGTTGAGCTACCTCTGCGCGTTCTCTTCAAATCGTGCCAAAGCCCACTCTTAATTCATCGTGACCTTTATTTTAGGGGAGATTTAGAGTTGATTTGTTGCGCTAGCTCAGCGGGCTCTCTCTCTCTCTCTCCCTTACCATTTTGTCAAGTCTCGCAAAAGTCCATCCTATAATGGCATCTCTGGTAGGAGAGATTTCTTGTTCATTTGTCAAGCTGGCTGCGCGGATTAATTATCTCCCTCACTCATCCTTTGTTAAGTCGTGCCAAAATCCATCCTACAGTCTATAGTGACCACTCCTTTTAGGAAGATTTAGCCTAGTGTTCATTAGTTGAACTGCGCGAGTACTCGACAATCTCCTTCACTCATTCTATTTTAATTCCGCCAACGACGGAAGGACAGGTTTCTCTAACTGGAACGTGTGGCAGCTCTGCAGTGTCAGCTTGCCCATAAAGCCGTAGATGCTCTCAACACTTGACGTCAAGGTCGCTCTCTAGATGCTTGCGCCACTACTCGATCAACTCGTCGTTTTCCTTGGCCGTGGCGATTGAGTCATCGCGAGAGAAGAGGTTCAGGGCGGGCGCATTGACCGGGCGTCCAGTGAAGATCTCATTCACCTGAAGGACAATGCAGAACAATAGGACCGTTGATAAACTCCCTTTCTTTGGAAATTCTTATGGAATTCTCGCTTTCCTTCATTCACTGAATCATTATGAAGTGTTCTAAAAAAAAACAAATTAATGCTTATTTATGCCTTGTAATAAATAATATTCCAAAATGTTAGAAATATATGGCTTATTGGAGAGTCAGTTATCCGAGGAGTCATGGTGAATTGAAATGTGTTTGATTGTTTGAATACTTTTTTAAAGTCTCGTGGTTATTCTCGGTAACTTATCTGTGATGTCCCCACAACATCTCCACCAATGAGACAAACCTTTACTTTTACATTACCAGGCCCTGACAACCCTATTGGCTTACTGCATATCTTCGTGTCAATGGTAATGAGAGAGTTAACCCATACACTACCAGGCCCTGACAACCCCATTGGCGTACTACACATCTTCACGCCAATGTTCACTACACAGTTCACCCTTCAAGCTCACCTTGACGATGCTATCCATGATGTACTTGTTGGTCAGCCAAAAGTAGGTCTCTGCAATCCTCTTGATGACAAACTGGTGGAGGAGTTGTTGGCGTCCTGCGAGTAGATAGCCTCGTGGCTATCCCTGGAGAAAGGGGGGAGGTAGTGATTTTTTTCTCTGAAAGTGCTATCAGTTCGGGGGAGCAGGCATGATTTCTCTTCCGGCTCTGTACAACTTTAAAAATACGTGCCTGTACACGGCCAAAAATAGGGGGAACTTTTTTATAGAAATAAACAAATTTTAACAAAAACGAGCAAAGGATACGGAAATGGGAGGGGGGCACCTCCATAAAAACCCCATTGTGTACTATAAATAGATCTATGAAAACAAACAAATATACAAATTACATTAAAAATAACAACTAGAGAGGTTAAACCCTAACCTCCACCCCCTCCCCCCCCCCCCCTCCCCCCTCCCAAAAATAAAAAAAATACGCGCCTGTACACGGCCGAAATTAGTGGGGCGGGGGACATTTGATATTGTGTCTCTCACCTTCGAAATGGAGGGGGGCGGAATTTCCGCCCATGCACCGACGCATAGGCCCCCTCTTCCGCGGAAGGGGATTTCCCATCCTCTGATGTATCCATCAGGTCGAGCATCTCGGAGTATACATGGCTGCTGACGGAGAAGGCATGGACCAGGGGAGGTCATGTGTCGCCGTCCGTGACGTAATCCAGGATCTCCCGCGCGATCTTATTGGCGTTGGCGGGCCAGGCGATCTAGATGGGTCACGTCTTGACCACCAGCACATCGAATCTAGAACAATTAAAAATAATGATAGAATTGAAACATGTATTGCATCAACATATGAATTAACGTAGGAAAAGATGAATAGTAACTGATCGGCAATAGCGACGATTGATAAAAATCGGAACAAGATGAGTATTGAAGAGATGTAAGTATAAACAATGAATTATTTAAGGAAAGGGTTTACCCGTAAAAGCCTCAGTGGCTTTATACATTGGGTACACCCGTGTAAAATAACATGAAGATAAATGAAATAGTTCCACCGGGGAGCTAAAGCTGTTAACTTATTTTATTCCATGTTGCCCCAGGTAAGGAGTACTTAGAGAGGAGGAGTGCTGTACATTAATTTTTAAAAGAGTTACTAAACTGAGCGTTCTGTATATATGTGGGCTGGTAATGAATTCCAAGTTACTGGGCCTAAACAACGGACTGATTTGGAAAGAGTATTTTGATCAACTTTCCACTTGTGGAATTTATCAGACTGACGGGAATTGTACTAATGAATTTTAGCATTCAATGAAAACATGTACATAAGATAAGAAGGTAGAGAGTTTGAAAAGTATTTGCGCGTTAAACAGGCAACTTGCATCGTATTTAACGGTCGAACAGGGGTAAAGATTAAACATGTTAAATTAATATTCACTTTATTGATCAAAATGACAAAGCTTTCCTCATAGGCAACTAAAGCAGTGTTGTCTGCAAAATGAACGTAGTCAAATAAACTGTGCTCCTTCAAGGAAAAAACAAATTCGTGAGGAATAAGAAAAAGCTGAAAGGAAGCGGGGTTCCATCCAGGAGAACCTCACGAAGACGACGCTGAGCTGACGACGAGTGACCACGACAAGGTATCGGCTGCCTGGACCATGAACGGCCGCGTCTTCGCCGCTTCACCGACAGTCGACGGAAAAACAACTGAAGAAGAGGATTTTTAATGAAAACGATCTTTCCAAACTAAAAAAACATAGCAAACAATACCAAATGCTCAATATCAATCAATACCTTGCATATAATCATTATCAGTGGGTAATCATTTCATTATATGACTTTAATCATTTTAAATGAAAGATATAGCTTTGTGATGATGGTTGCTCTGATATACTGAGCATTAAGTACATGTATGCAGACGACACCAGACAGCAAAACTACAACATGTATGATTTCTTTGTCTATATTAGTGAAACATGGCTACACGATAAATCGTATACAGTATGTATTTTGTTACACAAACTAGAACGGTATAGAATACAGGGTATACCGTTAAAATGGTTTCAAGATTATCTGTCAGATAGGAAACAATTTATTCAAATTGATTGTGAGCAATCTGAACTTGTAATATTACAATGTGGTGTACCCAAGGCTTAATTCTTGATCCCATGTTTTTATTGCCTTTATCACTGACATCATAAATGCTTCTGCTGAGTTGTCCTATAAATATTTGCTGACGATACAAACATATTGTATGCGCACAAAGATTTCGATGAACTTATCAGTAATGTAGATAACGAATTATCCAGGCTTGAAAAATAGCTTGATTGCAATAAATTATCTCTGAACTTATCTAAGACTAATCACATAATTTTCGGAAGACCAAAAACTGTCATAGCTGATAAATGAATGTAATATGGAGATAACAAATTGCAAAATAGAGCGTAAGTACAGTACAAAGTTTTGGGGAGTCATGATAGACGAATATCTCAACTGCAAAAGTTATCTCTTTGCGAAAGTTACCTCTTTAGTAGCCAAATCCATTGGGATAATATATAAACTCAAAAAAATTCTCCCTGAACAGGCTCTGACAATATTGTATAATTCCTTATTTCTTTCACATAATTTTATATCTTACTGTAACACTGCATGGGCAAAAAGCAACCCGAAGAATATGAGTCAATAATCCGTCTACAAAAGAAAGCGGTACGATTATGTAGTGGCCTTCACTTTCTTGCTCACACGGCTCCCCTATTTCAAAGACATAACCTACTGAAAATGAATGATATAAATTTTCTGCAGACTACAATATTCATGTATAAAATAGAGCATGGACTCTTACGTCTATATTTCACATCAATGTTTAAACGAAATTCCGAATTGCACCAATATAATACCCGAACTGCAAATGATTTTCATTTACGTTTCCCAAAGACCATTTTACCATATAAATCAATTAAGCACAGCGGTCTGGACGTATTGTTCGCTCTGTCAACAGAGACCAAAGTGTGTTCTTCGTTATTCTAATTTAAAGCTGTTTTTAATAAGAAGTTGCTTCTCACATATGCTTGAGTTTGAAATAGGTGTACGATTTGAAAGTTCGATTTCCTGTTTTCTTTTATTCGAATTATATCAATTCAGATATACTAACACTGTTATTGAAGTACGACCTGTAACTAGGCTGGGAGAGAGGGAAGGGGGTAGAACAGGGGGGCGTAACCTTGGATTATTGTAATTCATAGGTAAGATTAATTTGTCATACATATGTATATTTTTGTATTAATAGTGTTATACATAGCAAACAAAAAAAACATTTAATGCCATATACCATATCGGGCTGAATAATTTTGTCAAGCCATTGAGCGTTTAATTACAGTCCATTTTCCAATCTAGTAAACTGTGAAATACTGCATCGTGTACATAATGTATTGCACTTTGTAAAACTAAATTACAAATCTATTGATTTTGTTACCGTTATTACCCATATTGTACAATGTACTATTTTTATATTGGAAATAAATTTTATCTTGAACCGTGAATCTTGAAAATATTATTGATGTATATTAGTAACAATAAAGAGGCAAGAATCGAACCCTGTGGTACACTAGAAATTAGAAGTATGTGAGTTATATAAACAGTGTTTTGTTTTCTGTCAGTTTGATAGCTTTGAAACCAAAGATGTGGTATGCCCCGAATCCCGTAATAACGCAATTTTCCTAAAAGTATTGTATGCGACAGGGTATCAAATGCTTTTGATATATCCATAAAAATAGCTATTGAATGCCTATTCATATATACATAATTCATAATTTATCGTTAAGATTGATTAAAGCAAATTCGGTAGAGCAATTCGCATTACTCACCAAGAAATTGTAGATACAATTGTCTATTAAAGAACTCTCCCGAGTACCTTGGAAAAAACGGAAGGATAGAAATGGGTCTATAATTGCTACAATCTGAAGTGAGGCCTTTCGTGAATATGGGTACAACGTTTGGCGATTTTCATTTTGGAGGGGAATACACCAGTTTATATTGACGGATTGCATATGTATGCACACAACTTCTTGCTTGTTATCGGTGATTTCAACTCCAGAGTAGGCCTTGATAAAGCACCATATTCTTATCATGACCACACTAATAGAAATGGAGAACAACTACTTGACTATGCACTAGAGAATGATTTGATCATTTCAAACACTACCTTCCAGAAAAAGAGTCCACACAAAGTTTTGGACATGTGAACTACCAAGGGGACATAAAGCACAACTGGATTATATTCTCATGAGAAGAAAATGGAAAAAACAGTATCCTAGATGTAGAAGCACGAAACTCATTCTCTAGCATTAGATCAGACCACAGGATACTTACAGCAAAAATTAGGCTTAGTCTTAGAGCTAACACTAGTACAGTTCAGAAGATGACAAGGGATGAGTGGAATAAGCTAAAATTGGACACAGACCTACAAGAAAGATACACTGTTGAAATCAGAAACAATAAGCCCTCCTGTCCCTAGATGATGACAGCTGCGATAAGACAGTAAACTATAGCCACTCAATTCAGGCAAACAAGGAAGCAGCCGAGAAAGTAATGCTCAAAGTCCCGAAGAAGCAACGTAGGGCACTGTGCTATGATGAAAGAGTGGAAAAAGCCAGGCAGGTATTAAATGAAGTAAACAAGATACATGTAAAGGAAAACACCAGAGACACTCATCTTGAATTTGAAAGGTGTAAAGAAAAGTTTGATGAGGCATGTGATAAAGCAAACGGTGAATATCTGGAGCAGAAACTAAAGGAATTTGAAGAAGCCAAAATGAAACAGAAACATCAAACGGCTTGGAAATTAATCAATGAGGTTAGTGGAAGGAAAAAAACAAGAGTTGGTAGATTGTAAGGCAGCACAAAAGAGGAGTGGATAGGCTGCTGGTATGACCACTTTAAAACACTTTTGGGGAACCCTTCCAATGTCATAAATGAAGATGAGGAAATCTCATAAATCCTTAGTGAGCTCCCAATCCGAACTGATGCTTTTGACATAGAAGAATATAAGAAGGCGAAGAGGGCTACAAAAGAAGGCAAAAGTTGTGGAGAGGATGGCATCCCACTAGAAGTCATCAATAGATGCGAGAGTGATGACATACTCAAATTCTGTAACGATGCACTTCAACAATGGTCCTTACTGAATCTGGTTCCAGTGCCGATAGCGGGGGATTTAAGCAACACATCCAGTTATAGAGGAATTAGCTTAAGCTCTCTCGTGGCAAAGACATACAGCAGGATGATCCTGAACAGATTGAGACCCCATTTAGAGACATAATTAAGACCAAATCAAAACGGCTTTAAAGAAGGTCGATGTACTACAGAACAGATCCTAGCTTTACGAAGAATTCTAGTAAACATTAAGGATAAGAACTTACCAGATATCATAACCTTTGACTTTGCCGACGATATTGCACTTATCCCGGATACTACATCCCAGACTCAGGAACTCCTGAAAGCAGTTTAAACAGCAGCATTGAAAGTTGGATTGCATATGAATGCAAAGAAAACTCAATTCATGGCATTCAACAATTCACATGAGACTCATATCCAAACACAAGACGGCACATTTCTTAAAGTTCAGGACTTAAAATATCTTGAAGCCTAGGTCCAAAACACAGAAAACATTAAGATTCGGAAAGCCATGGCATGGAGAGCATGTAATAAGATCAACAACATCTGGAGCTCAAAATTACCATGGACTATTAAGAGACAACTCTTCCAGGCTACTGTTGAAAGTGTGCTTCTCTATGGTTCAGAAACATGGACCATTACTAACAGAACTGGCAAGTCTCTGGATGGATGTTACACCAGAATGCTGCGAAAAGCACTTGATGTAAGTTGGAAGGCCCAGATGAGTAACAAAGAGCTCTATGGGGACCTTCCCAAGATTAAAACATCTATCAGAAAGAGGCGACTACAGTTTGCAGGACACTGCAAAACAGGGGTGGAGAAACCTGTTCGTGATTTATTAACCTGGAACCCATTACATGGCAAACGACTACCTGGACGACCCGCTATAAGACATTCATCAATCAATCATATGATGTTGGCATTACAACAGCAGAGATGGAAGCCTGCATGCAAGAGAGGAGACTTTGGAGAGCTATCATAGGAGTTTCGTCAGCAGACGGATGGGTGAGTGAGTGATTGATATGTATGTCAAAGGTCTGCGAATAAAGTGTAATGTACACTGTTTTATAATATCAACAGATATGTTGTCATATCCGCGACTTTTACCGTTACGAAAACTTTTCATAATTTGAATTACTTCTGGTTTGGGGACATGCTTAAGATATAAAGAAGTATTGAAAGCGTTATAGGCATAACATCAGAGAAATGTAAGAGTTCTACAAATTGTGCCCCACGTTCACAAAGAAGTCATTAAACATATTAGCGATTCAGTATGGATTATGTATTTCAGTTCCATTGTGAATGATTGGGCCATTTTGAGTAGAGGCATGTTTACCTAAAAGTTTATTAAGGAATTGCCAAGTCTTTCTCAGATTATTTTGTAATTTATCAAACCTATCATGGAAATACTTTCTCTTGGAAAAAACAATAAGTGTATTGAGTTTATTGCAATATTTATGGTAGTTTCGTTTTCGTCAGTGTATAAAAATGCATGTGAAAAAACATGTTTTTTGTTTTTATTGAGTTTAAAATGGCGTTATTTATCCATAGCTTTTGGACGGCAGATAGAACATACCGATTTTAAAGGCATCTGCAAATCATACATAGATGAGAAACGTTTTAAGAAATGATCATATGCTTCATTTGCGTGATTAGTTTCAAAGACATCTGACCAATCAATGTGGCTTAAATCACGAAGAAACGATTGGATAGCGGTGGGAGTTACCTTACGTCGAAATATTTTGGACTTGATCGAATTTCGAATTTTGTAACAGAAGGTGATCGCTGGCGTCAGACAAAAGAATTCCTGAAGAACCAGGATCATTAAAGGCGTTAGTAAATATATTACCACTCAAGGTTGCACCCTCTTTTGTTACACGTACGAGTTCGAAGAGGCTTTCGTCTTGATGCTGGCCAGTTCTCCTACCATATTGAAGACGTCGGACGACGACGGCGACAGACGAGCACGTGGACCCTGCGGTAGATGGAGTGATATGAAAACACTTGCGATTGGAACTGAACGGATCACGTGGTAGCATAGCATGATATTTGACACTGCCGGGCGTCATTATCCCTGACAAATAGACTGTCATTTCCCGGTGAGAGAAGGGAAAAAGTGACTATGTAGACCTTTTATATGAGATTAAAACGAAGAGCAGGTATATACCATAATATGGTATTTGAGGTGAAAGACCGAATATGTTTTTTTGGTGTGACACAGGTGCTTGAGGGGGTGGGGTGCCTTTCGGGAGGGTGGGGGGGGGGGTTCATTTCATGACAATGTCTCATCAGAAGTAAAATAACTTTGAATCCATTTATGTCAAAGCGGTACTTGCTTGATCTCAAATGCTTTTCGACAGCAAGTTTGTGCAACCCCTCCTCCCTCTCTGCAAGTGCATTTCTACGGCTAACCGATATCAGTCGGTTTCGTCTTGGAGGCGGCCGAATAATGACCACAACGAATGTACTGCTGACGGTTTTCATTCATGTCAATGAAAAACTAACAGTAATCCCATTAGTAAGCCTGTCAGCGAAGAGCACGGGAATATTAATCGGGTCATATAGACAGAGGGGAGAGAGAGAGAGAAAGAGAGAGAGAGAAAGAGAGAGAGAGAAGGAGAGAGAGAGGAGAGAGAGTAGGGGAGTGTAGATGGGGAACGAGAGATAGAGAAGGATATACACAGGTGTATAAGAGAGAGAGAGGAGAGAGAGAGTAGGGGAGTGTAGATGGGGAACGAGAGATAGAGAAGGATATACACAGGTGTATAAGAGAGAGAGAGAGAGAGATTGGGAAAAGAACGAAAGGGAGATAGAATGGGAGACAGATAAAGAAAAGGAGAATGACAAAAGAGAGAGAGAAAGAGAGAAGGGAATGAGAGAGAGAGAGAGAGAGAGAGAGAGAGAGAGAACGAGCCGTGTTTCATTCGGGTGATGTCATGGAAATATATTTATACGAGTACTTACAATACAGCACAGCTCGCTTGACATGTTTAGGCGATTTGTATTGCGCAAGATAAAATACAAATCTGATACGAATATTGTCACAATAAAGTGTGTTAGATCACGTGTAATCACAGTTGCATTACATAACTCTTGTCGGTTTTCAGCTCCAGGTTGTCGGAGATGACTGTGGTGTTGAGTTCCAGGAGGGAGAAGCTGTCCAGGTCTCCCACCACATTGAAGACGTCGGACGACGAAGAAGACAGACGAGCACGTGGACCCTACGGTAGATGGAGTGATATGAAAACACTTGCGATTGGAATTCAACGGTTTTCGTGGTGGTATAGAATGATATTTCGTTTGGTGTTGCCCTTAATTTTCATGAACATTGCAAAATAAAAATGATAAGAAACAGAGCTTCGAGAGACAAAATACGGAATTAAAGACCTTTCTTTCCAAGTTGACAGCAGCTAAATGTTGGTGCTGCGCAAAGGACTTTTAAACATTGTAGTGATTGTGGAATCCTTTGAAAATTCATTAGCACGCTGTAGTATCAATTCAGATGTTTGAATTTGTTATGCTCGAGTTGTTTCTCCTTCCTACACATCTCTGGTCATATGGTCTTTGAGCTGATGAGGGGGGGGGGGGTCTTGGTAATGTCTCGTCAAAAGTAAAATTTATATGAATCCATTTACTTCAAGACGGTACTTGCTCAAAGGGAAAGTTTACCCATTAAACATGTCAATTCTATGTTAAACTTCATGCAAGATACTTCAAAATGGCTCTAAAATGATAGCTTTTGGTTGAGAAAACACCAGACGAAGTCCGTCTTACATTTTCCGCGCTGCCATTCAAAAGTGTGACTTCATATACGAACAAATTAAACCTCTCTACCCATTGGTTGTAATCTGTACTCTCTCATGCCGTAATGTAAATTCCAAATTTCGATTTTTTTTTTTAAAGACTGCTATTATAAGAAATAAAAGCGTATTTCATAAAATATTTCTGTCACACGTTAAAACATTACATATATTTTTAGCTTCAAAATATCGAATCATCTTTCCTTTGTAACGACAAATCTAACAGCAAATCAGAAGAATTCTCCAGCTGATTTTCTGTGCGCTAGACTTATCATTCAGACTAAACTTCTGTTCTATATCTCCGTAGGCCTACCTTACCACGATCTAATTCGGCCAAATTATATTTAATTTAAGGTATGAAGATATAGAGCATAATTCTGGTCTAAATATAAGTCTGGCGCTCAGAAAATCAGCGGGAGAATAAGTCATTGTCGTAATTGCCACAATATTGTGGGGTTCTTCATTCCAGTAGACGAAGAATAAAAATCGGAACTAATGTTTATGTAGTTTCAAGATGAAACTTTAATCATTAGGATTGCATGAAATGATCAGATTATAATGAAACATGCACATATCAATTGAATTGAACAGTGAAATGTTGCCTCCAATACAACAATCTTTAAAGGGACCCTGTCATCAAAATATATGTTGACTTCTGTTGACGCAACTTAATATGTATATAACAAAATCACTCACTGTTCAGTGGAAATATGTGTCCTATATTTTAGAATATTTTTTTTATATTTTTCTCAGCACTGATAAGCCCCACCTCCAAAATATCCTCCAACTCAAGATTCCCCCTGTGACATCATCAAAGGTAGAAATTAGCAGGATAATATACATAATTTATGCTCAAACTAAATATTCCAATGACTACCTGTGCTCATAATAACACACAGCTAGCACATTTCTGACATAAGGAAACGATTTTTCCCACGTGAAAGGTTGTTAGATGGTATTGTGTGAAGACATGTGATGCTCTTGTGGACAGGTGGAGGTAATCATTGCAATGTTTAGTTTGTGCATCCTGCTAATTTCTACCTTTGATGATGTCACAGGGGGAATCTTGAGTTGGAGGATATTTTGGAGGAGGGGCTTATCAATGCTGAGAAAAAATAAAGAAAACTTATTTTAAAATATAGGACACAAATCTCCATTAAACAGTTAGTGATTTTGTTATGTACATGTATTATGTTACATCAACATAAGTCGACATACATTTTGATGACAAGGGACCTTCAAATAGAAATGAGGATGGATAAACAATCAAATATTTTCCGATTGACTCTGTCTACTAGTCATATATATATATATATTAAAAGTAATGAATTGAATTATGGGTTTACATCAAATTATCTTTAGTTCATGATATCAAAACCTGGATATGGCCGGTTGATAATGTTCAGTTCAGTGTGCAGCGCCAATACAACCCGGTTGCCTTGACGACGCGATCGCGATGACGTTGATTTTTGAAGCGCGAGTTCTTCAAAAGACCCGCTGTCGAGGTTACACGGTAGGACGTCGATGCCCGAGCTGAGGTGGTTGCAGTTGCGATCCTCGATGCTCAGCGACGTCGATAGGGAGACCAGGAAACCGAATAATCACCGCCCGGTCTGGGTGCAAGGGCACGTGATGGCTGAACCCTTGATTACGGCTGAAATATAGTTAAAGCGCATCATAAAGATATATCCAACCCAATTATAACTTGTACACTTTAATTATATATCTTGTAAAGCACACGACATCTTAAAAGGACAATAATCACACCATTTGGTTTACCAAATAGACTTCGCAAAAAGAAAACAGCAACCAGATATCTCCTCGATATCTCCAATTAGCACGAGAGCCATTCACTAGCATAATAATGTCCAGTGCTAGAATGATTCATACCTCGGCTATGTACAATACTTCCATTTAACCAGCAACCATTACTTATGACCGCTTGTTAACAAAATGCATAAGTTGCATAAGACATTGATTATCAAAACATATCATAGCCACGCTAACGTAGTTCTCATTTTCATCCCAATATAAATATATGGCGTAAATACACGGTGCTACCAATCAATGAGAATTACCCAACAATATAGGCTTCCTCAAAGTTCAACATGGCTGACATAAAATATCCGACTTTTGTTACTTGCCAAAAGAGGGCGTTATTGACATTTGACTGCTAATCAAACACATTTCAGTTTTTGCTGAAAAATACATACGTTCAGTACCCGAACTAGAAGAAATCATTCAATCTAAAATGGTAATTTTCGTGTCAGAAAATGTTTGCATTTAAAATTTTCACTTTAGTTGAAAGCACTGATTTTTAGAAAGCCAAACTTCAATCTGAAAGACTTGCCTATACAGAAATTAAACAGTTTTAGAAAGCCCCCGCAAACTGGCATGTTTCAGACTTACATAGTTATTTTGAAGAATTGAAGACCCTGTTGCCTGCCTCCCGGAGGAATTTGTGTCCACACGACGGCCGTCTGCAATTCCCGCTCATGACAGCAGAAACAGTGGCAGCTAGAGTTGGGGCGGATACACTCACTCTCATGCAGCAAGTCCCCAGACTTTCCCGACTCTCTCCCGCACACAGGACTCCTCCCCGTGGGTCGTCAATCACGACAAAATAGCTTCTCACACCACTCCCTCAAACTCATGTACTCTCGGACCCTCGTTCCATACCAAAACAAAATCCACCACTCACGTTCTTCCATATGTGCTCACGTCACTTACTATTACATAATACCCTTAGTGCAAAATCAGGCAAACCGAACAAGCCTGGGTAACAAATTAGGCATGGCTCCTGCTGCGAAAAGGATAGACAAAAGAATTTAAAATGCGATGCATCCAGTGCGCCACAGAGCCTAGGTTACCTGTATTATTAAACATATGGTATAAGGGCTTTTAGAAGATGCGTCGAGTTAACTCGGCCATGTGGTGTTACAAAAGAAAGACAAAAGAAACACAGTAGTTGTTGCTACTCAGACAAACCTCGGACAAGCTTTTGGGTTATCATTGGTAACGTATTATTTGAACAACGTGAATGAAATCTGCATACATAACGAAAATGGTCTATTCTTCCGATTTGTTGATTTATCGTTGGATTGTCGTTACAAAGAAAAGATAATTCAATATTTTGAGGCTAAAAAATATATGTTTTTAACGAATTATAAAAATCTGTTTTTATTTTTTTTTGTAATAGTCTACAAATTTTTAGTTTATATTTATATGGTTATTAATATTACGTCACACGAGAGTACAGAATGGAACCAATGGGCGTAGAGGTTATATTTGTTCATATGTGACGTCACTGTTTTGAATGGCAGCGCGGAACATGGCGGCGCCCGTAAGTTTTCTCGGCGTACGCTTTGGCGACTGAAACTGGAAAGTAAGACGGGCTTCATCTGGTTCTGTTTCAACCAAAATCTGCCATTTGAAAGCCATGTTTAAGTATCATGAATGAATTTTTAAATAGAATTGACATGTTTCATGGGTAAACTTGCCCTTTAATCTCAATGGCTATTCGACAGCAAGTTCCCCCCCCCCCCCCCCCACACAAATATCCGTCGATTTCGTTTTTGGGGAGCCCGAATAATTACCTCAACGAATGTACTACTGCCGGTTCTCATTCGTGTCAATGAGAAAGTAACAGTAATCCCATTAGTTAGCCTGTCATCGACAAGCACATCCGGACGGGAATATTAATCGGGTCATATAGACAGAGGAGAGAGAGGGAGAGAGACAGAGAGAGAGAAAGAGAGAGAAGGGGGGTGGCTGGGGAACGAGATAGAGACAGACATACACGGGTGTATAGGGAGAGTGAGAGAGATAGGAAAAAAACCCTGATATGAATATTGTCAAAGTAAATTGTGTTAGATCACGTTTAATCACAGTTGCATTACATGACTTGTGTACAAGTGAAAGTGTCTGTCTCTGTCTCTCCAAACACACCTTCTTTCTCCCTAACCTCATGATTAATTCAGGAAGAGCTCTTGAAATCATTTATCAATGCACACAAACAATCCTTCAACATGTATTGTCTTTGTCTAAATTCATGTTTTTGTCTAAACAACGGCCCTATCAGCACTTTCTCTCTTCCTCTTTCTGTTCTTCCAGATACGCAGAATAGACGTTTTCGAAATTTATTCACGACTAACCGACTAACTGGGTAGCAACGCGTTATTACATTGACTTGTACTTGGCCAGTCATATTCAATGGGTGGAGTGCACTCTTGAATCTTATTAGTTGTTGCTACTCGGACAAACCTCGGACAAGCTTTGGGGTTGAACGACGTGAATAAAAATTGCATACAAAACGAAAATGGTATAATTACATAACTCTCCCTTTCCCCCTTCCTAATTCCTCACATACCCACGACTATTTCACCTCTCCTTTTTCTTCTGGGCCATCGTCCTTTTAACTCTCGTTTGTTCATTGTATTTCCCCATCTCTCTTTCGACATACATCTCCAAACGCACGCACACACACTCACTCATACATGTCGGTGGTCTCCCCCCCCCCCCCTCCTGTCACACGCACACACATACACACACACACACACACACGCATACACACACATATCCCGTTCGGGCGCTCTCTATCTCTCTCTCTCTCTCTCTCTTTCTCTCTTCTGGCTTTATTCCTTTATTTGCTGTCTCCCACTTTATATCCCACCCTATCCCACTTATGATGTCTCTTCTTTCTCACATTCAATCCTAAACCCTTCCAGATCGACCCCCCCCCCCCCCCGCACTCACACATACGCCGAGCTATACACACATCCCAATCACTGCAGTGCATAGTGATACGCACTTGTGATATAGAATATTGTCAGTAATGTAGAAACATAGGTAACATGTTACAACACGAAATAAGGCAGATTCTCACAAGTTTTTCTAAGCATGCTTACCATGTGCCCATAGAGAGTGGCCGTACCCTTGTAGTACAAATCGTACACAATCAAGAACAAAACGGGAAGAAAGTGTTTCCGACGGAGTCAAACACGGTTGGATTTATTGCGCTTCAAATCGAACTGAAACAAATCCGCTCAAAATACACCTCCCTCTTCAAAAATCGCAGCCGATTCAGACTTGTTCCGTTGAAAACTGACAACGGGTGACTGTTAGTAGTGGCACGTCATGAATTGAGAACGATAAAAAAAAAAGAAAGATGATGGATGCTGCAGCAAAAAGGTGGAGCGCCGAGTCTCCTTTTGGCGTGTACATGCACGTGAAATACGAATAGTAGACGCAACGCACTGAAATCTCCGCTGTAGCACGTAGCGCTCAACGTTGTATGATGTACGGGGATTTAAAACACGCCCAGTCTGTGGAATGTGAAATTCTCTTAGCATTGTATAGAAAGCAAATAGACTATTTTTGTTATGTACGCAGATTTTATTCACGTCGTTCAAACAATTCGTTATCAATGGCAACTGAGGTTTGTCCGTGTAGCAACAATTAATAAGATTCAAAGTGCATTCCATCCATTGAATATGAATGACTAGATAGAGGTGAATGCAATAACACGTTGTTACCCAGTAAGGGGGAAAGTCGTGAATACATTACGAAACGGTCTATTTTATTTCATTTGAGAGGGACTGTTGATTTGCATATGATTACGCAACACGTTATTGTTGCTATGCTAGGTGGAAGGGAGCTTTAGGGTTAGCCTCCAGTCGCGGTCATCACACCATACAGGCCAATGACATATTTTGTTCTTTCCCACAAGCCTTATATAAGTACGGATATTTATAAACCCATTTTTTTAGCGGGTAAAACAGTTCATTTCTGTACAAATGACGGATAGGGTTAGGTAAAAATATAGGTTGACCTTGGAGTTAATGTCTTCCTTTGCTCGATCGCCTTAACGGAGTCAGATAGGAATTTCTGAGCATTTTCCTTGCTATGTTCTCAAGGTCCATTATTTTGCGCGCTTATGTAAGCAAAGTCGTGTAGTTATCCAGTTGAGTGATAACTGAATTTCTAAAATTCAATATCACTCTGGTTATGTTTCACAATTATAATTATAAAGGAAATTCACACATGATCAGTCAGTGTAATCGATACCACTAAGATCTCAAATATTGATGTTTCATGAATAGGCAAGCATTCCACATGTTATACATGAGAGTAATGTTCTTCAGAATGTGTAATTTAACGATTACTAATATAGTCTTAATAATTCATATCAGCATGCAAGCTAGCGTGCACCTAAGTTCATAACAGGTTATGTTAGACGCCAGTTGTTGCTTTATATGTCTTCAATGTGCCGATCATTTTTTTGTTGAGAATGATTTGTTGTTGAAGTGTCGGTGACCGAACTCTCCCTAGTGTACAATATTTATTAAACAAATTGATTGCAAGTATAACAAACAATTTTGTTTGATATTGTTTGTGTGAAGAAAGGAGACGAAACGGTAGCGTTCCAGCCGGTGCGGTGAAATTGGCTGAAAGGAAAAATCGTTGCCGGTCAACGGATCATAAGCGTACTTTAGAGAACTTCATTTCCCTTCGTGGTGTGTGCTGTTGTAAATGTATACGATAGGTGGATCCATTCATTGTGTGGGTAATGATTTTACCGTATCCTAGCAAGGATGTTTAAGCACATGGATATCCAACTGCCGTTTGATTAATGCAGATTCATTGTACTCTCCTTCTAGTCACAAAAGAACGCTTTACAAAGATTTTCTCTTTGGTCT
Organism: Arbacia lixula; assembly: GCA_963669155.1. Lineage (NCBI taxonomy): Eukaryota > Metazoa > Echinodermata > Echinoidea > Arbacioida > Arbaciidae > Arbacia > Arbacia lixula. The sequence goes on along the minus strand of OZ022583.1, from coordinate 28,102,472 downwards.
CGATGTTCAATGCCGCCGATTCTCTGGATGAGTTTTGCCTTCATTTGACGTATAAACAAAATCGGATGCGCAGAAGAATTTTGTGAAATATCCTCACCCCATATGCTTGCGCAGTTGTGACATGTAATACCTACGATGCATCTATGAAGATTCAATCGAGGAAAAGTGTTACAATATGGCAAAAAGGCTCTAAACGTGATATCAAGTTGCAGTATAAAAGTCTCAATTTCACAATGTTCCGCATCATACCTGCTTACAAAATTCCATGAAACGTTACTTTCAGATATTTTCCTTTCTGACATGAAAAGCGAGGCCAACCGCGCCCAAGCTAGTATTTCCATCTCAAAAAGTATCACATTTCGTATGCGCTTGTCCTTATTAACTACATAATAAGCACTTAGTGACAAAATTAAAAATTCAGCAACGAAAGCTGAAATGTATGCATGCATAGGAATACGTATGACCTATTATAAAAGGCAGGTGAACGTGATGCAATCGCGTATGCATCATATTGTTGAGAGCAGTTGCTAGTCATGAATATTAAGTGGCGGCATCAAACCTTGTTCAAAGCGATGTATATCCATGTGCTTAAACATCCTGGATCCTAGTTAGAACCAATTATGTTTAAGCACATGGAGCGCCAGCAGCCGTTTAATTAATGCAGATTCATTGTACGCTCCTTCTTATGACAAACCAGGGATGTGTTATGGAAGGATAGGAAGCAACTTTCTTTCTTTGAACCCATGTGCCAAGCCGCTGAAAAGTTATGGTGTTCTCAACAGCTGCTGTTCAGGTGTTTGAACAATTATGAGCATGATTGTGTGGCAACGGTTTCTCAGAGAGAACAAAAGAAATGTACAGTTTCATTTCGCTTGTCCCGTTCTGTTAATGACATTAATACTTCCATGAACACAACAGGTATCAGCAAACACAAATAAACAAGTTTTTCAAGTAAAATATCTCTGCTTCACGCAAACACGCAAACGCCGTTAATGATAACACACAGCTTAATATATCATTTTGAGGGTGGTTGAATCTCCCAAATGCACAAGTTGTCGGAAAGTGGAGAAATTGATCAATTTTGTAATTAATACAAATAGCTTTTATGTCCGATTTTTAATGATTCCTCAAATACTTTTCGAAACAAAAGCAGAGTATTAGGATCTGTCATTATCTGCCGTTAACTTCCTTATAGTTTGCAAACGAATTTGTCAAAAACAAAATGTCTACAGACAAATGGGAAATTAAAGAAATTTCTTTTCAAGTTGACATCAGCTAAATGTCGGCTCGGCACATGGAACATCAAAGCATTGTCATGATTATGGAATTCTTTTGACATTCATGAGCACGCTTTAGAACCCATACAGATGTTTGAATGTATTATGCTCGAGTTTCTACTCCTTCCTATAACACTTCCCTGGACAAACTAATGCTTTACAAAGATTTTCTTCTTTGATCTCCCATGTTCATGGCCGCCGATTCTCTGTATGATTTTGCCTGGATTTGCCGTATAAAGAAAGTCGGATGCCCAGAAGAATTTTGGGAAATATCCTCACCACATATGCTTGCGCAGTTGTGACATGTAATACCTACGATGCATCTGTGAAGATTCAATCGGTCAATATTGTTACAACATGGTAAAAAAAAGCTCTAGACGAGATATCAAGTTGCAGTACAAAAGTGTCAATTTCACAATATTCCGCATGATGTTCTGCTTCACGCAAACACGCAAACGCCGTTAATGATAACACACAGCTTAATATATCATTTTGAGGGTGGTTGAATCTCCCAAATGCACAAGTTGTCGGAAAGTGGAGAAATTGATCAATTTTGTAATTAATACAAATAGCTTTTATGTCCGATTTTTAATGATTCCTCAAATACTTTTCGAAACAAAAGCAGAGTATTAGGATCTGTCATTATCTGCCGTTAACTTCCTTATAGTTTGCAAACGAATTTGTCAAAAACAAAATGTTTACAGACAAATGAGAAATTAAAGAAATTTTTTTTCAAGTTGACATCAGCTAAATGTCGGCTCGGCACATGGAACATCAAAGCATTGTCATGATTATGGAATTCTTTTGACATTCATGAGCACGCTTTAGAACCCATACAGATGTTTGAATGTATTATGCTCGAGTTTCTACTCCTTCCTATAACACTTCCCTGGACAAACTAATGCTTTACAAAGATTTTCTTCTTTGATCTCCCATGTTCATGGCCGCCGATTCTCTGTATGATTTTGCCTGGATTTGCCGTATAAAGAAAGTCGGATGCCCAGAAGAATTTTGGGAAATATCCTCACCACATATGCTTGCGCAGTTGTGACATGTAATACCTACGATGCATCTGTGAAGATTCAATCGGTCAATATTGTTACAACATGGTAAAAAAAAAGCTCTAGACGAGATATCAAGTTGCAGTACAAAAGTGTCAATTTCACAATATTCCGCATGATGTTCCATTAAAAGATTGCATGAAACGTTACTTTCAGATATTTTCCTTTCAGACAGGTAACATGAAAAACGTGCCCAGGTGCCCCGAAGCTAGAATTTTCATCTCAAAAAGGATCACAAGATAACAAGCTCTTAGTGACGGCATTAATAGTTCAGAATGAAAGTTAAAATGTACAAATCAGTGGCGTAGACAGGTTCGTACACCTGGGGGATGACTGGGCTGCCAACGCTCGAGAGGGCGCGAAGCGACCGAGCCAGGGGGAGGATGTGGGAGGGGGGTGTCTCTTCCTCCCACGGTAGGGAGCTTTTGCAATTTTGAACTTGAAATCGTGCAATCTGATGCATGCTTAATGAGGTAAAATACACACGCATACTCACACACACACACACATACGCACACACACAGTCACACACACACGCACACACACTCACACACACACCCACTCACGCACACACTCACACGCACATGCACGCACACACACACTCACGCACACACGTACACACACACACACACATGCACACACACACACACTCTGCAAACTTTAACGCGACCTTTTATTTTGGTTTGTGTGTATTCATACACTTGAGTTATGTGTTGGTTTTCATGTATTATGTTTGTCAGGAATTATTATATTACCAAAAGTGTAAGCCCCTAATGTCCTTGAAGGCTTCAACATAATATTGAATGTATTTCGAGAGGGGGCGACAATATGTGGTGTCAGACCCCTGCACAGATTGTCGTCGGCGTCAATTTGTGCAGGACGTCAATTTGTGGTGTCAGGGTTCTGCACAAATTGTCGCCGGCGTCAATTTGTGCAGGGACGACAATTTGTGGTGCAACAACGTCTCTTAAGTGTGATTGGAAAAGAATTATGTTTGTTTTATCCTGCTGCTTTACAGCTGTATCAACATTTTGGCATCCGTAATTTCAGGGACAACTCTAATTAGAAGTAGTATACTGAATAGTATACTGTATACCGAATGGACCTTATGGACACACCTTGAGGGCTCTACTCATATCTCATCCAAAAGTGTTACTCCTTTGTTCAGCTTCTTGGAAAGTTTTGTGGGAACACGTCTCTTAAGTGTGATTGGAAAAGGATAATGCATTCATTTTTTGTGGCGAGTATTGGGACGTATGCTATTGCTTTTCATTTCATCTCAAATATTCAGTTGCAATTTGATGGTGCACTCCATGCGACTTAAGCTGTGTTCGAACCTTCACCCTAACTGCATTCAGGTTGTAATCGTTATTCAATTCACCTATATCGGACGTTTCACTTTCAATCAGTGGAATGCACTCTGTATCTATCGGCTGCTAGTCGAATAAACCTCAGACAAGGTTTGTGGTTAATATTAGCAGCTTTTTGTTTGAACGACGTGCATACAAATATATAGCTCACGAAACGAACATGGTATAATATATTAGTGTCAAATTGCTTGGTAGTTCTAGCAATATGATTATTCAGTCGGAATGAAGAATAACTATCTCCCGAATGGTATTGAACTGAAAGATTTTCACACTTACTTGCTTTTGGTGAACAATATACGTCATTGGGTTAAAGTAGTCAGTCACAAAGGATACAAGAAATACTCATTATCTTTTCTGATTGATAAAAGCATTTTCATTATTGTCATGATTACGAGGTGCATCTTGTATTGCTTTTCAGTTGCGTCTACCGTTGAATTTGTGTTGATATTAAATACATGTATTTTCGATGTAAATATGAAGTTTGCCTCTAATCTTGGTCTGTGTCTAGATATCAAGAGTGGCATCATGATGGTGATAACTTTTCAATTAGTGCAATGAGTGATGGTAAATTACAGATAAAATAGTTCATGTATTTCTTTAGTCAGTCTATTTTTTAGAGGGTAGCCCCATCAGTTCACTTGTACTGTTCTCCCTTAGGGCCCTGTGTACAAATAATGCAATACAATACCATACATAAATCCATGAACAAGGTTAAAACAAAATAATGCTGTAATAAGGCTATAAACAAAAGGGTAACAAAGATCACGTGATGAAAAATTTAATGACACACAAACATAGAGAGGGGATTAATGTTTCCACGTGCATCATACAGATGAAAATGCATAATCATATTTACTAAAGCCAAGTGCAAATTGGTAACAAAACGTTAATGTATATAATTGATAGTAAATAGTTATACATCGTAAATTATTAAATTAAAGATGATAAAGGATAATGTACAGAAAGTGTTATTGCCAGTCCTCTTTCAAAAGAACACTTTTCCGATTTCATAGCCTAAAAAAAGTTTATTTTTTATTTCGACTAGTTCTGATAAATAACTCCTGGCGGCTGTTTCACCAAGCTTTTCTTAAGCTAAGAACGACTTTGCGCATCACTGGTGACCCTTTGTGTGTGTCTCAAGGAACCAATGCACCGTGTAAAATATGGTAAACTTCCGACTGAGGTCAGAGTTCAGTTAGTTCAATGATCTTTAAAAAATAATCAAAATAAATGCAAATCTAATTCAACAAAACATGGTATGAATATAGAGCACGACTTTGTGGTAAACACATGACATTTTTGGTAAAAATATTTAAAGGTCACAGGTAAACATTCAATGAACTTTGCAAAATTTGGCCAAAAACGGACCAAAATTGAATTTTGACAATAAACATAATGAATACAAACACAATGGTACAATTGCGATCAAACGTCGTACACATATCAGATCATTGGATGGGGATAAACTAATGGTATTTTTGCAAAAATGCATTAGATTGTTTTTATTTACACTATATAATTGATATCATTGCAATGTTTTTAATTTGTCCATAAACATGATGTAACTGAAGATGTAAGTTAGCCACGCCTGTTAAAAGTCACACAATTCAATCGCTCTTGCACTGAATTGAATTGAATCAAATAATAATGGAACTGAACATAATCTTTTAAGGAATGGAAAACATGGTACGACACAGTTGTCTCACACAGCACAGCGTTGTTTCCAAACGCAAAAAAGTTGAAGGTAAAACCTGTACATCATAGGTGCCCATATCTTGAAATCTTCACATATGTGACAATACATCCATTGTGATGGTCAGCATAGAGTTGTCAGTGTAAGGGTTTACATGTATATATACAGGTAGGCATTTCTTTAACCCCTTTTCTGCTAGACTCCATACTGCCCTTCGGGAATGGTATGTATTACCAGGGCATAAATGGCGAGATGGCACACACAAATTAAATGTTTTAAAGTAATTTAAGGATTCGTCCTTATAAGTACGTAAGTGCCAAAATACAGTTTGAGCATGGGACGTCAAGCAAGTTCCAAGCTTGCGTGGAACTTTCATGCTTGGGCCTACCCACATGTATCAATCAGAATATTGCCTTGGTTATCTTCTTACAACAAGCTTATGGAGGCAAAGAAAGTGTTAACTCTTTATCGTCTACTTTCAAGAAAGAAACAGATTAGTGAAAGTGTCATGATAATCGTGAACAAATAACAGCAAGATGAGTATTCATATCAAGCTTAAATTCTGAATAAATAAATCGATGAGCTAAGCTTGTAGTGGTAATCATGCTAACGCACCAGTTATCTTTGTTATGTCCGCATAAAACGTCACTAACCCCGTTGATATCTATATCTTTGGGATTCTGATAAAAGTGGTCAGCATGGTGATTTTTTTTTTAATATGTTACATAGCATTCTAAGCAACATTCAAGCTACCAACTTTTATACTTACACACACACATACATTATAGATATATATATATATATATATATATATATATATATATATATATATATATATATATATAAACACAGGAATTCTTACTTTTGCTGTAACGCTCCGCACTCATAAGATTGATTAATCTGCTATAGGCCTATCTGATTATGAGATGATCATACGGGACTTGAAATTGCGATCTACAGCTTGCCGGGTAGCGGCACTCCCCAACACGCTATTAGCTTCTATTATAGATGACACGATACTTAGAAACCAGCCCATTATGCATCCATTTATCTTGCTTATTTGTATCCATGAGTCCTCAATTATGATTCGTGTTTATTTAAAGGATTTCATGTTTTGCGAAGAGACGATAAATGATAAAATCTTCGTTTTGTTGTTACCCTCCGTAGTAATTAGATTGACTGGTCAAATTTTTAGAATAAGCAAAGTTTCAAGCCGCGCATGGTCCTCTTTTTTGTTGTTTATATATTTTAACAGATTGATCAATCAATCTTATTACTACGGGGAGAATTAAAAGGAAAACGAAGATGATATCGTCTAGCGTCTTTGGCCACGATCGCTTTTACGTCTAAGCTGAGCAGAGCGACGAGGGAAACCTCCAAGAGCCCGTCGATCCCCAAGCGGTCTTGAGGCCTAGATAAATCACCGCGTCCTCAGGCATCGGCGGGGTCGGGTCGATGTCGGTCCAGTCTATCCTGTCCGCATCGTCGCCCACGCGATACAGTAAGAAGTGTCCGTTGTGGTCAAACGACACTCCAAAACTGTTCCAAGATTCATTCAGCAACAAGCGGCCATAATATTGGCCTTCACCCCCGTTTCCCGGTGGTAAGCTCGCGACATAACTACACGTGTTCTCATAAATACCATATGCTTGAGAGAGAGAGAGAGAGAGACAGAGAGAGAGAGAGAGTGAGAGAGAGAGAGAGAGGGAGGGAGTCAATTATTAACCATTTGTGTGTTAGACAAATTCATTCTCAATGGGAATTTTGTGTATTATTGGTGAAAAGAATATAGCGCGTGGCAGAAGCATAGAACACGCGAATGGACGGAAGGACAATCCGAAATCATGACGCCTCCGGCCATTCGCGGTGGAGTCATAACACATGTCGGTAATCAATTCATTACAAAATAACAAGAGAGTACGCCAGAGACATCACAGCCTCGGGATCGATTGGCCAAATTATCTCCTTGAAATGACAAACTCCTTAGCATAGATTCTTTAATAGTTTTCATAACCAGGGCCATGTTGCTTGAAGCATTTCAATTATTGTAACTTACCATCAATGGCAACTAAACTGAAAACAGCCGATGAGCTCTCATTATTGCACTTGTTGTTATCATATTTACCATTGCAAATGTTGCAATAGTTGCAATAGTTGAAAACCTAACTTTTGCCTTTGATATTTGCTCACTCATGCATGACTGATTGAATTAATGTGATATTCACAAAGCAGTTAGTCAATAAGTTAGGAAATAATCCTGGCAAATCATTTTGCTCAAAACCTCTTCGATAAAAACGTATGCTACTTTGCTTAGGGGGGACTTATTTTTTTTTTGTTGTGTTAAAATAGAGGAATAGTTAAGGATACATTCCAATAAACATTTAGAATTTAGACATTAAAAAAATAAATGCCACCTAATTGAGTGCAGAAAATAATAATTACAACAATATATTAATCTTTAGTTCTCATAACCAATATTTCTTGGAGCACATTACCGTTGTGCTATATACATGATATATATGACACTGAGCGTGTGAACATGATACGACTAGGGTAGGATAAGATAAGATAGGATTGATATAGGGTTACGGTTGTGTAGGTAGGTAGGGTTATGGTTGTGTGTGCGTTTATATCGTTTATTAAAACGCTTTTTTGTTACCTCAGTATGGGGTTCAGAAATAAACCGTGAAAGGTTCAATTATGCACCTTGTAGGGTTGCGTTCACAATGAACCCCCAAAGGTGCAAAAATATACATTTAAGGGCGCAAATTTGAACCGTATGGATGTTGAATTGAACCCCGACTACTTTTAAATTGAACCCCTGGGGGTGAAGTTTTGAACCCGCAAGGTGCAAAAGTGAACCCCATTAGAGGGTTCAAAATGTCACCCTTGCCTAGGGTGCAAATTGCTGCTATTGTATCACGCCTGGAGGTTCAATTTTGAACCCTCATTTCTTAGTGTGTAGGGTTCATGTTAGCATCGCCAGTAGTTTTTTTTTTTTAATTTGCTCTGAAGCACCTTGAGCATCTAAAGTGGCCAATAAATTCTATGTATTATTATTACTATTATTATTATTAATGTTTCCATTATTATTATTACTATTATTATTATTATTACTACTATTATTATTGTTATTATTATTATCATTATTATTATTATTAGTAGTATTATTATTATTCGGAGTATCTACGAAATACAATTTCTACTTTTTGTCAGCGTGAATAGACACTTGCAAATTAAAGAATTATTACCTGAAGCAAGAATCATGAGGTTGGATGGGTACAGTTCTTAAAAAACACTCATTTCGAAAAAAAAAATATATATCACAAGATCACTGCTATTGGTAATACTCCACCCATGTAAGTACTTCAAACAGAAGCAGTAACAATGCTGCCAAGCCATATAATTATTAACACATTCAAGGCCGCCGTCTATTCTCCAAACCTCATAAAAGGAAACGTCGTCCTATGATGCACCGCACAGCCAGATTTGGATTTTATTTGCAGTCATATCAGGTTCCGGTCTGGAATAGTATTGTATGAGACTTGACTTGACTTACTTGACTTGACATCGCTGGGATGTATGATGACTTCTGCTTTACCATGGCTTACCAAGCGCCTTTCTTTCTTCGGTCAGTCTTTTGGCTTTGGTCAGAGAGACAAGGTGTCCAAAATATATTTGAGAGAAAATGACTGTAAAGAAAAATCCAGATGACGCTGTGCAGTGCTTTATGGGACGAGTTTTCATTATATGCGGTAAGGAGTATCATGGTATTACATGTCACCCAAACTAGCACGAAAGCGTAGTCGAAGCTTGTATCAATTTTGTGTGCCCCATTAACAGCCCACTTTTGTGGTATCAGCGAAGAAACCTACCTATCTGATAAATGATTCCACTAGCCTCGTTCACGAGAGACAGACCAATGGCGGCGTTTTTCCTGGCGGTGACGTTGAATTCGAATGACGTCCTACCTGGTGTTAGCGTTAGTGCAGGGTCTACGAATGTGTACACGTCAGCCGAATCAGGGCTTTCATGCTGTACTGGACAGGCTAGAGAGGGAGAGAGAAAGATAGAAGGAGAAAGAGAGAGAGGAGGGAGAGGAAGAGAGCAGGGGGGAGAGAGAGAGGGAGAGAAAGAGAGAGAGGGAGAGAGAGGGAGAGAGGGGGTGGGGTTAGAGAGAGAGAGATGGAGAGGGACAGAACTAGGACGGACAGGGAGAATAAAGGGGAAGAAAAGTGGTAAGATAGGACGTGAGAAAGGACGAGGAAATAGAGAGAGGAGAAGGGGGGTTAAGTGAGGAGCCACATCAATTATTTCTTTTTTTAATATTATCTTTTCAAAAGCATGTCGATGACTAACTTATATCTTGTTAAGTATATGCCATTCAAATATGTGCACCATCGCCGTTTCTTGGCGGGAATAACTATCACGTGCCCTCCCTGCATTTCCTGGGCACATAGTCGTGTTCATCTCCTTGTTTTGTATTTGTATTTGTATTTTTTTCATTTCCCTCATGTTGAATCCCTCAAACTTTTCACAATTCTCCAAAGGTAGATATGAAAACAAAGAAGCGATCCATTTATAGTGTTCTCTGTTAGCAAACCAACAAGAATGTTGCACCTCAGCCGCAACACTGCGAGACTTTGCCGAGTTCACCATGTGGCTCGTCGCGTAAGCCTCTCTGATGCCCTCTGATGCCACAAATAGTACTTTTCAGCCATCGGAAAATGTTACGTCAGAGGGCTCGAAGGGTGAACAGTATAGAAATATGCACTCGTTTGAGTGGATCGGAACGAATTGTGCGCGCGATGTCAAGTTGCACGGTTTAAACAAACGAGGCGCATCCGAATGTTTTTTTTTTCTATAATGAAAAAATTTCCGCGTGCACATAGTTTTACCGGACCACGAAACAAGTGGATCATCAGTATTAAAGAATGGGCAACAGCAAAAACTATCGAAACAAACACAGTTACCATGCAACAGTTACCGAACAAAATTTAACGACGCATGGCAATGAATTACTACCCATTTGACCAGGAAATTGATTTTGATCTCCTAAATAAGCAGAATAGATCCACAAATTTTGTTATTTGTGTTATGATGCAGATTAAAATGCATCATGAACAAATTTATTGAATACTTATTGAGATTCTTACACCAAATCTACAATACTTTTTCAGAGATATTAAAGATGTCTTTGGTCACTTGTAGAGGGTTTAACCAATCAAAGGGAGGGAGTCTCTTCATGAGAGATATAGTGATAATTGCGGAGTCATCGACTCCGATCTGTATCATTTACATTCTACATACAGCACATACACGTGCTATAGGAGAGCCATCCAATAATACACCATGCATCAACATCCTGATTGTTTAGCTGATCATGCCTTCTTCCGGTCTCATCCGCTTGTACACTAAACCGGAAACGGACATGGTGCAAACGACCTTCCAATGTGGCTGTGCGGTGCACCATAGAACGACCTTCCAATGTGGCTGTGCGGTGCACCATAGAACGACCTTCCAATGTGGCTGTGCGGTGCACCATAGAACGACCTTCTAATGTGGCTTTGCGGTGCACCATAGGACGACCTTCTAATGTGGCTTTGCGGTGCACCATAGGACGACCTTCTAATGTGGCTTTGCGGTGCACCATAGGACGACCTTCTAATGTGGCTGTGTGATGCACCATAGAACGACTTTCCTTCCAAAGCTGACAATCAACGACTCGTGAATACGTGAATGATCTTAATTGATATGTATAGCCTCATTATTAACATATACTCTTCATGATTTCTTTTAATTCTCATTTCTTACACATAACCCTATAAAATTCAAAGCTAACAAACAATGCATCGTGAATACAGAGGGCGCTGTCGATATGGGTGTGCATGTTGATTTGTTGGGGTTTGGGAGGGAGTGGGGCTAGACACCCATATCGAGGTAATACGTACCACATGTCGGTCCGTGGAAAGCTGTCGTACAGTCGCAGGAGAACCCATCAATGGTCTCAACACACGTACCTCCATTGCGACAAGGATCAGACAGGCACGCTGCACATAATAAGAACCAGACAAAGTATAAAATTTACAATCAGTTTCATCTGATTTAAAAATAAGATTATAATGTCTTCATAAAATGAGGGGGCTTATTTGTGTAGATCAGCTTTCACTCACTGGATCTTTCAACTTCTACGAATGAGATGACGTATTTCACGTCATACATGAGCCAATAAACTCTCCCTCCATAGTACGATTACATTCTCTGAAACTGACAATAGCTTCATCTACGACGAGAAGTACGTCCACCCACTCGTCAGAAATCTGTGGAAGCCAACCGATCCAGTAGGTGATAGCTGCTTACCATTGCTTCCACCGGTACCATGATAAATAAGCAATTTTCGTACTGTATTCACGACCTAAACCTTAACTGTGTAGTAATGCGTTATTACATTCACCTGTATTTCGTAATTCAGTCACATTGGATGAAACGCCCTCCTAATCTATTAGTTGTTGCTACCAAGACAAACGTAGGACAAGTTTTCAAGTTATCATAAACAACGAAATATTAAAACTAGGTGAATGAAATTTGCACACATAACAAGCATGGTCTATTAAATATAAATCAGTGTTACAGTTGTGTAGTAATGTAGCATGAAAAGGGGTTTTATAGGCCTTGTGGGAAAACATTGTATATATAATGACTCAGACATAAATAAATGATAACAATGTTAAATGTCATTATGATTTATGATATCAATAACTAAAACAGATTGAACTATTGCGATAGTAATAGTGACATTGATTATAGTTATTTATATTCCGCATACTAAGAATGTTGCTATATGATTGGTCAAGAGTTGATCACGTGATGAGGCGTAGTTTTTCCTATCAGATCACCTGAGAATAAAAGTTCGTTACACTCTAGGTGATAGTACTTTTTGGTTTCGCTGATCTCTTCAATCCTCACAGTCCTAATGCGTGATTAATATTTTGAGTACGCGCGAAATAAAAGTGCGTTACACTCGGAATATCAGTTTTAGCTCGAAGCAGACGACGCAGCAGTGCGCGATAATTAAAAATTTGTGGTTGTGGTTGTAAATACCGCGCTACGCCTGGCGCAGGTACTGCGTATGTACACGCACACTTACGTACATAGCCTATGTAAAGTTCGTGTTTACCACAGACATAGTCGCGTTTCAATCAAAATGGCCCATGCCAATGAAATTAGTTTTGAACTACTCAACGACACTGAACTGGGACATTTGCTGCAAGAAAGTGAAAGTGAAAATACAAAGAGACAATTGAAGTTTAGCCTTCGAATATTTCAGGAGTTTTGCGCAGCACTAGGGGACGTCGAGTTTGACCAGCTAGCGGACATCGACTTGAAATCATTGCCATGGCATTGCATGGATCAACTGCTTGGAAAATTCTAGTGGTGAGTCGTACAGTAAAAAAAATTATGGTTTGGTTTATATGGTTTGCAGAAATATTTTTTGAATTTGCGGGACATAGACATTGTAGGATACGGTGCTTCTGTTGAGAATAGAAAAGTTCAGAACAAGAACAGAAATGCGACGTTTCAGTTTAATAAGTGCGTTGTGAACATTTACAACTAACGTTACTAGCGTTAGAGTAAACCAGGCCTAGCAATGTTAGCCTAGAATGCTAAGCCTGTGCGGAATTGTTTTTCTTGTGAACTTGTTGACTATGATTGACGTCTCTTCACGGCATTTGCATGCATGATCAGCATCACGATTCAGGTGAATTCATCCGTACCGCAATGTTGTTCGTAGCCTCCCCCTCCAATAACCAGAATATGGTCTAAAAGTTAGATTCAACGATAGGCCTAACGTTAGATTCTCGGTAGTAAACTAGCACCTATCAGAACGCTTTTGTACGTCAAATTATAATTTTCTTGTGTAGATAGTTGGTTTCAGATATTGCTCTAAGCTCTGAACGTAGGAGCCCGATTCATTTCTTTTTTTTAATTTCCTGCGGCTTGGGCAAATCAACGGAAATTCAAGTTGCGCCGCGGCCGCAACACCGCGAGAGGTCCCCTACGGCGATCCATAATTTTCCGCTGAAGCTCATAAAAGCAGCTGGAAAGAAATGTATCGCGTACTGCAACAAATTTTGTCACAGCTAGAAAGCATGCGCAGTAGTGCCAAGGCCGAAGAAACCAAAAAGTGCGACCACGTAGCCGCTTTTGTACGTTAATTGTCATTTTTTTTATAGATTGTTGGTATCAGATGTGGAATATAAAGCAAATAATCAACTTTTGGTTTCAGGCAATGAGACGAACTATCACTTCCTCGGCGATCTGAATGTATACGCTATCTTTCCTCAGCTAAAAGCTTCGGAAAGATAGCTACATCCAGATCGCCTCGGAAGTGATAGTTCGTCCCATTACCTTCACCGACGTTGATTATTTGCTTACTAACCCTCTCGCCTCCGCACTGGGCTGGCTTTGTTTTTGGTAAGGTCTGATAGCTCCCGGTCCAGATAAGGGGGAGGGTTAGTTAAGACGAGACACCACCGTAAACATAACTAACAGTTTCACACACCTGCAAAACACATTCAAATGCCTACGAAACAAATTATGCATCCACCGGACAGACACTGGATAAATCCAATTTAAATCAAAATCTGGGGAAAGAAGTAATACGGTTCGGGTATACCTACGTACGTACCCATTCACAGTTACTTTATTTTTATTTAATTATGACAATCGAGGGCGTTCATTCCCAACTCAAATTGACATAAATACTCTTTCAAATCAAAGTCCTTACGATACGGGCCGTTAGTGGGGTAGGGATGGGGAGAATTCGGGGGAAGGAAATGAAACAAATAAGACATGCAAATCCTAAATCGAGCGCTCTCTATAGTTATGTTCGCGTAAGTTCTTAATTCAAAATTGTCAGGCCTTTTTGAACTCAGTTGTATGGAGTGCTTCCTGCTCGCTGCTTCAACGGCGTCACGCGCGAAGTATCACCCACGCGATCGCTAATCTCGCTGACCACTGGAGGGATCCCGGGGCATCGACCAGGCAGCAAATGCAACACAGGATACCGACGACCGGCGTGGAGGTACTATACTCGAAAACTTTAACGGCGACGATGAATATTTCTTGGACAAGGGGCATCACAGATCTGCTGGCGCAAATGATCTCCGGCAAAATAAATGACAGCGGGATCACAAGTTCCTGTGGATAGTGTTTCCACAGAACGGGCTGTCTAATGAAATGTTCAGTAGAGTAGATCATAATTAAGCTTGTTGGTTGCTCAGGGTAACCACTATCGTCGGGGCTCACTTCAAGGGCTCAAAATGGCGGGGGAGAAGTTCTAACAAATTCTCAACTTTAAAGGATTATTCCTCCAACTCGAATAAAAATCGGCCATGTCCCCAAAATCAGAATTAAATCTTGGTGCGCTGCTGCCAAAGCGAATAAAAGCAGGCAAAAAGGGGGAGACAAAACTGTTGCAAACAGACAACGGGAGAGGGACGCGGTAAAGAGCGATGGGTGCAATGCACCCATGCAATGCAAAGAGAAAGGGGTGGGAGGGGAATTCATACCTCGTCATGCATTCATACCATTTTCACCCTATGTTGGGGAGTTCTATTCTTTCCCTTATACTTACATCCCATAATATTCTCATCTTTCTGCCCTAACAACAACATCCCAATTAGTCATTCCTATTCTTAAACCCAACACCTCAACTTCCTTGATTGGTCACTCCTCCTAACTCTTTTCGACCCTCGATACTTTTTCGCCAAACACATCTAGACACTGTTCGCTGACACCAGCGCGGTAATTCATGACATTTCGCCCATGACCCTACTGACCTAAAGGACTCCATCCATTAACGAACAGTTAAAACAACTTCTATCCCCTCGGATATCCCCTCGGATTTCCCCACTATCTTTCCTAAATATGAAACATCAAAAGCCACGATCTAGCACCAATTTATCAAAGGGAACCAAATGGGCACTCATTGGTATATACAACCATCAGATATGCTGACAAACTCCTCACTTCTCTTCCCAAACGATTTCCCTTGGACAAGAACTATCAAAAGAAACCACTGGGCACTAGGAATATAAAAACTAAACGAACAACAGGGACAAGCTCCTCGTTCCGAGCGGCATAAGGCACCTGTTCCCTGAGTTCACACTGGACTTTTGTCTCGTATCTATTCTCAAATTAAAGTTAAGCTTAGCCTATTTTCCATGGCGCTACAGTTTATATTAATCATGCTAATATTAACTGTTTAAAGAAAATTTGGACAATGTTGAAAAATGATAATGTTCAAATAAAGTTGAGGTGTTCACATCATACAGTCAGAGGTTGTAAATTTATTTAAAAGCATGGTTTCGTAACATTTCATTAATCCTTATCCTTGTAAAAATCCATTGAACATGTTGAACGTTCAATTTATGTACAAATTCAAATCTACAAATGTGTGTGCATCATTTAATTGATGCAAAACACGTCAATGCCCATTCTGCATCACATATGTCCACTCACAAGACTGTTGTTCTGCGAAGGTTTCATCAATAACATGATAATGATGATTGCTGATGTGATGGCAGATGATTGACAGGTTTATACAATGGGCATTGTTACATATTGAAATGCATAGTAACACGCATGGCTCCGAGAGTACCTGGTATTGAGCAGGTTAGGTGTTGCATATTCTGTAGCTGTGGATGACCTCTGATCACCCAAACAGTCTTATTGGATAATAGCTTCGGTACCATAGCAACGGTTCCCCCGTTTTGAAGGGTGATGTAGCCACATGGCGCGGTGTGAATTTTAGGACAGCTGTTCGTGCCATGTGCAGCTGAATACGCCTCATCTGTATTGTATAGACCAATATCAGAGTATGACTAATGCAATGGCATGGTATTGTACGAGGTGTTAAAAGAAACATTTTATAATTTTGAATAATAATCAAAAATAAGTTACAACTCAGGTCAAGCTCACGTTAACACATTATAAAGTCAAGGGATAGATTTTTTTCAGAATCAGGTTTTGTGACAATCATCAATTCTTTTATTTTTTTGTAACAATCCTTGCAACATTTGATGAGATTGTTTACTTTGGGGCAAATTTGATCTGAAAGATAAAATCTATGTATTGTAAGGAAATTAAAAGGGCTGTTCCCCCTTTGCAGACTATATCAGATTTTGTGAAACATTGCTGTTGCTGTGAAACTACTAGGTGTTAACAAATTGTTTACACGTACCTTTCAAAAATAATGAAATATAAGTTATGAACTCGAACCAAGCTAAACATGACGCAACATAAAGGCAAGGAATTAAGGCAGGTTTTTTTATTTATTTTTTGTAATAATTCTTTGAATATTTAATGGGATTTTCACACTTTGGACAAATTTAGACGTACAAATTTGTGTGTATGAGATAATCAAATCAGAACACAGCAACGGCCATTGTGCATCACACATGTCAACCTACAAGTTTTTTTCTGCTAGAAGCATCATGCACACTGTGAGGGAAATTGCTAGTGGATGGACACATGCGATACACAATGGTAATTTTCGTGTCCCGGATTCATTTTCTAATACACACTTTTCTCCGTCTAAATCTGTATAAAAGTGAAAAGCTCATTAGATATTCTATGGATAATAACACAAATTATAATTCATGAAATATCGCGAAACCTGCCTCGAAAAAATGACATCCATTGACTTTATAAAGATGTGTCACTTTTAAGCATAATTATTTTTTATATCATATTTCAAAATTGTAAGACAGTGTCATAATCATGTCTATTTATTCATCATTCTTCAATCAATTACTCAATATGTAACGAAAGCTCATAGACACAACTCTTATATGACATCAACAGTTGAGAAAATTCATTCTAGAGTGAGGACTGCTCACATTTTTGAAGGGTATGAAAATTAGGTTGCGCAGGAATTGACCTTTTTTAAAGAAAAGATTGATAATTAATTGAAAACCAAAATATATCGGTTGTGATTCACAGCAGTCAGTCCACAAGCATCATAATGCTTCTGGCAGAAAAGAACTTGACACAAGCGATGCAGAATGGGGAATGTTGTGCTCTGAAGGCCTATAAGGGAACCGAAGTGTGACGTCATATCAGCCTGTTGTCAAGACAACTAGTTCTAAACTATGTGAGTTGAGCACACGTCGATGATCATAGCGGGGACTCTTATTAGGAGTGCCCGACATTGGCCCGCTAGACAAAGTCGGACCAGTGGAACTCTCACCTGAGCGATAATGTTTATAAACAACAACCTTTAAAACAGTGGATATGACGACATCACTTCGGTACTCTATAGAGTACCGAAGTGTGACGTCATTTGAGCGTATTGTCAAGACAACTGGTTGTAAACCATGCGGGCAGAGCATGCAACGGTGATCGAAGCTGGGACTCTAATGTTGGGAGTGCCCGACACTAGCCCGCTAGACAATTTCGGACCAGTAACCCTCTCACTGGAATAATTTTATTTAGAGCAAGTTGTCTTGAGAACCTGCTTATAAGTATGACGACACCACTTCGGTAGTCTATTCCGGCGCAACCTAATTTTTATACCTTTTATAAAAGTGATCAGTGCTCACCCAAGCATGAATCACATTTGGATTTTCTGGTGTCATATGAAAGTAGTGTCTGTGACCTATCCAAACATCATAAACCTGATCCCCAGATGCGTCCATTATTTTATCTGGCACTCATTTCAAAAGATTTTTTTAGCCGTACGGTATAGAGTGCGGCAATCATCCTTACCCATGACTGTACCCCTTTTGCATACTAAAGTGAATTTTGTGGAACATTTCTGTAACTGCTATGTGTTAACAAAACTGTTTAAATACTCAAATACATGTATAAGTTAATATGAACTCCAACCAAGCTGAATATCACGCAACATATAGGCAATGAATAAAAACACGTTTGGTGACATTTCATGAATTACTTTTTTTGTAATAATCCTTGAAATATTTAAGGAGAACAAAATTGTGTTAACTTGTGATAATTAATTCAGAACACATCAATGGCCATTGTGCATCACACATGTCAACATGAAACTTATTTTCTTCCAGAAGCGTCATGCATTATTAATGACACTATTATGGCAGTTGCTAGTGTATGGACTGGTGTGATTGTGTTCTGAATTAATTTTCTGATACACACAAATTTTACATCCAAATTTGTCGAAATGCAAAATTTCATCACATATTCCATGGTTTATTACTAAAATAATAATTGATGAAATCGCAAAGTTGCAACTAACTCTTTGTGATAAGGGGCCCTGGTCGACAGCTAGAGCATAGCATGACACACGTGAAGGAAGTATCTCATTTTATAATCGAACGAAAAAGAAACATGAGAAAAGCAAAGTGAGAAAGAGGAAATATTTGGATGTATATACTATTTTCTGTCCAAGGTGTAGATCATTATAATTCCATTGATTTAAACTATTAAAATGATTAGCAGCACATTATTCAGAGCCTGTAATCTCTGGGATAATACTGAACTAGGACGTGTGTATCACATGCTGGATCATTACCTCTTGTACAAACATTGTAGATACCTATCAACTTAGGGGTATATACACGTGATAGTCTAAATCAGTTGTATCAACGCTCATTATTTGCATTATAGTATTTCACCTGTCGAACTTGCTTCGTTTATACATTCTTTGTTCTTTGTAGTGCATAATTTGCTTTGATATCAAATGTTTAGAATGTCGAAAATATTTGTTTTAGTTTTATCACAAGCACCGCATTGTTAAAAGTAACATGCTAGAAGCATCATGCATACTGTGAGGGTAATTGCTAGTGGATGGACAGATGTGATACACAATGGTAATTTTCGTGTCCCTAATTCATTATCTGATACACACTTTCTCCGTCTAAATCTGTATAAAAGTGATAAGCTCATTAGAAATTCCATGGATAATAACAAAAATTATAATTCATGAAATATCGCGAAACCTGCCTCGAAAAAACTGACATCCATTGACTTTATAAAGATGTGTCACTTTTAAGCATAATTATTCTTTTTTATTATCTTTCAAAATTATCAGAAAGTGTCACAATCATGTCTATTTATTCATCATTCTTCAATCAATTACCCAATATGTAACTAAAGCTCATAGACACAACTTTTATATGACATCAACAGTTGAGAAAATCATTCATGCTAGAGTGAGGACTGCTCACGTTTTTGAAGGGTATGAAAATTAGGTTGCGCAGGAATTGACCTTTTTTAAAGAAAATATAGATAATTAATTAAAAACCAAAATATAGCCGTTGTGATTCACAGCAGTCAGTCCACAGGCATCATAATGCTCCTGGCAGAAAAGAACTTGACACAAGCGATGCAGAATGGGGCATGTTGTGTTCTGAAGGCCTATAAGGGAACCGAAGTGTGACGTCATATCGGCCTGTTGTTAAGACAACTAATTCTAAGCTGTGTGAGTTGAGCACACGTCGGTGATCGTAGCAGGGACTCTTATTAGGATAGCCCGGCATTGGCCCGCTAGACAAAGTCGGACCAGTGAAACTCTCACCTGAGCGATAATATTTATAAAAGTGATGGCCTATAATATAAATGACACCTCTATAAGTACCTTAGATGGCACAGTTCTCGAAGTGAAGAATAACTAACTAAAGAGAGTTAAATCGAGAGAATAGAGGGACAATACAAAGGAGGAAATCGGAAGTGAGTGGAAAGGGATATATAGATGAGGAAAGGGTAATAATAGAGAGATAACAAACCTGAAGAACAATGCAGCCAGCCACTTAAATGTATTACCATATTCAGTCCTGGTCATTAGCAAAGAATACTGATGATTGGAAATTCCTGTCATTGTTAGTTTGGTTCGAGGTCATAACTTATATTTAATGATTTTTTTAAGGTGTCAACAGTTTTTTAATACCGAGTAGTTAATGCAATGTTTCACACAATCTAATTTAGTCTGCAAGCGGGGTACAGTAGTTTTGATATAATTTGAATACATATATGGTAACGGATGAATGCCGCTCTCTATTTCATGCGTCTCAAAAAGACTTTCAAAATGACTGCTCCAAAAGAAAATATATGATTCTGGGGGAAGACGTTTGTAATGTATGGATAGCTCACATACTCTACTTTCATACGACACCAGAAAATCCGAAAAATGCTTGGATGAGTACTAATCGCTTTTGTAAAGGCCCATTTTCACGGGGCAGGCGAATGATTTGCAAAAAAGGCGAATGTCAAAAAAATGGTTTAGTCTGACATTCGCATTTTCTGCTACAAAAGTTTACTGCGCGGTTTTCACGGAGCACGCGAATGACTTAAGAATTACGCAAACATCAAAATTATGTCTCGGACAGTTTCAGGACAGTGGCTTCGCAAATCATTCTCGAACAGTTTAAACGTACGTAAAACGTGCGCCGAAAAGTCGGGAAACAATCGGGGGAACTTCGCTGCATGCGCGAAGAGTTTGCGAATATCGCGCACGACTGCGTGCGTCCTGTGCATATTACGGAGCTTTTAAGACATGTTTGAGAACAAAATTAATAACGAATGAAAAAAACCCCGGAATGCGGTTAGCGTTCGCGAGAAATTTGAAATTATTTTGAAATTTTCGCCGAACTAAGAACAACTCCCGCAAGCACTATGCAAAGCTTTCCAACCTACGCGCACGTTCTGCGAGTTTTTGCAGCAGAAAATACGAATGTCAAACCTTGCCATTTTCAAAAATTATCGTCCTTCGCAAATCATTCGCTTGTCCCATGAAAACAGCCCTTTAACGGATATAAAAATTAGATTCCGCCGGAATAATCCTTCAGAACACAAGAATGTTCATTCTGCTTTACTTGTATCGACGTCTTTTGTGCTAGAAGCATCATGACGCTGTAATCATGCTAATGGAGTTTCTTGTGGATTGACAGGTGTGAAACACAACGGAATTATTCAGTTTTTAATTTATCATCTCATACACACATTTTTGTTTAGAGAGAGGAGGCCCATTCCTGCACTTCCTAATTGTCATACCGTTTGCAAATTTGAGCAGTGGTCACTCAAGCATGGATTGCTTTCGGATGTATCTGTTGGTGTCATATGAGCTTTCTATACATATTGCTTGATTGATTAAGGAATGATGAGCGAACGGACTTAAGTAAGACGTTCTCGTTACCAGCCAGTCGGCAGGTAGCAGAAAATACGCTTATTAGGTGGTCTGTCGCCATCTGTCGACAGATCACCTCTTAATTTCTTTAGAATTTTCTTTATCTTCTTCTTCTTCTTCTTCTTCTTCTTCTTCTTCTTCTTCTTCTTCTTCTTCTTCTTTATTAGGTGGTCTGTCGCCAACGACAGATCACCTCTTAATTTCGTTAGAATTTTCTTTATCTTCTTCTTCTTCTTCTTCTTCTTCTTCTTCTTCTTTATTTTTATTCTTTCACCCCCACTTTTTTGTGCCGCGCATAACTCATAATTGCCTACATCATTATTATTGAAACTTTTATTACTTCTTGGTATTAATGTAATCTTTTAGGAATAAGCTTTTCAAGGTCATCACATGATCATGACGTCATCAACGAAAAAAAATAGTTGAAAAACTATTACTTCATCCTACTCCAGAATGGATAATTGGATCAAAATGAAATTTGACATGAATAGATTTAACAAGTAGGCAATTGATTTCATTACAAAAAAAACGCGCACGTACGCGTACGTTAATGCATTTACAAGCGTGCAAAATTCAAAAATGCTCCAAATCAGCTAAAACTTTTTTTGCATATGTTCTAGGCCATTTCGAGCATTTCAAAAATTTCCGCGCGTGCGCGCGCATTCACGCGTTTTTCCATGCGTAACGCAAACGCAGGGTCAAAATTCCTTTTTTTTTTTACTAGTTTCATGTTTCTGACACTTCATAGATCACATCCTGCAATTTTGAGCTATTTCCATGCAAGAACAAGGTCATGCGGGTGCGTCAAAGTTGAAAGTCTGCGCGTGCGTCAATACGTTTTTGTGTGCAAATATTGTAAAAAACATGACTACCTTCAATCGGCCATAGCTCTTCAGAATGGCTGGTGACCCCCAATTTTTTTTCAATATCCCAAAAGAGTGGGAAATGTAGATGTGATTTCATGTCCAATCTAGCCCTTAAATTTAGTTTAACGTCATTGTATTGCCATAAGAATCGAAAAGATGATTTTGCATGTATGACGTCATGAACTTTTTTACCCGCTTTTGTGTATCTCAGTAATCCACGGTCAATTTTCTCCCAAATTTCAGTATGTTGTAGCTGAGACCTCGCTCTATAGTAAAAGTTGCCTTCATTTTTCATTTTGATGACGTCTTCACGGTGTAAATTTCATTATACGCATGAATGTCAAAATCGCACTTCCGTGTTATGTCAATGGAAGGGGTATTTATGAAATGACATGACGAGCTTCTCGGGGCTGTATCTCACTAATATGTCAAGCTTTCACTCTGAAATTTCAGTATGTTGTAGCTGAGTCTACTAGCTTTCGGGATGGTTGCCTCCGTTTTTTAATCAGATGTCAGGATCATGCTGAAATTTCCATTGAAACTTGAAATTGTGGTATCAAAATCGAAACGAGATAAACACGTAAGCTTTCGTAGAATAACGGCATCTACAGTTTAAAGCATTATAGTTATAATCAAACGCTGACAGAATCTATAATGAAAATTTCACAGTATCTTTGTTTCATAGACTTGTACAAAATGATTTGATTTTAACGTGAACAGTCAGTCGTGACGTCATCTAGGTGGCATTTTGTGTTTTTGCCATGAAAAGATGTTATCAACGATAGTGCAAATCATTTTCATGGTATTTTCTGGAGTGGGTAGGGTCATTACTTCATTCCTTTTGCAAAGTGGTTTTTGCCTCCTTCTCCTATTCTTTACTTTATTCTTTATTTTTATATTCTTTAATAGTCTCTTCACCATTTTTTTTTTCTGACGAACTTTTTTTTTATAAGTGACTATTATTAACATGTTGTTAGCACATTAAACGTGACCATTTCAGACAAATCTCTGACATGTTAGTATGTTGCAGGTGCGCTTTGACCTTTCTTCATCGTTGCCCCTGAATTTTAATGACTAGATAATATCACCGTACATCTGTCAGAACTTAGCATAAATTTGCATTGACAGACCACCTCATACTTGCACACAAGTATTTCTCGTTTTATTTTCAGCTCGGTAGTCATGACCTATACTTGACCTCTCGAACCGCGGAAAGGGTCTTCTGATGATAAAAAGGGGAAAGGGAGTTCTCAGACAGTATCTCTTTTCATTTCCCGTGGTTTTTACCCCCTCCCGAAAAACAAAGACCCCCCCCCCCCCCCGAAAAAACACACAACCAAACAAACAAAACAAAGAAATGCAAAAGGACTACTCTGTCTTTAAACCAAGGGACTCATTTCTTCAATCAATTTCTTTAGTAATGCACGTAAAATTTAGTTTTCATTTCGTATGCTGTTCAATGTTTATTCAACTGTCATCCATTATGTGCCGTAATCATGCATTTGATGTATTTGGTAAACTATTATATTTTATGATAATTTGTTTGCATTTCCAATATAAATTGATTTAGTGATGATTATGTTCTTGGTATCCAGCCTGTTATCCAAGCAGGCATAACTGGAATAGTATCTCACATTGAGTTATCTTATTCCCGATACATAACAAAGTGAATCGCTTTGATATGCCCTACAAAATTGATTTTGCAGACGTGTATTCCTAATAGATAAGTTACCAAATATGTATATATTGTTTTCTGTCCAAGGTGTACATCATTATAAGTCCATTGATTTACACTATGAAAATGATTAGCAGCACATTATTCAGAGCCTGTAATCTCTGGGATAATACTGAACTAGGACGTGTGTATCACATGCTGGATCATTACCTCTTGTACAAACATTGTAGATACCTATCAACTTAGGGGTACATACACGTGATAGTCTAAATCAGTTGTATCAACGCTCATTATTTG
Organism: Arbacia lixula; assembly: GCA_963669155.1. NCBI lineage: Eukaryota > Metazoa > Echinodermata > Echinoidea > Arbacioida > Arbaciidae > Arbacia > Arbacia lixula. Next base: position 28,078,071 of record OZ022583.1, on the reverse strand, counting down.
CATTATAGTATTTCACCTGTCGAACTTGCTTCGTTTATACATTCTTTGTTCTTTTTAGTGCACAATTTGCTTTTGTATCTAACGTTTGGAATGTCGAAAATATTTGTTTTAGTTTTATCACAAGCACCGCATTGTTAAAAGTAACATGCTAGAAGCATCATGCATACTGTGAGAGTAATTTGCTAGTGGATGGACAGATGTGATACACAATGGTAATTTTCGTGTCGCGAATTCATTATCTGATACACACTTTTCTCCGTCTAAATCTGTATAAAAGTGATAAGCTCATTAAATATTCCATGGATAATAACAAAAAAATTATCATTCATGAAATATCGCGAAACCTGCCTCGAAAAGACTGACATCCATTGACTTTATAAAGATGTGTCACTTCTAAGCATAATTATTCTTTTTTATTATATTTCAAAATTATAAGACAGTGTCACAATCATGTCTATTTATTCATCATTCTTCAATCAATTACTCAATATGTAACAAAAGCTCGTAGACATGACTTTTATATGACATCAACAGTTGAGAAAATCATTCATGCTAGAGTGAGGACTGCTCACATTTTTGAAGGGTATGAAAATTAGGTTGCGCAGGAATTGACCTTTTTTAAAGAAAATATAGATAATTAATTGAAAACCAAAATATATCCGTTGTGATTCACAGCAGTCAGTCCACAAGCATCATAATGCTTCTGGCAGAAAAGAACTTCACACAAGCGATGCAGAATGGGGCATGTTGTGTTCTGAAGGCCTATAAGGGAACCGAAGTGTGACGTCATATCAGCCTGTTGTCAAGACAACTAGTTCTAAACTATGTGAGTCGAGCACACGTCGGTGATCATAGCGGGGACTCTTATTAGGAGTGCCCGACATTGGCCCGCTAGACAAAGTCGGACCAGTGAAACTCTCACCTGAGCGATAATGTTTATAACCAACAACCTTTAAAACAGCTAGTGGATATGACGACATCACTTCGGTACTCTATAGAGTACCGAAGTGATGTCGTCATTTGAGCGTATTGTCAAGACAACTGGTTGTAAACCATGCGGGCAGAGCATGCAACGGTGATCGAAGCTGGGACTCTAATGTTGGGAATGCCCGACACTAGCCCGCTACACAATATCGGACCGGTAACCCTCTCACTGGAATTTATTTAGAGCAAGTTGTCTTGACAATCTGCTCATTATTATGACGACACCACTTCGGTAGTCTATTCCGGCGCAAGCTAATTTTCATACCTTTTATAAAAGCGATCAGTGCTCACCCAAGCATGAATCACATTTGGATTTTCTGGTGTCATATGAAAGTAGAGTCTGTGACCTATCCAAACATCATAAACCAGTTCCCCAGATGCGTCTCTTGTTTTATTTGACAGTCATTTCAAAAGATATTTTTTGAGCCGTCCGGTATAGAGTGCGGCAATCATCCATACCCATGTACTGTACCCTTTTGCATACTAAAGTGAATTTTGTGAAACATTTCTGTAACTGCTGTTTTAACAAAACTGTTTAAATACTCAAATACATGTATAAGTTAATGTGAACTCGAATCAAGCTGAATATGACGCAACATAAAGGCAATGAATAAAAACACGTTTGGTGACATTTCATGAATTACTTCTTTTTGTAATAATCCTTGAAATATTTAAGGAGAACAAAATTGTGTTAACTTATGATAATTAATTCAGAACACGTCAATGGCCATTGTGCATCACACATGTCAACAAAAAACGTATTTTCTTCCAGAAGCGTCATGCATTATTAATGAAACTATTATGGCAGTTGCTAGTGGATGGACTGGTGTGATTGTGTTCTGAATTAATTATCTGATACACACAAATTTTACATCCAAATTTGTCGAATTGCAAATATTTCATTACATATTCGATGGATTATTACTAAAATAATAATTGATGAAATCGCAAAGTTGCAACTTACTCTTTGTGATAAGGGGCCCTGGTCGACAGCTAGAGCATAGCATGACATACGTGAAGGAAGTATCTCATTTTATAATCGAACGAAAAAGAAACATGAGAAAAGCAAAGTGAGAAAGACGAAATATACATATCAAAGGAACAAATGAAGTGCACTCACTCGTAATTATCACGCAGGCAACCACGTAAGCCAAAAACAACATTGCAGCAGCCATTTTTCAGTTAGCGTAAACAGGTAAAGCAGCAATAGACTGGATCTGTTGATTCCGAATTGCTGAATGAGAAGAGATTCCGTACCTTCAAACTGATTGGTACAGAAGGGTGCGTCTCTCATCTCATCTCTCACATTTTTTTATACAAACAAAAACAAAAGAAAAGAAATTGAAATGAGACATTTAAATGAAGAGAGAGATAAATCGAGAGAATTGAGTGACAATACAAAGGAGGAAATCGGAAGTGAGTGGAAAGGGATACAGTATATAGAAGAGGAAAGGGTAATAATAGAGAGATAACAAACCTGACGAACAATGCAGCCAGCCACTTAAATTTATTACAATATTCAGTCCTGGTTATTAGTAAAACAATACTGATGATTGGAAAATCCTGTCATTTTCAGTTTGGTTCGAGGTCATAACTTATATTTAATGATTTTTTTTTGAAGGTGTCAACAGTTTTTAATACCCAGTACTTAATGCAATGTTTCACGCAATCTAATTTAGTCTGCAAACGGGGGTACAGTAGTTTTAATATAATTTTAATACATATAATGGTAACGGATGAATGCCGCTCTCTATTCCGTGCGTCTCAAAAAGACTTTCAAAATGACTGCTCCAAAAAAACAATATATGATTCTGGGGGAAAGACGTTTGTAATGTATGGATAGCTCACAGACTCTACTTTCATACGACACCAGAAAATCCGAAAAATGCTTGGATGAGTACTAATCGCTTTTGTAAAGGCCCATTTTCACGGGGCAGGCGAATGATTTGCAAAAAAGGCGAATGTCAAAAAATGGTTTAGTCTGACATTCGCATTTTCTGCTACAAAAGTTTAATGCGCGGTTATCACGGAGCACGCGAATGACTTAAAGGGAATCAGACCCGGCGCTCAAGAGGGCGTTATTCCATGTAAGCGCATGAGCGGACAGTACGTGTTGTCCAATGACGGCAATGTTATTCGATAATTTCACCGGTTACGCAAATGCCATGTTCCGAATGCCCGAAGAATGTCGATTCTCAATCTAGGTATGCCGAAATACAGTTCGGCTCATGATTCGGCGGCTGTTCCCTGCTGGCTCCGCCCACTTGCATACGGTACTTCCAGCTAGCACTCACGTACGTAGACTAGTACTAGTAGTAGTACTCGTATGTGCTTGCATGCGTATGTAGCTAGCTGGCTGTGCATTGTGCATGCACGATAATGCAATCTGCGTGCATGCGGCGATCTATTTTTCCTGCGAAAGTGTGATCATCGTTTACGGTATGCACAAACGTGTACTGGCATAGCTCGCTCGGCTAGCGCTCACAACGTACGTGAAAGGGCAAGCAACGCATATCCGCAATCTACCAGTTTGATTGACAGCGTTACTCGTCAAACTTCGGAACTAAGATGGCGATGATTGTGACGTCATCCAACAGCGCCCTCTTGAGCTCCGGGTCGAAATTCCTTTAAGGGCAACACCACTAAAGAGCCTGTATTCGTTTTTCTTCTAAATAATTGTCGAATGATGCACAAACGGAGATACAAGATTATATTCTTACTTACACAATTAACAAATTTCTTCACTTTCCAGATATTTCAGGAAATGTCGGATTCAATCATTATCAAAATTATATATTTAGCTGTTTATCTTTATTAACAGAGTTTGCGTGAATTTGCGTGCAGATGAGATATTTTACTAAAAAAAAAAACAGTTTATTTTTGTTCGCTGATATCTCTTTTCCTCACAGAAGTATTGATGCAATCCAATAGAAGTGGACAAGCGAAATAAGACTCTACATTTCTTTTTTTCTCTCTGAGAAACCGTTGCTAGGCAATCCTGTTCGTTATTGTTAAAACACGTGAAAAGCACATGCTGAAACCACATAATTTCTCGGCGGTGCCACGCAAAGAAAGAATGTTGTTTCCTATCCTTCCATAACATATCCCTGGTTGGAGCTCGAGCGCTCAGAGATTTATACTATACTGTTCAGTCGAAGTACAACTCGAATGCAGTCGACACACATAGCTCCTATTTGATCACACTGTTCACTCTTGCTTCGTTGCTAAGATATTTATGTCCACTTTACAGACACGGCTACGAGAGCATGTGAAGATGCTGCAGTCCCCTGCAGTCCCCTGCAATTATTTCTTATTTATGATCATTCACTCTTCGTGTCTTGTCTTTTGCTGGTTCTGTGACTGTGTCGTGTGTGTGTGTGTGTGTGTGTGTGTGTGTAATGTTAATGTACAACACAAATGCAATGCTAACCATAGCTGGTTGAAGGAGTGCAATTGTTTGTACCGTGTATTTGAATTTTGTACTATTATTTTACCATGTAGAATTAAATCAATCAACATCAGATTGAAGTAAAGTAAGTAAATATCAAGCAAGGCAAGGGAGGGGGAGGGACGTCGCAGTCGCTGTCATTACAACCAAGGGCGGGTGATACATGCAGTATGTACGCTTGCGAAAAGGCCGAGTGTCGTTTCAAACATGAATACTGTTATGCCTACTCCACGAAGTGGCCAGATCGAGGCATTATGTTTTCGGGTTGTACGTCCGTCCGTCCGTCCCGAATCCGTTTTGGCATTATCTTGAGAACCGTATAATATGATGTCACACAATTAAAAGATATTCCCTAAACCAATTTACTTGTTAGGAAAGTGAGCTTTCTGATATTAAGTGCATATGTTGTCAAAGAAACTGCCAAAGTTCACATGGCAAAGGTGTGAAATGGGGCTTTAGAGGTCAACATTCCCTCAGGGTAGGCAAAGATTAGGCATATTTAATTCCTCGGAATAAAGACATATGCATTTGTGGTACCTTAAAATTGCTAAGGTAAGCAAAATACACATTTACACATGAAACACATTCATGTAATGAAGTTCAATGCGTCAAAATGTAAATAAAAAATGCATTTTAAGGATAATCGTCTCAAGGTCATAGAACTTCAAACATTGTCGCTCCTTGGAGTTATACAGGTATCAAAATATCTTCATAACAATAGACATTTACGGAAGAAATATACAATATTAATGAAGTTAGCAGGTGCTAAACTAGAAAAAACATGATTTTGACGTCAGTGACCACCAGAGGTCAAGTACAAAGTGCTTCCATTGCTTAAATCGAAGTTTACGTCAAAACGATGACATTAACTAACGAAATATACAGGAGAGGTTGAAAAAATAGATTCAGATTCAGATGGTCTATATAAGTGTTGGGGGCTCAAAGGCGATTGACAGTGAAATATAGATTTGTTTGTTTTTCTTGTTTCATTTTTTTTAATTAGAAGAACATATTTATCTCGAATTTGCAATATTTTACTGCCTGTTTTAATTAAATGTTTTTCTCACTCTTGGTAAATTTCGACCTCCAACATACAGTTGCAAAAGAAACCGTACGAAAATATGGTTTATTCATGGAGATATGAAATTCCTGCTGCTAAATCTGTTTTCAAAATGAGCTTACACATATTTATTCACGTTGCCTGAATAACCCTTGACATGCTTGACAGGCACCACCCTATCTGTACCTTGAAAAACATGACAAAGACGATTTGTATGATATTTCACATACGAGCAAACAATTGAATGCCAATGCTAATGCAACGCAGATAAAATGGCATGACGGACACAACATCGCAAATTCATGATGCCTAATCATGCAAATAGAGCTTCAATGGCGGAGACCTGTACCTTAATAAATCTGATTTCCAACAACTTTAATAGCCTCTGGCAAGCTACCAACTACCTGCGGTGTAAATATTTGATAACTGGTGGGTTGTGACTTTTGTAACTGAAAAAAAAATCCCCACCAGAGAGCTATGCTCTGCTAGTACGTTTGTTCCTCTTGCCGAGGTTAATGTGCATGTACCCCATGGGAACGTAGAGATAGAGGGGGTAGGGGGTAGCTGTGGGAGAGAACTGAAAACGAAGAGAAGAATAATCGGTTACATGAAGAGCTACTTGATCTATAACGTGATATAGTACCAGAGGTAGATAACTAGCTTGCCTTTAAAAAAAAAAGTCCACTTCAGTACAGTATGCAATTCGCGCTGCAAAATCTGTTTTCAAAATGACCTTACATCGACTTCTCTAATAAACCTTGACAGGCACCACCCTGTCTGCACCATTAAACACGGCAAAGACGATTTATATGGAAGCAAATATTCAACATAATAGTTGAGCAAACAATTGAATGGCAATGGATAAGCCATCACTCAATTGATGTTTCACCTTTCATTTGCTTGATAAACTGCACCCTATCCAGTAAAAAGATTCCAGAAATACACACAAATAACATACGAGAAGTTTTCATCGCAAATAAAATAGCATGACGGACACAATATTGCAAATTCATGATGCCTAATCACGCAAATAGAGCTTCACTGACATAGCCCTGATGTCAGTTTGGCTCGCACAAGCGATATATCTCCTAGAGGCTCACATCACATCAAACACGCTTTATGTGTTTGTGAAGGAAATCTGTCAAACGAATACTTGTCAAAATCAAACTCAAACTCTACAGGACATTATGCAATCCACTGCATTTCGCATACGTCGAAGTTAAATGCATTCGTCGTCGATATCACCCTAAACATCGCCATTGCCAACAAACATGGGTAGATGCGCCCATACACTAGGCAACCGACATGGCAGATTCAGACCAACTAATCTTACGAAATGGTGTACTTTAATATGTATGATGTCACTATGTATATGTACCAATTTACTTTATGGCTTAAACGGGGCTTCCGGAAGCGAGGTTTGGTCTAAATAAAGCTCAGTTTTACATTTTGTTGGATATGTGAAACTAATCAACAATATGGATTTTTAAAGCAAAATTAGATGGCAAGTCTAAAACATTTTACCCTGCACATATATGGCATCCTTTTTTGAGTCGTGAACAGTGTTTCATTTTATAGGTGCAGGTTCTGTGAAATACGACGCGTGCAATCATTATCATAGCATTGTAACTTGCTTTTTATAACGGGCTTTTGGGAACAATGATATATTCACCCTGTTATTTTAGATTCATCGTTGTAATACCGGACAACATGGGGCAATAACGTCCGTCTGCTATTACCCCACGTTGACCTTTGACCCATGATACCTTTATATAGCATAAATAACTGATTCATAACAATTAACACTGCATTTATGTTAAACAATGGATCACACTGAATAAAACTTTATCGCAAAAATTACTGTAAATCTAACCCCCCGATAGCAATGAATCGATCAAATGAAATCTACAAACACATTTTTTTTTTTTTTGGGGGGGGTAGAAATAACATTTTGTCTAACAGCTTATCATTAAATGACAGAAATAAAGACATTTTCTGGAACTCGACTTGTCAGGTGCAGAGCATCTCAGTCAGGAGTTAGGACGACATCTATCGCGATAGTCCTAAAACAGTCCTGTCCGGTATTACCCCATGTCCGTATTTATCCCGCGCTCCCCTATGTACAGTTCAGTGCAAGTTTGTTACATATTAACCATGCATAGGTTTTACGTAAATCTTGGTTCATACCTGTTATGCGCTTCATCTCCCATGTTTTTCCCAGCAGAGTACACACAGGTGTACATCGTCTGTGTATAGAGTGATTGATACTTGACAATGATTGCATGCATGCATGGGTACATCGTGTAAATAGACAACACACAATACGTCATCGTTTTCACGAACCGTTACGCGTGCGCGTTTGCAATTGTTTTCAAATTGTGATTTCAATGCGTATTTTCTTCACCTTTTCGCACAATTTTTACCTTGATGTGGACGTACACAATTCCAAGTTTCTTATCATGTAAATGTTCCTTCATAACTCCTCCACACATACTTGCTATCGAGTTGTTAATCTAGGAGCACGGTTCGTGAAAACGCCAAGGCTGTGTTTTTGCGAGGCCTACGTATCGTTATGCGTTTTCACGAACCGTGCTCGGAGGAACGCATTGCACTCGCGCGTAGAGAAATGGGTGTGCGCAATGATGCAGCATATGATGCAGCGTATACGCGACTGAGACTCGGCTCGAGAGTGCACAGCACCAGAGCTATGTGTGCGCGCCGCTGTTCAGCAAACAATGTGGTTATGAGTTGTGGACTGGGAATTCAGTATCTTTGTTCTTCAGATGATAACAAAGCGGCTAACACGCACTCAGAGTGGCCAAAACTGTTTGTATACATTGCTTTAAAATATGAGAATATGTTATTAGAAGGTCGATTACAAATTATCACAGAATAAAAGCATGTTGGTTTAATCGTAGGTCTATATCAAGGCATACTAACATGTCGGCCGACGCGTGAACTGACATGTACGCTTTATGTTACATTATGTGTAGCTTGATAATGCTTGTCCAGGTCCTAACATACACCCATGTAATACACACTCACACTCACAATGCTCAATAATAGCGTGGATATACGTTAGTCCTATGTACAATACAATATTATATATTATATTATACAATAATATATTATGTAAGCAAGTAATACACACAATAAAAAAATACATGTTCTTCCTGTATTACACACCCATACGTTGACCCATACTCACAGCCACATGCACATACAAACACACACATACACTCTCATATAGATGTACAATTTACAGACCCACATACACCTATACACTCCCAACATGCACGTGCAAACTGTGAACTCATAACCAAATGCTTTATACACAAATAGCTCTATTTACAAAGTATTCATATTCCCTCATATGCATGTTTTAATTCTATTTATCATGTAAGTAGGTTTACACTTATCCTGGCAAGGAAAATAAACCCAAGCAATATTATGATATTAAACTTTGCATTCATTAAGTTTCAGGTGATACTCAAGCCTCTACGTTTAAGTAATGCAGTTTACTCTGTAGTGCATATTTTTCCAAGCTTTTTTGCCTTTATTCAGATTTTCATAATGCATAATTGTACAAAATGATATAAAGAGGAATGTGATTGTTACAATATAAACATAGTACATTGTGTCTTACATTATAAGCACAAGCATATTTATCGGAATATTTTCCATTAGTATACAAACTAATATGGTACATGTTCAATCAAGTATGCAAATTGTGATACAATTGTGCCAAATCTCCTCAAGGTTCTACCTTAATAATTGTGATACATCCACTGAAGTGTATTCTTCAGAGGCACAATGTCATCTAACTAAACTCTGGTATGTACTGGGCTCTTATGTTCAGCTATCATAGTGTTACGAATTTAGAGGGCTAATATTGCTCATACAGGTACACTGGGAATTATCCTTATTAGTGTAAAATAAGGGTGACAAAATGCCCACACAGCACGTCTAAATCCTTGCAAATTGTCCCTACTTGCTGGTCAGAAATTGAGCAAAGCCTTTATAAGTTAATCGTTTTGGCCTCGGTATAGCTTCGGCCTCGGGAGTTAATCACTTCGGCCTCGAGGTTGTTTGGTAAGAGTTAATCGTTTCGGCCTCGAAGTTGTTTGTTAAGAGTTAATCGGTTCGGCTTCGAAGTTGTTTGTCGTCCTCTAAGTTGTTTTTCGACCATGCATACGCTGGCCTTCAGTTACGTAACACAAGGCCGGGCCACGAGTCTTCAGCCTCGACCGTCCTTGATTACGTAATTCCAAGGCCACGCTTGCGCGGACAAAAGAGTTTGGTCGCGTGCCTTAAACTCACTGAGGGCTGGCCCAAGGTCACACGATGATAGAGATAGGGTATAAATTCACGAGCAAATCCCGAGTTTAGGGAAGATTCGGTTCTAACTTGAAACCAGAGAGTTCAGTTTTAGCTTTAAGTCAGAGAGTTTGTATTTTCCGCCTTAGAGTGAGTTCTATACGATTTACTTCAGTGTATTATGCAGTCTAATCGTCAATAAATCAACTTTAACTGACATGTTGGAGTGAGAGCCTCTTAATTCTTCTATGATGATGTGGATCGTTGGTGGCATGCCACGCTACCACATAACGGGTGCACCAACGATCGCCGGAGTGGAGTGCATGTGTGCTGGTGAAAATAAACACATGTAGATAGAACAATCCTTCACCCGGAGAAAATCCCGTTACAATATCATTTACAGTTTGTGTCACTGTTTAATACTCACTATGCTTCTTCCTGTACAAACGTAGGTTTGTAATTATAGTAAGCATACAATTAAACTTTAAACAAATTAGCCTGTCTCTTAAACCGCTGACGGGCCATGCCAGGGGCAGGGTCAAACAGTTAAAACGTAGATATCTCTCCCCAAGCGCGAACAAGAATGAGGAGTGAGTTCTGTTGTGTTAACCCCCTGGTTTGGGGTTAACCAGTCGACTCATAATCACATAACATCTCCACTTGACTTAACTGTCCCGGTCTGCAGGGTCCATCAAAAGACTAACAACTATTATCATTATTGTAATAGTTCAAAAGGTCAGAAACAAAACTACTTCTTTGCAGACATATTTGCTAGGAAGCAAAATACCAGAATCACAACCAAGTGGAAGTACAGATGTACCAGTATAGACAAAGCACATATAACTATGAACAAACAAAAAAGATCCTAATCCAATCTTAACTGTAGGTTAATTTCAATCTAATCTTTTATCTTTCTCTTCTAAAGAGATCATACTAAGCAAAACGTATGGAAACCTTTCCTTATACGTTACATAAAGAGGGAGATTAATTTCATACAATAACTAAGTGTAAGTACCACCTCCCTATAAAAAATCAAGCAGGACATAAGGAATGTACCATCACAGGAATATTCAAACACACTATCCACTGTCAAAGTGCACATTTATTTAGGAGAGAAACAAGTCTCCAAAACAAGACTAGGGCAAAACCGTAACAGAACAACCAAGGCCAGCTAATGATGTGACGTCAGACACAAGCCGGTCATAAATCACAAAAGTGAACCAAATGGTTTTCAACAAAGCCCAAAGCCAACTACCAACAAACGGTCAGTTGTGCAAAAGAGACACTCATGGAAAACTAAATGAACTACTCCTGAGGTACGGCTACAAGTAACTTTGAATTATAAGGCCCTACTTAATCTAATCCCCTATTCATACGTGGAGAAAAGAAACCTAAGAAATGGGCAAATGCTTTTGGCTCAGTAATCATTAAAGAGCACCGGCATAACACAACAATGAACAAACCTCACTGTGCTACCAATTGTAGCAGCGAAACAATTAGGGTGGGGGAGGACCTTGCACCGTGTTATATATGTTTACATATATTTCTCTACAGCCAATTACAGAGTTTAAAATAACAAAATACAGCGGAAGACTTTTTGAAGAATTATGCAATATGAAAATAGTTGTTAAAGAATCATATCACATCTTCCCCACCATATCGCTTTACAAGAATAAGAGCGACAATCATATCACATTGCTCAATCAATTCATTCACCATCAATCATTCACATTCAACACATGCCTATTACATGTACTACTTAATACAAGCAAAGCATACAGAAAACTAAATGTAGATAAGATTATGTAAAGGAATTTCATAGAACCTTTAATTGTATGAATGAAAAGAAAATATAAAAGTATTTACAATATATACAAAAAAAAACTGTTAAATTATGCTAACAGCATATTTTTACTAATTAGTGGCACACATGTGCACACTTATGTATACCTTTAACTAAAAGGACTTTTCAGGATAACAAACGTAACTACATTCTTAAAACAGGGTTCTCAGATTTATTGGGACTGGCAACAGGTTGTCATGTTGTCTTCGCGATGAAGAACCTGAAATGATAAAATAGTACAGTTGCAATCAGCAACTCTTAAGCAGGTACGTCTGTCTTCCTCAAGAATCAGGAACAGAAGAGACAGAGCTACTCTCAAGATGATGCAAAGTGATGTGGACTGTACCACTTTCTCTTTAGTACGTAAACTTGGGAGATTGTACGACTCTTTACCCAGTCATGGGAAGCATTCTGACAATACAGTAAGCAATTAAACATAATGTTCACAAAAAAACATTATGAGATATAGGACAAATCATTCAAGTGACATGATGGTGGCATGTTACTCAATGATTGTCAATTAACATTATATCACAAAAGTACAAACACCTACAAAATACAATGGTATCAACCAAAAATCCTCAGATGGGGAGTCTTATACCCCTTTTATAGTGAGAGTTACCCCGGATCAGGTCCGGACCTGATCCGGGGTAACTCTCACTATAAAAGGTCGAAAAATATTTAGCCCGAGCTAAAGTTAGTCCTAGCTGAGAGGAGGGTCAGGTCCGCATCAGGTCCGGATCAGACCCGAGCTAACGTCACTATAAAAGGTCTCTCGATTTAGCGCGGACTAAAATCAGTGACCCATGAACTGGAAGTGCGGACTGTGCGGTATATGTATGCTGCTTCCGTTTCCAGGTTACCCACGTACAAGCGCAAAGCACGCTATAGCTGTAAACATTCGCGCCTCCTCACGCTAGCTCTGTGTGTGCTGTGTACTGTATTCTCTTTCAGCCGAGATAGCAAAAAAAAAAAGAAGAAGGAAAATCCGCACGTAAAGCATGTCGAAAGATGATAAAACATCGAGAGGAAAGAAGTGGGAGAGCGATGAGGAGCTATTCATGCTCCAACTTCGCGCAAGTCGAGTAATACAAAAATCAAAAGTGAAACATGAGGATAGGTACACGATGAACTTCACACGAGAACACACGGAGCTATATGGTGATACGCTAGCACGTGCGCATGCGAGTGCACGTATACAATTTTTGCAGTCGCGGGAAGCACAGTTGAGATGGGGCGCGCTCGCGGGAAGGACGGCTGATGGGGCAGTACGTTACCACGGCAACTAGTGCGGTCTCGCTCCCGTCATGGGTGGTCGAAAAATGCAGTATAAAAGGACTTACCCCGAGCTAAAGTTACCCCGCTTCTGAAGCGGGGTAAGTCTGAGCGCACTATAAAAAGGGCATTAGTTCTTAAAATTAGTGATGATTCGGAGGCACAAGACTCTGGACTGGACTCCACTCTTGTGCATCTTGGGCATCAAACCATTGTCAAACTGGTGTATAATGTACACCCAAACACGTATACAGGTACGGTGGCTGTGAAAGTATGGAGAGTGAATGGGGCTTTACCAGACACACACACACACACACACACACACACATGGCCTAGTCTAAGGTGCAGACCCTCTAGTTGTCCAATACTATATGAAGGGGGGGGGGGTAAAATATATAATGTAGCACTTAACAAGGGCTACACACGCAAACACTGTTGATGACAATAACAAGCTTAAGATATAATTTACCATTTTGGAAGTAAGAAAAAACTATCATACACCATTGATAGACAATTATCGCAGTCATTTCATGACCTTCATGACAAATTGACCCTCGAGGACTTGAATAATTTTACCCTTCAAAGCCTCATTCAATCCTTCAAAATGCAAATATTTTTCTAATTTAGGATTGGATGAACTCATACCAAAATGTAATTCGAACCCGGATGATGCCCCGGAATCCCCCCCCCCCCCCACCCCACCCCCGTAGGTCTCATTTAATGGGTGGTATAGTCGGACATTGGCGACACCACTGACCATGACTGAAATATGTTGAAAGATCTAGGAAAGAGCGGCTAAATACCATTACTATGATTAAGTGTCTCCCACGCCTAGCCTTCTTACGAGGCGGTAGAACTTTTCCTTCACATAGTCATAGAACTCGTACTCCTTTTCCAACCAGTTCCTCAAATGTGAATAGGTCTTCGGAGATGCTGGTTTCTTAAACTTCGTCGCATACCTCTCCATTGCTTCCTTTTTTATTTCTGCGTATACCTTGAGCGCACCTCTAAACGTGGCGGGAAGTAGCTTTTCAAAGACTCTGAGAGAGAGGTCGTATTCTTCGGTGATCCCGATGACGAGAAACTTGTCCACATTCTGTTTGGCGTGCTGGAGGGCGTATGATGGGTCGCTGCATTTGACGTCATACCCACAGAAGGAACTCACGTACATGAAACGGAAGGTACTTGAAGTACATTCCTTTAACGCCTTCTCAAAGCAACCATCCACAGTCTCGTTGCCTGTCACGCGATGTATGCCATGAGAGTCGCCATAACGCCTGAAGTAGAAGTGAGATTCGAATCGGCTTACCGGGTCTCGGATGATACTGATAAGAATGGGTTTCTTCCCTGCCACACCCATATCGAGATAGCGGTAATGCCCGTTGATAATACGACCATCTGAAGCGTTGGCTAACTTCTCATCTATTTTACGCCTGGCGTCAGTGAGGGAGATATTATTGAGCATGACCTTCATGTGGAGTGGATGACCAAAATGGTTGATCCTCGACAGTTCATTATAAATAATTTTGAGGGTGCGCGTCCCACATTTTGGCATGGAGAGGGACATCACCGCTCTCTTGTCGTCATAGACCGGCTTCCCGTACGCAAGCTGACGTTCATTGACAGGATCAACCGAAGGACTAGAACCATTTCCCTCGACCCTAGCGGCCTGCTTCCTGAAACCCGGAAGACTGGTACCTAGCTGCTCCTCATAGCGCACCTCAACTCTGTATGATGACATTAGCTTGTGTACACGCTGATCCCATTTCACGAAAATCGTTATCGAAACGAACAGAAAAAATAACATAACCGAACAGGTTAAAGCCCGACAATTGTACCGCCTATACATTACATTGACAAATCGGTATCCGTCCTGTGTCTGTGAATTTAAACGTCAATATGTTGTCTTTAGGCACTATAATGATGCACCCGGTCTGCAGAGTCGCCTTTGGACTCTGAACTCTTCAGTCACGATGTGACAAGTTCACGATGTGAATAAAAACTAGGCTTTTAGCCCAATTGTAACATTGCGGCCAGGCATGTGTCGAACGTGATCAGCGGTCACTGGTTACTTCATCGGTCAGACGTCGATCACTACACTGTTAGCATATGTGACGAACGGCGAACGGAACGCACGAACGCCTCTGGGCCGTGCTTTTACCCAGAACAGGGATGTGTTAGGAAGGAGGGACAACTCGAGCATAATATATTCAAACATCTGTGTGGATACTGAAGCGTGCTAATGAATGTCAAAAGAATTCCACAATCACTACAATGCTTTGTGCACTGGTGATGAATAGAACATGGCACAGACATCCATTGTAAGCTCTTCATTCAGCAAGTCATTCCAGCTGTAATCTCTGGCCCACTGGACCCATCTATTGTCAGCCTTTCATTCAGCAAATCATGCCGGTGTCACCGCGTCAGGTGACACCCGCGTCAGATGACCAGATTTTTTATGGTGTCGCTGAAGAGACCCACAGATGGAAAAAGAGGCATCATGCTAACGCTATTGTTTGTAGATATCCGATGACTAGAAGACACCATAATAATTTTTTTATTTATCTCCTACATTCATTTTTGTATTGTATCCTCAAATGTTCGGATGAAGCAAAATCGCAGCGTAGCGAACTCGAAATTCGCGTGCGCGTGCGTGCTTTTTGAGGGCCATAGTGTCGGATTGTTAGTACATATGTATACCCCATAGCTAGCTGCAGCTAGCTGCACGTACGTCTAGCTGAGTGAGTGTTATTATGTACCACGTTAAGCCCTGGGCTACTCCAGCTATGACCAGCTTGGAATACAGTTGACTCTGAAAGTGATCTGCGAGGTTGGTTAGCAGATTTTGACGAGACTTCCTATGTTCTGTAACTTCTGTTGTCATTTTTCGAGTCTGCAAAGTCATCATTGCACTTTATTGTTGCCATGTTGGCTATCGGAAGACGCCTCACTTTTGCAGGAGCAAGTGCAACAACAGCACTCAGCACTGCACTTACGTGCAGCTGAAACTAGTGACATCAAGCATGTCAGGTAAGTAATCTGTTAGTATTACTATTAATTAGTAACGTGGGGCCTATTTCTGCATTAGAATGCCAGCGGCATCTGATTTGGAACTCACGTTAGCGCCAATAATGCTAAACTGATTCTCGAAGAGAATGCTAAGTCGGATATCAGTGACAGTGACATCTCGTATATAGATTACTGGATCAGAATTTTCAGACAAATTGATAGCCTTTCTCTCTAAACTCTGCAATAATTAATAAAATATCAGGTTGAAATGATTGTGATTTTTTTAAATACGGGGCGAAGTATTGTTTAAAAATGTGATTAATCTATGGCTTGATGTATAACGTATCATTTTCATGAAGATTGGTGTGCCATAACTGCCATCATCTCATTTTCTTCTGTTAAATCAATTCATCGATTTTCTTTAATGCTTTTCATTTTGGTCATATTTGTGTTGAAAGATACCATGTAAATGATAGTCTTGCAAACATGCCATTCTTAAAATAAATGTCTGAATATTGAAGAAAGGGGTTATCACATGTGTTGATATTCACAACTGAAGCAAAAATCTTAATCACACATAGTCTAGACTTCATCATTCAAAAATAAATACTTTACTTTACTTTACTTTAATCCAACGATGATTGTAGGACTTCGCCTGTTCATCGATCGTAGATTGAAACATTTTCCTTGACTTATCACGTTAACATGTATGTGGGTCAGGACAGTGTGTAAAATACATACAGCCTGTACAGGCTCATAAAGAAGATCATGATTATCAATCCAATATTTGTCAAGCCTATTTTTGAAGGAGTTCACAGAAGTTGCTGAGACAACACAATCAGGAAGACTATTCCACAAATCAACAACTCTGTTACTGAAGAAATACTTCCTCATATCAAGACGAGAGTACTGCTTGTCTAGTTTCAATTTGTGACCTCTAGACGTTCTGTGTGCCAGGTGAAACAGATTGTGTTCAGTGTTGTACACTCCGGTCAAGTACTTAAAAACATCTATCATATCACCCCTCCTACGCCTATGAGCAAGAGTTGGCAGTTTGAGCTTCATGAGGCGCTCACGATATGTCAAATGACTAAACCCCGGAATAATTTTAGTTGCACGCCTCTGTACACTCTCCAACTTCCTCTGCTCTCCTTTTCTATAGGGTGACCATGCTGCCTGACCATACTCTAAGATGGGTCTAACAAGACCCTTAAACAAAAACAACATCGTAGCAGCATCAAGATTCACAAACGTCCTTCTTACGATACCTAAAACTCTGTTAGCTTTCAAGCTTGCTTGGGAGACTTGATTTTTGAAAGACAGTTTTGAGTCTACTGAAACTCCTAGATCTTTTTCAACATGAACTTCTCTTAGAGCTACTTCGCCTGATCATGGACCTATCATGGATGGACTGCGCTCGGATAGACTTCCTTTGATCCATGATGACCACCGCCTCATAAAAATTCAAGACATTCAGGTGTTTTAAACAATACGCTGTATTTCTAATGAGGCAGTGCCTTCCTCTGAATAACAAAAGAAAATCTGTTTTGAGAAATATGTCAACCGTTCAGCCTTCGCTGGGAGTTCATAGCTGATCTTATTACACACACTGGGAATTAGTTTGGAGGTGAGCGAAGGGAAATTTTGATAAAATTGTAGAAAGAATTTGGTCCGTAACGTTTTCGGACATCTCCGGACACGAAATCGACGTTGTTTCCATGGAAGGTGAAACACTCAATAAACGATTTACAAGATATTTGTAAGGAAATATGATTGCCCAATGTGCGATATTGAGGCATTTTTCTGACATGTTTTCTACAGTATTCTTGATTTATCACAAAAACGACGCAACAATATAATCTGAAATTCACAGATTCGTATCATTATAAGATGTACTACTACTGCACATGTACTTCAGTACATGAAGTGGTTCTGAAATCTTCTGCGCATGCAGATTGTATATTCCTCTAAATGCATCCAATATTTGTCTTGCATATTTGGCGGCGGTCATCACTGGATCAAAGAACCAAACGCGTAAAATATTCTATTGTGGTATCAATGATCGCGACTGGTATATGAATAAATTACTCTTCGTTCCGACTCCAGTTCTAACACCTTCCTGGCCTGATTCACTCATCATATGATATTCTGTTTGCATATTTGGATTTTGATTCCCAAGCTTTAAAATAGTGCACTTCTCAGGATGGAATCGAAGCAGCCACTTTGCAGCCCATTCTTCCAGTTTCAACAAGTCACATTGAAGTTGCACAACAGAATCTCTCTTGTCAGAACGAACATACAACTTTGTATCGTCAGCAAACATAGTGACCTTTGACTGAACTGTGTCAGGGAGGTCGTTAACAAAAATCAAAAAGAGGGTCGGACCCAACACACTACCTTGAGGCACGCCACTCACTACTTCTCCCCAAGAGGACTCCTTTCCACTGACTACAACCCTTTGTCTCCTACCAATCAAAAAAGATTTCAACCAGGAGAGAAGTTTACCACCAACACCGAAAGATTCCAACTTAACAAGAAGACGTTGGTGAGGGACGGTGTCAAAAGCTTTCATTAGATCCATATATATAGCATCAATTGTGCCGCCCTCATCCAACGCCTGTGTCCAATCATCAAGTACCTCTAAGAGGTTCGTGATGCAAGATCTGCCAGCAACAAAGCCGTGTTGATGCCTGGAAATCAAGTCATTACTTGTCAGGTGATCACACAACTTTTTACGAATGAGATTTTCCATGATTTTACATATAATGCATGTTAAACTAACCGGTCGATAGTTTTTGCTGTCTGTCTTACTACCTTTCTTAAAAATGGGTGACACATTAGCCGATTTCCAGTCTAATGGTAGCTGTCCGCTTTCCATGCTTTTTTGGAAGAGTAAAGATATCGGCAGTGCTAACACTTCTGCTAATTCTCTCAATGGGTAAGGATGTAAATTATCTGGCCCTGGAGATTTATTAGACTTTAGATTTGACAACAAACTAAACACATCTCCTGAGGTTATTTCAACATTACATAAGGGAGCATCAAACCTAGCCAATGGAGGAGCCGGGATGTCCATCTCATCTTCCTTTGTAAAGACTGATGAGAAAAAAGCCTGTAAAACTTCTGCTTTTTCTTGGTCTGAAGACGTTTTACTACCATCTGGTTTAGTCAGATTTGATACACTTTCACGAGTTGTTGTTTTCGATCTAACATAGGACCAAAAACCTTTTGCATTTTTCTTCACATTAGAAGCAATTGAGTGCTCAAATTCACTAGCAGCTTTTCTACAGTGCCATCTGGCCTGGTTACTTACTCTTTTGTAATGCAATTCCTGGTCTTCTAGTTCAGTATGAGAATATCTCCTGGTATTGTTTACACTAAGCATGTTACGCCACTTCCTGAACTGTCTGTGTTTTTCCCTAACAAGCTCAAGTGTTTTACCCTTAATCCATGTTTTCTTCCCTTTGTTTACATGTCGTTTCTTAGGCGTGTATCGATTAATGACATTGTTCAATGTTTTCTTGAAGAAGATCCATGAATCTTCCACTGACTTGTCAGTAAACTCATTGTGCCAGTCAATAACACCTAACTTATCCCTCATGGCTTCATAATCTCCTTTGCCATAGACAAGCTGTTCTCTATATGGTCTAGCACGACCTTTGACTTTTAAATCAAAAATAAGTGTACAATGATCGCTCTTTCCAAGACCGGCTGAAGTTAAAATATCAGTGATAGCACTCTCATTCAATGTAAAGACAAGATCTAAAAGATTTGACCGTTGGCCAGTGCGATGCCGTGTAGGTTGTACCTGATGCTGAACTAAAAAGGCATCTCTAGTACAATTCAAAAATTTAAAGGCAGGGTGATCTTCACCAGTCAAACATGATTCCAATTCCCAATTGATTTCTGGGTAATTAAAATCACCGAAAATCAAGACTTCTTGAAATCTGCTTTGACCAACTTCTTGAAGTAATAAACACAACTTATCATTTATCTGGTCGCTTGCATTGGGGCTTCTATAAACAAGACCAACTAAGAGATTACCACCATCCTGTAACTCTATAGAAGCGAAAACCGCCTCCTTGAATTCAAACTCAGAAAAACCTGCATATGCCTCTGCTTTGAGGTCTTTTTTAATATACAAACAAATTCCACGTCCAGTATCATGGAGATTATGAAAAACATCGAAATCATCCAGCTTAACTTCAGCTGGGTCAACATGAAAACGAGAGTTTTTGGGTTTTACCTCTGTTAAACCAATAATTGAAGGGTGATACAATGATAAAACAGTTTCTAATTCTTTTCTCTTGTTTAGAAGTGAGTCTACATTTGTATAAACACATTTGATATCAAAGATACTCAAGTTTGCAGGTTGATTTGCGGAAAATCCACCCTGCTCTCTAGGTTTGGAGGAACCTGAACCTGAGACTTTTTTGTGAGATTCTCTGCCATTTTTTCTCTCCTGTTTCTCTCCTTTTTTTGATCCTGATTTTGATTTAGTGCTGCGTTTATAAACATACCTATGTTCACCACTTTCCCCCTTCTTCTTACCCAGTGAGCAGTTGTATCACCTTGTTGGATCGACTCCTCTTTCTTTCTCTGCCATTCTCTGCGCAAGTTATTTTCTTCTTCTCTCTGCAAAGGGGTAAGATCTTTACGGATCACAACATGCTTCATGTTTTGAAAATCCTTGAGTTTAGGGGCACACTGAAGGATAGCATCTCTTTGACCAACAGTCTCTGTACTAATCCTTACCGGCCTAGGTTTGGTAGCTGCAGTGTCACGTCTGTATTTGCCAAGACGCCTACAGTCTGTGATAGTAACTGATGGGGCCTCAATTTGGGTTAGGACCGCTTGAACAAGCTCAACATCTTCTACTTTTCTAGTATCAGCGTCGGCACTATCACTTTCCTGGACATTAAATACCACAGCGTTCAATTTCCTCTCCTCTCTCTCTGCCAATTCACGAACACACTGAGCAATATTTGTGTTTACGGATTCGTTTGAAGGTTGATTTGCTTTCAGCTGATCAAGCTCTGACTTAACAGTTGTCAGTTGCGTCTGAATAGTTTCAACCTCAGACCTATCTGCTTTCTGCTCTATCTTACTAGTGAGCAGCTGAACACTTGCTGACAACATTTGCATGGTTTGGTCCAACTTGTTCTCAATACTTACTAGTCTATCAACATGTAACAGTGCCTGAGCATTCTGATCACTAGCTTGCTTACCAGTACACCTGTTAGTATGCTGAGACTTTGTACAAGCTGAACATTTCCACTGTATCTCAGGCTTTGACAACATTTTCTTTTCAGTCCTATTGTATGGCAAGCAGTTATAACATATCCATCCACTGCAACAGTCACATTGTAACATGTCAACAGAAGAGTTTTTGCACAAAGTGTTGCATGATCCAATGCATATTTCGTCTGACTCATTTGGGGCACCAGCAGCAATGCTCTGACTTTGACTCTGACTTTGACTCTGAGTCTGAGCCGCTGCTAGTAAGTCAGTTAATGTTTCAGCACCAAGTGACATGTCTAACCTTCAATATAATTAGTAAAACAAACTAAGCTTGGACTAGTGGTCCTTACTATGTCGTGAAATGATAGATCGTGAGCAAACTTGCTTCTCACAATGTAGTCTAAATCGTAAAAACAAATTCTGAGTCAAATATTTCAAAGAAAAACTAGACTCATAATCACTTCCTTCGGGCTTACAGGAATATTCAAGGAAATAATGAGTATATCGGGCCACATAGGTTCAAGTACTGAAGTGAAAAATGTGGCTCACACCAAAGTGAGTACCTGGGATACAGTCCAACAGGCACCAAAAAAAATATATATATATAGCTTCAAAACAAATTCTAAGTCAGATATCATACATTAGCAAGAATATACATTCCCACAATCAGGCTTACTGCGCAGGTTGCAAAAGAATAATGAGTGTAATGAGTGTATGTACACCGAGCCGAGTGAGTCCAAGACTGACCTGAAACTGACAGATTTGTAGCACATGCCACAGTGAGTGCCTGGGACTGTACATACACAAACCAACAAGACACAATGACAGGGTAACTGTGAGATACACAGTCCAACAGGCACAAAAAAACAACAACTTAAAAACAAATTTTAAGTCAAATATCATACATTAGCAAGAATATACATACCCACAACAGGCTTACTTCAGGTTGCAAGAGAATAATGAGTACAAGTATACCAAGCCAAGTGAGTCAAAGACTGACCTGAAACTGACAGATGTGTAGCACATGCCAAAGTGAGTACCTGGGACTGTACATACACAAACCAACAAGACACAGGGAAACTCCCAAAAAATATATCCAGAATATCAGTACTAGAAATATTGATGAGCACCTAAAACTTCACTCAAACAATACATTTGTACTCCAAATGGCTCCTGACAATATTCCAGAATGAAAAAAAAAAAGGATGCAAACGATTTTTTGAGATTATATCCTTAGTAATCACCAGTCACACATGTCCTTTCCCACCTACACTACACTATAAGCGAACATGAGTGAATTTTCAACATTAAACAGTGTTAAAAATGTTGGATTGCCTAGACTAGCCCTCTGATCTACGGAATGCTCTAATCATAGTCAACATTTTGAAATATTTGTTATCCTTTTCATGAATCTCGCCTTCAATGGAGTGATATTAAACAAGCAAACCTCTTTCCCCACCACAGCTGATTTTATGTTTAGCGAATTTTGACAAAATGCAGCAGAAATGTTATCATAGAACGTCCGATCGAGAACAATAGATACGACAGGGTCCGAGCAGTTCCAGCATTTAGAGCTGAGGGTACAGTTCGAGAATCACCTCAGTGCTACATGTAACTATTGGAGTTAGAGCTAAGGTTAGAGTTGTCATCGTGTCGAGAAACGCGCCCATGGTTGTAACTTTATGACTCTGTCTAATCATAACATACTGAATGGGAACTTCTACTTTTGGCTTTCTCTCTATTCAAATAGTTCTATTTTGTCAAAATCATGACAAAATAATGATAAAGTAGCAACCTTATTCAGTTGTTGAGAGTTCTATCGATCATTTTAATACATGTACCAGAGACTGTACCAGACTGTGTAATCATAACATACTGAATGGAACCCTCCAATTTTCTGCACTCTCCTTTTTAATGAGTCCTACTTTGTCAAAATCATGACAAAAATAATGATAACGCAGTACTTCCCATAATCAAATTGACTTGATATTCTATCAGTGTAACATATGACAGGCGTCAGTCCGGTACTATGAGCGTTAATCCAGTACCAGACTGTTTAACAACATACTGAATGGAGGCTTCTACGTTTCGCTTTCTCTCCGTTCAAATAAGTCAAATTTTGTGAAAATCAAGACAAAAGAATGATTGATATAGTAGCAGAGTTGATTTCGTATCCTATCAGTTTAACACATGATGAGCGTCAATCCGGTGCCACGAGCTTTAATCCAGGATCATACTTTTAATCATAACACACTGATTTGAAACCTCTAATTATTGCCTTATCTCCTTTGTATGAGTGCAATTTGTCAAAATCATGACAAAAAAAAGATAAAGTAGCACCCTTATCGAGTTGATTTTGTATTCTTTCATATCATGAGCGTCATTTCAGTACCAGACTGTTTGATATAATCATAACATACTGAACAGAAACTTCAAATTTTTGCTTTCTCTCCTTTCCAATGAGTCTAATTTCTCAAATTTATGACAAAATAAATTTTAAGTAGCACCCTTATCAGGTTGATTATGTATTCTTTCATTTTAACATATCATGAGCGTTAATCCAGTACCAAACTGTTTTATATAATCATAACATACTGAACAGAAACTTCAAATTTTTGCTTTCTCTCCTTTCCAATGAGTCTAATTTCTCAAATTTATGACAAAATAAAGATAAAGTAGCACCCTTATCAGGTTGATTATGTATTCTTTCATTTTAACATATCATGAGCGTTAATCCAGTACCAAACTGTTTAATTACATCATACTGAATGGAAACTTCTATTGTCCATTGATTGTTACTCCTGTGGGATGACAGCCAATGAAGTCATAGGATTGTAGCTGTTGCCATGGTTCCCTTGACCAGTGATTGTAACTACTCTGGGATGACAGCCAATGGACTCAAACGATTGTAGCTGTCACCATGGCACATGAACATCGGGAACTCCATAGAAACCACTTGGTTATTGTAGCAGCAGGTTAAACACCCCGTCCTTCTGGCCCCTCACTGCTAAACTCTTTATTTAACAAATGAACACGAACTAACAAGAACCAATTAGCCTCTTTTTTGTACGATTTAATAGTAAAGTACATGATCATATGGCTTTTCTCATCAAAATATAAATGTACTAAAAGAAATAAGTCTGCAGTTTTTACTATTTCACAGTTAACCTCTTAAATTGTTGCGGAATTACTGCAATACATGTTGTGATTATCAACCTGACAAGGGTATTTTGATTTTGCTTTGGCAATAATATGTATTGTGCCTTCCTTGCCACGCAGGTCACACCCCGTATCAAGGCAGAGCTGACGTCTAGCGCCCCTGCCTGCTACGCCCTGGCCACCAGCCCAGACTCAAAGGTCTGCTTCTCTTGCTGCAGCGACAGAAACATCGCTGTCTGGGACCTGCACAACCAGACCCTGGTCAGGTGAGTCAGTCAGGCGAGGTCATGTGATACATGTACTGTGACTGTTGCCGAGGCGTTTTAAATGAAGACAGAAGTCTCGACAGGAATTTGCTGTTTGGTTGGTCTTTTATTTTGTGTAGAAATTCCGTGAAAACTGAAATAAACAGAGATTAACAAAGGAAACATAATAAGTACATGTACAAAAAATCTAAGCCAACATCAATACATCTTGTCGATCACAATACATGATTAAGGTAACTTAAACACCACAACATTTCAACATATATATCAAACTTAGACACTACAGAGTTGAACATCTCAGATAGAGAAAAGCAGTATGTATCACTGACACCCTTTTTACTGCATAGTGCACTGTGTGCACTATACATTGTGTACATTATACATGGTGTACATTAAACATGCATACAGCTAATAGTGTACATTCACTTTCACAAACAAACTTATCAGAATTAACTTTATCCTCCAATATAATTCCAACATAAAATAATCAATAGTTTTACTAACCTCTTTGCCTCCTTATGTTAGAAAATGCTTCATCTTGGGCCTTGGATGTAATAGATGGAAGCAAATTCTGTCCTCAACAACAGTTTATGACTTGCTGCCATGTCAGTCATATCTTGTGCAAGTACTGTCCACAAGAGGGCGCTATTTACTCAAAACCAAAATAACAGCAATAATAATGAAAGTTTTGAAACTGTGATTCATCTTTCACTACATGTACCTTGTCCTGGTCAGGTAATGCCTTGCTCTGGTCAGGTGATACCATATCTAAATCAGGTGAAAGCTTTGCCAAGAACAGGTAACACCTTGCCCACGTCAGATGATGCCTTGTCCAGGTCAGGTGATACCTTTCCCAGATAAGGTGATACCTTGTCCAGGTCAGATCAATACATGGTGCTCATAAACACAGTTTGAGTTTGTGGAGAGTCCTTGAATATTCATTTCATAAAATTCTTGAGATTTGCTCTATTGATGCCCCTCCTCCCCCTTTTTCTGTGTTTTACTTGTCTTTCTTGTTCTTGTTATCATTCCCCCTTCATTTTGTTGTTGTCATTTTTCTTTCTCATGTTCTTCCTCTCCTTGCCTTTTCTTTTTGCCATCTTTCTCTTGATTTTTTTTAAAAATTTTTTTTGCTCCAGTTTCCTTTCCTTTCCCTCTCATATATATCTGATATGTATACTTTGTTGCCATTACTTTGATGTTGATGTTCGTAGAATCTCAAACATCTCCCTGGTGTTCCTCCATTGTGCAGGCAATTCCAAGGGCACGCTGATGGAGCAAGCTGTATCGACATCTCCCCGGACGGCTCGAAGCTCTGGACTGGAGGTCTGGACAACACAGTCAGATCTTGGGACCTCAGAGAGGTACAGGAACAACTTGAGGGGAACATGTGTGATGCCAACTTTGATCCAGTTTATATGCCATGTGCAGTGCAGCGCAATTAAAATTTTCAAAAATGCATAGCTCATGCTCTCTCTGTATCTATGTGTTTCTCTCTCCTGTTCCCTCTCTGTTTCTCTTTTGCTTTATTTCACTCTGTGTCTCTCTCTCTACTTTTCTGTTTCTGTATCTATCTCTCTCTGTCTCTTTCTCTCTCTCTGTCCGGTGATAGCTTTATTTATAGAAAATCTCTTCTCTTATGGTGCATTTAAAATATAATACAGAGAGCTTAAAAAATTGATGGATCACATGTCAATCCTCTCTGCTCTTCTCTCTATCCTCACAGGGAAGGCAGCTTCAGCAGCATGACTTCACCTCTCAGATCTTCTTCTTGGGTTACTGTCCCTTTGGAGAGTGGCTAGCTGTAGGGTAAGTTAACCCTTGCAGGGAAGGGATAAGAAAGTTATCATTTTTTAAATTTCTGATTTTGTGATGTCATTTGCGAGGTGCTCTCCCAGATGTGTACCGTATTGTTTCATATTTTTTTTTGTCTTTTGTTTTTAATGAAGGAATCATTGTTTTTCGTAGAGGTATGTCTGTTAAATGTGTTTCAAATGATGTATCAAATGCACATGTAAAATGTATAAATAAATCTCGTTTTCAGCCTTCCTTTAAGTTTGTCATGGAATAATATGTGGACAAAAATCTGTTTCCATTTAGTAGCTATTTGATAGCCATTTTTAGGGAATTTTGATAGCTGTAGTTGAGGCATCTAAGAATGATTAGTGCACAATATGTGTTGCATGTTTTTCAGTTGATATTGTAATGCAATGTTTGTTCTAAATATATTCCTTTTCTATATTTAGAATGCACTAGCTGTTACCCATGGTTTTGTATTAACCCGGCCATCATCGGACAACATGTCAGCAAAATGCGAAAATTTGTTCACTGCGAATTATTTGCTAACTCTTCGGAAGTGCCATCCCCCAGAAAGGTATTTGACATGCCACGTTGTCCATCGAGGAAAGACACATGGGTGAGATGCGAGGTGTGCGGCAGATGGATGCATCTCCGGTGTGCACACCTAGGTTGCGTTCGTGCGACCATCACCATAATCACGTTTTGAATCATGATTGAAAACGTTATTCAAAATGCAAACATGAATCACGATAATGACAGAATCAGCATTCAGACGACTTCTCTCCAATAACGTTTCTACTCGGATTCGGGCCGATCCAGTGTGCATCCCAGTGCGCGGGTTGACCCAGGAAGTATAGGTCAGCTTTTACGCGCGCGTTTTCTGACTTCCACGTGGGCTGCTTGACTAGCACCGGAAATAGGCCGACACAATGATGTCATGTAATCATGATTCAAAACGCGGTTGCGTTCAAGCACAAACGCAATCGTGATTCTGCAGAAACGAATTTTGAAGCACAATTGTAATCATGATTCTAGGGCAAAAAAGTGTCGCATGAACGCAACCCCAGATTGCCATCCCTCCACAGACGAAGAGTATATTTGCCAAGTCTGTTGCTGCCAGTACAGCTAGGTGAAGATTTGTTTAAGGTTCTTTATGCCTTTCCTGAAGCAGTTGGGTTGTGTCAAGTATAAAAAATGTCATTGCTGATATGGTTGCATATCTTCTTATCAATTCCATACTTTAAATTCAGACCTAATTTGTAGCCTATTTCCGTGTTTGAATGGCAAAGGTAAGGCATCTACTGTGGGAAGTGAGAAGGTTGTATTGAGACTTTTAACATATCAAGCATGAAGGTAAATCATGTCATTTATGGAAGATCTAATGCTCACGTGGTGCTCATTCTGATGAAATGTTAATATGGGGAAAATAATAGCTGAGGGGCAGTATAATACATGACTTTGACAGAATTAAAGGTTTCCATACAGTACCTGGATTAATGCTTGTGGTACTGGATTGACGTTCATCATGTGTAAAAAATTATAGAATACAAAACCAACTCCATAAGGGTGCTACTTTATCATTTTTATGCCTCTGCCACGAAGTGGCCGGAGGCATTATGTCTCGGGTTGTCTGTCCGTCCGTCCGTCCGTCCGTAAGTCCGTCCTGAATCCGTTTAGGCAATATCTTGAGAACCATTAAGCAGATTTGCTTCAAACTTAGTACATATATGTATTGCATGAAACTAATGAAGTGTGTAAAATTGGGGTCAAATCTGATTGAGGTCAAAGGTCAAAGGTCAATGAAATTTGTGAAAATTTGCCAAAAATTGACCTTTTTCACAATAAATCCAAATCCAAGGATGCAATTCTCATTAATCATGGTACAAAGGTAGATCACTACTTAGGAATAGACTGGTGACATTTTTGGTAAAATTCCTGAAAGTTCAGAGGTCAAAGGTCAATGAACTTTGCCAAAATTGGCTAGAAATTGCCCCAAACTTAAAATTTTTCACAATAAATCCAAATCCAATGGTGCAATTCCAACCAAACATGGTGAAACGATGGATCACTACTTGGGGGTAGACTGGTGACATTGTTGGTGAAATTGCTGGAAGGTCAGAGGTCAATAACCTTTGCAAAAATTGATATTTTTCACAATAAATCCAAATCCAATTCCAATGGCGCAATCCTAACCAAACATGTTGTCTCACTTCATGGAGGTAGACTGGTGAAAGTTTGGGTAAAACTCCTGAGAGTTCAAAGGTCAAAGGTAATTGAACTTTGCCAAAAATTAGCTAAAAATTGCCCCCAAAGTGATAATTTTCAAAATGTATCCAAATCCAATGGAGCAATACCAACCAAACATGGTGCAAAGATGGATCACTGCTAGACTGATGACATTTTTGGTGAAATTTCTCAAAGGTCAGGGATCAAAGGTCAATGAACTTTGCCAAAATTGCCTAAAGATTGCCCCCAAATATTTTCACATTGAATCCAATACTAATGATTCAATTCAAACTAAACATAGTACAGAGATGTATCACTTCATGGAGGTAGACTGGTGAAGTTTAGGTAAAATTCCTGTAAAGTCAAAGGTCAATGAACTTCGCCCCAAATTGGCTAATTTTAAACAAATTTTGCACAAGGATAGATTTAGACAGACTGGTTAGATTAGATTGGAAGTCAAAGAAGTAAGAGGTCAAAAGTCAATGAACATTGCCAAACTTGGCTTAACTTGAAGAAATAGAATGTGATATTTTCACTTCACATGGGAGCAATGGTACATTGCCCATCAAACATCCACATTTTCTGATAATAGCAAAGAGGCGGAGGCATATTTATCGACTGTGTAGCAGTCGAATTGCTCTAGTTTTATCTTGCTTTTTACAAAATTTGACTCTATTGAAATGAGAGAATGCAAAGAGTAGAAGTTTTCATTCAGTATGTTATGATTAAACAGTCTGGTATAAGTACTTGATTGATGCTCATGGTACCGGAATAGCGCTCGTGATATGATAAAATGAAAGAATACAAAATCAGCTCGATATAGATATAGGTTAAAGCAAGTTTGTGGGCAACATGGGAGTGTTGAATTTAAGATGAAAAAAAAATTGAGTTTGATATAGCAAAAAACTTAAATTGAGGGGAAATTAATTCCAATAGAAAGTGATACAATTTAAAATTAATACAGAAACTCCACACAAAGTGTTCAAAGAGATTTTTCGAGATATAGAGAGTAATAATGGTTACCATTGATTGTATTTTGAGGGGAAATAAAGGAAAAATAAATAGAATTCGGATTAAGCCTTGTTGTATCATGTGTATGGATGTAGGCCTATTGCATATGATTGTAATGTGTAATAAAGGATTATTATATTTATATTTTCATCATAAATTTACTGGTTTCAAGGGAAAGTAAGGCAGACCTTCCAGCTTTTATTTCAATTTTAGTTGTTATTCATTATTGGAAATAATAGTGCCATTCTCATTGTGCTTAAAAAATTGCGATGTTAGAAAAATCGCGAAGTTAAGGGACAATAGGGACAATTGGTACGGTTGATAGGCAACTTTCACCCTAACTTCGCGATTTTTCTAATATCACGATGAGAATGGCACTACTTTTTCTATCTTATTTTTTGAGCAAAATCATCCCTAATTTTTCGGTCAGAAATTGTGGGAGATCTGGGAAGAAGAAATAAATCTTACGATGTTACATACATGCATTGCTTGGTTGGAATGTTTCATAAACTTGATAAGGGTGTTGTTATCAACATTATAAAAAGTAACTATATTCTTGTCTTATTCATTAAGACTCTGGTGCAAAATTCATGCCTGTCATATAATGGGATCTACGATCGTCTTAATCAAATACAGATTCATTGTTTCATGTACTGTTACTGGTATTGGTTCTTGTGTTACCATTATCACCAGCTGAATAAGCATGTGTTCATTAAATTACTGTGGATCATGTAGACCTCACCACACAAAAAAATAAAGTGAATTGTCGTTTGTGTGTCTCACAAGTTTTCTGAGAGATGTGACTTCTCCCTGCTCTTTTTCAAAGTTGCTTTACGAGAATCAATTTTTTTTCTATTTTCTTGTCATGTATAAAAACAACAAAGGAATAAATTATACATAACAATACAGAAGAAATATCAGTACAATACTTTTCACAATAGAATGCCCAGGACGACGTAGTAATGAACATGCAGGGCAAATATAACACAAAAAGTACAAATAATCAAAGTTCATAAAATCATATCAATTAAAATTGTATTAGAGTGAGAAGATGAATGAATTAAGATTTCAACAATAACAAGAAATAGTTAAAAAAAATTGTCAGTTTCATTCAATTCATTGTAACATTTTTTTTAATGATACAACAAACTGGCTGACTTAATAAATGTAGTTGAAATTCATATCGATATTGACTTGTAAAAGGGACGTAATGTAATTATGCATGTACATCGTGTGTTAGATAGTTATGTAGTGTGTGAGCGTATGTCAATTCTGTATGTAATGTGTATGTGTGTGTGTGTGTGTGTGTGTGTGTATATAAGCAAGTGCAAAATTGTGTGCGTACAGTGTTTACACTGTATTATAATAATACGATTCCGACTAAGTAGGTATGACTTCACGTGATAAAGCGTAGTTTTGCCCATGTGATCACTCGCGAAGAAGAAAAGTTCGTTACACTCTAGGGGTTACATGTGGTTAGTACTTTTTGTCTCGCCTGAACGAAGTTCGGTAGAGACCTAGTGATCACTTTTCCTGTTAGTCTGTTGGTCTGTTAGTCTGTTGGTATGTTGGTCTGTTACAAAAATGTTAGTTTTATTTCTGCATCAATTGTGATAAAACTTGGTAAAATGATCCTTGGGTAATACCACATGTGTCGTCATGAGGTTGATGGGGGTGAAAGGTCATCTAGGGGTCAAAAGGTCAAATGACATGAGGCCATGTGCCTCATTTTTCTCAAAGCTTTCGTTTGACTTGCTCTCTTCTCTTTTTCTGCATCAATTGTGATCACACTCGGTACAAATGATCTTTAGGTAATACCATATGTGTCTCTTCATGAGGCTGATGTGGTCAAAGGTCATCTACGGGTCAAAAGTTTTGAAAAAATATTTGAAAAAAAAACTTAGCACTGTTTATCAATTGCGAAATCAGGCGAACCACCTTGCTTGTTTCGCTGATCTCTTCACTCCTCACAGTCCTAACGCGTGATCAATATTTTCAGTACGTGGGAAATAAAAGTTCGTTACACTCGGACTATCAATTGACTAACAGTAGACTAACAGGAGCTCGGCGCCGCGGTACGTGGTAACAAATTTGTGGTCATTGTTAGTTACGTCTACGGCTTGGGTATAGGTAGAGAAATAAACATTACTTTTGTACCTCAAATATCATATTTGGTACAGATAGTTAGTTTGAGATGTGGAATATAAAGCAAATAATAAATTTTGGTTTCAGGCAATGAGACGACCTATCACTTCCTCGGTCATCTGAATGTATACGCTATCATTCCTCAGCTTCACTTTGGAAGGAAAGCTACATTTATTTATTTATTCATTCATTCATTAATTCCTGCATAGTTCTCCAATAACAAACCATGTGATACGACCAATGACATATAAAATATACATGTGACAAATAGCAATCTATTTAAGATACATACAAAGTATTAAGACATACATATACTTGTACACAGTGGAACATACAGAGGTCTGACAATATAAGCTTGTAGCTTTAAGGGTTGCTTGTTTTCATATATAACCCTTACCTACACTATACAGAAATGTTACAACGAAAATACAAGCGAAAATCGGAAGAGATGGGGGGAGGGCAGAAAGGAGGAGGGGTTGTCCAATTAACCACATTAATAGGGAGTTGTCACATTCATATCAAAATATACACGCCAATGATATGAATAATACAAGAAACAGATACAAAACAAAACAAAAATGTGAGGTAGGTGTCGATTAATAAACTAAAAAATTAAGAACATTAACTAGTCATAGAATCTATGGTCCACATAATGTAAGATAATCTGACATCAAGTTAACAAAACTCAGACTTACTCAGACTTCATCCTCTACAGAAAAGAATCCTCCGTTATATGTGCCAATTCTCATTACCTTGAACCTTCTTTACCCAACCGTTTTCATATCCTTCATGTTTGTTATATAAATACGATGCAAATTGGCTGTTTAATGCGCAGATTCTTTTCAAACTCGCTACCTTCTTATATCGTGCACATGCTTTCATTGAATGCAGAAATTCATCAACACAATACCCGTCAGTCTGTTAAATTCCACATGAGGGAAGTAATAAAAATGCTCCAGTAACATGGAATTCATTATCAGCCCACATTCAGAATGCTCAGTTCATCAATTCCTTTAAAATTCAACTTAAAGCATTCCTCCTCTCTAATCATTATTGACCTGGCGAAACATAGAATAAAGTAATTTAACAGATTTATCTCTCCAGTGTAATTATTTTGTTTTCTCTTCAGATTCTTATCAAGCCACTGAGGCTTTTACGGGTAAACCTTTTTTTCATTATCTATACTTACATATGAATTCTCTATAGATACTCATGTTGCGCCGATTTTTATTAACCGTCACTATTGCCGATTAGTCGCTATTCATTCAAATTTTCCTATGTTAATTCATATGTCGATGTAATACATGTTTGAGTGTTTTGTGTATATATATATATATATATATATATATATATATGTATATATAGCCTATATAAATATATATATGTATATATATATGTTCTTTTTGTTGATGTATTTATTGTTATTTCATATGTGCACTGTACTGTACTGTCGTTAATGTTATTGATTCCAGATCCTGATGAAGGGCAGGTGCCCGAAAGCTTGGTCCTATAACCAGATAACTAGTGGTAAACAATGTCTTGCAACGGCCCTCTTCGACCCCCCTCTTCTGATCACATATATATATATATATATATATATAAGTAAATATAGGTAGAACTTACTACATAAAGTTTTACAGAACTGTTTCGTGAGGACCCAGTTTACAGGTCTTCACTCCTCAGAAACTGTATGTAGACTGAGTCAATCTCGGTTATTCATTAAAGTGATCGTTTGTTTGAGAAGTTGCATAGTAGGTGCTTTCTTTTGTGACGGCATGTGCTGGCGAGCTCGTTTCTTTTGTTGAGTGTGGACAAAAGTGGCTTTTGGATTATGAGGAACTTTTCTTCCAGACAAAGTTCGCATGTTGTACTCGTCGGTGTGTAAGCTCTGGCATTTGCGATAATCTTCCATTTGAGGATGTGCTGAACATTGTTGTCTTTTAGCCTCCAAATATACTCGCTGAGTGTTGTGGCGTTCCGTTTTGTTTCATTTTTGAAGCTGGAGATGTGGGCACTGTAGCGCGTTTTGAATGTATTCTCTGTGAGGCCGATTTAAGTTTCTGCCTTAGTATTGTCTTGCCGTGTTACAGTCGCCTGGTACACAACGCTGCTGGTGAGGCAATTGTTCTGCAGTGGGCATTGTTGCTTGTTTCTGCAGTTGCAATTAGGCTGCGTGCTTTGTTGGGGTTTGTTTTTGTTCAAGACGGATTTATTGTGAGCGGATATGATTTGGCCTACGTTTGGCATACAGCTGTAACTTAATTTTACAGTGTTTCTGTTGAGAAGTTTGTGGAGTTTATGTCCAACTGGGAAGCACTTGTCCAGTAGGTTGAAGAACTGTCGGCCTATGTTGGTGGCAACATTATCATTGTACGGGGGGTTAAACCAAGTTACGTTTCTTTTTCTGCTGCGTCCTTTCTTTTTGTTCTGATCCTGCTTGGTTTTGGGTTCTGGGTTGTACTTGAGCTTATAATTGTAGCCGCTCTTTTCAAGTGCTTCTTGGTAGACTGGTGCTACTTCTCTGAAGACTTTATCATTTGATGATATATTAGACAGTCGTCGGTTGATACTTTCCGGGATATTTTTTATAACACATGGCGGATGGTTGCTCTCTCTGTGTACATAGAGGGGGTGTTATTGGGTTTCATGAATGGTTTGTAGGTTCCAGATCGCAGGCCCAGTGTAATGTCGAGAAAGTTTAGTTCTTTTTTGTTAGCTTCTCTGGTGATGCGCAATCCATTGTTCGCAAGCACTTTGCATATTTCTTTCATCATGAGTTCCGTTTGTCGGGGTGATCTCTGGTAAATGGCTAGTCCATCGTCTCTGTATAAGCCGACGTCAATGTCGATATGCTGGAGTTGTGATAACAGAAATAATCCGACTAGTTCACATGTTTCGGCGCCGTCATAACTTCCCATTGTAACATCAAACTCGGTGTTGGTGCGTTTGCACCACGGGGTGTCGCTGTTGTACAAGAAGGCTTTTTTGGCATGGCGGATGATGTGCTTTTCATAGTCGGATATCTCGTCGAATTGAGATGCGAGAGTTAATGCTTTGTTGAGAAGGTCCTCCGTAATTGATTGGTAGAAGTCACAGATGTCGAAGCATATGAATGATTTATTTGGTTTGGTTGCTTGGTTGAACCAAGAAATGACTTCATCGGTACTTTTCCACTGGTTGAATTTGGACGAGTTTACAATTTTCGAATTGATTCTTTCAAGTATCTGCTTACTATATCTTTCCGATTTCAGATTTAGAAGGGTTTATTAGTCTGCAGGTAGGTTTGTTGTTGAAGTTAGGTTTGTGGTCCTTAAGAGTTATAAATGCTTGTTTCTTACCCGGGTTCTGAATTCTGTCATCGAGGTGCAGTTTTGTCGCAATGCTTTTGTCTTCGGCGGTCGTGCGTTTCACTGACGTTGTTGGTGCTTTCTTGTAGTCCTTTTCGATGTTCTGTTTAAGTAATTCATTGTGCTGATCCGGTTTTAGCTTGTAGAAGTAATTAGTTTTGTCTGCAGAAACGAACAGGTTTGGGTCTTGCTTGATGTTATCCGTATCCTTGCGTAGCTGTGTTTGGAACGGTTTCTGGTTGTTTTTGAATTCTACGTTTTGCACTATGTTCAATATTCCATCTTCAATCTCTTTTAGTTCGGGTATCTGTGGCGGGGCTCTTGAAGAACGAAATCTATAGGTTTCCTTCTCGTGTTGGCTGTGCGAGTTGGGCTTCAAAAAGAAGTGGGTTCTCCATCTGATATTTCTGATGAATTTCTCTGCTTTGTCAATCAGGCATTTCAGATACGTTTTCCTCGTTGGTATGGGTATGTTCTTTGTCGAATAACCGAGGTTGACGCAGTTAAGTCCGTGGTCCATGGTAGTTTTGAGAGTGCTCAACAAATATATAAAGCTCCTGTCATCAGTTGAGCACTCTACCACTGGATGTTTTTGCCCATACTTGGATATATATATATATATATATATATATATATATGCTATTTATACATATATATATATATATATAAACTTAATAGTACATATCAAATGAATGAAATGAATGAATGAATGAATGAAAACAAATTGATTGCTTGTCATCAAAATAAGGTTGTGAATAATTGTTTACATCTTAGACACGAGCATGCGCTTGACAGTATGTTTAAACGAATATTCCGTCAACAAATTGCAAAGTTCATTTTGTTAATAATTCCACACATCTGGACCCCTATGCCTAATTGATTTATGAGCTAACATGGTGTGGGGATTGGATACATGCAATTTAGTAGCTTGTCTTGTTATATAGGATGTACAGCGCTGTTAGGCTGAAACATGATAGAAAATGAAACGGGCAAGAGGTTGGATTTATGACGATACATAAAGATAAAGGTTTGGAGGAAATTGATGTCATCGACCTTCAAGGTCTTTAGTTTGACAAATAATGGATTAGTGTGGTCACGAAACCCAGCTCCAACACATATGCGATCAGCTTTCTTTTGCAAAAGAATGATATTTTCAGTAATATTCCGTGATGTTGCCCACACGATAATACAATAAGAAATATAAGGTAGAACAACATTGTTGTACAACACAGGAAATATCCTGATTGGCATAATATATTTTACTCTGTGCAATATGCCAATATTACGAGAATGGCGTTATAATGTTCTTCACATGATCACTCCAGTCAAGAGTCTCGTTGATATGTACCCCAAGGAACTTTGCACAAAGCTTTTTCTCTCATAGGGCACCATCAAGTAATACATCGAGCTGGTGTTGACCACAAGACTTTCGATCTTTAAAGTGGATATAACTTGTTTTAGTACATTGAGAGAAAGTACGTTGATTCTAAACCAAAGAGTTAATTTCGGGAGCTCCTTATTAATCTTGGTCTCAAGAGTGTGGATATTGCGATGAGATAAGAAAACACTTGTATCAACAGCAAATAATATATAATTCAAGGTGGGAGATACATTACAAATATCAGTGATATGAATGAGCGGACCTAATATGGAATCCTGCGGGACATCGCACTCTAACGCTGATACGTTGGAATTCACGGAATTGAAACGTGTATACTGCCATCTCTTGGATAGATAACTAGTAAACCATTGTAAGGCAATGCCCCGCACTCTAAAGTTCTCTAGTTTACCTAACAGAATTGAGTCGTCAAAAGCCTTGCTGATGTCCATAAGCACACCAATGCCATGCTCACGGGCAGCCAGAGCTCGAGATACATGGTCATAAAATTTCAGAACAGCATGGTCGGTTGAATGAGACTTCCTAAATCCATACTGGTCAGGGTTAAGACATTTATTTTTGTCAAGGAAGTTATACAGCCTATTGTATACAATTCTCTTAGTATCTTAGAAAGACTTCAGTATTGAGATTGGTCTATAATTAGCAATACTCATGACATTAACTTTCTTATAAACAGGTATAACCCTGGTCAGTTTTAGGGGTGATGGAAATACACCAATCGATAAAGACACATATATGAACTAAGGCCTTACAATAAAACCAATGATTTGTTTCAACAACGATGTACTCAGATCGTCATGACCACAAAAATGACTGTTTTCCAATGACTTCACTATATATAGTACTTCTATGCAATCAGTTGGCATAAGGAAAAAAGAGAGTTCAGATGGCTCACTAAGATATTGTCCATGATTAGTTCCGTCTGCATCTATTTTGTTTACCTCGATTGGACCGACATTAGTGAAATAAACATTGAAGGCATCAGCAATATCATCTGCGGAAGTGATATCTTTATCCTCATGACACATTTTCTGTGAGGCCTCAGTCTTGCTGCGCTTACACAAAATGTCCTTTGCAATTTTCCAGGTATAGAAGACATATTGCCACTCGCATTCTCAAATCGTTTGAAGTAAAACATTGCCCGTGAGGATCTGATAATTGACGTCAATTTATTTCGATATTTCTTGTATTAATGAACATGGTCCGGTGAAGGTTTCTTTTTGCTTCTCTTGTATAAGACATTTCTCCTTTTAATAGACCGTTGAATACCTTTAGTAATCCATTGATGTTTCCTTTACTCTTACTATTGGATTGCTTTAAGCCCGGAAAGTGCTTATCAAAAGAGTGATAGATTTTTTTTTCCAAACTAGTTCAATGCCATCTCAGCATGATTACATGCTAGCACACTACTCCAATCTTTCGACTGTAGGTCATCATTTAAGCACGAAATGTTTTCTCGATGATATATATCTTTTTTTTGTTGCAATTTTCTTTTTCTTTGTTCCAATCGTATGTACATCATATAACATCAGATATCTCACAATAAAATAAATCAGATTGATAATAATCTTTGTCACTTTTCACGAAGATATTATCTGAAAGTGTTGATGACTTGTTCACTTATTCTTGTTGGTTTATTAATCATTACATTAAACACATTGGACTTTAAGACATTTTGAAATCGGACAATATTAGGAGTCCTGCTAAATAAATGTATATTAAAGTCACCCATCACACAAGCAGACTGAGAATTGATGGTTGCCATAAGCGATTCAAGATCACCTAAAAAACTATATATTATACAGACAATAAAATTCTTTTTTCTTGGAAGATCACCCTCTACGCATAACAGCTCTGCACGTTCGCTAGGAAGTGAAAGATCATGTCTGATTCTGAATGATAATGATTCTGAAATATACATGAGAACACCATCGCCACGGCCTTTTTACCCTGTCTATATATGAACTGCCTTGTAACCCTCTACTGAAAAAAGTGGAGGAGAATTTGCATTTAACCACGTTTCAGTGATACCCAGTATTGAGCATCTGAATGTCAAAGAAGATAACAAGATATTCTATTTTTTTATAGCTCTAACTTGGAGAGAGTCCTAGCATTACAATTCAAAAAACGTACGCATAGTGTTTGATGAGAACATTGTGTACTAGCAGGATTCAATTCTTCAGATACGTAATACCTACAATCAATGTTTTGTTAAATTCATCTAATTTATGTTCATTTAATAACCTATACGAAATGCCTAACAGACCTAACACTGTGTTTTGGATATGCAAGCATTTTAACAAATGGGAATAACGGGCAAACAGAAAGAAAGATAGAAAACATGCAATAGTTAAACAGTTGAGGATATACATGTATACGGAACACATACCACAGAATGATACATGACATTCATCAGCACCAACATGGCGATGCTCGCCCAAAATAATAGCGGAGAGATGGTCAACATTCCTCTCCATACACATGTCCTAACAAAAATGTAGCTAACATAACTATATACCACGTTAATAAATGAGAAAAAGAGTAAAAAGAAATATACATATTATAAGATAAACATGATAAAACAGAAACGAGGGCAGAAACGGGGAAAATGACCAGCTGTAGAGATGTAGCTGTACATCCAGATCACCTCGGAAGTGATAGTTCGTTCACCAGAAAGCCGATGGCTTGTTAGATGTGATAACCTCTACATGTGGTTCAAAACACATAAGTAATAAGTCCATTATTTAAATGACATACAGTAAGATGAACCAAAGTACACAAATTACATAAAAATACATACTTGAAAAACATATATCAAAGAGAGACTAATACAAGCAAATACAAACGAAGCAAAAAACAAACAAAAAACAAAGACAAAACAAAAACAAAAACAAACCCAAACGAATGTTTAACGGCTAAGACAATAATCAACAAAGTAAACAGTATGCAATATCAAAATGTCGAAATATAATGCGGCTATGTATACCTCCATATATGTATACCCCTCCACACGACCCGAGGGCAACTTGAATTACAACAAAATATGTGACTACGCACCACCCAAGCAAGGTCGAAAAACCTCCGCGTGATCAATCATTTCAATAGTATGAATGAGTTCATAACTTTGTTGCGGAGGAAAATTACCTTGCGACCTGCCAAAGTTGTATGCACGATCAAGCTACTTGCTCTTGGGTGCGTCGCAGTATATCACAACTATCCACAATCCTGACTTTTCACCATTTAGAGCATGAGGCTCTAAAAATAAAATAGTACTTAATTAACTATATGTGTTAAAACACCAAGAAGCTCGCTCTTTATGATGAAACACAAATGTGGCATAGAGCACGAAACGCAGGATAGAGAATATCGCACCGAAGTGGTGACGCCACATGAGCATGTTGTCAAGACAAACGGCTCAAACTCACTACAGTGAGAGGCTTAGCGGTCCGATATTGTCTATAATCTGTAAAAACAAGTGGCAATAACCCATTTAGAAATTTGAAAACAAAAACTCTGAGTTTGAACGCTGTGCGATCATGAATAGTTAAAGTATGTACTTCTTTGAAAAGTGGAGAAGAATGGGCCAGGTAATTTGAGTGGGTACATAGTCGAATGGCTTCCTTCTGGAGAACAAATAAACGGGTTAGATTTTTGAAATCGTGCCTGACCAGACCATGCTACAAAAATCCAGATAAGGCAGTATGAGGGCATTGTATATCGTACAAAGAATCATATTTGGAAGTATTGCACGTACTTTATAAAGCATCCCTAATG
Organism: Arbacia lixula; assembly: GCA_963669155.1. Taxonomy (NCBI): domain Eukaryota; kingdom Metazoa; phylum Echinodermata; class Echinoidea; order Arbacioida; family Arbaciidae; genus Arbacia; species Arbacia lixula. The sequence continues at coordinate 28,037,767 of OZ022583.1, read as the reverse complement.
ACATGCTAATCTTCCTGTAGATATGGTCCACATGGTCATTCCACGAAAGTTTGTCGTCAATTATGACCCCCAAGAAATTTGTGGAATTTACCCTTGAAATAATACTATCATCATATCGAATAGTCATATCACACAATGTAGTGGCCTTGGTCGACTGATGTAACATATATTTTGTCTTTTCTACATTTAGTTGTAATTTGTTGGCCTTAAACCAATCACATACATTTTTTAACTCATTGTTCATAACATTAAGTTGCTCTTCATCAGAATGCGATACAAACAAATTTATATCATCAGCACATACAAAATTGAGGACACTCGACGAGTTTATGATGTCATTTATATATACAAGGAACAAGAGTGGCCCTAAGATACTTACCTGCGGAACCCCACAATTCAACAACATGGTATTTGAGTTAACACCTTTAAAAGAAGTGTATTGTTTACGATTATGTAAGTAACTTTTGAACCATTGTAGTGGTATACCCCGGATTCCATAGAGATCAAGTTTGCTCAGTAAGATATCATGGTCCAATGAATCGAACACCTTACTCAAATCAATATACAAAGCAAGAGGCTTCTCTTTCTTATCTAAGAACGAGGTGATTTTCTAGAGGGCATGAAGTAAAGCAGTCTCTGTTGAAAATAAAGGCCTAAACCCAAATTGTTCATTTATCAATACATTATTATCCATCAAGTACTTATACAGTCGTTTATATACGATTCGTTCTAAATTCTTTGATAGAGCTGATAAGATTGAAATGGGTCGATAATTTTCAATGAGACTTTCTTCCTTCTTTTTGTACACAGGGACTACTTTAGCTATTTTAAAGCAATCCGGGACAACCCCGGAACAAAGCGAAAGGTTAAATATATGACAAAGTGGTTTAGAAATACAATAGATAATCTTCTTTAAAAAAATCGCGCTAATTCCATCATGACCGCAGGAAGACGTGTTCTTAAGACGTTTAGTGATTTCGATGATCTCCGACTCGTTTGTAGGGGTAAAGAATATGCTTACAGGTGTTCTTGGGTTAAAATAATCTTCTAAGTGTTTTGACCCATTTTGGACTAGTTTTGATATATTTACACCAATATTACAAAAGTAGTTGTTAAAGGCGTCAGCTATTTCCTTTTCATCTTCAATTCTCTTCCCAAGTATTTCTATATAATTAGGCAGTTTACGAGTTTTGTGTTTGCCCAGTACTTTATTTATTGTCTGCCAAGTCTTATAAATATCAGACTTATTTCTTTCTATTAAATTCATGAAATATTTTTGTTTTGAAGAGATAATAATATCATTTAATTCGTTTCTATAACATTTGTATACTCTTTAATTATTTCCTGACGGATCATGGGTATGTTTCCAATACAAACTCTGTTCGTTGTTGATAAATTTCAAAATACCTGTAGTAATTATATTCACAATCATCAAGAAGTTTTTTGAGCGTGTTCATAAAAAAAGGCATGTGATTTGGATACATCATCACAATTTGTAACACTTGACCAGTTCTCACAACATAGTTTACGATTCAATTCCCTGTGGTCCACGTTACTATTGAACAATTATTCGTTGTCATATTGCATTTGAACATTATGCAATTTTGCATCAAGTGTTGTTAATTGAAATACAGGGAGATGGTCAGACAGGTCAGAAATAAAAATACCAGGTGTGATCGGTTTACCATAAAGGTTAGTGAAGATGTTATCAATACATGTGTGTGAAGTTGACGTTTTCCTAGTAGGTTTAGTAATAATAGGATAGAAGCCGTGACTATACATAACACATAAGAAGTCATTGGTATGAGAACTTACAGTATATTTCAATATATCAAAATTGAAGTCACCAACAATGTAACATTGTATTCTATATATATCAGTATATTGTATATGTACATCTATCTATCTGTACATAAATGAATTGAACATCAGTCTGATAAAAACAACGAAACCCCCCGCCCCCCCCCCCCCCTCCCCGTAGCAATTTAGGGCATTAAAATATCGGCATAATGGAATTGGAAATCAGTCTGATCAAAACTGTGCAGCACCGCCCCCCCCCCCCCCTCTTTCCCACGCCCCCTCCCCTGGGCTTACGTGTGTAAGAACCAAATTCTTCCAGAACAATCCGTAATTGTAAGACTCAAACACAGGAGTCACACAGTTTATCACCGGTCAGGCCATTAAGCCAAGGAGAGAATAACCACACTCTTTCTCTGTTTTACTCTCATCCTCTCTCCCGCTCTCTCCTCCCTAGTGGTCATCTCTCCTCTGTGGTTAGCTCCTTATAAACAACGCTCCCTTCCTATCAAATTCCTCCCATATAGATACGTATATTTCTCCCTGGTATATACTCCACACCCAGTCCAGAATAAAGGATTCTGCTTCTATATATACCACCACCAGGTATAGACGCATCTCTCTTTAGCCGCCTCATGTACGTTTAGTGCTAAGTCACAGAGGGACAACAACATTCATCATAGAAATACCACAGCTACTTCTTCGTTATATATTCAACTGATATATATTATATGACTACTATTATCCCATGGCAATTATACTACGACTTACCTTGATATATCATACCACAGCTTACAATATAGCTGTTTAGTACAGCTATGTTACTCTATCATTGCATGTATACCATTGATATGACAATGATGACTGTTCCAGATGTACATCAAATAGATTCGTCAAATAAGGGATCGTGAACTGTTACATTTATCGTCTCTGTCTACACCTATATCGTCGTCTGCTTCATCCGTATTAGTTAAAAGTCTCGCTAATAGACCACGCTACCCACATAAAATCAACATCCAACATCACCTAGTCAAACTCTTCTACCTGCATGTAAAAGATATCAATAAAAAACAAAAACAAATTGGATAGCTTGGACAATCGTTCCACTCCGAGGAGTGCAAATATTACTATCAAAGGAGAGAATTTGAATATTAAATAAATAAATGAACGAATGAATGAATAAACTTATTTCCACATTTGTACAAGAAATTAATGAATTCAATTAAATTAAAGAATTACGACGACTGGAACGCGTTCACCCATGCAAGTACAGCACATTGCCGTGAATAATGAATACATATTTCCGATCCTATCCGAGGGTGATGACGTAATATGACGCGGTCCCTGATTTGCACTCATACAGTCCTCCCCCAGCTTTTTAAGCCAACGTTTTATCATCGCCGTGGCGGAAAAGAAGTCTGTCTATCTGTCTGTCTGTCAAAATGAGTCTGTCTGACATCCTTCGTTATATAAGGACAGGTCAATACAGCAGTGGGCTTTCGAAGGTGCAGAGGAGGAAAGTAAGGAGAAATGCTCCCTCCTTTTATTTTGCGGATGGCAAATTCTGGCGCAGGGGTAATGCCGATACCTCGCCTTCATCCACTTCGGGAGACTCCATGCAGGCCAGGTCGAGGGAGGTTATTACTGACCGCTTCGCCCAGCAACGTATCTTGGAGATGCTCCACGGTGGTCCTGGTGGAGGTACCCAGACTTGGTCTATTTAATATTTACTAAGGTTAAACAGACTAAGGGGCCTAGTCCTTGAATGAGAAGACTTAAGTTAGATCTATCTTAGAGTTTCTAGATCCAATTTAGAAGTCTAGACCGATTACTTAGAAGTTAGATAGCCAAATGCCTGCATTTATTTAAGAGAAATAATCTTTTCAAATAGTCTATCCCGCATTTATTTACGTTGCCCCACGTGAAAAAATATGAAACCTCAATTTAACGAAGAAAAACAATTTTATGTGTTTAACATACAGTCGACACGTGCAGAGACTTGCCTACACTAGCAGCTCTGCACTTAAACTTGCAAAATATCTAAAAAAAAAATTCTGGTCGTTGTTGGATTTCAATTTTAATCGCATCATTTGAATTTTGGGCTAAGAAACCTTCAGGCCAAAAATGTTTTAATTATAAGCAGAACACGCAAACCTGTTATTCGATAATCGACAATACTCCCAAGGTACACACAGACACCACGACACACACACACACACACACACACACACACACACACCACACACACACGCACACACAATACATGGCCAGTGTACACACACTGTGTAACCCCCATATCCCATGCTCATGTAGGTCCATGCTTAGTCCACGTTCACATGAGAGAGAGAGAAAAGAGAGCGCGGGGATGGAGGAGACGATTTTGTGAGAGAGAGAGAGAGAGAGAGAGAGAGGGGGGGGGAGAGTTTTCAGTCCATCTGATGGGTCAGCTTGCATGATTGATCAGCTGTTAATTGATGACAATAGCGCATCACACAATGGAGACCTAGATCATTACAAACCCCTCGATATAAACATCAACAATAAACAAACCCATTGAAACAGTGTTCGACCTCGGCATTTTAGCCTGAATGGGTGGGGGGGGGGGGGGGGGTGAGAAGGGGGCATAGGTGGAGGGAGAGAGAAAAACAAAACAAGATAAGGACAGCTAGAAAGGAGAGAGTGATGGGGAAATAAAGGAGGAGGGAAGAGAGAGCGAGAGAGGGAGAGAAAGAGATTGAATTGATAGATAGGAAGATGGAGAGGGAGGGAACGAGAGTAAAACGAAGATAGAGGGGCAGAGGAAGATAAAGGAAAGGAGAGAGAGAGAGAGTGGGAGGCAGAAAGAAGACAGAAGGAGAAGCAGAGAAGGAAAAAGAGAGGGAGGGAAAGAGAGTCGGTAGAAAAAAAAGTTAGAGGCAGAGGCAGAGCAAGAAAAAGAAAAAAAAAAGGAGGGAGAGAGAGGGAGAGAGAGAGAGAGAAGGGGGGAGAGAAATAAGATAGAGGCAGAGGTAGAGAAAGGAGAAGAGGAAAGGAGGTAGAAGTAAAGAGAAGATCAAGGTAGAGGCAGAGAAAGAAAATTAGAGGAAACGAGAGGAAAAGGAGAGAGGTAGAAAGAACATAGAGGGAGCGAGAGAAATACGCGGAAATGAGAGAGCGGTAGAGATGATATAGAGGCTGAGAAGGAAAAGAGAGGAAAGGAGAATTGAAAGAAGATAGAGGGAGGGGCTGGAAAAGAAAAATATGAAAGGAGATGGAGGGAGAGAGAGAGAGAGAGAGAGAGAGAGAGGGAGAAGGGGGGGGGTAAAAAGAAGACAGAGGACGAGTCAGAGAAAGAACAAGAGAGGAAAAGGAAAGAGGTAGAAAGAACATAGACGGAGAGGCAAAGACAAGAGAGGAAATTGGAGAGAGTGTAAAAAGAAGATAGACAAGTTAAACACGAACGCACTTATAATGAGGGACCATGAAAGTGCAGCTTTTTACCATCACTCATCATCATCATCGCATCAATAAAACATCTCTCTTACTCGTTCTCTAAACGGACATGACATCAGCACACCAGCACACCGCGTTAAATGTTATTTATGTTTATGAACAAATTCTCTCATCAGCATACACATTTCGATTATCTTGACTTTGCAAAGGGCAAAATACAAGCAAATAATAAAGAAATATAATGTATGGATAGGAAGAAACATGATTAAGCAAGAGAGAGAGGCAACTCTTCTCATTTTTTGACACAAAACTCACAACGATGAAATTATTTTAGAAAGAAGAATACTTGAGTATTTTTTTTTCTTTGTGGAAGCTAAACTGTGCCTGCCTGCTGTCCCAATCAGATTATCAAGAGTCACGAGCATGCGAGCCATTTGCCGATATCAATTCAGGCACCGCACTGACACTGAGTGCTGTACATGCGTGAATTATCAACACACACGCACACACACACACACACACACACACACACACACACATACTCTCACACACACACACACACACACATACGCTGTCGGTCCTACATTGAATGAAACAGTGTCAGATAAAATAGACTACAAGTATATGTAGATTTCTTTAAAATTTCAGTCTTATGATGGGTCTGCGGAATAGACTACTTTACATACAAAAAATCTGGTCATCTGACGCGGTTGGTCCTGCATTGAATGAAACAGTGTCTGAAAAAAAAGACTACAAGTGTTTGTAGATTTCTTTATAATTTCAGTCTTATGATGGGTCTGCGAAATAGACTACGTTACGTACAAAAATCTGGTCATCTGACGCGGTCGGTCATCTGACGCGGTGAGGTCTGGACATCTGACGCGGTAACGACAATCTGTACGTGTTCCTAGATTTTAATCAGACTATTTGACGATACCGTAGAAAAATCGGGTCATCTGACGCGGGTGGTCACCTGACGCGGTGACACCGGCTAACAATGGGCCACTGGTCCCATCTCTTTCTTATTCTTATTCTGACTCTTCTATGCTCCGCACAAAAACTACCGCAATCAAACCATCCACCACCCACATCAAGGAGAATTAAAATTAAGCACCTGGAATTTCTGGGGACACGTATCCAGTACTACACCAACTCATCCCCAACTTTCCAGATATCTCTCACCATCTATGGAGATATCGAACCTAACCCACCGGTGTTATACACCCTTCCATCTCGCTCCTCAATCAATTCTTCGTTGGGATTTTTCTCTTCACAACCACCCTACAAACTATCACAATTGCCTACCTGCACGTCACACTCCACTAGGTTCCAAACTCAACTACGCGGTCTGGCAGCGAATTCATCAGCTTGGGATCTCTAATAAGCGTAAAACACATCGCGGAAGTAAAGGAAAAGCGAGATCAGATTTTTTTAAGCATCAAACCACCATACATGTACCTGCGGATACGGCCTTTTCATCAATACCTACTTTGATTAGAACAAGAAAACAAACAAGTAATGTAAAACGGTGTGTACATTCAACTAATTTAAAAAGAATCTTTTTGCAAAAACATAATTATATACACTTTGATATACCCCGTATATTGCTCACGAATGTTCGTTCAATTAATAACAAAATTGATAAGATTGTTAATGCAAGTAAATCTGTCGATTTACTTGCATTAACCGAGACATGGATTGATGAAAATACTTCAGTTGAATCACCAAGTATAAATGGATTTTCTTTATTTTCAAAGTCTAGAAAAGGAAGAAGGGGAGGAGGAGTGGCGTTGTACGTCAGAGATTGTTTCAATCCTCATTATTTATCTACACTCTCACAAGTACCTGTTGAAGTTCAAACCGTTTGGGTTATTATGAGACCCAAATTACTATCTCGTGAAATATCATGTATTGTTATGTGTTTACTATACTTTCCACCCCAATGTCAGTTTCAGAATGAACACATTGATCACATTACTTCAGTTATTGACCATGTACTTATGGAACATCCTGATGCTGGTACTTTCGTGACTGGAGATATGAATGATCTCAATACTCAATTCATTTTGAACAATAATGGCTTTCACCAAGTTGTACATTTGCCCACAAGAGAAAATAGCATTTTAGATAAGATTATTACTAATTGCAACAAATTTTACTCGCCTGTAACAGTAACGTCACCTCTTGGTAGGAGTGACCATAATTGTGTATTGTTAACCCCACTTACCTATATATCGAGAGTAAAAAAGGAAGTTAAGAAAAAAATTGTTCGACCTTTTCCTGATAGTGGTATGAGATCTTTTGGTCAATGGATCACAAATCATTCATGGCATGAAATCTCACATACTGCAGACCCTTCAGAAAAGTGCAGTATATTTACAAATCCTATAATGACTATGTTAGATAGATATTTACCTGTCAAAACAGTACAAATTAACAGAAAGTATACACCTTGAATGTCTCCACAATTAAAAGATGTGTTTGATAAAAGAGATATTTCCTTCAAAGCAATTGATAAACTGAAATGGCGCCATCTTCGAAACAAAGTTGGCCGAATGATAACATTTGCTAAAAGATGTTATCATAATACAAGAGTCTCACATTTAAAACTTGACAACCCTGCAGCTTGGTATAAGCAAATAAAAATAAAAGAGATAATGACTCATCTCATATTACTGATCCAAACATTGGACATGGAGATCCCAGCTATCTACAGAAAACGGCTGATGCAATGAACGAGCACTTTATCTCAGTAGCTTCAGACCTTCCGCCTATTGATAGGAGCTGGTTACCTGCTTTTTAACCATCACAAAATTTATGTCAAGTAGTTCAACCTCATGAAATCTATATAAAGGTACTAAAATGAAGTGTAATAAAGCAGGATTATCCAATGACATCCCTCCACGTATTGTTCGTGAATTCGCATGTGAATTATCTATACCTCTTGCTGATATTTTCAATGCATAACTCCAATTGGGCATGGTTCCATGGCAGTGGAAGAGGGGCCAAATTGTCCCCATTCCTAAGAGTCAACCTCCAATATTAGATCAACTTCGTCCGATATGTTTGACAAGCCAATTCGCTAAAATAGCAGAATATTTCATTACTGAATGGCTTTTAAATGATATTTGCAAATACCTTGATTCTCATCAGTATGGAAATAGACGTGGTTTATCGACCTCCCATTATTTAGTAATATTGCTACATGGGATTTATAAAACTTGTGAAAGATCAAAATCGATTCCAACCATTGTATGTACACATTTTTCAAAAGCTTTTGACAGATTAGATCATAACATTTTGATAAGAAAATTGATTGCACTCGATGTAAGACCTTTTATAATTGATTGGATTATAAGTTTTCTACAACAAAGATCGCAGTGTGTCAAATACAAAGGCGTGTTATCTCAATATAAGAACATTCATTTTGGAGTACCCCAGGGTACAAAGTTGGGCCCAATTTTGTTTTTATTAATGTTTAATGATGCTTGTCAAAATAGCACTTTACCATACTTTAAATACGTTGATGACCTCACCTTATTAGAGAACCGCACATCTAGTGATCCGATGCTAATGCAGAACAGTCTAACTCAATTAAGACAATGGTCCCCTTATAATCACATGTAACTAAACTCACTTAAATGTGCAACAATGACTATTAATTTCATGAAAACCCCTCCTCTAATTGACACTTTGTTTATTGGTGATTCGCCTCTCCCAAATGTTGAAACACTAACAATTTTTGGAGTGTATATTCAGTCCAACTTGAAGTGGGATGAACATGTTAACGCGATACTGAAAAAGTGCAACAAAAAATTGTATATGTTAAGAATGGTTAAAAAATATAATTTACCTCTTGTTGATCTCATAACAATTTACACTTGATATATCCGCCCCATTTTAGAATATTGTGTACCTGTTTATAATGGTGGATTAACAATTAAGCAAGTGTACAGTTGTGTTCAAAGAAGGGTGTGTAAAATAATGTTAGGGAAGGATTACATAAATTATGAAAATGCAATTATTACGTGTAAGCTTGAACTTCTGGAAACTACAAGAGAAAAACTTTGTATTGCATTTGCCAAATCACTGTCTAATAACCCACAATGTAAAGATTTGCTACCGAGACAAAAGCATATGAATATTTCTCTCAGACATGTACCAAAGCTCAATCAATATAAATGTAAAACAAATAGATTTAGGAACAGTGCAATCCCATATTACATTGACCTTTTAAACAGCCCATAAAATTATGATTTTTATTATTTTATATACTCAGTATTAAATCATACCACGTGTACGTACTCTTTTAACTATTCATACCCAAACCTGTAAAACTTGTATCTTCATATTTTGTATTTTACTTTGTATTTAAATTTATGATATCACTATTGTTGTAAACATCAACATTTCAGCCTCTTGGCTGCAGTTGTATGTATTTCCCTTTTAATGTTTGGAACTTTTGATTTTTTTACTGAATAAACCATTATTGAATTGAATTGATTGGGAGTGATGTCCCATGCGCGCCACCGACATTTAGCTGATGTAGTTGTTGCTGTTGCTGGTCGATTTTAGGCGCGTGTTCACACCCGATTATGTACACGCCGGCATTGTAGTGGGTCGAATGCAGCTACACGTCACTGAGGAGCTAGCTGGCTCTCCGGAAAGGAGTCTACGACCCTGTATGTGCACATTAAGTTTGTTTGTTTAGTTTGCTGTTTAGAATTTATATTGTTAATAATTTTGGTTAGAGGTGCATGCAAGCTCATTAGAAGTTTATTGTTACATTTTTTTCCTTTAACAATTCATTCGACTCTTTTTCTCTCATGATTTTCAGCGCGCATATTTTTATAAACAAACAAAAAAAGGGGGGGTTGGTTATCAACCAGTTATCATTTTCTTTTGACATGTTAAATACAAAATACAAAAACTATAGACTGAGGGAGAAAGAGATCGAGAAAAAAAAAGAATATTTTGGATACTGTAAATACTGTAAGATATTTAGCATTAGTAGTTCCTATGAGAGGCAAGTACAACCTTGTTAACGTTCTCTCAAATAGATACTGTAGAACAAAGAACAACAAATTTAATCTATGTGAACGATCTGATAATCATGTATTCACGCCTCTAGAGAAAGCACAAATAAGTGATTGGTCTCAAAAATATCCCTTTGAGACAGCTACTGAAATACTGTAATTGATCTCTTAACTAGACACAAGAATGAAATGTTTATTATTCTGCTCACTTTGGTTCATGCTTTTTGATATATGATATAGCAAAATGTTATGGGTATATCTAAACATATACACATACAAACACACACAGAAGCGTGGAACAAACAGCGATAAACAACAAACTATACTTTATTTTATTTCCTCGAAACAATTTCAAACCACAAACAATTTCGAAACAATTTCAAACCACAACCATGTAACTACTTTTCCAAATGATCATACTGTAAGCACATAAGTGTGCACGAAAAAAAAGGTTTGGTTTGGGAGGGCAACTACAGAACTGTGATCGCTCTTCCAGTGATTAAATATACGTAAATAACACAGATACAACACATATATAAGTATACATATATAGACACATACATACATACATACATACATACATATACATACACACATGTAAATAAGTAATGATTTGTGAATGAAAGGGATGCGCATGTGGGACGAACTTCCTTGTCATTTTGCTGATTCTGGAGTACTTAATCAAATGTACTTGTATATATCTGTTGTTTTGATGTAAAGTATAACTAGAGCGTGGTTCTGTTTGGTACCTAACAGATGTTTTATGGTTAGGTTTTTTTTTCCCGGAGACATGTAAAGAGTTGTTTTCTTCGCTCCTTGTATTCCTTACAATGCAGTAAAAAAAATTCGATTGTTTCGTGCACTTTACAGTAATCGCAAAGTCCGCTTTCATGTCTATTAAGACGAAATTTATAAAAATTTAAGTTACACTTTCCAAGTCTTAATCTGTGTATGATTTTCTCATCTCTTCTGTTAGTGAGATTGATCTGGGATTTTGGTTGTATAAAAGGTTGAAGAGTGTAAAGGAATCTACCCGTTGTATTGAAATCCCACTGCATTTGCCAAATTTGTTTGTCAAAAATAATGCATGTGATTTACTAGTTCTTGTCTGCTTCTAGTGACTGCTATGTCAATATTTTCTTTTAGGGCAGCTTTTTTAGCCAAATAGTCTACATGCTCATTTCCGGCTTTACCACAGTGAGCAGGAACGCATTTAAAGTGAACCGTGATACCATAAGTATTCAAATATGTTATTTTTTCTGATATTTCCCTTATACAGGATTCTTTCAAATTATGTATTGCCTCGATAGCGGAAATCGAGCCACTTAAGATGACAACAGACAGGGGGAGGGCCTCTTCAATCCATCCCAAAGCGGGAAGAATAGCAATTAGTTCTGCCCTCATGATCCCTACTGGGGAAATTCTGTACAGTCTTTCTATTTTCAAATGTGGTATATAATATGCAACGCCTGTCATGCCATCTGCTAGCATAGACCCATGCGTGAATATTTTTATATGATTTTGCCATTTTGTTGAGACGACTTCGTTTGTAACCAACTGTAATTCAGCTGGTAAGCTATTTTCTTTGGATACTTGTGTGTGGATATCTAATGATATATGCGGTCTGGCGTAAGTCCAGAAAGGTATATTGTGAATATAGTCTGATTGCTTTTCCAACAGAGAGATCTGTCAACTTGGATAGCAATATCTTTAATTCACTGTTTTATCTCTGGAAGCTATGTTTCTTATCACATTTTTGTACAATTTTCAAGAAAGTTACGGGCAACACCACTAAAGATCCTGTACTCGTTTTTTTTTCTAGATAATTGTTCTATGATGAACAAACGGATATATAAACTGAAATATTTTTAGAGGATATTAACACTTGATTTATACCTGTTCTGCTCTCTAAACAGAAGACTGTGAACATTGCTATTCCAGCGTCTGCTGTTCCCAACAAACAGTACATGTACTCATTTATGTTCACAGTCTAGAGGACTGGCCTAGCTACCACCATGCCTGTCGTATTCTGCCCAATCCCAGGCTGTGACTACACTACGCCAGAGCTTGATGCCTCTATTGTTGCTGCCCTACTCACAACCCACTGCACGATTCACGCCTCTGGGACAGGGCCAGCTGCCAAGATAGAGAAAGTCAAGAGGCCTACCATAGCTGCAGCTGGTACTAGTGAAGACTGGGCTTACTTTACCTCCCGATGGTCAGATTATGTGGAGGCCACAAGGGTCTCTGGCAAGAACAGGGTCATGCAACTCCTTGAATGCTGCGAGGAGCCCCTTCGCAAGGACCTTACAAGATCCTCTGGTGGCAGCCTCACCGTCAAGTCTGAAGTGGAGGTGCTCGCAGCCATCAAGAGACTTGCTGTACGTGAGGAAAACACCATTGTTGCTCGAGTGACACTGCATAACATGCGTCAGGATCGGGAAGAGACGATTCGCAGCTTCGGAGCCCGCTTACGAGGTAAAGCCGGCATCTGTGAATTTGTCATCAAGTGCCCAGGCTGCTCTATTGATGTCAACTACACTGATGAGTTACTGCGGGATGCCCTGACCAGGGGAATCGCTGACCCCGAGATCCAGCTCGACCTATTGGGAGACAAGAACCAGACCATGGCTCTAGAAGATGTCTTCCAGTTCATCGAGGCAAAGGAAGCCGGGAAGCGTTCTGCATCTTCTCTCCTTGACTCTCATGCCGTGAATTCTGCCAGCAGCTTATACCGGAGGACCAAGTAAACGCACCTCAAGAAGGGCCAAGACTTGTGTGACTACTGTGGAAAAAAGGGACATGGTCGGGGTGCCCCTGCTCGCATCCGTAAGACACAGTGCGATGCATATGGACGCAAATGCAGGCACTGTGGCAGATTCCACCACATGGAGAATGTATGTCGCAGTAGGGACAAACCACGACGTTCCCCTCCGGCAAAACCAGAGGGACTTGAGAATGCCGCCTTTGACTCCTTTTGCTCTTTTCATGGCTATGATCGCTCATGTGGTGGCCACGGCATTCCCTTGATCATCATGTATATGATAGCCTTAACCAGGCATGGATCAGAAGGAAATCTTCCCCGCAACCCTTCATAGATGTCACTGCTCAGGTTGTTCCTGATGCCTATGAAGCTCTTGGGTTTCGCCTCTCCTCCCCCACGATGCCTCACTCTACCCCTGCTATGGCTGACACTGGGTGCCAGAGCTGCTTAGCCGGCATGAAGATAGTTCGACGTCTTGGATTACGTCAACAGGACCTCATCCCTGTCAGCATGAAAATGCGCACTGCCACGAGGGGGGTGTCAGGATTCTTGGGGCCATTCCACTGTGTTTGTCTGGCAGGGCTCCCTCAGGTCATACAATCAGGACGAGACAGCTGACTTACGTCACCAACAGCTCTGATCAGCTTTTCCTCAGCCGGGAAGCCTGCGTTGGCTTGGGAATCATCTCGAACAGTTTTCCACAACTGGGTGTGACACAGGAGCGGCCCCTGATGGATACAACTGTAGCCCTTGAGGGGACCCCTACTGGGAAAACCTGCCAATGCCCCAAGTGCCAAAGGCCACCGCCACCCCCTACCTCACTGCCTTTCCCAGCGAGTGAGGAAAATCGTGACAAACTCCAGCGATACCTCCTGGACTATTACAAGAGCAGCACATTCAACACTTTTGAACACCAGCCCCTGCCCCTGATGGATGGCCCTCCTATGAAACTGATGGTGGATCCAGATGCAGAGCCTATCGCACATCACACCCCAGTGCCTGTCCCACTCCACTGGCGGGATGCTGTCAAGGCTGGTTTGGATCACGATGTTCAGCTGGGCGTGCTTGAACCTGTCCCAGTTGGGGAGCCTGTAACCTGGTGCCATAGGATGGTCGTGTGTGCTAAGAAGACTGGCGAGCCAAGAAGGACTGTTGACTTCCAGGCCCTAAATGCACATGCCACCCGTGAGACACACCACACCCAATCTCCTTTCATTCAAGCTCGGTCGGTTCCACATGGCAAGAAGAAGACTGTCTGTGATGCTTGGAACGGCTATCACATTGTACTTATCTGTCAGGAAGACCGCCATCTCATGGGCGGAAATCCCGGGGGGACGGGGGGGGGGAAGCGTCCCCCCCCCCCCCCCACCATTTCGAAGGGGGATGGGACACAATATCAAATGTCCCCCCCCCCACACACACACACACACACACTATTTTCGGTCGTGTATTATAAAAACAATCATGGGCGGAAATTTTCTTGATGAAAAACACGTCCCCCCCCCCCCCCCCCCCCCCACTTTCGGGGCGGGGAGCGATTTCCGCCCTTGCGCCATCTCACAACTTCCATAACGCCCTGGGGAAGATACCGCTACAAGACCGCCCCACAGGGGTACATTGCCTCTGGCGACGGCTACACCAGGCGATATGATGAGATTGTGTCGACCATCCCATGCAAAACAAAATGTGTTGATGACGTCTTACTCTGGGCTGACACGTTAGCTGACAGCTTCTTCCAAGCTATCCAGTGGCTGGATGTCTGCGGCCGGAACGGGATCGTCCTCAACCCTAGCAAATTCACATTCGGTGCAGACATTGTTGAATTTGCAGGCTTTGAAATCACTACTGACAGTGTCCGACCATGCCGGAAATGCCTGCAGGCGATCCTCGATTTCCCGACGCCCACTAATGTCACTGATGTGCGATCATGGTTCGGGCTCGTCAACCAGGTGTCATATGCCTTCAGCATGACAGAGAAGATGCTACCGTTTCGTCAGCTCCTGAAGCCTAGTACGCCATTCGTGTGGACCAACGCCCTCCAGCTTGCCTTTGAAGAGTCCAAGGCCTTTATTGCCTGCGAAATTAAAGATGGCGTACGGATCTGTGACCCCACCAAGCCTACCTGCCTGGCTACGGACTGGTCCAAGGATGGAATTGGTTTTTGGCTTTTGCAGAAGCATTGCGATTGCAGTGGCACTATCCCTTTCTGCTGTGTCTCTGATTGGAAAATAACTCTTGTAGGCAGTCGATTTACTCATGCTGCTGAATCTCGCTATGCCCCAGTAGAAGGCGAGGCACTTGCAGTAGCAGACGCCCTTGCCAAGGCACGATATTTCGTCTTGGGTTGCGAGGATCTCATCGTTGCCGTTGACCACAAGCCACTACTCAAGATCTTTGGTGATTGGGCCTTGGAGGGAATCCCTAATCCCCGCTTGCGGAAAGGAGAAGACATTGCGATACAAGTTCAAGATGTTCCATATCCCAGGCATCCGTCACCATGCTACAGACTGTCTCTCTCGTCACCCGACAGGCGAGCCTGAGAAGTTACACCTCCCGGATGATGTAGCGGTGGTCGATATGGTGCCAGCATCTTTCCTCCACTCACCAGCCCTCATGGGGGGCCTTCGAACCTTAGACCCATACATGGATGCTGTTGAAGTCTGCACACTCTCAACTGCCATGTGTGCTCTGGACTCTATGCACCTCAAGTCAGTTACATGGGACCGAGTACGTTCCGCAACCGCGAGTGATGACACCACGCAGGCACTCCTTGACCTCATTGAGTCACTAATCACATTGAGTCTGGCCTACCTGACCATCACCATGAGTTTCCCCAACCTCTTCGTGAATATTCCCAATTTCGAGATGGACTTTCTTTACTTGATGGAGTTATCCTGTACAATGATCGCGTGCCTATTCCTCCTTCACTCAGGGATGAAGTTTTAAGTCACCTACATGCTGCCCACCAGGGGATTACGTCGATGACCGCTCGTGCTGAAGCATCTGTCTTCTGGCCTGGCATCACTCCGGCGATTGCTGCTCTACGTGCGGGATGCACTCAGTGTAACCGTATACCACCCTCCAATCCCAGTGCGCCACCAGGTCCACTGCTCTCGCCAGTCTACCCCTTCCAGTGTATCTGCACGGACTATTTTCATTACAAAGGATGCAACTATTTAGTCATAGTGGACAGGTACTCGAACTGGCCAATCGTTGAACGGTCTGCGAAGGGGGCGGATGGCCTAATCACATGCCAACGTCACATCTTTGCCCTTTTCGGCATTCCTGATGAGCTGACCTCTGATGGTGGCCCTGAATTCACGGCAGTAGCTACACGCCATTTCCTCGCCAACTGGGGCATAAATCATCGCCTCGCCTCTGTTGCCTTTCCCCACAGCAACTGTCAAGCTGAGGTTGCTGTGAAAACCATTATGGACAACACTGGCACTACTGGATCCCTGGATACGGACAACTTTCAGCGGGCCATACTTCAATATCGCAATACCCCAGACAGGGACACGAAGCTCTCTCCAGCCATGTGCGTCTTTGGCTACCCGATCCAGGATTTCATCCCAATTGCCCCTGGCAAATACAATCCACACAACACCTGGTGTGAAACATTGCAGGCAAGAGAAGAGGCCCTTCGCAACCGTCGCATGAAGGCGGCAATCATGTCCGCATCCAGAACCAAGCGATTTGCTCATTTGTTCATTCATAATATGCAAGTTAGGGCGGCCATTATTGAAATATCGTTTTTCCATAGCTCATTTAAAAAGATGTTATGATTCTTGGGTCAACCACTAGGGTTTCATGTTTTCTGATTCAGATTACGAAATTTTATGATTTGGGCTTAACTCGCTTGCCTTACAAGATGGAAACAAACTTCCGGTGTCCTTTATCCTCAATTAAACAATACAGACCAGTTTGGAACAGACCATAGATTTACAAAGAATTTTTTTTTAGGCATACACCCAGTAGTAAGGATAGCGTGCTCCATCCTGTAAATGAACGAAAAACAAGTCAGACAAAAATCTTGGAACCAGACGGGATTTGAACCTGCAGTCTACTGCTTGCCGGGCAGCGACTTAACCACGCAAGCTATTTCTAGTTCACGGGTCAAGACACGACAACATGGAAACAAATACCCGAAAGAGTCTCATTTCATCTGACTCATTAATATTCATGAGTAGTCCACCGTAGGGACAATTTTGGTGAAAAGGTTTTCTGGGGTAATTTCAATTTACAAAGAAATTTTTTTTAGGCATACACCCAGTAGTAAGGATAGCGTGCTCCATCCTGTAAATGAACGAAAAACAAGTCAGACAAAAATCTTGGAACCAGACGGGATTTGAACCTGCAGTCTACTGCTTGCCGGGCAGCGACTTAACCACGCAAGCTATTTCTAGTTCACGGGTCAAGACACGACAACATGGAAACAAATACCCGAAAGAGTCTCATTTAATCTGACTCATTAATATTCATGAGTAGTCCACCGTAGGGACAATTTTGGTGAAAAGGTTTTCTGGGGTAATTTCAATTTACAAAGAAAATTTTTTTTTAGGCATACACCCAGTAGTAAGGATAGCGTGCTCCATCCTGTAAATGAACGAAAAACAAGTCAGACAAAAATCTTGGAACCAGACGGGATTTGAACCTGCAGTCTACTGCTTGCCGGGCAGCGACTTAACCACGCAAGCTATTTCTAGTTCACGGGTCAAGACACGACAACATGGAAACAAATACCCGAAAGAGTCTCATTTCATCTGACTCATTAATATTCATGAGTAGTCCACCGTAGGGACAATTTTGGTGAAAAGGTTTTCTGGGGTAATTTCAATTTACAAAGAATTTTTTTTTAGGCATACACCCAGTAGTAAGGATAGCGTGCTCCATCCTGTAAATGAACGAAAAACAAGTCAGACAAAAATCTTGGAACCAGACGGGATTTGAACCTGCAGTCTACTGCTTGCCGGGCAGCGACTTAACCACGCAAGCTATTTCTAGTTCACGGGTCAAGACACGACAACATGGAAACAAATACCCGAAAGAGTCTCATTTCATCTGACTCATTAATATTCATGAGTAGTCCATCGTAGGGACAATTTTGGTGAAAAGGTTTTCTGGGGTAATTTCAATTTACAAAGAAATTTTTTTTTAGGCATACACCCAGTAGTAAGGATAGCGTGCTCCATCCTGTAAATGAACGAAAAACAAGTCAGACAAAAATCTTGGAACCAGACGGGATTTGAACCTGCAGTCTACTGCTTGCCGGGCAGCGACTTAACCACGCAAGCTATTTCTAGTTCACGGGTCAAGACACGACAACATGGAAACAAATACCCGAAAGAGTCTCATTTCATCTGACTCATTAATATTCATGAGTAGTCCACCGTAGGGACAATTTTGGTGAAAAGGTTTTCTGGGGTAATTTCAATTTACAAAGAAAATTTTTTTTTAGGCATACACCCAGTAGTAAGGATAGCGTGCTCCATCCTGTAAATGAACGAAAAACAAGTCAGACAAAAATCTTGGAACCAGACGGGATTTGAACCTGCAGTCTACTGCTTGCCGGGCAGCGACTACTCATGAATATTAATGAGTCAGATGAAATGAGACTCTTTCGGGTATTTGTTTCCATGTTGTCGTGTCTTGACCCGTGAACTAGAAATAGCTTGCGTGGTTAAGTCGCTGCCCGGCAAGCAGTAGACTGCAGGTTCAAATCCCGTTGAAATTACCCCAGAAAACCTTTTCACCAAAATTGTCCCTACGGTGGACTACTCATGAATATTAATGAGTCAGATTAAATGAGACTCTTTCGGGTATTTGTTTCCATGTTGTCGTGTCTTGACCCGTGAACTAGAAATAGCTTGCGTGTTTAAGTCGCTGCCCGGCAAGCAGTAGACTGCAGGTTCAAATCCCGTCTGGTTCCAAGATTTTTGTCTGACTTGTTTTTCGTTCATTTACAGGATGGAGCACGCTATCCTTACTACTGGGTGTATGCCTAAAAAAAATTTCTTTGTAAATTGAAATTACCCCAGAAAACCTTTTCACCAAGACCATAGATTGTTCAAAATGTAAATTGAATTGATGAAACTCTACAGGTAAGAACATAATTCATATGAGATTCTCAGATCTCAGACACACTTCACAAGTCGATGTTAAAAATATGCTCATGTCTATTTACATTTTGAGAGGCTATCACACTATCTATCTAACTGGCTAATATAAGGCCCTACCAGGTATCTGTGTATAAAAGAGACATAAACATAACATAAGTAACCTAATTACTATTAACAAACTCCCCCTTGTTTCCTTCTAAATTGATCTGTTGAGCACAAATAAATTGTAATAAAACTGAGCACAAACTGATAGAAAATCAGCATTTGTGAAAATGCTAAACATCAATTTTAACATGAACATTAGTAAAAGGCTGTCCAACAAACTTGTCCGAAAGATTAATAAACAAAAACAAGCAAATTTAACTTGTATAGTTAGTAACAATCACATGACAATAAATGTCCATGTCATAACTGTAGTTCACGAAGCTTATAATTCACTTTCTATCTGAATTTGTATTTTGTAAACTATTATATTTTATGATAATTTGTTTGCATTTCCAATATAAATTGATTTATTGATTATGTTCTTGGTATCCAGCCTGTTATCCAAGCAGGCATAACTGGAATAGTATCTCACATTGAGTTATCTTATTCCCGATACATAACAAAGTGAATCGCTTTGATATGCCCTACAAAGTTGATTTTGCAGAAGTGTATTCCTAATAGATAAGTTACCAAATATGTATATACTATTTTCTGTCCAAGGTGTACATCATTATAAGTCCATTGATTTACACTATTAAAATGACTAGCAGCACATTATTCAGAGCCTGTAATCTCTGGGATAATACTGAACTAGGACGTGTGTATCACATGCTGGATCATTACCTCTTGTACAAACATTGTAGATACCTATCAACTTATAGGGGTACATACACGTGATAGTCTAAATCAGTTGTATCAACGCTCATTATTTGCATTATAGTATTTCACATGTCGAACTTGCTTCGTTTATACATTCTTTGTTCCTTGTAGTGCACAATTTGCTTTTATATCAAACGTTTAGAATGTCGAAAATATTGTTTTAGTTTTATCACAAGCACCGCATTGTTAAAAGTAACATGCTAGAAGCATCATGTATACTGTGAGGGTAATTGCTAGTGGATGGACAGATGTGATACACAATGGTAATTTTCGTGTCCCTTATTCATTATCTGATACACACTTTTTTCCGTCTAAATCTGTATAAGTGATAAGCTCGTTAGATATTCCATGGATAATAACAAAAATTATAATTCATGAAATATCGCGAAACCTGCCTCGAAAAAAAAACATCCATTGACTTTATAAAGATGTGTCACTTTTAAGCATAATTATTCTTTTTCATTATATTTCAAAATTATAAGAAAGTGTCACAATCATGTCTATTTATTCATCATTCTTCAATCAATTACTCAATATGTAACTAAAGCTCATAGACACAACTTTTATATGACATCAACAGTTGAGAAAATAATTCATGCTAGAGTGAGGACTGCTCACATTTTTGAAGGGTATGAAAATTAGGTTGCGCAGGAATTGACCTTTTTCAAAGAAAAGATAGAAAATTAATTAAAAACCAAAATATATCCGTTGTGATTCACAGCAGTCAGTCCACAAGCATCATAATGCTTCTGGCAGAAAAGATCTTGACACAAGCGATGTAGAATGGGGAATGATGTGTTCTGAAGGCTTATAGGGGAACCGAAGTGTGACGTCATATCAGACTGTTGTCAAGACAACTAGTTCTAAACTATGTGAGTTGAGCACACGTCGGTGATCATAGCGGGGACTCTTATTAGGCGTGCCCGACACTGGCCCGCTAGACAAAGTCGGACCAGTGAAACTCTCACCTGAGCGATAATGTTTATAAACAACAACCTTTAAAACAATGGATATGACGACATAAATAGAGTACCGAAGTGTGACGTCATTTGAGCGTATTGTCAAGACAACTGGTTGTAAACCATGCGGGCAGAGCATGCAACGGTGATCGAAGCTGGGACTCTAATGTTGGGAGTGCCCGACACTAGCCCGCTAGACAATATCGGACCAGTAACCCTCTCACTGAAATGATTTTATTTAGAGCAAGTTGTCTTGACAACCTGCTTATAAGTATGACGACACCACTTCGGTAGTCTATTCCGGCGCAAGCTAATTTTCATACATTTTATAAAAGCGATCAGTGCTCACCCAAGCATGAATCACATTTGGATTTTCTGGTGTCATATGAAAGTAGAGTCTGTGACCTATCCAAATATCATAAACCTGATTCCCAGATGCGTCCATTATTTTATTTGACAGTCATTTCAAAAGATTTTTTTTGAGCCGTACGGTATAGAGTGCGGCAATCATCCATACCCATGTACTGTACCCCTTTTGCATACTAAAGTGAATTTTGTGAAACATTTCTTTAACTGCTGTGTTAACAAAACTGTTTAAATAATCAAGTACATGTATAAGTTAATGTAAACTCGAATCAAGCTGAATATGACGCGACATAAAGGCAATGAATAAAAACACGTTTGGTGACATTTCATGAATTACTTTTTTTTGTAATAATCTTTGAAATATTTAAGGAGAACAAAATTGTGTTAACTTGTGATAATTAATTCAGAACACGTCAATAGCCATTGTGCATCACACATGTCAACAAAAAAATTATTTTCTTCCAGAAGCGTCATGCATTATTAATGACACTATTATGGCAGTTGCTAGTGGATGGACTGGTGTGATTGTGTTCTGAATTAATTATCTGATACACACCAATTTTACATCCAAATTTGTCGAAATGCAAAAATTTCATTACATATTCCATGGATTATTACTAAAATAATAATTGATGAAATCGCTAAGTTGCAACTAATTCTTTGTGATAAGGGGCCCTGGTCGACAGCTAGAGCATAGCATGACACACATGAAGGAAGTATCTCATTTTGTAATCGAACGAAAAAGAAACATGAGAAAAGCAAAGTGAGAAAGACGAAATATACATATCAAAGGAACAAATGAAATGCACTCACTCGTAATTATCACGCAGGCAACCACGTAAGACAAAAACAATATTGCAGCAGCCATTTTTCAGTTAGCGTAAACAGGTAAAGCAGCAATAGACTGGATCGGTTGATTCCGAATTGCTGAATGAGAAGAGAATCCGTACCTTCAAGCTGATTGGTACAGAAGGGTGCGTCTCTCATCTCATCTCTCACATATTTTATACCAGGGAGGTGTTACGAAGGAGTAGAAACTCGAGCATAATATATTCAAACGCCTGTATGGGTTCTAAAGCGTGCTCATGAATGTCAAAAGCATTCCATAATCATGACAATGCTTTGATGTTCCATGTGCCGTGCCGACATTTAGCCGATGTCAACTTGAAAAGAAATTTCTTTAATTTCCCATTTGTCTGTAGATGTTTTGTTTTTGACAAATTTGTTTGCAAACTTTAAGGAAGTTAACGGCAGATAATGACAGATCCTTTACTCTGATTTTGTTTCGAAAAGTATTGAGGAATCATTAAAAATCGGACATATAAGCTATTTGTATTACTTACAAAATTGGCCAATTTCTTCACTTTCCGACAACTTGTGCATTTGGGGGATTCAACCACTCTCAAAATGATATATTAAGCTGTGTTTTATCATTAACGGCGTTTGTGTGTGTTTGCGTGAAACAGAGATATTTCACTTGAAAAACTTGTTTATTTGTGTTTGCTGATACCTGTTATGCTCATGGAAGTATTAATGCTATTAACAGAACGGGACAAGCGAAATTAGACTGTACATTTCTTTTGTTCTCTCTGAGAAGCCGTTGCCACACAATCATATTCATAATTGTTCAAACACCTGAAAAGCACCTGTTGAGAACACATAACTTTTCAGCGGCTTGGCACATGGGTTCAAAGGAAGAAAGTTGCTTCATATCCTTCCATAACACATCCCTGTTTATACAAACAAAAACAAAAGAAAAGAAATTGAGATGATACATTTAAATGAAGAGAGAGTTAAATCGAGAGAATAGAGGGACAGTACAAAGGAGGAAATCGGAAGTGATTGGAAAGGGATATGTAGATGAGGAAAGGGTAATAATAGAGAGAGAACAAACCTGACGAACAATGCAGCCAGCCACTTAAATGTATTACCATATTCAGTCCTGGTTATTAGTAAAACAATACTGATGATTGGAAAATCCTGTCATTGTCAGTTTGGTTCGAGGTCATAACTTATATTCAATGATTTTTTAAGGTGTCAACAGTTTTTTAATATCTAGTAGTTAATGCAATGTTTCACACAATCTAATTTAGTCTGCAAGCGGGGTACAGTAGTTTTAATATAATTTTAATACATAGACATGATAGATGGTAACGGATGAATGCCGTTCTCTACTCCGTGCGTCTCAAAAAGACTTTCAAAATGACTGCTCCAAAAAAAACAACAATATATGATTCTGAGGAAAGACATTTGTAATGTATGGATAGCTCACAGACTCTACTTTCATGCGACACCAGAAAATCCGAAAAATGCTTGGATGAGTACTAATCGCTTTTGTAAAGGCCCATTTTCAAGGGGCAGGCGACTGATTTGCAAAGAAAGCGAGTGTCAAGGAATGGTTTAGTCTGACATTGGCATTTTCTGCTACAAAAGTTTAATGCGCGGTTATCACGGAGCACGCGAATGACAACACCACTAAAGATCCTGTATTCGTTTTTCTTCTAAATAATTGTCGAATGATGCACAAACGGAGATAAAAGATAATATTCTTACTTACACAATTAACAAATTTCTTCACTTTCCAGATGTTTCCGGAAATGTCGGATTCAATCATTATCAAAATTATATATTAAGCTGTTTATCTTCATTAACAGAGTTTGCGTGAATTTGCGTGCAGCTGAGATATTTTACTAAAAAAACCTGTTTATTTTTGTTCGCTGATATCTCTTTTCCTCACAGAAGTATTGATGCAATCCAACAGAAGTGGACAAGCGAAATAATACTATACATTTCTTTTGTTCTCTCTGAGAAACCGCTGCTAGGCAATCCTGTTCGTTATTGTTAAAACACGTGAGAAGCACGTGCTGAGACCACATAATTTCTCGGCGGTGCCACGCTTGGGCTCAAAGAAAGAATGTTGCTTCATATCCTTCCATAACATATCCCTGGTTGGAGCTCGAGCGCTCAGAGATTTGTATTATACTGTTCAGCCGAAGTACAACTCGAATGCAGTCGACACACATAGCTCCTATTTGATCACACTGTTCACTCTTGCTTCGTTGCTAAGATATTTATGTCCACTTTACAGACACGGCTACGAGAGCATGTGAAGATGCTGCAATACCCTGCAGTCCCCTGCAATTATTTTTTATTTATGATCATTCACTCTTCGTCTCTTGTCTTTTGCTGGTTCTGTGACTGTGTCATGTGTGTGTGTGTGTGTGTGTGTGTGTGTGTGTGTGTGTGTGTGTGTAATGTTAATGTACAACTCAAATGCAATGCAAACCATAGCTGGTTGAAGGAGTGCAATTGTTTGTACCGTGTATTTCAATTTTATTCTATTATTTTACCATGTAGAATTAAATCAATCAACATCAAATTAAAGTAAAGTAAGTAAATATCAAGCAAGGCAAGGGAGGGGGAGGGGCGTCGCAGTCGCTGTCATTACAACCAAGGACGGGTGATACATGCAGTATGTACGCTTGCGAAAAGGCCGAGTGTCGTTTCAAACATGAATACTGTTATGCCTCCTCCACGAAGTGGCCGGATCGAGGCATTATGTTTTCGGGTTGTACGTCCGTCCGTCCGTCCCGAATCCGTTTAGACAATATCTTGAGAACCGTTAACTAGATTTGCTTCAAACTTGGTATATGAGTGTATTGCATGAAACTAATAAAGTGTGTAAATTTGGGGTCTAATCTGATTGAGTTCAAAGTTCAAAGGTCAATGAACTTTGTGAAAAGTGTGGTGTATGCAACCCCGAGCCTCCGTTGTTACCATGGAAACACGTTAGTACCCAGTAAACGGCTGAACTGTAAATCACTGCCTAGCGTCATTATGTTGGTAGTCCTGGATGGATGACTGAACTTGAATGAGGTATGGTCTGAGATATGACACTGGCGACGAGGATGGGATCGTCCAGGATAATGTACCAGCTTGAATAACGAGACATTTCAGGGAGAAACACGACGACGTATAGGTTTATTTCATGCGAGGATTGACTGGCAGTCCCACGTACTCGATTCGCGGTTATAACTGATGCATGTATTTCGGACACGTTCACGGGTACGACGCCTGCACGGAGACGAGTCACGATGGCTTCAGCATCATCACGGTCAGTATTATTTGAGGAGTTCGACAAAGACGGAGATATCGAAGCATATTTGGACAGGCTTGACCAATATTTCATTGCTTTGGATCTCACAACTGAAGCCAAGCATGAAGGTAAACGCAAAGCTATTCTCCTGAGCAGTATTGGTAGTGACACATACAAAACGATAAGAGACTTGTCATTCCCAAACAAACATGCAAGTGACACAACGTACGTTAAACTGTGTGAGACTTTGAGGGGACATTTTCGCCCAAAGCGTCTGGTAGTGTCTGAAAGGTTCAAGTTTCACAACGCCAAACAGGCACAGGGACAAACGATATCCAGTTACGTCTCACATTTGAAAAAGCTTGCCTCTTCATGTGAATTTACGGGTGGAGCACTGGAGGAAGCTCTACGGGATCGCTTCATTGCGGGTCTGCACTCGAGCTCTACGCAGAAGAAGCTTTTGACCAAGAACTACACTTTCAAAGAAACGGTAGAATCAGCTTTGGCAGAAGAAGCAGCATCGACTAATATCATGAATACCAGAGATATTTCCGGTGGCAAGGGAGCTGGAGAGAGGGTAAACAAGGTGACATACACAAGACGGAAGGATGCTAATCCCCACTTCAACTCCAAGCAAGGTCCATCTACTTCAAGTACAAGTAAGCGGCCTAATTTCAGATGTTTCCGATGTGGTCTGTCTAACCACTCACCGCAGCAATGCAAGTACAAAGATGCAGTGTGTTTCAAGTGTCAGAAAAAGGGACATTTGAAGTCTGAGTGCAAGTCGGGTGGTAACGAAAGAGGAAAACCACATTTTCCACGTCGGCGAGATGGTGGTCGTGGATCAGTGAGGCAAGTGGAGGAAGACGACGATGACGGAGCTTACGACGGTAGAAACAATGTTGACTTCCTTGATTCAGTCTTCAACATAGGTCATGGGGGATCCAATCCAGCAATTATGGTACCCATGAAGGTTGAGGGAGTTGAAATTGACATGGAATTAGACACTGGAGCCGCCGTGTCTATCATCAACCAGGAGGACTACGAGAAACACTTCAAGCATTTGAAGCTGCATGCAGTCAGACGTCCACTGCATACGTACGCAGGCACGCAGCTGGAGCTAGCAGGAGAAATCGATGTGAGAGTCAAGTACATGAACCAGACTATGACGTTGGCATTGGTGGTTGTCAAGACTACCAAACGGGCTCCGCCTCTCCTGGGACGGTCATGGATGATGAAGCTGAAGCTAGACTGGAAGACATTGATACCTGAACCCCAGTATTCAATTAGAGCTGACGTAGATGTTGGACTGGTTCTGCAACAGGAATTCGCCAACGTTTTCGAGGAAGGACTTGGGACAGCAAAAGGCCCGCCAGCCAAGCTTCATCTGAAGGAGGGAGCTCGACCCAAGTTCTGCAAGGCACGCAACGTTCCCTTTGCTTTACGTCCGGCAGTGGAGAAAGAACTCAATCGCATGCAGGAAGACAAGATTATCTACCCTGTAGATTACAGTGAATGGGCTACACCATTGGTATGCATACCCAAGGCAGATGGAAAGGTACGCCTTTGCGGAGATTACAAGGTGACAGTGAATCAGCAGATTCATTGCGAGCAGTACACTATTCCTACTCCAGAACAAGTCTTCTCAAACTTGGGGGGAGGAAAGAAGTTCTCCAAGATTGATCTGAAGTGTGCTTATCAGCAGATGATGTTGGACGAAGCATCACAGGAACTGGTGACGATCAACACCCATCGGGGTCTTTTCCGCTACACAAGACTACCTTTTTGGATATCATCCAGCCTAGCGATATGGCAGAAGTTCATTGAGCAGGTCATATCTGGACTTGACGGTACATGTGCAATCATGGACGATGTACTTGTTACAGGAAGCACAGACGAAGAGCACATGAACAATCTGAAACAGGTCTTCAAACGTTTCCAGAAGTTCGGGCTGAGAGTGAAGAGGGAGAAGTGCTCATACAAGACAGTGTGGTCTACTTCGGACGGAGGTTGTCATCCAAGGGAATTCAACCAACGAAGGACAAGGTGGAGGCAGTTCGAAATGCTCCGGCGCCCACGAATGTCACAGAACTTCGCTCCTGGTTGGGAATGGTGAACTATCATGCCCAGTTCATTCCGAATCTTTCTACGATGGCCCATCCCTTGAATGAACTGCTGGGATCCAAGCCTTGGTCATGGGACAAGAAGTGTGACGATGCATTCACAGCTGTAAAGAACGTGATCAGTACAGACAGACTGCTAACACACTATGATCTTGAGCAGGAACTAGAGCTGAGCGTGGACGCCTCACCGTACGGAGTAGGAGCCGTTATCTCTCACGTAGACGACTAGGGCAGCAAGACGCCGGTAGCATACGCCTCCAGGAGCTTGAACCAGCATGAGAAGGGCTATGCACAGTTGGATAAGGAGGCACTTGCCATCATGTTTGGTCTCCAACGCTTTCGCACGTACCTGTATGGGAGGAAGTTCACCATACAGACGGATCACAAGCCGTTGGAGAGAATTCTAGGTCCAAAGACGGCGATTCCTACCTTAGCCGCACAGAGGTTGCAACGATGGGCGATCATCTTGTCAGCTGTTGATTATGAGCTGAAGTACATCCCAGGCAACCAGAATGTGGTGGCAGATGCACTATCAAGGCTTCCCTTACCAGAGACTTCGCAAGGAGATGATGACATCTACAACATTGCGGTCTATCACATTGAGAGCCTTCCGGTAACCAGCAAGGACATCCGGAACCAGACGAGAACAGATCCTGTTTTGTCAAGGGTCCTTCACATGGTGAAAACAGGAATGTGGAAGGAGGACCAACAGGATGAGAGACTTAAACCATTCATCAGAAGGAAGGATGAGTTAAGCACGGAACAAGATTGTCTTTTGTGGGGATACAGAGTCATCGTCCCTCCTCATCTACAGAAGGACATCCTTGAGGAGTTGCATACGGCGCATCAGGGAATGGTTCGCATGAAGGAGGTTGCCCGCAGTCATGTTTGGTGGCCTAATATCGACCATGACATTGAGCAGATAGTGAAGTCATGCACAACATGCCAGCAGACACGACATGTTCCTACAGTGGCACCATTGATGCCATGGGTATGGCCACAGGCACCATGGACACGCATCCACATAGACTACGCCCAGAAGGACAAGAAGGACTATCTGGTGATCACAGATGCTTACTCCAAGTGGCCAGAAGTCGTTCTGATGACCAGTACAACGTCAACGGCAACCATTACAGCATTGCGGGACTTGTTCAGCAAGTATGGAGTCCCATTGCAAGTAGTCAGTGACAACGGCCCTCAATTCATCAGTGAGGAATTCGAGGACTTTCTCAAGAGAAACGGCGTGAAGCATGTGAAGGTAGCACCATATCATGCAGCAAGCAACGGTGCAGCAGAAAGGATGGTACAGTCCTTTAAGAGGTCGTTGAGTGCAAGCAAGGCTCAAGGTCGCAGTCTTCAGCAGTGTTTGGACAGTTTTCTCCTGGCCTATCGCACAACCAAGCATGCAACAACAGGACAGACGCCAGCGAGTTTGTTTCTTGGCCGAGAGTTACGCACACGTCTCAGCTTGGTACGGCCTAGTACTGAGGAGAAGGTCATCAACAAGCAGAGCGATCAGAAACTTCATCATGACAAGCAGCATGGTCTTCGCGAGTTCTTCCCTGGAGATCGCGTCTTGGTGAAGGACTTCCGGCAGGAAGAAACGTGGTGGTCAGGCACAGTCGCGGAACGACGAGCGCCAAAGTCCTATATAGTCGTCCTGGAGGATGGTAGGGTTTGGAAGCGACACATCGACCAGATGAGAGCAGAATCGACGGTTACGGTTCCTGACTCCAATCATGCACAGGTGCCAACACCAACAGCACCTGTGAATCCCTCAGTGACTTTACAAACTGAAAGACAACTATTGTCTGACCAAGAGGGAAACCAATCTTCAGCACAGGCAGCAACACGCACCGAAGATGTTTCTGAACCTGTGCCCGCTGCCTCTAAGGAGGCAACCCCATTTCGGCGTTCCACTCGCGTGAAAACGACGCCGGATCGTCTCATTGTGTCTATGTAACTGAGGCATGATGAGTATTGGACACTTACTATAAAGTGCTAGTGTTATTGTTAGTGTAAGGGTGTTCAGTGTTAATTTTTCGAGTTAACAGTTATATTTACATAATATTGCAGTTAAAGCGAAATTCTTTTTTTTTCATATGGCTTAACCAATCTTTAAAACTGGTTAATTCCTATATTGGAGGATATAGTCAGAATATAGGTGAGAAACTCACCAGTTGCAAAAAACATACAAAGAGACAGGAATTATTACACGCATAATTTAGTTGTGACAGTATCAGTATTTTTAGTTGAGCAGCAGGATTGTATCTAGATTCCTTTATTTTATCATAGAGCACTAGTATGCAAAAGGGCATAATTATGCTTTCATGAAAGTTCAAGTTAGCTATACATGCATGAAAAGTATGCAGACTATAAGTTGAGTTCGCATTGGTGCATAATAGGTTGTGGTACGATATCTTATTGTTCTTGAATTACAAGGTTTAATTCAACAAAAGTGATACTTGCAAACGTGCAGTAGTATTTTTCAACTTAAATATTTATTGCAAGATAGGCAAGGGAAACTCAAAATAATACAACTCAGAGACATAGTTCTTGTTTGTAAGTTGATTTATATCAAGTTTTATTCATGGCAGCAAATCAAATATCAGTGCTAACATGCATAGCTTTTGAATGGAAGAAGAGCATTATACAGAAAAGAAGAAATTCATCAAACGAAAATAGTATTTTCCACAGGGAGTGTTTTTCAGGCTAAAAGGGAAAAACATTTGTTAAGCTAACAACATTTGGGAGTAAAGTAAAAGCAGCGTAAGTACAATAGCAGTTGCATGATTGAATCCTAGTCTTTAAAAAAAATAGGAAATCAGTTTTATTGAAACTGTGGATAAATAAGCTAAGGAGGGAGGAGTGTGGTGTATGCAACCCCGAGCCTCCGTTGTTACCATGGAAACACGTTAGTACCCAGTAAACGGCTGAACTGTAAATCACTGCCTAGCGTCATTATGTTGGTAGTCCTGGATGGATGACTGAACTTGAATGAGGTATGGTCTGAGATATGACAAAAAGTTGCCCAAAATTGACCTTTTTCACATTAAATCAAAATCCAAGGATGTAATTCTCATTAAACATGGTATACAGATGGATCACTACTTGGAGATAGACTGGTGACATTTTTGTTAAAATTCCTGAAAGGTCAGAGATCAAAGGACAATGAACTTAGTGAAAAAATACGAAGAATTTACCTTTTTCACAATAAATCCAACTCCAAGGATGCAATTCTAATTAAACATGGTACACAGATGGATCACTACTTGGGGGTAGACTGGTAACATTTTTGGTAAAATTCCTGAAAGGTCAGATGTCTAAGGTCAATGAACTTTGCCAAAATTGGTTAAAACTGCCCCAAACTTTATGTTTTTCACAATAAATCCAAATCCAATCGCGCATTTCCAACCAAACATAGTGAAAAGATGAATTACTACTTGGGGGTAGGTCAGAGGTCAGAGGACAAAGGTCAATGAACTTTGCATAAATTTATATTTTTCACCATAAACCCGAATCCAAATCCATGTATCACTTCATGGAGGTAGACTGGTGAAAGGTTGGGTAAAATTTCTGAAATTTCAAAGGTCAATGAACTTTGCCAAAAATTAGCTAAAAATTGCCCCAAAGTGATATTTTGCAAAATGAATCACAATCCAATGATGCAATACCAACCACACATGGTGCAAAGATGGATCACTACTTGGGGGTAGACTGATGACACTTTTGGTGAAATTTCTCAAAGGTCAGAGGTCAAGGGTCAAAGAAATTTTGCCAAAATTTGCTATTTTTCACATTGAATCAAAATCTAATGATTCATTTCAAACCAAACATGGTACAGAGATGTATTACTTCATGGAGGTAGACTGGTGAAAGTTTGGGCAAAATTGCTGAAAGGTCGGAGCTTAAAGGTTAATGAACTTTGCCAAAATTTGCTAGTTTTAAACTTGATACAAGGTGGATTTGGACAGACTGGTTAAATTGGAAGTCAAAGAAATGAGAGGTCAAAGGTCAATGAACATTGACAAACTTTGCTTAACATGGAAAAACAGAATATGTTATTTCCAATTTATCAACTGCGTACGTGGCAGTCTAATTGCTCTAGTTAAAACTGAGATCAGCTGATAATTGTTTAGACTCTAGGGCCCACACCTTGTAATGACAGTGCTCTCCTCCAGCCCCCCCCCCCCCCCCCCCGGCATGTTAGATGTATTCTTTAAAAAAAATGAGCTATCATTCAGAATAGGCCTATGTTAGAGAGTCGTGAATACTATAACGTTAGATTCTAACATTTAATAGAACAGAATCCATGTAACGTTAGTCTATGATGCTTTTATAAAAACGAGCAGTAATATACAAAACTGTCAAGTTAAAATTGTGTATTTCAAAATTCAATTTAACAAGGGTTGACGCGACCCTGTTGTGTGCTTTGTGTGTATGTGTGTTTGTGTGCAGCTAGTGCTAGCGCGCGCGTGTGTGTATTATGAATTATGACGTATTGTGATCTGAATGTTGGTGATAATAAGTTTATGGTGCTTATAGATACTTGTGGTATGGTAATAGCAAGACCCTTTAAGTGTACCGAGCAAATTATGGAAGTTCGGTGTTAAGATGATCGTGTTATATAACACTGGTAGTGGTAACAATATAAAAGACCGTATGTTGCACCACAAATTGTCGTCCCTGCACAAATTGTCGCAGGCGCCATGTAGCACAAGGGGACACAAACATGTACCGTACTCGATGTGTAGTACGTATGCGCTGTGCAGCGCTAGCGAAATTTCAAGTCCAGGCACATGCTGTTAAGTTCAACATATCGGCGGAATTGTGCAATTAATGACTAAAGCATGCAATTTTCACCATATCATCGTTATGACCTGAGCTTCGATTTAAGCTATGGAAGCACTTTGTACTTGACCTCTGGTGACCTCGAAAGGTCATTGACGTCAAAATCATATTTTTTCAACTTATCACCAGCAAACTTCATTAAAATTGTATATTTCTTTAGTAAATGTCTATTTTGTCTTATTTTGTTAGGAAGATGTTTTGACACCCGTATAGCTCCAAGGAATAAACATGTTTGAATTTCTATAACATTGAGACGATTTTCCTCAAAATGTATCTTTTTGTATTTTGACCCATTGAACTTCACACGATGCATGTCTCATGTGTAAATGTGCATTTTTCTTTACTAAGCAATTTTAAGGTACCCCAAATGCATATGTGTTCATTCCGAGGAATAGAATATGCCTAATCTTTGCCGATCGTGAGAGATTATTGACCTCAAAAACCCATTTCACACCTTTGCAATGTGAACCTTTACAAAGAACTAGAGTGTCTTTAGTAACATGTCAACTTCATATGAGAAAGTGTGTGGCAAAAGGTAGAAACCCCAAACTTCCCTTACTTAAGTATTTTTTCGATGGATAGTCACATGGTCATTGAAATTATAACTACTTACCAAACAGGTATTAGAATGATATGTACACTGAATATGAGTACAAACCCTGATGGATGCATAAGTCAATTAAAATCATATCTATATTTTCTCTCCTTGAAGCACCAACAAGGGCAAGGTATACCCTTGCTATGATCCATTTGAAGTTGAAAAGCACTGTCAAAATCTGTATTCATAGCTCTCAGTTTATCCAATTTTATCTAATTTGATATTTTAAGTTGTGTGGAAGGGTACGTTCAGTAATAATGATCAAGGTTAAGTTACAATACATTGCAGGGTAACATATGGAAAGAAAGTAGAAGTTGATTCCACATACATTTGAATAAAGATAATATACCAATTGAAAGAGAAAATAGTGTTTATTTCATGTAAATTACCTTACAAGGTCATCAAATGTTAAATGCGTTTTTTATACGGTGTACCACTGAAACATATTGCTTGAAATCAATCTGAAATTTAAAAAGGAAAGGGCATGTTTTCTGGAAATGACACATCACATTAGAATCAGCTTTTGCGAGGGGAAAATGAATTACTTTGGGTGATCATTGATCTCTCAAGGTCACATATGATGTCACACAATTAAAAGATATTCCCTAAACCAATTTACTTGTAAGGAAACTGAGCTTTCTGAAATTAAGTGCATATGTTGCCCAAGAAACTGCCAAAGTTCACATGGCAAAGGTGTGAAATGGGGCTTTAGAGGTCAAAATTCACTCAGGGTAGGCAAAGATTAGGCATATTTAATTCCTCGGAATAAAGACATATGCATTTGTGGGACCTTAAAATTGCTAAGGTAAGAAAAGTACACATGAAACACATTCATGTAATGAAGTTCAATGCGTCAAAATGTAAATAAAAATGCATTTTAAGGATAATTTAAAGCAAAAGTAGATGGCAAGTCTAAAACATTTTACCCTGTACGTATATGGCATCCTTTCTTAAGTCGTGAACAGTGTTTTATTTCATAGGTGCAGGTTCTGTGAAATACGCAGCATTGTAACTTGCTTTTTATAACGGGCTTTTAGGAGCAATGATATCACCCTGTTATTTTAGATTCCTCGTTATAATACCGGACAACATGGGGCAATAACGTCTGTCCGCTATTACCCCACGTTGACCTTTATTGACCCATGATACCTTTATACAGCCTAAACAACAGATTAATAACAATTAACACTGCATTTATGTTAAACAATGGATCACACTGGATAAAACTTTGTCGCAAAAATTACTGTAAATCTAACCCCCTGATAGCAATGAATCGATCAAATGAAATCTACAAACACATTTTTTTGGGGGAAAATAACATTTTGTCTAATAGCTTATCAAAAGACAGAAATAAAGACATTTTCTGGAACTTGACTTGTCAGGTGCAGAGCATCTCAGCCAGGATAAAGTTAAAACGACATCTATCGCGATAGTCCTAAAAAAAAGCCTGTCCGGTGTGGTAGGCGATTTGGTCTACCAGGCGATCTTGCCTGCGGGCGGATTCCCCTGGTGGAAATTCAGGCGAATATACCCGCCCTAAGACTGGGGACCAATTCGCCTACAAAAATCCGCCGGTTTTGCCCGCTCTCCTAAATTCTCCAGGCGATCTCGTCCCAGGTACACCCGAACCAATCGGAAAGCAGGATTGGGGGTGCACCGTGCATATTCTGATCACGAGAAGTTTAAAAAAGAGTTTAAGCTGTTGATTCAACAATATGGTCTACGCTTTCCCAATACACACATACGTGTATGTAGTCTGAATTTCAGACCCTGGTCTAATTTTGGCTGTTGATTCAAGAATATCGTGTACGCTTTCCCAATTAATACACACATACGTGTATGTAGTCTGAATTTCAGACCCACGTCTGATTTTGGCTGTTGAT
This sequence comes from Arbacia lixula, assembly GCA_963669155.1. Taxonomy (NCBI): domain Eukaryota; kingdom Metazoa; phylum Echinodermata; class Echinoidea; order Arbacioida; family Arbaciidae; genus Arbacia; species Arbacia lixula. The sequence continues at coordinate 28,002,879 of OZ022583.1, read as the reverse complement.
TCAAGAATATAGTCTATGCTTTCCCAATACAAACATAGGTGTTTTGCTCTAAAATAGAGCTAAACATGAAGTACTTACCCAGTTTTGCTGTAATTACAGCGAGTCAAAGCAAAACACCTTCCTAATTTTGTTGTAATTACAGCTGAATGGAATTGCGCCGAGACTATATGCTTTTTGAAAAATAAGAAAAGCTTTCATTATTGATGATGTTTTGTACATGCTCAGTTAGGGCAGGCTTAAAAAAAAACACTTGGGGAACTCGTAAATTACCGAGATCCTACATAATAATGATCTACATGTAGTAATATGCACTTCATTATCACTGCATAGGTGGTAACACACAATCAACCCCAAACAGATTAAGTTAAATAAAAATTAATATTATCTATGTAAGTTTTTTGGTCTTGCATGATTTTTGACATGTCAATTACTTGTGAATGTTTTCAGTGGCGTAGACAGGTTCGTACACCTGGGGGGGATGACCGGGCTGCCAGCAATCAAGAGGGCGCGAAAGCGCCCGAGCGAGGGAGCGAAGCGATCGACCGAGCCGGGGGGATGGTGTGGGAGGGGGGTGTCCCCCCTCCCACGGTAGGGAGCTTTTGCAATTTTGAACGTGAAATCGTGCAATCTGATGCATACTTAATGAGGTAAAATAACCACACAAGCGTTCACGCACACACACACACACACATTGTACTACCCTTAAATGGACAGTCATAGTTTCGACAAGATCTACACACCGTGGCATACGAGTACGGAAAGGACTATTATTTTGCAGGGAGGGTTCGTAATGGATCCAGGGGTAGTTTGGGTACCATTTGGCTTGAAACAGAATTTTCTGCGGTTTAGTTTCTAGTACGGGAGCAAGAAGTTGGGGTGATTGGGGCTAACCAAGTCGTTAAAACCGGCATCAGTTTCATCATCATCTTTCACCCTCAACGGCACTTTCTTCTGGTTGAACTTCCGTAAGAACAGGCCTTTCTCCGACATTATCCGATTATGATGTAGACGCCTGTTCGCCATCATGTTCTTCTTTCTCGTTATGCTTGAAAAAGAAGTAATCTTTGATGTTTTCAACTTCTTATTATGAGCCATCCTAGAATCCGAAAATCAATTCACGCTGTGAATTATGTAAGGGACACACTCATATATAGTTTCCCCTTAAAAAGTTAAGGAAGACAAGGCCTCCAAGGACTCGCCACGTGTTTAGGTTTTCTAAACACAACAAAAAAGCACCCCCCCCCCCCCCCAAGCAAAATAGCACAACTTTTTATCGAAGCGGTTTTGGGAAAAATGATTTGCAGGATTATTCCTTAACTCATTGACTAACCTCTGTGTGAAAACGACATTAATCCAATTAGTCATGCATGAGTGGGCAAATTTTAAAGGCAAAAAATATAGATTTTTCAAAAGTCACAAGGGTAATTGTTTATGCCGTTTTAACAGTACATTTTGGCATTTCTTTATTTTCTGCGATTTTTAAAGTATATTCACTCAACCATGACACGGAAATGACTTCCAATGTTTACATAAATGGTCAAGTTACATCTTTGTCAAAATTTCCAGTTGTATTTTTTCACAAAAATAAATGGTTTTTAAAAGTTTCAAACTCAAGATGGAGGAGTATTTTTTAAATGGGTTAAATGTCGGGATAGGTGTATCGAGAGATGGATGATAAACAATGAAAGGACATAAGTTATGCACCAGAGATGGAATTCATCAAAAATTCATATGACAGAAACCCCAAATTACCCTTGTGACTTTTGAAAAGTTACATTTTTGCCTCTTAAATTTGCCCACTCACACATGAATTATTGGATATTTGGATTAATGCAATTTTCACACAAAAGTTAGTCAATAAGGTGAAAAACAATCCTGCCAAATTATTTTGCCCAAAACCTCTTTGATAAAAAGTAATGCTATTTTGCTTAGTGAGGACAAACCACAAGATAACCACAAAATACTTAAGATTTTCTCTTTTTACCGTCTGAATTGGCTTTCACTGTGTGAATGCGGCTAATACCAATAAACACAATTACAATAATGATGAGGATTAATATCATCATGATAATTATCATTATTAATATTATAATTTTTATCATTATTTTTACTATTATTATCATCATGAATTATTAAGTAAGCAAATATCATTCCCTCAAACCTGGGGGGGGGGGGGATGATTGTACATGCCATCCCCCCCACCTTGTGAAGTGGGGGGGGGGGATGCATCCCCCTCACCCCCCCCCCCCCCCCCCCCCCCCCCGTTGTCTATGCCCCTGAATGTTTTCATGGGATATTAAACATGAAAATTAAGAAATATCCCACAAAAATTCTCTGACCTTTTTTTTTGGTTTAACGTTATACATGTATTTTGGTAAATAGCACCCCCACGTGGTGACGAGAGTTTGAGAAGGGGCCACAATCCTTGAAGCACGAAGAAGAGACAAAAATAAATTGCGCTTTTTAGGGTTAAAGAGTCTGTTCCTACATTACATTATTATTATTATTATCATTATTATCATTATTAATATTACTATTATTATTACTATGATGATGATGATGCTGTGCGAACGACGGAAAAGAGAAAAGTAATGAGCAAGTATTAGTTAGAACACTATATAGGTAATCACATAGGAAGAAATGATCATGATCAGTGCCTTGTGTATATGAGAATGTGGATACATGCTAGTCTCACTAGCTGCCAGACCATATTCTTGAATCAACAGCCAAAATCAGACGTGGGTCTGAAACCAAGACTACATACACACATGTGTGTATTGGGAAAACGTAGACTATATTCTTGAATCAACAGCCAAAATCAGACGTGAGTCTGAAACTCAGACTACATGCACCTATGTTTATATTGGGAAAGCGTAGACTATATTTTTGAATCAACAGCCAAAATCAGACGTGGGTCTGAAACTCAGACTACATACACCCATGTGACATGTGTATTAGGAAAGCGTCGACAATATTCTTGAATCAACAGCCAAAATAAGACGTGGGTCTGAAACTCAGACTACATGCACCTATGTTAGTTTTGGGAAAGCGTAGACTATATTTTTTAATCAACAGCCAAAATTAGAGGTGGGTCTGAAGTTCAGACTACATACACACATGTGTGTATTGGGAAAGCGTAGACAATATTCTTGAATCAACAGCCAAGATCTGTGGGCCCCATAACATAAAAGTCTATGATTGATCGTACGATCGATTGATTGATCGCAGAACCACTAAATCAATCGTACGATTGATATCAGTCGTAGAACCGTAACATAAAGAAAGCTACGATTGATATCAATCGTAGAAATCGTTTGTAGACCCCTGAATCGATCGTAGACTCTACGATTGATTACTTATCAATCGTAGAGCCACTAAACATTCACCTTGGCAGCTGTAAGTGTACTATTAGAGGAGAAAGAGGTTGAAGGATTGCAAGTACGAAGACAGAGGCGAGTATAAAGGGATAGGATGAATCCTTTAATAAATTTTCGCACAAGGACATCCACAGAATAAACATGATACATGTATCAGTTAACATGAGGTGGACTGCAGGCTATTGGAGCCATTGGGCCTACAACAAGTACAACATATATAATAATCATAATATATGTAGGCCTATATGTCATACATTGTACTTACAGCGATAAAGCAATTCATACAATTATCACACACATTGGTCCAATATCTGATAAAAAATTAAAACAAATAAAATAAAGAATAGGCAAAATACATGTATGTACGTTCATAATAGAACAATTAACATATGTTACATCTAAACTGAGTCTACAGCCAGCATATATATAAGTTAGATATTTCTCATAGCTTTTCTCTTACAGTCAATTGCATGCACCTTAATAACAAGCCATAATACAATGACAGTTTGGTATAACTGACTGAATAAAGTTAAAAATTATTACAGTGTTATATTATACCTAACTGCATTAAGAAGATGCAGAGCCATCTGCCATATTTACGATCAAATATTCAAATTTCCAGACCAAGGAGACAGCCTCGGTTCTTTTTGAGCCATTTGTTGACTTTATCTATGATGGACCATGTATTACAATGGGATCTGGCAATTGTCACTTTCTCCTTGATCAATGTCTTACATTCAGTCTTGTGTGATTAATGTAAGCTATGTACTCTACAACCTTGTCCAGCTATTTGGAGAGCACCATGAGGGGACTGACGAAGCAGTAATGAACAATGATGAAGATGGACAAGAGCAGAGAGCAGTGCTGGAAACAGACATCAATGTGCTGCAAGGGAGAATGTTATTGCTGTACAGTATTTGAATGATGAACTTTTTCATATAAATTTCATGCTCACACAGGACTTCCACTTGTATTAGCACATACGTCCACTGTTCATTTTCCATTGGACGTACATTTAAACGTAAAAACAAGTCACACTGAGGGAGCACTTTATATATATTTTAAAACTATTTCCGCAGTCAAACAGAAAGCTGTATCTGTCGATGATTGAAATATTTAAAACTAGACTGCCACGCAGTCAATAAATGTGCCTCCGCCTCTTTGCTAGCTCTATCTAGATTTCTTCTCAGAAAATGTGTATATTTGGTGGGCAATGACCATTGAATTCCTATGTGAAATGAAAATATCACATTCTGTATTTCCATGTTTAGCCAAGTTTGGCAATGTTCATTGACCTTTGACCTCTGACCTTTCAGGAATTTCACCAAAAATGTCACCAGTCTATCTCCAAGAAGTGATCCATCTGTGTACCATGTTTAATGAGAATTGCATCCTTGGATCTGGATTTAATGTGAAAAAAGTCAATTGGGGGCAATTTCTCACAAAGTCCATCGACCTTTGACTTTGACCTCAATCAGATTTAACCCCAATTTTACACACTTCATCAGTTTCATGCAGTACCCATATCTACCAAGTTTGAAGCAAATCTGGTTAACGGCTCTAAAGATATTGCCTAAACGGATTTGGGACGGATGGACAAACTTATGTACAAACGGATGGACAACCTAAAAACATAATGCCTCCAGCCACTTTACAGCTCTTGTCTGTACTCCTGTGCATTTTGGGGTGCCGTTGAGGTTGGGATGTCAGCGATTTGCATCTAGGGGTGTTGTAGGTGGAGCGTCTTCATCATTTCGTGGAGGGGTGCGATGGCTTCACAATCGTCTGGAAGGAAGTGATGTCTTCATCCATCTCTGGATAATTATAGATATAAAACAGACTAAGTTCATTTGTATTGCAATTGAAAGTATTGGGGAAATATAACATTTTGGCCATATTTGATAATTTTGGAAAAGGTAAGTGACCTTTATCCTCTGACTTGACTTTGTACAACTTTGTACAACATACAGTTGAAATTGATCATTGAACTTCGAGTTATCGCAAAAAATATGTTGAGCCAATTTCAGCCAATTTTATTCATTGACCTCTTGCCTCACCACTCTATCTCCGTGAATTAATACACCTTTGTAATAAGTTTGATTAAATTGATTTATATATATTTTCAGAAAGATAACATTATGGTAAATTTTGACAATACATGTATTTGATTGGGGTTAGTCTCCCTTGATCTTAAAGAGATTTTACCCCCAAAAAATCACAAGCCTCCACATTGTGGTGTATCTGTGCTATGTTTGATGGGACTTGGAAAATAAGATGTGTATTTATTTGCAAAAAAAAAAATTAGGCAATTGTTGGGAAAGGTCAAAGGTCATTAATGCATACATTGTTACCCTACCTGGAATAATAAAGGTATGTTTCTTTTAAGTTTTAAATTTGTGACATCACATGTGAGATGCTCTCTCAAGCTTAACTTGCTTAACTTCTTAGAAACAATACTATTTGTAACAGATGATTTTCGATGTCAGTGGTTTCTTTGGAGAAAAAAAATACATTTGTATTTCATTTTGTGTATTTCTTGCCTTCATAAGTAATACTTTAACCAAAATTAGAAAAATATATCATAGCATATGCATTGAATTATAGGAACACTGTTTGTTTTTTCTTGAATACACTGTATTACCTGTGAGTCTATGCAACTTTGATTACTGCCATTATGTGTCGTCGCCTCGTTGGACCCAACAATTTCCTGTCTGGACTACAGCGACATGGCCTCCAGTGCGCCTCCAGAGCTGGCCTCAACTTAGGTTCTGGTCCTCCAGCTATTTAAAAGAAATGCAAAGAAAGATAAAGAGACAGGATACGACAGAAAGAGAAAGAGAGAGAGGTGGCACAATTAAACAATAATCAATACATGTAAATGAAATATATTTTTGTGAAAAACAACATTTTTGACAAATCTGCACTAGGTACATGTAAATGATTGAAACTATAAATGTACAGTGTTCCTGTTTTCTACTTTGTTTAAACCTACACCTACAAAATTGTGCTATGCATCAAACAAAGCAAATGCTTAAAAAAAATATCTACAATTAAACAACATCATTCTCTAACTGTGCAATGCTGTTTAGAATACATGTTTCCTGCATTAGAAAATTAAAACAATATATAACAAAGCAAAGAATAAGCAACTTTTCTAATTGTTTACTGTCAGTAAAGCTTGATACATGTATTACAAACATGTTGTTTTTCACAAGAGTGCAGAGCATGATCGTCTCCTCCTCTGTCCACCTTGGGTTTCTTGCTCCTGGCTTTATAAACGAGACAAGAAAGTAAAGAAAAAAATCACAATCCTGAAAATATGTATGGGAAATGTTAGCTCCAACATTAAAGAAAAACACATTATCCTTGACAAAGCCAAAAAGTACACATTGCACCTTGATTGTTTAGGGTTGTGGGATGGAAATGTTTTTTCCCCAGTCACAAATAAAACCTCTGTGGAACCCTCAGAGAATTAGGGAAAAACTTAAAAGTGCATATATGAATGAATTGAAATCTCCACTGCATGTTAAATAGTACTACGATATTGACTGGTAAAATATTGTTTTCATTTCTGTTGTTTATCTTAACACCAACCTCCAAACAATGGGATAATGCTGTCGATTTTGAAAACTTTCATCATTTAAGCCTGGAGTCTACCAAGATAGGAAATTAGGATGTGTGTAAACAAAAATATTTAATAACAAATTGTCTCCACTTACCAAGTTACCATGCTGAATGGTTTCAACTCTAGCCTCTAGAGTACGATCAGAAACTGGAACATACTGTATGGATATAGAATGGATAGGAATTATGCAGTTTGGCACCTTAAATGTAATTAATATAAGATACTTAGGATTATTTTGATATGATGAATGTATTTAAGAAAACGTATTTATTCCTTGTGTTGTGACACTGCATGTTTGTAATAGTTTTCATTTGTGACCGTTGTAATCATTTTGACCTGCCATCTGTTTGGCACGAAACGGTGGACCTGGTCTATGTATGTATGTCTGCCACTCTTGAACTTGAATAAAGTCATGATATAACAACATGAACATGTACAAGTCACATGAGTACTCACTAGCAATGAGTGTGTAGGTGAGGAATCGGGCCACAAAATTAAGATGAAGCCACACAAAACCTCCCCAACCCGACCTAAATTATAACCATAACCCTTCATTACCGGTATACATGTAGTAACAAACCCCAGTACCAATAAGCCACCTATTAATGGACTCTGATGTTTCCGTTTGGTGCAGAAATTCAACACACATTTCTGAGCAGTTATGATAATATAATGGAAGGTCAGATAAGCCAAAATATATTTGGGCCCGTCTCCAGTAATGGGGTACATTTCTGTTAGATTTACTGTAACATATATCTCTTAAATTCCAATTATTTTTTATGGTCTCTTAAAGGGCATATACTGTACTGGGAAGGCAAAAAGGCCTTCAAAATGTAATTGTTAGCAATCTTCTTGCCAATGGTCTTAAATTCATGTATTGTCTATTTTATAGGCTTGCTGAAAGTTATCTGCCCTCAAATGATCCACATATGGAGTAATTAATGATTAATGATTAAATCCTCAAAATGTTCGGCCTGAACATTTCAAGGATTTGTGATTTAATCACTTATTACTCCAAATGTGGATCATTTGAGGGCAAGTAACTTTCAGCAAGTTTCTAAAATGGACAATACATGAATTTAAGACCATTGGCAAGAAGATTGCTCGTGATCACCTTTTGAAGGCCTTTTTGTCTTCCCAGTACAGTATACTCCCTTTAAATAAACCAGCCAATAATAATAAAATATCAAAGCAATGTATTGATTTGCACTTTACAAGGTTTTGTAGACTTCAGAAAATTTGTCCTGTACAAATTTGCCACAGCACGTTGGTAACGGGACAGACGAGTTTGTAACACACGCGTCTGTCCCGTTACCAACATGCTATGGCAAATTTGTACAGGCTTAGTTTAGAAATATTCAGAGCAGGCTTTCAGCTGAAGTTATTTTGGAGGAAATTAATTCAATACTCTGTCATATTTTGGTGGTGCAAGGTGGTCATAATTTCAAATGATTCAGTTGTGCCAAAAAATATCCCTTTAATGGCTTTACTGTAGACAGACCCATTTAGATATTTAGAATGGTGATAGTCACCATGTAGACAACTACAAAGCTCAAGATGTTACAATAACAGAGATGCCAACTATAGATGTGATTGCGTGCAGGTCATAAGTTGTAGAAAAATATGATCCATTTCAAAACCGTCTCGAGTCACTAAGCAGAAGGAGGGGGGGTGGTAGTGGTGGGATTTCATTTTTTAGTGTGCAATGACAAGCTCTCGGGATGTACATGTACTTACTTACGCATGCATAAACGTAGGCCTACATGCATGCTAAATATGTGATCACCAGTTAAATGGCACAAAGTATAAATTCACTGGTTGGTACAGGAAAGTTGAGCATAATTTTTTTCTGTCTCTGGCCGGCTGTAAATGCGTGAGAAAAGACTTGCTGGGAGTCATGCAGCATGAGAGCAACCTCTAATGCAGGAGTCGCACGCCTAATGTAGGAGACTTGGCATTTCTGTAATAACTCTGATTGATCTTTTCAATGCGAATTGTTTCCCAGACATGCATTCAAAATGTGCTAGACTCTACTTAATTATTGCACGGTTGATGCGCCCACATACATGTACTGCCATGACTGCCATAGTCAGTGATAAAGCAAATTGTTAATGTGTGTGTCTGGTCTGTGCAGTTTGAACCATCCCATCGAATACTCTATCGGTTATACTGAAGTAGTACAGGGCCTAAAACTTGGTTTACTCCATGTAAGTGTGATGAAATTAAAATGTAGAGGCCATGCATGGAGAGCCATACTCCCATACTATAGGCATAAATGCAAGTTCAACTGCTGACAGTAGAGCTAGTACAGTTACAAAAATTGTAGTAGGTCTTGAGTCAGATTCAGAGACAGTCATTTTGAGCAGTAAATTCATCAAATTCATCAAATAAACCCTCAATACACAAAGGATAGATTAAGTCGAATTAATTTCAGAATTATGACTGGTAATACATTGTGTACGTCTCTATCTACATAGTCAAAGCTAGTTCCTAAGTAATAATATTATTAATAGTCTAGACATACCATTGTTGCGTTGGTAATGCATTACCAACGCAACGATGTTTCAACTACGCACATACGTATCTACAGCGTAAAACCACGCGCACGGCCTGCCTGAACTCTGGGGACACGGTGGGCTAGGAAGTGCTATATGGCGGTGAATGCCGCAGTGAATTTGCTGCTGCGATGAATCACATACAAAATCGGCACTGCCGTATAAATCGTGTTGACTAAAACTACTTTCATCATCATAAATCCGTTAATCATTAGCACTGAGGACTACTTACATACTAATTTCAATATCCATTGGCACAAGATATCATGACAAAATGACATACTCGGGTAAACATGCAATATTTAGATACTTACGGTCGTAGTTTTGATGGTTTCGTGCAGCGAACTTACGGCGGTAACAGCTAACATGCAAGAAAATCGCTAGGCTATACCGTCAGTCACATCATGAAAAACAAAATGTAAATCGATCAAACGCTATTTTCATGGATTAGCGATTGATCGCAACGAATCAAGCGCTAATAGCGTTTGATTGGAGAGGGGCTTTATGTTACGGATTTTAGCGATTAATCACTATTAGCGCTTGATTGAAAAATAGCGATTAATCGCTAACCTTTCTTTATGTTACGGGGCCCAGCAGACGTGGGTCTGAAATTCAGACTACATACACTTTTACACACATGTGTGTGTATTGGGAAAGCGCGCGACCCGGCGAATTGGTCCGCTCCTAGCGCCGAATTGGTCCGCGTGCCCAGGCGAATCCGACCACGGGCAGGTTCGCCTGCTTTTTCGACCAGGCGTATCCGTCCGCAGGCAGCTGGGAGACCAAATCGCCTGGGAGGCGAATTCGCCTACGACACCGGTATTACCCCATGTCCGTTTTTACCCCGCGCTCCCCTATGTACAGTTCAGTGCAAGTTTGTTACATATTAACCATGTATAGGTTTTACGTAAATCTTGGTTTATACCTGTTATGCGCTTCATCTCCCATGTTTTTCCCAGCAGAGTACACACAGGTGTACATCGTCTGTGCATAGAGTGATTGATACTTGACAATGATTGCATGCATGCATGGGTACATCGTGTAAATAGACAACACACAATATGTCATTGTTTTCACGAACCGTTACGCGTGCGCGTTTGCAATTGTTTTCAAATTGTGATTTCAATGCGTATTTTCTTCACCTTTTCGCAGAATTTTTACCTTGATGTGGACGTACACAATTCCAAGTTTCTTATCATGTAAATGTTCCTTCATAACTCCTCCACACATACTTGCTATCGAGTTGTTAATCTAGGAGCACGGTTCGTGAAAACGCCAAGGCTGTGTTTTTGCGAGGCCTACGTATCGTTACGCGTTTTCACGAACCGTGCCCGGAGGAACGCATTGCACTCGCGCGTAGAGAAATGGGTGTGCGCAATGATGCAGCATATGATGCAGCGTATACGCGACTGAGACTCGGCTCGAGAGTGCACAGCACCAGAGCTATGTGTGCGCGCCGCTGTTCAGCAAACAATGTGGTTATGAGTTGTGGACTGGGAATTCAGTATCTTTGTTCTTCAGATGATAACAAAGCGGCTAACACGCACTCAGAGTGGCCAAAACTGTTTGTATACATTGCTTTAAAATATGAGAATATGTTATTAGAATGTCGATTACAAATTATCACAGAATAAAAGCATGTTGGTTTAATCGTAGGTCTATATCAAGGCATAATAACATGTCGGCCGACGCGTGAACTGACATGTACGCTTTATGTTACATTATGTGTAGCTTAATAATGCTTGTCCAGGTCCTAACATACACCCATGTAATACACACTCACACTCACAATGCTCAATAATAGCGTGGATATACGTTAGTCCTATGTACAATACAATATTATATATTATATTATACAATAATATATCATGTAAGCAAGTAACATACACACAATAAAAAAATACATGTTCTTCCTGTATTACACACCCATACGTTGACCCGCATACTCACAGCCACATGCACATACAAACACACACATACACTCTCATATAGATGTACAATTTACAGACCCACATACACCTATACACTCCCAACATGCACGTGCAAACTGTGAACTCATAACCAAATGCTTTATACACAAATAGCTCTATTTACAAAGTATTCATATTCCCTCATATAGACATGCATGTTTTAATTCTATTTATCATGTAAGTAGGTTTACACTTATCCTGGCAAGGAAAATAAACCCAAGCAATATTATGATATTAAACTTTGCATTCATTAAGTTTCAGGTGATACTCAAGCCTCTACGTTTAAGTAATGCAGTTTACTCTGTAGTGCATATTTTTTCCAAGCTTTTTTGCCTTTATTCAGATTTTCATAATGCATAATTGTACAAAATGATATAAAGAGGAATGTGATTGTTTTTACAATATAAACATAGTACATTGTGTCTTACATTATAAGCACAAGCATATTTAACAGAATATTTTCCATTAGTATACAAACTAATATGGTACATGTTCAATCAAGTATGCAAATTGTGATACAATTGTGCCAAATTGGCATGAAATCATTTTTTTTTTCACTTAAAGGGCATATACTGTACTGGGAAGGCCAAAAAAGCCTTCAAAATGTAATTGTTAGCAATCTTCTTGCCAATGGTCTTAAATTCATGTATTGTCTATTTTAGAAGCTTGCTGAAAGTTACTTGCCCTCAAATGATCTACATTTGGAGTAATGAGTGATTAAATCACAAATCTTCAAAATATTCGGGCCGAACATTTTGAGGATTTAATCATTAATCATTAATTACTCCATATATGGATAATTTGAGGGAAAAGGAAAAGGTGACTGTGATACTTCATATTGATTATTTAAAAAAAAGAACAAATGTTACAGTATAAACATATTTTCTAAGCCAATTAATTATTAATTAACCAAATGAAGAAAGATTTTTTTATATAAACAAAGAACATTATGTGAAGGTGCTGTTACATCACCCATAATAAACCAATCTCTTATTTTTACATAGATTGGCATGGTGCCTTTTCTTTAAAGTTTAACTTTTATTCTAATTTTATGTGGTCTTGTATTAGTAGAGGTCTGTAACTGTTTTGCATTATTAAAAAAACACTGGAAAATACAAACAGCGATAAGTGTGAGGATCGATGAGACAGTGAGGGAGTGAGCAGGAAATTAAAATGAAACTAAAACGAAAAAGAGAAAAAAAATACATATACATATATATATATATATACAATCAACCTCTTGCCTTAAGTGGTAAAATGTTCCCATTTTTTATAATGTGTTAGCAATTTGTCCTTTATTATTTCTTTTTCATATTCATTTTTTCTTTAATCTCTATAGCCTTACATATTTCTTCGCGAGTTGGAAGCTTTCCATTTGTACGATTACTGTAAATCATATATTTTACCAAATATGAACACAACTCAAAATCGAAAAATTTAGCGAATTTGGCCACCTGGAACGGTTCGTGAAAACAGTGAGGAATAGGGGGCCTAGATTACATTCCTATGGTATAAGTTGTATTCCACACGTTGCAGTTTTTGAATGTGATTGTAGTGCAAAATTTATTAGAACAGAAATACACATTCTACAGCACTATAACCGTGCTTATGAACGTAATGGAGGGTGTCAGGTGAAGTCTTTAGCTCTCTAGTTGGTAGCATTTAGTCTTCATTTCAGTCACGCATTGTGCCTATTAAAAAGGATATTCAATCTCTTTTCCGCAGACAGACAACTATATGACTGATGCACACGGTGACGTCAGCCAAGGTCTTTTAGAAATTATGAATATGCGATATTGGGACCCTCCTGTCATTTTATATGCGTTGAAAACACTTCGTTTGCTTCTTGTCTGTTTCTATTTGTTGAATCGTACCTTGTTTTGGTTTTAGTTTAACTGTCTCATTAGGTCATTAGGTTCTATCTTGCTTTGTCCATAGACGCATTGGCCCAACGATCTTAATAACTGTGATATCTTGAACACTCAAATCAATTAGACAGAGATTGATACTTTGGGTTTGGTTGTCTGAGTTGTGTCAATTACTCTTTGTACAGTTCTTCCCTATATCACGTACATTAATGAGTGCGTATTGTCTCTCACGAAACTACAACAACATACACTAACTTTATGGGGCGCAAAATGAATGATCTAATTCTGTCATCAAATTATTGATTCATGATACGTGTATACATAAAACTATCACAACATGGGTGATTTCAATTATACAATGCAATTATTTCGTGGACAAACTAAATATGCAATAGTGATACCCAGGGGAAAAAAGATATTGAATGTATATTGTCATCTCCAGACAGCCTACAAAGTCACACGTGTACATTGACAACGATATATTTATCATATAACATAGGACATTACCATGATAACATAGAGAGATGAACATCTTTATGTCATATCAACCGCTGTTATGGATTCATATATACTATTTTGTTGTTACAAACAGTTACAAGGCAGACCTAACATACAACAATTCAAACGTACACTTTCAAGTGACTTCAGTATCATTTGAAGAAAAAAGAAAATAATCGAGTTTTATACCTTGCGATTAATGTGAGCGGTCTCGTGACTTGGTCTTGAGATCGATTCACAATGTATAACCAGGGATATTATTATGGAAGGATATACATCTTCCATGAAACCATGCTCGGGACCGCCGAAAAGTTAGATGTTCTCAACATGTAATTTTCAGGTGTGAATAAATTGCGAACATTATTATGTGGAAGCCGTACAAAAGAAATCTAGAGGTTAGTTTTGCTTGTCCAGTTCTGTTAACCATGTTTACGGCATCAATACTTTTGTGAGCATAACAAATATCAGTAAGAACAAGTTTTCGAGTAAAATACATCGGGTGTATGCAAATACACGCAAACAGTATTGATGACAATAACAAGCTTAAGATATGATTTACAATTTTGTAAGTAAGAAAAAAGACGTCATAATGCATATGCAAAGGAATTCCCTTCAAGCCAATTCAATAAAGGCGATGGATGAGGATCTTACGATCGATGACTTCAGGGACTGCTGAGAGGTCCAATATAATACACCATTGTTAGACAATTATCGCAGTCATTTCATGACCTTCATGACAAATTGACCCTCGAGGACTTGAATTAGTTTACCCTTCAAAGCCTCATTCAATCCTTCAAAATGCAAATATTTTTCTAATTTAGGATTGGATGAACCCATACCAAAATGTAATTCGAGCCCGGATGATGCCCCGGAATCCTCCACCCCACCCCCGTCTCATTTAATGGGTGGGATAGTCAGACATTGGCGACACCACTGACCATGACTGAAATATGTTGAAAGATTTCGGAAAGAGGAGCTAAAAAACATTACTATGATTAAGTGTCTCCCACGCCTAGCCTTCTTACGAGGCGGTAGAACTTTTCCTTCACATAGTCATAGAACTCGTACTCTTTTCCCAACCAGTTCCTCAAATGAGAACAGGTCTTCGGAGATGCTGGTTTCTTAAACTTCGTCTCATACCTCTTCATTGCTTCCTTTTTTATTTCTGCGTATACCTTGAGCGCACCTCTAAACGTGGCGGGAAGTAGCTTTTCAAAGACTCTGAGTGAGAGGTCGTATTCTTCGGTGATCCCGATGACGAGAAACTTGTCCACATTCTGTTTGGCGTGCTGGAGGGCGTATGATGGGTCGCTGCATTTAACGTCATACCCACAGAAGGAACTCACGTACATGAAACGGAAGGTACTTGAAGTGCATTCCTTTAACGAGTTCTCAAAGCAATCATCCACAGTCTCGTTGCCTGTCACGCGAGGTATGACATGAGAGTCACCATAACGCCTGAAGTAGAAGTGAGATTCGAATCGGCTTACCGGGTCTCGGATGATACTGATAAGAATGGGTTTCTTACCTGCCACACCCATATCGAGATAGCGGTAATGCCCGTGGATAATACGACCATCTGAAGCGTTGGCTAACTTCTCATCTATTTTACGCCTGGCGTCAATGAGGGAGATATTATCGAGCATGACCTTCATGTGGAGTGGATCACCAAAATGGTTGATTCTCGACAGTTCATTATAAATAATTGTGAGGGTGCGCGTCCCACATTTTGGCATGGAGAGGGACATCACCGCTCTCTTGCCGTCATAGACCGGCTTCCCGTACGCAAGCTGACGTTCATTGACAGGATTAACCGAAGGACTAGAACCATTTCCCTCGACCCTAGCGGCCTGCTTGCTGAAGCCCGGAAGACTGGTACCTAGCTGCTCCTCATAGCGCACCTCAACTCTGTATGATGACATGAGCTTGTGTACACGCTGATCCCATTTCACGAATATCGTTATCGAAACGAACAAAAAAAATAACATAACCGAACAGGTTAAAGCCCGACAATTGTACCGCCTATACATGACATTGACAAATCGGTATCCGTCCTGTGTCTGTGAATTTAAACGTCAATATGTTGTCTTTAGGCACTATAATGATGCACCCGGTCTGCAGAGTCGCCTTTGGACTCTGAACTCTTCAGTCACGATGTGACAAGTTCACGATGTGAATAAAAACTAGGCTTTTAGCCCAATTGTAACATTGCAGCCAGGCATGTGTCGAACGTGATCAGCGGTCACTGGTTACTTCATCGGTCAGACGTCGATCACCCAGCTGTGCTCAGGTACGAGGTCAATGGCATGCATGGAGGCGAGTCGAATACTACACTGTTAGCATATGTGACGAACGGCGAACGGAACGCACGAACGCCTCTGGGCCGTGCTTTTACCCAGAACAGGGATGTGTTAGGAAGGAGGGACAACTCGAGCATAATATATTCAAACATCTGTGTGGATACTGAAGCGTGCTAATGAATGTCAAAAGAATTCCACAATCACTACAATGCTTTGTGCACTGGTGATGAATAGAACATGGCACAGACATCCATTGTAAGCTCTTCATTCAGCAAGTCATTCCAGCTGTAATCTCTGGCCCACTGGACCCATCTATTGTCAGCCTTTCATTCAGCAAATTACGCCGGCTAACAATGGGCCACTGGTCCCATCTCTTTCTTATTCTTATTCTGACTCTTCTATGCTCCGCACAAAAACTACCGCAATCAAACCATCCACCACCCACATCAAGGAGAATTAAAATTAAGCACCTGGAATTTCTGGGGACACGTATCCAGTACTACACCAACTCATCCCCAACTTTCCAGATATCTCTCACCATCTATGGAGATATCGAACCTAACCCACCGGTGTTATACACCCTTCCATCTCGCTCCTCAATCAATTCTTCGTTGGGATTTTTCTCTTCACAACCACCCTACAAACTATCACAATTGCCTACCTGCACGTCACACTCCACTAGGTTCCAAACTCAACTACGCGGTCTGGCAGCGAATTCATCAGCTTGGGATCTCTAATAAGCGTAAAACACATCGCGGAAGTAAAGGAAAAGCGAGATCAGAGTTTTTTAAGCATCAAACCACCATACATGTACCTGCGGATACGGCCTTTTCATCAATACCTACTTTGATTAGAACAAGAAAACAAACAAGTAATGTAAAACGGTGTGTACATTCAACTAATTTAAAAAGAATCTTTTTGCAAAAACATAATTATATACACTTTGATATACCCCGTATATTGCTCACGAATGTTCGTTCAATTAATAACAAAATTGATAAGATTGTTAATGCAAGTAAATCTGTCGATTTACTTGCATTAACCGAGATATGGATTGATGAAAATACTTCAGTTGAATCACCAAGTATAAATGGATTTTCTTTATTTTCAAAGTCTAGAAAAGGAAGAAGGGGAGGAGGAGTGGCGTTGTACGTCAGAGATTGTTTCAATCCTCATTATTTATCTACACTCTCACAAGTACCTGTTGAAGTTCAAACCGTTTGGGTTATTATGAGACCCAAATTACTACCTCGTGAAATATCATGTATTGTTATGTGTTTACTATACTTTCCACCCCAATGTCAGTTTCAGAATGAACACATTGATCACATTACTTCAGTTATTGACCATGTACTTATGGAACATCCTGATGCTGGTACTTTCGTGACTGGAGATATGAATGATCTCAATACTCAATTCATTTTGAACAATAATGGCTTTCACCAAGTTGTACATTTGCCCACAAGAGAAAATAGCATTTTAGATAAGATTATTACTAATTGCAACAAATTTTACTCGCCTGTAACAGTAACGTCACCTCTTGGTAGGAGTGACCATAATTGTGTATTGTTAACCCCACTTACCTATATATCGAGAGTAAAAAAGGAAGTTAAGAAAAAAATTGTTCGACCTTTTCCTGATAGTGGTATGAGATCTTTTGGTCAATGGATCACAAATCATTCATGGCATGAAATCTCACATACTGCAGACCCTTCAGAAAAGTGCAGTATATTTATAAATCCTATAATGACTATGTCAGATAGATATTTACCTGTCAAAACAGTACAAATTAACAAAAAGTATACACCTTGAATGTCTCCACAATTAAAAGATGTGTTTGATAAAAGAGATATTTCCTTCAAAGCAATTGATAAACTGAAATGGCGCCGTCTTCGAAACAAAGTTGGCCGAATGATAACATTTGCTAAAATATATTATTATAATACAAGAGTCTCACATTTAAAACTTGACAACCCTGCAGCTTGGTATAAGCAAATAAAAATGTTAACTAAAAGAGATCATGACTCACCTCATATTACTGATCCAAACATTGGACATGGAGATCCTAACTATCTACGGAAAATGGCTGATGCAATTAACGAGCACTTTATCTCAGTAGCTTCAGACCTTCCGCCTACTGCTTACCTGCTTTTTTACCATCACAAAATTTATGTCAAGTAGTTTAACCTCATGAAATCTATATAAAGTTACTAAAAATGAAATGTAATAAAGCAGGATTATCCAATGACATCCCTCCACGTATTGTTCGTGAATTCGCATGTGAATTATCTATACCTCTTGCTGATATTTTCAATGCATCACTCCAATTGGGCATGGTTCCATGGCAGTGGAAGAGGGGCCAAATTGCCCCCATTCCTAAGAGTCAACCTCCAATATTAGATCAACTTCGTCCGATATGTTTGACAAGCCAATTCGCTAAAATAGCAGAATCTTTCATTACTGAATGGCTTTTAAATGATATTTGCAAATACCTTGATTCTCATCATTATGGAAATAGACGTGGTTTATCGACCTCCCATTATCTAATAATATTGCTACATGAGATTTATAAAAATTGTGAAAGATCAAAATCGATTCCAACCATTGTATGTACAGATTTTTCAAAAGCTTTTGACTTGATTAGATGATTCCATTTTGATAAGAAAATTGATTGCACTCGATGTAAGACGTTTTATAATTGATTGGATTATAAGTTTTCTACAACAAAGATCGCAGTGTGTCAAATACAAAGGCGTGTTATCTCAAAAAAAGAACATTCACTTTGGAGTACCCCAGGGTACAAAGTTGGGCCCAATTTTGTTTTTATTAATGTTTAATGATGCTTGTCAAAATAGCACTTTACCATACTTTAAATACGTTGATGACCTCACCTTATTAGAGAACCGCACATCTAGTGATCCGATGCTAATGCAGAACAGTCTAACTCAATGTTAACTCTTAGACAATGGTCCCCTTATAATCACATGTAACTAAACCCACTTAAATGTGCAACAATGACTATTACTTTCATGAAAAACCCTCCTCTAATTGACACTTTGTTTATTGGTGATTCGCCTCTCCCAAATGTTGAAACACTAACAATTCTTGGAGTGTATATTCAGTCCAACTTGAAGTGGGATGAACAAGTTAACGCGATACTGAAAAAGTGCAACAGAAAATTGTATATGTTAAGAATGGTTACAAAATATAATTTACCTCTTGCTGATCTTATAACAATTTACACTTGATATATCCACCCCATTTTAGAATATTGTGTACCTGTTTATAATGGTGGATTAACAATTAAGCAAGTGTACAGTTTAGAAAGTGTTCAAAGAAGGGTGTGTAAAATAATGTTAGGGAAGGGTTACATAAATTATGAAAATGCAATTATTACGTGTAAGCTTGAACGTCTGGAAACTAGAAGAGAAAAACTTTGTATTGCATTTGCCACTGTCACTGTCTAATAACCCACAATGTAAAGATTTGCTACCGAGACAAAACATATGAATATTTCTCTCAGACATGTACCAAAGCTCAATCAATATAAATGTAAAACAAATAGATTTAGGAACAGTGCAATCCCATATTACATTGACCTTTTAAACAGCCCATAAAATTATGATTTTTATTATTTTATATACTCAGTATGAAATCATACCACGTGTACGTACTCTTTTAACTATTCATACCCAAACCTGTAAAACTTGTATATTCATATTTTAATCATATATGTGTAGGTGAGGAATGAGCTCTTTACTTTGTATTTAAATGTATGATATCACTATTGTTGTAAACATCAACATTTCAGCCTCTTGGCTGCAGTTGTATGTATTTCCCTTTTAATGTTTGGAACTTTTGATTTTTTTACTGAATAAACCATTATTGAATTGAATTGATTGGGAGTGATGTCCCATGCGCGCCACCGACATTTAGCTGATGTTTTTGTTGCTGTTGCTGGTCGATTTTAGGCGCGTGTTCAATCACACCCGATTATGTACACGCCGGCATTGTAGTGGGTCGAATGCAGCTACACGTCACTGAGGAGGTAGCTGGCTCTCCGGAAAGGAGTCTACGACCCTGTATGTGCACATTTAGTTTGTTTGTTTAGTTTGCTGTTTAGAATTTATATTGTTAATAATTTTGGTTAGAGGTGCATGCAAGCTCATTAGAATTTTCTTGTTACATTTTTTTCCTTTAACAATTCATTCGACTCTTTTTCTCTCATGATTTTCAGCGCGCATATTTTTATCAACAAAATATTGGTTGGTTATCAACCAGTTATTATTTTCTTTTGACATGTTAAACACAAAATACAAAAACTATAGACTGAGGGAGAAAGAGATCGAGAAAAAAAAAGAATATTTTGGATACTGTAAATACTGTAAGATATTTAGCATTTGTAGTTCCTATGAGAGGCAAGTACAACCTTGTTAACGTTCTCTCAAATAGATACTGTAGAACGAAGAACAACAAATTTAATCTATGTGAACGATCTGATAATCATGTATTCACGCCTCTAGAGAAAGCACAAATAAGTAATTGGTCTCAAAAATATCCCTTTGAGACAGCTACTGAAATACTGTAATTGATCTCTTAATACAATGCTTGATCTAGACACAAGAATGAAATGTTTATTATTCTGCTCACTTTGGTTCATGCTTTTTGATATATGATATAGCAAAATGTTATGGGTATATCTAAACATATACACATACAAACACACACAGAAGAGTGGGACAAAGAGCGATAAACAACAAACTATACTTTATTTTATTTCCTCGAAACAATTTCGAAACAATTTCAAACCACAACCATGTAACTACTTTTCCAAATGATCATACTGTAAGCACATAAGTGTGCACGAAAAAAAAGGTTTGGTTTGGGAGGGCAACTACAGAACTGTGATCGCTCTTCCAGTGATTAAATATACATAAATAACACAGATACAAGACATATGTAAGTATACATATATAGACACATACATACATACATATACATCCACATCCACACATGTAAATAAGTAATGATTTGTGAATGAAAGGGATGCGCATGTGGGACGAACTTCCTTGTCATTTTGCTGATTCTAGAGTACTTAATCAAATGTACTTGTATTTATCTGTTGTTTTGATGTAAAGTATAACTAGAGCGTGGTTCTGTTTGGTACCTAACAAATGTTTTATGATTAGGTTTTTTTTCCCGGAGACATGTAAAGAGTTGTTTTCTTCGCTCCTTGTATTCCTTACAATGCAGTAAAAAAAAAATCGATTGTTTCGTGCACTTTACAGTAATCGCAAAGCCCGCTTTCATGTCTATTAAGACGAAAGTTATAAAAAAAAATTAAGTTACACTTTCCAAGTCTTAATCTGTGTATGATTTTCTCATCTCTTCTGTTAGTGAGATTGATCTTGGATTTTGGTTGTATAAAAGGTTGAAGAGTGTAAAGGAATCTACCCGTTGTATTGGAATCCCACTGCATTTGCCAAATTTGTTTGTAAAAAATAATGCATGTTATTTACTAGTTCTTGTCTGCTTCTAGTGACTGCTATGTCAATATTTTCTTTTAGGGCAGCTTTTTTTAGCTAAATAGTCTACATGCTCATTTCCGGCTTTACCACAGTGAGCAGGAACGCATTTAAAGTGAACCGTGATACCATAAGTATTCAAATATGTTATTTTTTCTGATATTTCCCTTATACAGGATTCTTTCAAATTATGTATTGCCTCGATAGCGGAAATCGAGCCACTTAAGATGACAACAGACAGGGGGAGGGCCTCTTCAATCCATCCCAAAGCGGGAAGAATAGCAATTAGTTCTGCCCTCATGATCCCTACTGGGGAAATTCTGTACAGTCTTTCTATTTTAAAATGTGGTATATAATATGCGATGCCTGTCATGCCATCTGCTAGCATAGACACATGCGTGAATATTTTTATATGATTTTGCCATTTTGTTGAGACGACTTCGTTTGTTACCAACTGTAATTCAGCTGGTAAGCTATTTTCTTTGGATACTTGTGTGTGGATATCTAATGATATATGCGGTCTGGCGTAAGTCCAGAAAGGTATATTGTGAATATAGTCTGATTGCTTTTCCAACAGAGAGACCTGTCAACTTGGATAGCAATATCTTTAATTCACTGTTTTCTCTCCGGAAGCTTTGTTTCTTATCACATTTTTGTACAATTTTCAAGAAAGTTACGGGCAACACCACTAAAGATCCTGTACTCGTTTTTTTTTCTGGATAATTGTTCTATGATGAACAAACGGATATATAAACTGAAATATTTTTAGAGGATATTAACACTTGATTCATACCTGTTCTGCTCTCTACACAGAAGACTGTGAACATTGCTATTCCAGTACAGGTACTCATCTATGTTCACAGTCTAGAGTACTGGCCTAGCTACCACCATGCCTGTCGTATCCTGCCCAATCCCAGGCTGTGACTACACTACGCCAGAGCTTGATGCCTCTATTGTTGCTGCCCTACTCACAGCCCACTGCACGATTCACGCCTCTGGGACAGGGCCAGCTGCCAAGATAGAGAAAGTCAAGAGGCCTACCATAGCTGCAGCTGGTACTAGTGAAGACTGGGCTTACTTTACCTCCCGATGGTCAGATTATGTGGAGGCCACAAGGGTCTCTGGCAAGAACAGAGTCATGCAACTCCTTGAATGCTGCGAGGAGCCCATTCGCAAGGACCTTACAAGATCCTCTGGTGGCTGCCTCACCGTCAAGTCTGAAGTGGAGGTGCTCGCAGCCATCAAGAGACTTGCTGTACGTGAGGAAAACACCATGGTTGCTCGAGTGACACTGCATAACATGCGTCAGGATCGGGAAGAGACGATTCGCAGCTTCGGAGCCCGCTTACGAGGTAAAGCCGGCATCTGTAAATTTGTCATCAAGTGCCCAGGCTGCTCCATCGATGTCAACTACACTGATGAGATACTGCGGGATGCCCTGACCAGGGGAATCGCTGACCCCGAGATCCAGCTCAACCTATTGGGAGACAAGAACCAGCTAGACCATGGCTCTAGAAGATGTCTTCCAGTTCATCGAGGCAAAGGAAGCCGGGAAGCGTTCTGCATCTTCTCTCCTTGACTCTCATGCCGTGAACTCTGCCAGCAGCTTATACCGGAGGACCAAGCACACGAACCTCAAGGAGGGCCAAGACTTGTGTGACTACTGTGGAAAAAAGGGACATGGTCGGGGTGTCCCTGCTCGCATCCGTAATACACAGTGCGATGCATATGGACGCAAATGCAGGCACTGTGACAGATTCCACCACATGGAGAATGTATGTCGCAGTAGGGACAAACCACGAAGTTCCCCTCCAGCAAAACCAGAGGGACTTGAGAATGCCGCCTTTGACTCCTTTTGCTCTGTTCATGGCTATGATCGCTCATGTGCTGGCCACGGCATTCCCTTGATCATCATGTATATGATAGCCTTAACCAGGCATGGATCAGAAGGAAATCTTCCCCGCAACCCTTCATAGATGTCACTGCTCAGGTTGTTCCTGATGCCTATGAAGCTCTTGGGTTTCGCCTCTCCTCCCCCACGATGCCTCACTCTACCCCTGCTAAGGCTGACACTGGGTGCCAGAGCTGCTTAGCCGGCATGAAGATAGTTCGACGTCTTGGATTACGTCAACAGGACCTCATCCCTGTCAGCATGAAAATGCGCACTGCCACGAGGGGGTGTCAGGATTCTTGGGGCCATTACACTGTGTTTGTCTGGCAGGGCTCCCTCAGGTCATACAATCAGGACGAGACAGCTGACTTACGTGACCAACAGCTCTGATCAGCTTTTCCTCAGCCGGGAAGCCTGCGTTGGCTTGGGAATCATCTCGAACAGTTTTCCACAACTGGGTGTGACACAGGAGCGGCCCCTGATGGATACAACTGCAGCCCTTGAGAGGACCCCTACTGGGAAAACCTGCCAATGCCCCAAGTGCCAAAGGCCACCGCCACCCCCTACCTCACTGCCTTTCCCAGCGACTGAGGAAAATCGTGACAAACTCCAGCGATACCTCCTGGACTATTACAAGAGCAGCACATTTAACACTTGTGAACACCAGCCCTTGCCTATGATGGATGGCCCTCCTATGAAACTGATGGTGGATCCAGATGCAGAGCCTATCGCACATCACACCCCAGTGCCTGGTGGGATGCTGTCAAGGCTGGGTTGGATCACGATGTTCAGCTGGGCGTGCTTGAACCTGTCCCAGTTGGGGAGCCTGTAACCTGGTGCCATAGGATGGTCGTGTGTGCTAAGAAGACTGGCGAGCCAAGAAGGACTGTTGACTTCCAGGCCCTAAATGCACATGCCACCCGTGAGACACACCACACCCAATCTCCTTTCATTCAAGCTCGGTCGATCGGTTCCACATGGCAAGAAGAAGACTGTCTGTGATGCTTGGAACGGCTATCACATTGTACTTATCTGTCAGGAAGACCGCCATCTCATGGGCGGAAATCCCGGGGGGGACGGGGGGGGGCGTCCCCCCCCCCCCCCACCATTTCGAAGGGGGAGGGGACACAATATCAAATGTCCCCCCCCACACACACACACACTATTTTCGGTCGTGTATTATAAAAACAATCATGGGCGGAAATCCCGCTCAGCGAATTCTTGATGAACCCCCCCCCCCCCAAAAAAAAAAAAAAAAAAAAAAAAAAAAAAAAAATTCGGGGCGGGGAGCGATTTCCGCCCTTGCGCCATCTCACAACTTCCATAACGCCCTGGGGAAGATACCGCTACAAGACCGCCCCACAGGGGTACATTGCCTCTGGCGACGGCTACACCAGGCGATATGATGAGATTGTGTCGACCATCCCATGCAAAACAAAATGTGTTTGATGACGTCTTACTCTGGGCTGACACGTTAGCTGAGGGCTTCTTCCAAGCTATCCAATGGCTGGATGTCTGCGGCCGGAACGGGATCGTCCTCAACCCTAGCAAATTCACATTCGGTGCAGACATTGTTGAATTTGCAGGCTTTGAAATCACTACTGACAGTGTCCGACCATGCCGGAAATACCTGCAGGCGATCCTCGATTTCCCGACGCCCACTAATGTCACTGATGTGCGATCATGGTTCGGGCTCGTCAACCAGGTGTCATACGCCTTCAGCATGACAGAGAAGATGCTACCGTTTCGTCAGCTCCTGAAGCCTAGTACGCCATTCGTGTGGACTAACGCCCTCCAGCTTGCCTTTGAAGAGTCCAAGGCCTTTATTGCCTGCGAGATTGAAGATGGCGTATGGATCTTTGACCCCACCAAGCCTACCTGCCTGGCTACGGACTGGTCCAAGGATGGAATTGGTTTTTGGCTTTTGCAGAAGCATTGCGATTGCAGTGGCACTATCCCTTTCTGCTGTGTCTCTGATTGGAAAATAACTCTTGTAGGCAGTCGATTTACTCATGCTGCTGAATCTCGCTATGCCCCAGTAGAAGGCGAGGCACTTGCAGTAGCAGACGCCCTTGCCAAGGCACGATATTTCGTCTTGGGGTGCGAGGATCTCATCGTTGCCGTTGACCACAAGCCACTACTCAAGATCTTTGGTGATTGGGCCTTGGAGGGAATCCCTAATCCCCGCTTGCGGAAAGGAGAAGACATCGCGATACAAGTTCAAGATGTTCCATATCCCAGGCATCCGTCACCGTGCTACAGACTGTCTCTCTCGTCACCCGACAGGCGAGCCTGAGAAGTTACACCTCCCGGATGATGTAGCGGTGGTCGATATGGTGCCAGCATCTTTCCTCCACTCACCAGCCCTCATGGGGGGCCTTCGAACCTTAGACCCATACACGGATGCTGTTGAAGTCTACACACTCTCAACTGCCATGTGTGCTCTGGACTCTATGCACCTCAAGTCAGTTACATGGGACCGAGTACGTTCCGCAACCGCGAGTGATGACACCACGCAGGCACTCCTTGACCTCATTGAGTCTAGCCTACCTGACCATCGCCATGAGTTTCCCCAACCTCTTCGTGAATATTCCCAGTTTCGAGATGGACTTTCTTTACTTGATGGAGTTATCCTGTACAATGATCGCGTGCCTATTCCTCCTTCACTCAGGGATGAAGTTTTAAGTCACCTACATGCTGCCCACCAGGGGATTACGTCGATGACCGCTCGTGCTGGCCTGGCATCACTCCGGCGATTGCTGCTCTACGTGCGGGATGCACTCAGTGTAACCGTATACCACCCTCCAATCCCAGTGCGCCACCAGGTCCACTGCTCTCGCCAGTCTACCCCTTCCAGTGTATCTGCGCGGACTATTTTCATTACAAAGGATGCAACTATTTAGTCATAGTGGACAGGTACTCGAACTGGCCAATCGTTGAACGGTCTGCGAAGGGGGCGGATGGCCTAATCACATGCCAACGTCACATCTTTGCCCTTTTCGGCATTCCTGATGAGCTGACCTCTGATGGTGGCCCTGAATTCACGGCAGTAGCTACACGCCATTTCCTCGCCAACTGGGGCATAAATCATCGCCTCGCCTCTGTTGCCTTTCCCCACAGCAACTGTCGAGCTGAGGTTGCTGTGAAGACCATTAAGCGACTCATTATGGACAACACTGGCACTACTGGATCCCTGGATACGGACAACTTTCAGCGGGCCATACTTCAATATCGCAATACCCCAGACAGGGACACGAAGCTCTCTCCAGCCATGTGCGTCTTTGGCCACCCGATCCAGGATTTCATCCCAATTGCCCCTGGCAAATACAAGCCACACAACACCTGGTGTGAAACATTGCAGGCAAGAGAAGAGGCCCTTCGCAACCGTCGCATGAAGGCGGCAATCATGTCCGCATCCAGAACCAAACCGGGCCACATCCTCTGAAATGGGACAAGACCGGCATCGTCATTGAAGTACGGCAATATGACCAATATATGGTCCGTGTAGATGGCTCCGGCCGGGTGACACTGCGGAAGAGGAAGTTTCTGAGACAATACACCCCTGTCCATCGGCCCTTGCCGCCGAAGACGATGGAGGATGATGTTCGTGCCTCAAGTCGACCAATGTACCCTTACTCTCCCAAGCATCCCAAATGTAACAACGCCCGCAAATGTAATAACACTTTACCCACAAATGTAACAACGCCCACAAATGTAATAACACTTTACCCACAAATGTAATAACGCACTTTACCCACAAATGTAATCATTTTGAACCTCCCACAAATGTTATGACTTTACCCACAAATGTACTAAATTTTAGGGGATATTTTGTCGAGTTTCTTCAAACCCTTTACTAAAGCATAGGTATAGAGCACAGTCTCTATTCCAAACCCAATTATAGGCCCGATCATCGTCTTCCTGTGGAATAATGTGAGAATTTCCTCCAGATCCGATTATTTAAAAATTTATCTACACTAGTATAGTTACGGGTCCATGATTGATTGATTCTAAGAAGTTTAAACTGTACACTTAAGCCGTATACATAAAAGGGAGCAACTGCTTGTAAGCATTGGTTCAAGTTCAAGCATACGATTATTTTTTTTATCAAGCCGTTATATTGTACTTTTAATAGCCAATAATGTTATATTATAGTAGTTTTACCTTATATCAACTGAATAAACCAGGTATTATCAGTGCAAAAATATGATTGATATAAGAGGCAAAAATACAATGAAATAGATAAGTAAAATTAATGCATAAATAAAAGAGTAAGTGACCTGTATCTGCACGTGTTTTAGCCTACTGTTAACACAACTCCTCCAGGTGCAAGGTAATCTTTTAATCATTTATGAGATACTTTGTCAGGTCAGACATGTATTCCAAATCTTGTTAGAGTACATATGTGATCAAAGAGGTACTCGGCGACCTGGAGATACAGCTCACTGAAATTCTTTCTACCATCTTCGCGAAGCCGTCTCGTGCTAGCAGGTGCTCTCAATAATATGATGGATACGCGATTGCGTCACGTCACCTGGATTGTATAATAGGTCATACACATTCCTATACATGCATACATTTCACTTTTGTTGCTGAACTGTTAATGTCAGTATAAGTGCTTGTTAAATGTCGTTAATAAGAACAAGCGGACACATAGTTTGATATTTTTTAGATGAAAATACCAGCTTGGGCGCAGCGCTGGACACATTTTTCATATTAAATATCTAAAAGTAACGTTTCATGCAATTTTTTAATCGCATATCATGCGGCATATTGTGAAATTGAGACTTTTGTACTGCAACTTGATATCACGTTTAGAGCCTTTTTGCCATATTGTAACAATATTCCTCAATTGAATCTTTATAGATGCATCGTAGGTATTACATGCCACAACTGCGCAAGAATATGGGGTGAGGATATTTCCCCAAATACTTTTGTGCATCCGATTTGTTTATATGTCAAATCCAGGCAAAACTCATCCAGAGAATTGAACGTATAGATCAAAGGGAAAATGTCTGTATTAATAAAAATTCTTTTGTGACTAGAAGGAGAGTATAATGAATAATTAAACAGTCAATCGGCAGTGCTCGCTCGTTCTATAGAAATCGTGAGCGTTTTATTTTTCGTCTCGCGAAATCTCACGCGCAGATTTTGCTGCACCTAGATTATGAAGGAATTCGACATGCTCGCGAGATCTTTTGCTGGTGTCTTCTGTAAGCATACTGTTCCGGATTTTTTAGACAGGGATTGAGATTATATGTTTCTTAATAAATATTTTCATTGTTTTTCGATTTTATTTTCAGCGAGGTAGTCGTGACCTTCACTTGACCTCTCGAACCGCAAAAAAGGTCTCCCTTTCAAACTGCGATATCTCCATGAATAAACCATATTTTTGTACACTTTCTTTTGCAACTGTATGTTGGAGGTCGAAGCTTACCAAGTATGAAAAAATATTCAATTAAAATAGGCAGAAAAATATTGAAAATTCGAGATAAATATGTAGCTCTAATTAAATAACGAAAATGAAAATAAACTCTACATTTCAATGTCAATCGCTTTTGAGCCCCCAACACTTATAGATCATCTGAAGCGGAAATCTATTGTACTTTGTGAACGTACCATTTTTTTTTCAACCTCTCCTTGTAGAAGGGTCAGGATCAAGCAAAATATCCACCATGTTCAAATCCAAACTGCATGAGACATGACGAAGTTGTGAGCAATCCTAACCAGCCAATCATAGTCCGCGACCCTTGGATCGCCGGTGGCATTTCGTTATTATAGTGGACTATGATTGGCTGGTTAGGATCGTTCACAACTTCGTCATATCTCGCTCATTTTGGATTTGAACATGGTTGATGTTTTGCTGGATCCTGACCCTTTGGGGGGAGGTTGAAAAATAATGGTATCTCCATAAAGTACAGTAAATTCCGCTTCAGACATGTCAGATGACCTCTAAATGCTAGGGGCTCAAAAGCGATTGACATTGAAATATAGAGTTTATTTTCATTCTTTTTTTTATTAGAACCAAAAAAAAAAAAAAGTAACAAGCTATAAAGATACGTGTAGACGCGTATGTCGACATCGTATGACATAATCTAAGCATATACCGTATAGCAAGCAATTAAGAAGTCGATCACACATTTTGAAAAATATAAAGTCATTAGCACAAAACTTCGAGTAATTGAAAATATATTGATGTTCTTTGGGCTTTTTAGGAACGATACTCAATATCAATCTGAAAGAGAACCGAGTGACGGTTTTCTGGGGCGAGGCGTTTCGTCTAAATTCTTGTCGGGCGAGATGTAACAAATCCATTCCTGGCAAAATGAAAAGTTCGTGACCTCTTTTTGAGCGACCTGAGCTTGGCTCATTCTAAAATGTTTGTAAATCCATTGCCAATTTGATAATTACTGCATTTCCAAAGACGTTATAGATGTGTAATAAAGCTTTCTTACACAAGTCTGCCAGATAAAACTATCAAGCATGTTGAGTTAAGAGTGACTTTAATCAAAATGATTTTCTGGATGTGCTCGATCGAGTCTGAAATCAAGTTTAGTTGCGAGTAATATGTTGAATTGTATACAAGTTGAAAAATCAGAGAAACAGATCCAAAACCTGTAAAATCAGACAAATAAAAGCTTTCATTCAGTGGGGGGTTTTGTTCTTGCTCAAAATTTAATTTTTATATTGCTCTGCATACACGTTAATACTGAGAGTTTGTGATGTGAGTTATTTCTTTTTTAATGATAGCGCGCGTTATATCCGCTAATCAGTATTACAACATTTGAAAAGTAGTCAGCTGCATTCAATCACTCCAAACTGCTTGTGACATCTGCACCGGGCGTCAGAAACTGCCCTTGCATTTCAGTTTATCTTCATATACCCGTAAGCCTGCAAATTACCCAATCCATCAACATGTCATTATCAAATACCATCTATACAAGTCTGTTCAAGAGAACATCAACATTTGCTCTCACAATTCTTGTGGGAGCGTTTTTCTTCGAGAGGGTTTTCGACAGAACATCGGACGGTCTATTCAACAATTTCAACACGGGTGTAAGTTGCATACATACATTACCGTTTTCTGAGTGTCTGTGTGTGTGGATATGATGCGGGTGCCTCAAACCGGCCCCCTTGTTTTCTTTTGAATATTTTCATTCCAGGAAAAGCAACTAAAATCTAAAAATTTCACACACAAATCAGCAAAATAATGCTCTTTAAAAAACTATTTTTGGATTGAAGATTAACGATAAACTTTTAGAGAAATTGCGCTTCGAATATCGCTCGATAAAACATCGCACATTCACATCACTGAACCTTGAAACCGGCCCCTATTGATAATGTGCGATATCTCTGTCAATCCAATGAGTACAGTGCCGACATTTCACCAGCATTGCGTCTCGATCATGCGCGTTCCAGTGCAGTGAAAAATTGACGGGAAAGTTTCGGCGATCGACGAGAAAATCATGGAAGTACGAACGCAAGTTGAAAAACATAGATGTTGCGAACGAAAATGTGCAATTGTCAAATATGTGCACATATATTTTGCTTCCGAAAATCCTGCATTTTGTTTACTAATGCGTAAATACACAATAGATCACGCATCCAACCATCGATAACACAACGAACTATTGTCCATAGACAATACAACGTGTACAACGGATAGATCGTCCGCGCACAGCGATTCGGAGACCGCTGATTGGGCAATCGCGCAGATCACGTCATGACCACGTGGTTGCCTTCCGACTGCGTGTGGAAGTATCGATAGCGATAACGATATCCGGTCACATTGTGTACCCAGGAAATGGTCTTGGTTCGTGATCGGATCGCTCCGGTATCGATCGAAAATTATGGAAACTCTGCAATTTCATGCATATTGACTGACGGTCCTAAAACCCGGAAGCCAATTGACTTTGTACACGTTGCGATAGACTCTACAAATTCCAACAAACACGATGCGGGGGTGACGCTAATTCGTACGATTTTCACGGAAAAGCAAGAAGCAATCGAAATTCGCTTACCTGTGCGGTATCGGTGAGAAAATAGATCCTCTGAGAATACCTTTCAAAATTCATATAAAATATAGGAAAGTGAAATTCTAGGTCGATTTTGGTACGAGGTGATAGAGAATTTTACACTTTTTGGTGGAACACTGTGTGGGGACATAGAAGGCTTGCACTGCGCATGCTTACTATATTTTCATTCATAAATTGGCTCTCGGCAGTGGCTGGATGACGTCATGTAATAAGCAAAAATGGACACGACCGCTAGCGACCACGCTCTGCTATCCGTTGTACACGATTGTTCGTTGTGGATAACGCGCACTGAGCAGAAGTACGCAGGGGCCGGTTTCAAGGGAAGGGGCCGGTTTGTGGACCACTCACTATACATTATGTAACTGCACTGAGCTTGTGAGCCAGCCACAGTCACTAGTCGAGCGCCAGCTGTGCTGTGCCTAGCTGTCTTGCCTTCCTGTCTTTCCTGTGTCAGTGCAGTGTCAATACATTTAGGAAATATAGCCATATACATGATATACATGTCAATGCATGTGTACATATACATTTCCCGAATCAATGATGGAAGAAATGGAGGACTAATAAAGGCTTAAGCAAAAAATCACGAAGAATTCATGTCAAGAAGAAAACGTGTGCAGCATGAAGTCATGATGACCAAAAAGTGGGTCGACTCATAAAATTGGAACGGGATCACCGTGAACAAAACATGGGAAATGTACGATCAAAATTAGACTTTTTTCTCTCATTTGTTGGAGTTTTTCCTAATTCTTTCGTATACATGACAAGAACTATTCATTTTTCAAACCATTTATGAAAAAAAATAATGTATAAAGTTGAACATTTAGGAGAATTCATGTGAAAAAAGTGGGGCGACTTGACCAAAAAAGTGGGACGACTTGTCCAAAAGGTGGGGCGACTTGACCAAATTTGGGGCGAGTTGGTCATGGTGCGAGTTGACATAGATTCTTTCCATTTTACTCTGAGACTGAGTGGTACAATTGGCCCGAGGTCATTTGTACCACCAGTAATCTGCTCATGCGCATATTGCAACTATGAGCTCACTTATTGTGATCCCTCCTTCGGTACTAAAAATTACGTCCATGCTCGTCTACTCTTAGCACGACAGCACATGTATGTCAGTTTTCAGTAGAACTTCAGTTAAGTTACAGTAAGAAGCAATTTTGATTTTAACTTGTTTATGTTACATTTGTAACTTTGGTAATAGGCCGGAGGAGAGTGATGTCACTTCCGCTTAACAACAACTTCAGGGACCCTAGTGCGATGAAAACAAAGACCACTGCGACGCAGCTGTGCGTGCCACTTTGCATAAATGAAAAACTATGAATGGGACCATTCATTAACAACACTACTAACACACACAAAACCATGCGTTTGCGTGTTGCGTTGCATGCGTGAGATGCACTGCTGCATGTACATGTATGGCGCTACGCGTTGTTTTCATCGGCAGGTCAGTTGCTAGGTGTCGAGGTCAACAAGTGCCCGGATGTTCGCGGACGCCTGTAGTTGTCTGATTCCCTCAACTTGCTCAAGCTAATTTTTGTATCTGGTTCTGATTTTTCTTTTCTTATTTTTAATGAGACATACTTATTTCTTGACTGGCACCGTCTTTTGATATCTTAATGACTTTGTACCCATACCATGCAATGCATGTAATTGTAAGCTGGTAAGTATTTTGTTTTCATTAATTGCTATGATTTTGAACTGACATGTATTTCCTCTTTTGATTGTGTCTTTAGAAACAATGGAAGGACATCCGAGGGCCTATTATGCAGAGACTAGAAGGAGACGAGGAAGATGATGAATAATGTGTTCCTGCACCCCCCCCCCCCCTTACCCCTGGATACATCGTGCTACCCCCAACATCCATCAGACTGTACCCCTCATCAGCTCTGTTCACATGACCAGCCTTAGGAATCCACGCACTACCCTACAGCCGGCTGATGGAAGGCTCGCCACAATGACTGTCCAGCATGAATGATCAGCAATGCCCCGTTGAGCTTCACCATCAGAGAGGAATTTCTGAATTGTTGGAACCGGTTTCCTTTGCCGTCTAGCTAGATGAGGAAAGCACATCAACTCCAGCAGTCTACCAGTGCAACAAATAATTTGGCAGATGACCCAGACCAAACCTCTTCAAGAAATCAGTTAGCAGTCAACCAAACGGATAAAAACTTGTTGGTTTTCATAAAATTCATGATGGAAGTACAAATTGTTGTCTCAGAAATTGCAAACATAGAAATATGACATCATTCTTGCAGACATTGAAACATTTAAGCCCATTTCATCACTTTTTGATAGGGTTTCATTTTGTTCCACATGCAAGTTAAATTGTCAAGATTCTTAAAGAAATAGCTCGTCAATGAATGAATACAAGTGTGTGTAATTTTATTTCATTTTCCGAAGCATGGCATCGATGGGCATTGAAAGTGCTATCAGCCTTGAGTGGAAATCAGTCATTGTGATGTATAAGAGGAAACATGAAATAGACCTTGTTATGGGGGATGAGGTTAAAGTGAAATTAGTACGTGGTATTTGCTCCTAAAATACTCATTGTACAATTTTCATGAAGACTAGCAATTGATGTATTTAAATTGTACATTTTAGAGAAGAAACTGATGTTCTATTAAAATGTTTTCAGTATTTGAATTATAAACCAAAAAAAAAAAGAAAATCTTGAATCTTTTGTCCAGTGGTCACTGCAATGTACGGAACATTTGAATTATATTGTGTTTAAGAGGAATGAAATGTAATGTGAGGTTAACATATCAAAACATACCTGTACATGTGAGGTAAAAAAAAGAATACATGTTGATCTGTATACAAATACAGTACAAATGAGCTAATTACGAGTTAGGGTCATATGAAATTACATCTCAAAACAAAAGTCATGTAGCAACAAGGTTTTATAAAGTTGAATCCCAAGGACAGCCTCATTTAAAAGGGAGAGTCAGGCGCGTATCCAGGATTTTTGTGAGGGGAGGGTTTTGAGCTGAACTTAATCCCGCCGAGTCTCCAAAACCAAAAGTTGATGGGGGGGGGGGGTAATCCCAACCTCTAGGGAGACAAGCCCAAAAAAAAAGGAAAATCAATTGCAAAAGGGGTTTTTTCACAACAAAGGGGAGGGTTTTAACCAAAGAAAAACACAAAAGGGGGGGTTGAACCCCCTAACCCCCTCCCCCTCCCCCTGCATACGCATCTGGGGAGAGTCACCCTGAAGTTAAGTTGGTTTTAATGAAAGCAGAAACATGATATAAGCATATTGGTGAAGGTTTGGTGCTTTGATGGCAATCCGTATAAGAAAGTTATTATTTGTTTTGATTTTCCGACATCACATGTGAGATGCTCTCCCATATGTTTTGTACTACATTTTTGAAAATGTCTATATAATCAAAAGGAAAAGTATCATTTTACCTGCATTTCATGTATCATTAGACACGTTTTTGCACACATACTTCTTTATTTCTTCCTCAAAAACAGGACAGGAGCCATTTATGGAATTTTATAGCAGAGAACGCCTCACACTGAAACATGATGTCACAAAATGAACATTTTAAAAGATCATTACATTTACTTTCTTATCCTTTGATGGATTGTGTCAATTCTCCACTGATATATTTCTTTCATGTTTCTGCTTTGATTAAAACAACTTAACTTTAGGGTTGACTTTTGCCAATTGCACTTGTCTGCCAGTGATATACATCATGTATGGCACAAGGCGAGAATGGGCATGGTGTTTTAATGCATTGCGCGAAGAGAACATTTACAATGTCTGCCATATCACACACAGGCAATTCTGAGTGTGTTACGCTACACAGAGTTTAAGAGGCTAGCGATTTCAATTTTCACAAATATTTGTCTTCCTTTATTTCATTTTAGTCAAACTTCTGCCAATCTACAGCACATCACATGTTCATGTTCTTGATTTACATCGTATAAGGTGTTTCCTCTTCTCAAGTTTAATGAAAAAGTGGTAATAGTGCATACATAATTTAATAAACATGTGCATGTAGATTGTGTGTGCGTGTGGTTTGTGTGAGTTTTGTTGGATGTACAGGATGTGTCACGAATGTTACTGCCTTTGTGGTGTGAAGAATCACACTTTAAACATGCTCTCTTGTTGCATACAGTAGCATCAAAGCAGATTGTTTTTGTATTACATGTACAGACACAAATCTCTAGTTCTCTGCCACTCTGCTTCTGTCTTCATCTTTCTTTGTTTTTTCTTGCACTTTAAAGTTACTCGGCCCTACTCTGACAAAAGGAAGCAAATAACAAGAGACTTTTCTTGTAAATGAGCAAAATGTCTGTCACTTGCATTGGCATCAGTGCAACACCACATCATGTTAGATTGAATTTCTCGCAGCAAGATTATATCTTGTCCAGATTTGGGCCGTATGTAGGGAATGCTGGGTACAATCTAAGAATACCAATAACCCAGATTTGAGTGATTTGTCACTTGCTTAGAAGTTAGTTGCTTCCTTTTGTCAAAGTAGGGCAGTACTGGTATTGTATTTAGTATTTCACTCTCTTCTTTCTCTTCTAGAGTACGCTGTTTTCATCTCTTTCTCTCTCTCTCTCTCTCTCTCTCTCTCTCTCTCTATCTGCCTCCTGTACTCAAGGCCACCTTTCTCTTTCATCCCACCATAAAAAAACACTCACACTCACACATACATCAACATCCACCTTAACCAAACATGACGTTTTATTCAAGCAAAACAACGTAGGAATATTAGATTTCTAGGATTTTTTATTTGATAAAAGGAAATTAAAAATTGTGAGGTTAAGTGGACATAAATACAGCAGAAAATGAACATTCAAAATATGTACAGTAATTCAAATTCATGATGAAAACAGATGAATCTCCAAATAAATATTTCGTTATTTACCACATGTTCAAATATTGCACATAAGAAAAGACAACTGCAGTATTCTGACCTCAAATTAATAACAAGCAACGTTTTGATATGCATGTCATATAAAGGAATCAATTTGTAAATGTGATGCATTATACTCTTCTACATACATTGCACATGGTAGTAACCTGTCGCAAAATAAATGGTGATTACCATGTACATTTCGCTATCATATTTGTTCATACATGGTTGCAGATTGGTCTATTTGAGTGTATGTGTGTGACTGTGTTCAAGTCTGTTTATCAAGTTCTACTCGAACTCCCTTTAAAAGTTACACGAGTGTGATAAATCACGTCTATGAGCAAATACATGTACCAAGGACTTTCTTTTTAAAGCCCATTAAATTTTACATTTTGATGAAAATTCAAGTCCTGAATATGTGCATGGACACATTTCAAATACTGACATGTAACTGCACAATTTCTTAAATCCTTATTGATCTGAATGTTACATCCTTAGTTGAGTTTAAATGAATATCAAAACAGATCACAATTCATAGAACATTAACCATTAAATGTATTAAGTCGATGTAATCCTTGACCTTTAAATCCTGACCCTACAATGTCCTTCCATTTCTCTAAGCTACAATCTTTCCCATGTACCGGTACTTGAAGCATGATTGGCTGAAATGCCGTTGTACATACTGTACAAAGAAGTGGCGGATAGACAGACCGGTACCTGCGTGGTTCAGAAGATGCACTCTTTACACACATACAATTCAAAAGCACAAAATACTCATGCTGCAGTTCATGATTTTACTTAAATAACATTCTGGCAAAAAATAATAATAATAAATAAATAAATAAAAATTCAATGCCCTACAGTATACCTACATGTAAACAAATATTCTATTGACTTGCCAAGAGTGATTCATTGAACATATTGATCCTCACCAAAATAAAATTAAATACTCTTCCTTTTCTGGCAAATTCCTCATGTGACCTGACTCCAAACGGAAGGAATAACATGATAGTGTCTGCTTCATATGTGAAGATCCTCGGCCCAATGGTCTGAGCTTTCTTCCTCCGCTATCTGCCATGAAACAGAGGTAAATCAATCCTTAAGCAACATTCATAATCTCCTTACTGATTTACAGTGCATGTATTATGTCCAACCAGATTCAACATTTAAGATCTCCTAACTGATTTGCAGTGCATGTATTATGTCCAACCAGATTCAACATTGAAGATCTCCTTACTGATTTACAGTGCATGTATTATGTCCAACCAGATTCGACATGAAGATCTCCTAACTGATTTGCAGTGCATGTATTATGTCCAACCAGATTCAACATTTTAGATCTCCTAACTGATTTGCAGTGCATGTATTATGTCCAACCAGATTCAACATTTAAGATCTCCTAACTGATTTGCAGTGCATGTATTATGTCCAACCAGATTCAACATTTAAGATCTCCTAACTGATTTGCAACTAGTGCATGTATTATGTCCAACCAGATTCAACATTTAAGATCTCCTAACTGATTTGCAGTGCATGTATTATGTCCAACCAGATTCAACATTTAAGATCTCCTAACTGATTTGCAGTGCATGTATTATGTCCAACCAGATTCAACATTGACGATCTCCTTACTGATTTGCAGTGCATGTATTATGTCCAACCAGATTCAACATTGAAGATCTCCTTACTGATTTACAGTGCATGTATTATGTCCAACCAGATTCAACATTTAAGATCTCCTAACTGATTTGCAGTGCATGTATTATGTCCAACCAGATTCAACATTGAAGATCTCCTTACTGATTTGCAGTGCATGTATTATGTCCAACCAGATTCAACATTTAAGATCTCCTAACTGATTTGCAGTGCATGTATTATGTCCAACCAGATTCAACATTTAAGATCTCCTAACTGATTTGCAGTGCATGTATTATGTCCAACCAGATTCAACATTAAGATCTCCTAACTGATTTACAGTGCATGTATTATGTCCAACTAGATTCAACATTGAAGATCTAACTGATTTGCAGTGCATGTATTATGTCCAACCAGATTCAACATTGAAGATCTCCTAACTGATTTGCAGTGCATGTATTATGTCCAACCAGATTCAACATTGAAGATCTCCTTACTGATTTACAGTGCATGTATTATGTCCAACCAGATTCGACATGAAGATCTCCTAACTGATTTGCAGTGCATGTATTATGTCCAACCAGATTCAACATTTAAGATCTCCTAACTGATTTGCAGTGCATGTATCATGTCCAACCAGATTCAACATTAAGATCTCCTAACTGATTTACAGTGCATGTATTATGTCCAACTAGATTCAACATTGAAGATCTAACTGATTTGCAGTGCATGTATTATGTCCAACCAGATTCAACATTGAAAAATCTCCTAACTGATTTGCAGTGCATGTATTATGTCCAACCAGATTCAACATTTAAGATCTCCTAACTGATTTACAGTGCATGTATTATGTCAAACCAGATTCAACATTTAAGATCTCCTAACTGATTTGCAGTGCATGTATTATGTCCAACCAGATTCAACATTGAAGATCTCCTAACTGATTTGCAGTGCATGTATTATGTCCAACCAGATTCAACATTGAAGATCTCCTTACTGATTTACAGTGCATGTATTATGTCCAACCAGATTCGACATGAAGATCTCCTAACTGATTTGCAGTGCATGTATTATGTCCAACCAGATTCAACATTTAAGATCTCCTAACTGATTTGCAGTGCATGTATTATGTCCAACCAGATTCAACATTTTAGATCTCCTAACTGATTTGCAGTGCATGTATTATGTCCAACCAGATTCAACATTGAAGATCTCCTTACTGATTTGCAGTGCATGTATTATGTCCAACCAGATTCAACATTTAAGATCTCCTAACTGATTTGCAGTGCATGTATTATGTCCAACCAGATTCAACATTTAAGATCTCCTAACTGATTTGCAGTGCATGTATTATGTCCAACCAGATTCAACATTTAAGATCTCCTAACTGATTTGCAACTAGTGCATGTATTATGTCCAACCAGATTCAACATTTTAGATCTCCTAACTGATTTGCAGTGCATGTATTATGTCCAACCAGATTCAACATTTAAGATCTCCTAACTGATTTGCAGTGCATGTATTATGTCCAACCAGATTCAACATTTAAGATCTCCTAACTGATTTGCAGTGCATGTATTATGTCCAACTAGATTCAACATTGAAGATCTCCTAACTGATTTGCAGTGCATGTATTATGTCCAACCAGATTCAACATTGAAGATCTCCTTACTGACTTGCAGTGCATGTATTATGTCCAACCAGATTCAACATTGAAGATCTCCTTACTGATATACAGTGCATGTATTATGTCCAACCAGATTCAACATTTAAGATCTCCTAACTGATTTGCAGTGCATGTATTATGTCCAACCAGATTCAACATTGAAGATCTCCTTACTGATTTGCAGTGCATGTATTATGTCCAACCAGATTCAACATTTAAGATCTCCTAACTGATTTGCAGTGCATGTATTATGTCCAACCAGATTCAACATTTAAGATCTCCTAACTGATTTGCAGTGCATGTATTATGTCCAACC
The DNA here is from genome assembly GCA_963669155.1 of Arbacia lixula. Classification (NCBI taxonomy): domain Eukaryota; kingdom Metazoa; phylum Echinodermata; class Echinoidea; order Arbacioida; family Arbaciidae; genus Arbacia; species Arbacia lixula. Next base: position 27,962,743 of record OZ022583.1, on the reverse strand, counting down.
AGATTCAACATTAAGATCTCCTAACTGATTTACAGTGCATGTATTATGTCCAACTAGATTCAACATTGAAGATCTAACTGATTTGCAGTGCATGTATTATGTCCAACCAGATTCAACATTGAAGATCTCCTAACTGATTTGCAGTGCACGTATTATGTCCAACCAGATTCAACATTGAAAAATCTCCTAACTGATTTGCAGTGCATGTATTATGTCCAACCAGATTCAACATTTAAGATCTCCTAACTGATTTACAGTGCATGTATTATGTCAAACCAGATTCAACATTGAAGATCTCCTAACTGATTTGCAGTGCATGTATTATGTCAAACCAGATTCAACATTGAAGATCTCCTAACTGATTTACAGTGCATGTATTATGTCCAACCAGATTCAACATTGAAGATCTCCTAACTGATTTGCAGTGCATGTATTATGTCCAACCAGATTCAACATTGAAGATCTCCTAACTGATTTACAGTGCATGTATTATGTCCAACCAGATTCAACATTGAAGATCTCCTAACTGATTTGCAGTGCATGTATTATGTCCAACCAGATTCAACATTGAAGATCTCCTTACTGATTTGCAGTGCATGTATTATGTGCAACAGGATTCAATATTTTAGATCTCTTAACTGATTTACAGTGCATGTATTATGTGCAAGAAGATTCAATATTTTAGATTTCTTAACTGATTTGCAGTGCATGTATTATGTCCAACCAGATTCAACATTGAAGATCTCCTAACTGATTTGCAGTGCATGTATTATGTGCAACAAGATTCAATATTTTAGATCTCTTAACTGATTTACAGTGCATGTATTATGTGCAACAAGATTCAATATTTTAGATCTCCTAACTGATTTACAGTGCATGTATTATGTGCAACAAGATTCAATATTTTAGATCTCTTAACTGATTTACAGTGCATGTATTATGTGCAACAAGATTCAATATTTTAGATTTCTTAACTGAGTTACAGTGCATGTATTATGTCCAACCAGATTCAACATTGAAGATCTCCTAACTGATTTACAGTGCATGTATTATGTGCAACAAGATTCAATATTTTAGATCTCTTAACTGATTTACAGTGCATGTATTATGTGCAACAAGATTCAATATTTTAGATCTCATAACTGATTTGCAGTGCATGTATTATGGGCAACAAGATTCAACATTTAAGAACGAACTGATTTACAGTGCATGTATTATGTGCAACAAGATTCAATATTTTAGATCTCTTAACTGATTTACAGTGCATGTATTATGTGCAACAAGATTCAATATTTTAGATCTATTAACTGATTTACAGTGCATGTATTATGTGCAACAAGATTCAACATTTAAGAACGGACTGATTTACTGATTTAAATCCTCCATCCCCAGTGGAAAGAGCTGGGATCAACTTCCCAGTGATTGCAATCACTAACTGTGAGTGATTGCAGTTGAATGCAATCAGCTACAATCTAGTACCAATCACTGGCCACCATTTGCAATAACTGACTGCCATAAATTTATGTTAGATATCAGGTTCCACTCTAGCTGAATTCAAGGGAAACGACAACCTTAACAACAAGTTGATTCCAATAAACCCCATAACAACTGTAAAATTAAGCTGATTGGTGCGGGCTCGAAAGATTAAAAAATCATTAAAGGGCTAGTTCCTTCTGAAACTATTTTGGTTTCAATAAAGGGAGACATATGAAAGGAAGATATTAGTGAAGGGTTGACGAAAATGGGTCAAAGGAAAAGAACATTATTTGATTTTAAAGTTTTGATTTTGTGATGTCACTTGCGAGGTTCTCTCCCATATGTTGTGGACTACTTTTTCCACAAATTGCAATTTCTATGTTCTTTAATGAAGGAATACATTCTTTTCATAGCGATATATGTTTAAAAATGTGTCTAATGACATATCAAGCGCACAGGTGAAATGGTAAAACCATTTTCAAGAAATGGACATTTTTCAAAAAAAGTGTACACAAAATATAGGAGAGCACCTCACGTGTGACATCACAAACACAAAACTTTAAAATTAAATATCTTTCTTTTCCTTTGTCCGATTTTCGTCAAACCTTCACTAAAATGTTTCTTTCATGTCTTTCCTTCTATAGAAACCAAAATAATTTCAGGGTGAACAATCCCTTTAAGTTATATATTGAAAAGTATCCATGAATGTTAAATTAACAAGCTCTTTGCTATAACAGCCCTGACATCGACCCATAGTTACCTCTGATAGATGTGCATAGCAACCCTGCTTCTTTCTGATCAGGTCTCCCCACAACATCTCCATCTTGCATTGTGGACAGGAGCCCTCTACTGGCAGAAGCTTGTCAGGCTCTCTCCTTAGGAAGCGCTCGGACAAGCAGATCATGTGATACTCTCCAGTGCATTGTGGGTCTAGACATGTCAACACAGAATTCTCTGGCTTAAAAGGAGAAGATTAAAACAAAACCAGCGATGAGAGATGAGGAGATAATAAGATTACTAAGACTTGGATAAGAACAGTGTTACAAAATAAAGGACTGAAATTTTAGTACCGGTAGATGCATTTTACATATTACAATAAATGCAATAAATGTATACATAAGAAGCAGACTTCCATGGTTACTCATCATTTATGTCACTAGAGATTTTCACTTATTCTTTAGTTAATAATTCCTTCACAATCTCTCTAATCACATGTAAAAACACTGGATATCGACATGCTCTACTAGGTTGTCCAACCATTTGTCAGTCTGGATTATATGACTGAAAAAATATTTTACCATATGATATCAAATCAAACTGTTCAACGCTCGATTGTGTGTTTTTTGGTAATATTAACATGTAAAATGTCAAGGTCAGGCTCTGAAATGTCACTCTTAATGTACAAATTTAAGAACCATTTGAGGGAATATAACAAAACTTGATACAATGCTAAAGTTGCATTAGGCAAGGCAAGTCATTGATTGTATTTTAGGCAAAAAACGCAAATCATTTATCCTAGGTGCTTCATCGGTCACAAAGTAAGAAACAATTCTCCAAGCCCAGAAGCAAGCTAGCTGTGTACCTGGAACCTGCAAGCACAAAGGCAGCACCTCTTGCCACCTGTCTGACTGGCTGGGATGACAGTCACATCCTCATCAGGGGGAAGCTCATCTCTTTCCTCTCCTTTCTTTTTCCTCTTCTTCTTTCTCTTGGGGTTCCCAAAGTTTCCAACCTGTCATATCAAGTCAAATCGAAACAGACTCTCAATCAGATCACTACCCACTCTTTAGTATGATATAAAGCAACCTTCATCAAGTTTGAATGAAAAGTAGGTTTACAGTGTGATTCCTTACTGCACTTTGCTCCTCCTACCCCCCCCCCCCCCCACCCCCAATAAAACAATGAATAAATAAGTAATACTAACAATAATAATAATAATAATAATAATAATAATAATAATAATAATAATAATAATAATAATAATAATAATAATAATAATGATAATGATAATAATAATAATAGAAATTATAATGATAATAAATAAATAAATAAAAATGCTTTTTCTGAGATGGCCAAAATAAATCAACACTTTTAGGCATAAAAGATTACATTGCTGTGGATATTCAAATCTTTGATTCTCAAATAAATATGAGGGATGGTGAAATAGTAATTACTAGATGACTATTTTAATAGTTTAGGCATTCCAACTCAATGTGCCACAAGTTTGGGATGAAAAATTTCTCCTTTGTTCTGAGCTGAAACTTGCTGAAGAGAGCTCCATATCAAGCCCTGGTGAAATATTTATCAAAGAGTGAAAACAAAATTGCTCTAGACTACAGTGCAACATCTCAACTAAAATCACAGCTGGAAAGACTATACAGGAATTGAGGAATTGTGGCATTCTGATATGGTTTTATCATGACTTCATTGAAACCAATTAAAACATATATTTTGCTAAACGTAACATTTCCCCTATGGAATAAAAAAAAAAAAGCATACTTTCGTATAAAAAATTATTAAAAACAAGTCCCATGAAGAAAGAAATAATTACATCCTGTACCTTGATACTGGTCACCTGGCCGTATGCGATGGGCATGTGTTCTGGTGGATGGAGCCGGACATCAAAGTCAAGTCTGTATTCCTGCTTGAGCCACTGGACAGTGAGAGGGAGGCGGTTCCAGGGACCGGTCCGCAGCATGTTGGACACCACCCGGAATCGGAATGGGAACCAGCTCTCTTTCCGTGCTTTGCCTGTCACATGACGAAGACGTCTGGATCTATGCGGGTTTTGCCATGCCCATTCAAACTAGAATGAGAGGATGCAATCAAATATAGGAGCAACCTACATTGTAGATGTTTGAGGGCAATGACAAGTTATGTTATGAATTATTGAAGTAATTATATATTTTCTGGCCAGGTACAGCCAAGCCTATTGAAATTGAATATATTTAGAAAGTTTCAAACAAAATTTGAAACTTTGAATAATATTTTATGGTAATGCAAATTGAAGAAAACATGCCTGATTCAATCAGGAACATTTGTTTCAAATTGTAGTGAAAGGTACAAGAAATGTTGTTTAGACTCCTTGCAAAGTGTTTTAGTCATGATATGAAGAGCTCATTTGCAAAAGGGGTTAGATCCATTTTTCATCAAATTTGATTTTTTTTTTTGTCTCAATGTATAGATTTGAATTAGCTCCATTAGATGATACCAAAGAAAAGTTGAAATTCCTTGGCAAAGAAAAATCACTTCTTTTTCAAAAGGGGTTAGATCCATTTAAGTTTGTTTGCAAAAGGGGCTAAATCCACAAAGATAATTTTTTGGGAAAAAATATTCTAAAACTATGAAGACAGGTAAATTTCTTTTATATCAAATTTTATGTTCACATGGTAGGGTACTATATCTTGACAATTTAGTTTCGCATAAGAATATTGCAATATGAGGGAATAAGAAAAAGTAGACTTTCTCAGAATGGTCTAATGTGGATCTAACCCCTTTTGCAAACAAGCTCTTCATATAATTTGTGAATGTTTCATTCATAATATCTTTGAGCAAAGATCAGGCTCAGACTGTTTGTTGGAATCTTGTTTGCATGTTTGTGTATAATCCCAGGAGGATGTTTCTGATTAATTTCTACATAAATTAACCTCAAATGATAAATAAATATTTTACATGAGAAACATGGGGAACATATCCACAAGTGATTCCCCTTAAATGTAATGTAGAATGTCTTCCAGATATGCCAGAACTTTAAATAGGGAATCTTTGAACTATTTTGCAGAGATAGAGAAACATGGTACAACTATGACTATGGACATAATGAATAGAAACACAGATAAATGAAAAAAGAAAATATTGAAGAGAAAGATAAATAAACAATTTATCAAAGCAATGAAAAGAGATATAATGATGACTGTCAAGAAGGAAAAGAAAAGGAACAATTAAAAGCATGCAGAGAAAGTGCAATGATAGGGTAATGTTGGGCGGGGCAGGGAATGTAGGGGAACAACAAAGCTGAAAGGGAATATTCTGTACTGGGAAGACAAAACTCCTACAAAAGGTGATCGTGAGCAATCTTCTGCCAATGGTCTTAAAATTATGTATTGTCCAATTTAGAAACTTGCTGAAAGTTATTTGCTCAAAAATTATACATATTTGGAGTTATTAATGATTAAATCACAAATCCTCGAAATGTTCGGCCCGAACAATTAGAGGATTTGTGATTTAATCACTAATTACTCCAAATGTGGATCATATGAGGGCAAATAACTTTCAGCAAGTTTCTAAAATGGACAATACATGAATTTAAGACCATTGGCAAGAAGATTGCTCACGATCACCTTTTGAAGGCATTTTTGTCTTCCCTGTACAGTATATGCCCTTTAATGCTACCATCACTCTAGACCGAAAAATCAGTCTCTATAGGACGTTGGATCCGCTGAGATTGCATCTGGCTCCTCTGAACGCCCTATTTAGAGACTGAACATTGCACCTGTACACTGTATGGCGATCGATGCGAGTCGCCATTTTGAATATGAAAACGCTAATGATAATGCATATATGAATAAGTAATTTCACGCATGCGCACATTTTTTTCCCGCTCGTTTGCCGTGTGCTGTTTTTTTTTTGTCGAACCGATTGACAATTTAAATATTCATAGCCAACAACCCGTCGAACAATCTGATTGGTCAAATTTATGTCAGACTCGAGCAGATTGAAAATGTCTGCGATAAACGTGTGATCGGCAGAAAGTAAGTCTTTAATTTTCACCTTTCTATACATTTTGTGGAATCTTAGCCCTAGAATTTATAAATATATGATATAGATCTAATTTTGATATAAGTAAATTTGTTGCATCATAGCTTGAAAGATGTTAGATTTTTAAACGAAGTCGCTATGTCTAGTTCCAAAATTCGTTTTCCCATAGACTTTGCACTAATTCCTCTAACTTTAGAGGAAACCTTGTATTTGCTTGTACACATAAGAACCCCGCCACTGTGCGTTCGGTGTGGATGTACCGTCTCTATTCGGGGGGTATGTCCAAAAATGTCATTTTGATTAAAGAATGCCCCCGAATGAGACGGTTATTCCTGTCTACCATCACTCAGTACACCAATGAGTTTGTACTGAGAAAATGGAGATCACCTGTTGAAGATCTCTTACCCTCAAGGCGGATACTTCATTGGGGAAGCCATAGATGATCAACACCATGTCCCTGAAAATTAAAAAATATTAAATACATTTACTGATTTAGCGTTGCATGTGGTTATTCTGATACCCGTATGGCTTTCTCCCTAATGAGTGTCTTGCAAAGCCATGGCAAATGTGATATCACCTAATTTTTAGACACAATATTCATACATTTAAGAATAACATTAACAGTACTCAAACAAATAAGCAAAGAAATTGTATTAGGTTTACTTCACCAGGAGTGAAAAGATCTAAAATAAAATAATCCAATGGATAATTAATGGTGATGTGTCAAATTGAAATGGTGTTAGATCCAATGTTTAATGGCTTCATCAGGCACAGAAACATTAGTATTAATTAATTGTTATTCCTATTATATAAGAGTACCCAATCGTGCATGTACTGCCGGTTCTGTTGTTATGCGGGCTCAGCCATTAGTTACTACTGCCTACTGGAATGGAATGGAAAAGAAAACTATACCATGGTCCTTTCCCGCTTGTCCGACAGGCGCCACCAAATTTGGAGCCTTTGTTGTGCTGATTGACTCTCCTCTTCGGATCCACGGTGTAGCCGATGTAGGTGCGTCCCTCGTAGCGAGGATTCGTGCTCACGAGACAGTAACATCCGTGAAAGTTTTCTACTTCTTTCGACATTTCCTCACTCCCGATCCTGGGCCGAGCTGCAGCTATCGCTCACCTGTGACAGGAGACGGCTCATTCAGATCCAGCGGTTATCGTCACATGACCGATCACCTGACCATGGGAAATCAATGAAGGAAGTTCATTTACCTTTGCATGCTTTACGTACTTGCGTGTGTGTAGCTGTGTGTAGGATCGGGATAGGAAAGATGTGTGTCGCTGCGTTGATCTCAAGAATTTATATTGCATAGGCCTAGCTATCGTACTTGCTCCTGAACTTGATCCAGTCGGTCAAGATGACCGTTATAGAGATAATTTCAAGAAGATGAGTATCAAGAGACTCTTAGAACAAGAATGGCGAGATTGCCCTATTTTATTGTTGTCCGCCTGGGGAGCCGGAGCTGTTCAACATAATTAAATTGCAACAAGTCAGTGTGTTGTGTGTATAACGCTTACAATACATTACGGTACGCGTACGAATACGATCACGATTGAGAGCTTGGGAAGTGCAACTCCCATAGGCATTAAAAGCGCGTATCCCAGTCGAGTCGTAACTTTTCAGCGAGCTGACTAGACAATGATGGTGCTCCCGTTCTGACGGAGTAACTTTAATCGCGTGCTTTGGCTTTGCTTTGAGAGCACGGAGCTGAACCCGAGGTTGAGGTCGCCGTGCAGTGCGTGCTGCAGCTACACGACTAGTGCAGGCCGGATAACCCGTAGCCGTGGCGTGGAGGTGGGTGGGTGCGAGGGTGTGGACTGTCTGTGGGTCTCGATCTCCTGAATGAATTGTAAGTTTGGCTGACCGCAGGCGTTAGACGTGTCAGCTGTGCCAGGCAGCGCTGTGCAGCAGCGAGACTGAACTGACTTAACCTTCCATCTTGCTTGCCCTAGTGAGAAGCCTGAAGGATGACAATCTGCAAATCCAACTAGAAAGCTCATCATCATGGCATTGTCCATGGAAAAAAGGTCAGTTCTGCCAGTGGCATGTTGCCAGTCTGGATGTACATAGCTCTTGAGAGTGCGAGTCTGAGACTGTCTAATTTCTAAATGACTAAAGTTAAAATGAGACACTGCACTGTATAACTTAGTAGTAGAATCAAGTCAGGTAATCTTAGACAGAATATAAAATTTTAATAACATTCAAATTTCAATATTCAGATATTGATAATTACTGTAGAAATTGTGGGCCTTTTTTATCTACTAAAGACATCAAAATCCTGCATTATAATTTAGTATGATTTGTCCAAAATGCCCATATTTCAACATTTTTTTTGTCATTGGCAACATTGCTATAATATATAAAATCACCTCTTGCTTGGATATTCATTCTTCTGTTTTTTCTTGCAAGTACTGGCATCTTGACATAATTTTAGTACTCATTATATCTCTCAAAATGTTCATCCTAAAACAATTTGTTGACATGAGACGTGTTGTATTTATGTTACTAATAAAATTTGCTGTTCTTGTTATTTCCTTTCTTCATTTGTGCTGCTTTTGTGAACTTTTATTGTTATTCTTTCTTAATGTAATTATGGCATATATTTTTGTGTGTGTGTGTCTTACAGGCCGCTGGATAGGATCTTCTTTGTCTACGATCACTCAGTGGTCCGTAAAGAGGAAGATGATCCCAAGGATGCTATAGCCTTCTTCTACCCTCGCAACGTAAGCAACCAAAGAAAAATGCCACTTTAGAGCAGGATTTTATTCCCTTCTTTGAGTCAGTTGCATTGTAGCAGTTTATACTTGTCTAAAAATGCAATTATAAGGCCCAAATATTTAACAAGAAAAGTAAGAAATAAGGAGGATACATTTCAAATGAACAGCATGAACCATGCTGTGCATGAGAAATAAACTTTTACATGGAATCTTTATTATTTGGGGGGGGGGGGCTTTTTTAACCTATGTGGTACTGACTTTAAATAACCTCCATGTCATTTTTCACTGGTGCAAGAAGAATTTAATTTATAAGGTATGTTGTCTTTCCATAAACATATATTTCTTTCATTTTGAATACCAGGTTTACACAGATTCAAACATTTATTATTATACAAGGTATAGAGGAGATTTGTATTCTTTCAAGCATGTATGTGATACTGAAGGAACTCCAACTGGGAACCACTTCCTTGATCCAAAATACAGATCAGTTAAAACTTCAGTATGCACCCCTTTCAAATCAGAGGGGAAAATGAACTGGGATTGGAGTCCAGAATAAGTTCTATCTCTGCAATGTTTGAGAAAGAAACATGTGCACCAGACTCCATAGCCTACACTCAAGACTGAATTGTATTTGTTACAACAGAATGGAACTGATCATCATGTAATATTGTACCCTCACTTTACCCACAATGCAGTTCCCCGTGGATGTGCAGTGTCTGCTATGTGGTCAGCTGATGGGGATGGTCCACTTCATCAAGAACCTGTGTCTGGCTGAGCCCAAGGTCTACAAGATGAAGAGGATGAAAGTCACCACTAAGCATGAGGGCAACTTTACTGTGGTAAGGACCAACAGGAGATCTGCCCTACTCTGACAAAATGAAGCAACTAACGAAAGAGACTTTTCTTGTAAATGAGCAAAATATGTCTGTCACTTGCATTGATATCAGTGCAAGACCACATCATGTTAGATTGAATATCTCGCAGCAAGATGAATATTTCTTGTCCGGATTTTGGCCATATTTAGGGAATACTGGGTACAATCTCAGAATATCAATAACCCAGATTTGAGTGATTTGTCACTTGCTTCCTTTTGTCAGAGTAGGGCAGAGATATATAGAGGGGCTGAAGTGCTTCAACCTGCTCAGCCCAATACTCATAACACTGAGTTGCTTTGGATATAGGACTGTCAGTACTTGGTACTGAGAGAGTGAACTCTCTGTATCCAGCTAAAAGCCCATGTTGTGGAATCGGCCTGGATTGGGTATCCGGAAGAAGTAATCATCGCTGTAATAGAATGTCATAATTGTGTTGTAGGTTTATCAACAACAACATTGCATGATCGAAATTTTAATGTGATGTTAAGGAAATGAAGCCATTGCATGCAAAAGAAAACCCTCTCAATATTTTGTTAAAAACAATGATTTCCAGATCATTTTGATTTCCTTAATTGTTTGATTCCTCATATCTTACCAGCATACTTCTCTGTACTTTTTGCTTTCATGTAGTCTTCTTGTCAGTCACACATTGATTTCCCTTAATTCTTCATGTGCCACTTTGCAGATTCAGCAATGAATGAATTACCATTGAGCAGTGTATCATTTTGTTCAGAAATAGTTTGACGTCATGTTTTCCCACTGTTGTGCTCCCCATAGGCACTGTGCCATGACTGCAGAGTGTCTGATACCACCGCCCTGGGGATTATGGACCAGCTGTATGGTGTTTTCTGTCTGTTCCATGGATCCATCACACGAGTCTTACAGGTAAAGGATCAATATAACGGCAGGGGAAATTATCCCATAATGCACTGTGCAGCGACATCTGGATTTTGTTTGCACTCATGTCATAATGTTTGAATATGGCTGCAAGGTGCATCATGGGATGATTTTTCTCTATGTGCGATATGAAGAATTGCAAAAAAATCTCTAATCGGTAACTTTTGTTATCTTGCTCTGTAATCTCACGTTACACAAAACAAGCTCTAGGTATTGCCTACATTAGTTTTATGTGTGGTACACAAGAGCAATGACAAATTTGTTTGTCATTTCAACCCAATGGAGTTGCCCCTGAAGATTAATGTTCAGTGATCAAACACAAATAACTTCCTATACTATGCCGTTTTCTTTCTTCAAAAATTTCCTAATTTGTTTCTACGAGTTTTTTACTATCATTCACGTCCACTGAAGATGATGAGGGTTACATTGGCATCAAAAGATCCTGTTTGTCTAAGAATAGGAAAGTTTGTCCGAGGGGTTCACATTTTTTAAGAACTTCCTTTTTGTTTGTTGTTTTCTTGGTTTATAACTTCCTTGCTCTTCAAAGAGGATGTCCAGAGTTAGAGCAGACGAAATGGATACTTCCTTGAAAGTTCCTACCAGTGTATGCAAAAGGGTCTTCTACTCCTGCTACTTAATGCCATAAAGTGTGATTACATTATTTTATTTTCTCTAAGGGGTCAGTTGTTAATGCCAGTGCGGTGCAATGTTCACACTCATTTATCTCTTCCTCGATGTGTTTGAGAAAGCTACTTACAATTCTTGCATTAAGACATTCCAGGGATCCTAGATTGCTGATCACATCTCTCATTAATTCCCCATGGGCTGATGTGTTAATCTAGCATTTTCAAACTTTCATGGGGTGAATATTAGGTCTACTTCCACTTTAAAACTCATGTTCAAAGCATATTGTGGCCAAGTAAATCCCAAAATAAACTGACTTGAATACCAGTAGTGCCTCCTTTATATTTGGAGGAAGAGTTCCTTCAATGTACATGTATCATTCACATCTACATGTGCTTTCTGTATTTATTTGACAGCGTTGCCAGAACAACAGGGAATTGTTTGAGGCTCAGATGACGTCCATGTGGAACTGCTACCTTTTGTTTGCTCGTCACTATGGCAACACTGTCGGAGCGATCTTCCACTCCATCCCTACCACTGAACTGCCAAAGGTAGATTGATTCTACAGCTGAATTTAGCAAGTTGAGCCATGCTCAGCAATCAGAATGTCCACAGGGATCTTTTACCTTGAAACATTTGCTTCAGCTCAATCATGTATTGTATGAATGGAGTTCTGTAATAAATGTTCAGGAGAGAGATTTTGTTCTAGACAATACAATTTACTGTCCAATCACTCAAGGATAATGTGCATTTAATTCTAATTGTATGTAAAGACTACCTGTCCATAAAGACCATCTTTTACTGGTTCCCTTGGGGTGTAGACAGGTTTGAATGTGTTTGAAAATAGTGTAATATGTTAGTACCACTTCTTCAACAAGTGGATATATGTGACTCTGCAATCAACACCATGTGTGTTCGGTGTATCTAATTGACACTGTATTTACCCTGTTACATGTGACACAGTGTCTGCTCTGTGTATCTAGTCATGTAAGTAGACCTACCACAAGTGTATGTACGTGGCACTGGAAATAACACCGTGTCTGTTCTGTGAATCTAATTGATACAGTGTCTACTCTGTGATTCTAGACCTGTGGGTGGATCTTCCTCAGGTTCATTTAACACTGGAATTAACCCTGTGTCTGTTCAGTGTATCAAATTAAACTGTGTCTGCTCTCTGTATGTAGACGTGTGGCTGGATCTTCCTCAAGTGTTCCCATCTGCTGCAATGGCTGAAGCGCAAACCGACGCTACTTGCAGGCTGTCTGCTCTACAAAAACAAGTACGTCCAACCAGGATACCATTTCATGCTTTCTAGTTTTATTTCCATGTTAAATCATGGCATATTTGCTTGTTGTCATGGTGCCTGCACATTCCTTGTAGGTTAGTTCTAGTTGCAAATCAATGTTCACTCCTTATTCTCTGCCATGTCATTTAAAGGCCGATACTCCTGCATATATATTGTTTGTGTATTTCAGCTTTCGTTCCCATGGTGGGTGCAGATGAAAGAAACATCCTACCTTGTCTTGTATTGTACCTTGCTTTTTCACTCAGTCTGGCCCAAATACAAACCCATCCAGAGTCAAGACTCAAGAGAGTATGTTTGAATTATAGCCTAGGTTATAAGCTAGGGAAATCATGGTTTGTTTCTTTTCTATGCATCGCTACAATCATACTTGAGTTTCGATACAGAGATTAAGCACCTTATGTGTGATAATAAATGGACCTTCCTACATGATCAGCTTTCAGCCAATCATGTTGCACAAATTCTAAACCCCATTCCATCATCATCTCTTCTTGTTTAGGGTTCTGTGTACTCAGCTAACAGCTGGCCTCACCTCAAGACTCCTCCTTATTAAACTTTCACAAAGTCATGTAAGTATGACTAGTTTTGTAATGGAATTTGAAATCTCATAGTTTCCTTGTCAGAGTACATGTACATATACCAGAGCCATGCTACCAGATACAACTGACTTCAGTCTTTACCAAATCTGCTCTCATTTCATTAAAAGCAAGCATTTCAGTACTTCATACCAATTATTTCTGTATGATATTGAAGCAAGTTTTATTCAAAATATTGTGGAAAGATTTGTAGATTTTGACAGTTTATTATCAGATTATCACATACAATTGTGATTGCAGAAGCAAATTACACTGGTATCTCTTCCAGTAATTCAATAGTAAATACAAAAGGGGTATCAAACAGGATTGCCAAAAGACTCTCAGGTCCTGAAATGTGACATCACAAAAGCATGTTGTCAAAATAGTTGTTTCAACTCTATTTGGATAGAGGAAGCTGCTGTGTTCATAGCAGTGACTCTCAATCAGGCAATGTCAACATCTAGGCCATTTACACAAACTCAATAACTACATTAAATGTACTTCACAATTTTGAAATGAGACATTGAGGCTGCTTAGTATGGGACCAGGAAGCATTGGGTACCTGAGTGACTTTCAAAAGAGCAAGAGAGAGAGGGGGGGCAGAAAAGAGATATCACCTGTTCATTTAGCCTTCAAGAGAACATAACAGTAGATATACTGTATATATAGAGAGATAGAGGGAGAGAGAAAGGGAGATTAAGCGCTAATGTGTTTACTTCTCCTTGTATGTTTTAGTTCCCTGGGGAGAAGAGACAGACGGACTTTGACCTGCCGTTTGGCGTGAGGATCCTGTCAGTCTTCCTCCGGGAAGAAGAATACAAACTCTTTGCTAAGCCAAAGGCTGCTGCTGCTGATAGCGCTAGTACCATACACTGCATGGACCCGGCCAAGGACACCAGGGATGCATCCAGCCAAGGGATGTCAGCTTCAGCAAGCAATCATGATCAGGGAGGCACAGACGAAGTGGGGGCGCTTCTATCGCGCCAGCAACATGGAGACAAAGAGGACAATGCTGGTGTCAAGAACAGGATCAATGGCAATCAGGAGCACATGGAAGGATTCGTCGATCACCGGACAAGCACCGGTAGTAGCTGTGTGTCAAGCAGTGAGCAAAATAGTCCTAATGATGTGAGCGGGGATTCAGAGATGAATGATACTGATAAGGGAGAGTCATCCGCTGCAATGGGGGCGGGTGCCGGGGGATTTAAAGGCATCCATGTGACAGGTTCTGAGAGAGGGGGTGTGGCTAGTAGTCATGGAGACGGACTCAGCAGGAAAAGTGGTGGAGCAGGCGAGAGTAAGCACTCTGTTTATACTCAGAATACCAATAGAAGAATGAGAGGCAAAAACAACATCTTTACAAGAGACCGCAGCGGAAAGCGGATGAAGGAGCAGTATTTGAATATGACTAACAACAGCAGTGCAAGGCAAGTACCTGATGGTTCCATCACTGTTCCTGTAGACGTAGAGGATAATCTTGCCAATGGTGGAGCCTCGGAGCTGGATGTGAATCTCAACGCTGCCAGCGATCATCATACCGCTTCACACAGGAGCAGCATCGACGGAGAAGGGAGCCAGCAGTGTGTGCTAGGGAACAGTTGTAGATTAGATGAACAAGTAGATAGCTCCATTAGTGTCGATGACCACCATAGAAGGAGCAATCAAGGTGGTTCTCTGTGCAATGACATCCCAGCGCCTGGGTCTCGTGAGGGAGAGATGAGAAGCGACCATCCTCTACCGAAAGTGGTCTTGAACCAGAACGCTGTAGATTCAGAGGAGGAGCCCTTTGAGATCCACATCAATCCACTGGACAGTGAGTCATCGCCAGAACATTCTGATTCCTCTGCCAATGCAAGGGTGGGGCCTGACCTAGCAACACACAGGCAGAGGCAGGAGGTTGTGGAGGATACCAATGGGAACATTGTTGGAAGTGAGGAGAATGGAGGCTTGGCAGAGAGTAGTGATAGTGAGCCAAGGCCAAGAGCTGAACGTATGAATGGACTTGTCAGTGTGAGCGCGACGGATGCATCAAGCAGTGTCTTACAAGGCAACAGTGGCATGAGTAAGAAAAGTCTTCACCAAAATACTGTCTCTGGACCTCAGCCACAGTTGCCCAACTCTGCCAATGATGAGAAGCAGCTTCCAAAGACCACCCCATTAGCAAGACCTACTAGATTGTCTGAACTAAACACTGTCACAGAAAGCCCTGCCGTAGCACCAGGAGCCCCATCAATCAGCAGTCTAGCAGAGTCGGCCTTAGAAGGCGCCACACATGTAGGAGACCCCTCCACGGCTCCTCCTCACAGTACTACGGCTCCTGCTGTTTGGGTGGTGGATGATGCTGGGCTCCAGGTAGGAGGACAGACTCTCCAGACAGACAAACAGGCCTCTACAAACTGGGCTGCAGGACATTCCTCACAGACTGGTCAGTCCAATGGTGTGGTTTCTGACCCTCATTCTGACCAAGGGTCAAGGCCAGGCCTTGAAGCATGTCTTGACCAGGATGGTGATGCTGATGGGGCAGTGGGTGGCATGTCATCCAGGACTGCAGACCTTGACCCATCTCAGATGTCCAATGGGGCGATCAAGAAGGGGAAGACCAGGAGCAGACCTCCTTCAAGACACAGCATCCAGTCTCCAGGAGCTGGGGATAGATTCAGGGTCATTGGAGGTGACAACGGCACAGATAAGGTAATTACAGGATACTAGCTTTAAAGGGAATGTAACATCCACACCCCCTGTGAACAAAGTTACTGTGGAGCTCTGCTCATCCATAATGTAATCGGTAATGATAGCAATTACACATTGAAAAGGTGGGTCCATTGACCATTGGCACTAAACAAGAAATTATGTGTGAATTGTCTAAGTTAGGGAATTTGTCTTTTAATGGTTAATGGTTCATTATTTAAATATGTGTGAGTTTTTGTTGTAAAATAGCTTGCACTTTTCAGTGAGCAATTGGCGGTCTTTGCAAAATAAACAAGAAAATCATCTGATTATCATTTTTGAACAACAAAGCATATTAGTGTAATTACAGTTTCCTGAAGAAGGATTTCCTACTGGTTTGACTGGGATTAGTGGCAGTCAGGTGTGAAACTCTCCTGCAGAATGGTTGTGTGTTGGGGAGCTTGATTGTGTATAGCAATGACAAATGATAAAGATGTCATTAAAGAAGGGCTTCATTCATTTAACTTTCTTCTAACGTCCCCCACCCCTTTCAGAATTCATTTTCCTCTTCATCTCCTTTATTTTATTAATCTATTCTGTGTCTTTTCTTCTCCTCATTGTCTACCATTCCTCCTCTTTAAGTATTTTACATACCACCCTACAGTAACATCCATTCAGTAGAGGGGTTGGTATTACAAATATCTTGTTTTCTTACTTACTGCCTGTGTCAGCCTGCAAAGCGCATGACAACAGCTACCTTAATATTTAAGTATTTGATATGATGACAAAAGTTTTTTCTCTGCCTTGTTGTATAAGTGAAAGGGTTACTAAATTAGAAAAAAAAAGTTCCTACTAATCTATGTAAAATTATCCACTAAAAACGAATTTCACATTTGCTTGCCGCAATTAAGTCTCATTTTGATGAAAATTTGAAAAAACTCAAGCCTCCAGTGACGTCAGAGAAGTCAAAATGCCATAGATTGTACGGGAGTCAACAATAGACCACACAACTTTCCCCCTAACTGCGTCGTAACGCGTAATTGCATTCACTTGTATCTTGTCATTCAGATTCAATTGATGGAATGCACTTTGAATCTATTAGTTGTTGCTACTCGGACAAACCTCGGACACTCTTTGGGGTTCCCATTGGTAACATATTGATTTGAACGGCTTCAATAAAACATTTTATTCACGCCGTTGGCATTTATGGCATTTTTACTTCTCTGACATCACTGGAGGCATGCGTTTTTTCAAATTTTTGTCAAAATGAGACTTTATTGCTGCAAACGAATGTGAAATTCCTTTTTAAGTGGATAATTTTATATAGATTAGTAGGAACTTATTTTTCTAATTAAATAAACGTTGAATGTGTACCTCTATGTGCAGGTCTTCATCTGATCAATAGAGGATGATTTCTGCTTTCCTTTGCAGGCTGAAGGCATGGTGAATGTGTACCTCTATGTGCGGGTCTTGATCTGATCAATAGAGGGTTGTTTCTGCTTTCCTTTGCAGGCTGAAGGCATGGTGAATGTGTACCTCTATGTGCTGGTCTTCATCTGATCAATGAAGGTTTATTTCTGCTTTCCTTTGCAGGCTGAAGGCATGGTGAATGTGTACTTGTACGTGCAGGCCCACTCTGACACCGTGCTGCTGTTTCTGGGGGAGAAGGAGATCTTGATGGACAAGATGAGTGTGCTGAACATGGTAGGTTCCAAGGACAGGTTTCCCAAAACAATCACAACTCTATCTTTGGCTCTAAGTTGGAAGTTTCTATGAGGACAGGTTTCCCAAAACAATCACAACTCTATCTTTGGCTCTAAGTTGGAAGTCTCTTTGAGGACAGGTCTCCCAAAACGATAACAACTCTATCTACGGCTCTAAGTTGGAAGTCTCTATGAGGACAGGTTTCCCAAAACGATTACAACTCTATCTACGGCTCTAAGTTGGAAGTCTCTATGAGGACAGGTTTCCCAAAACCATTACAACTCTATCTACGGCTCTAAGTTGGAAGTCTCTATGAGGACAGGTTTCCCAAAACGATCACAACTCTATCTACGGCTCTAAGTTGGAAGTCTCTATGAGGACATGTTTCCCAAAACCATCACAACTCTATCTTCAGCTCTAAGTTAGAAGTCTCTATGAGGACAGGTTTCCCAAAACGATCACAACTCTATCTTCGACTCTAAGTTGGAAGTCTCTATGAGGACAGGTTTTATATTCTAAGAATGACCTCTGGCAATGTGTTTTTGACTAACAAATTAAGATATATCTCTTTACTTCATTAAATAATGACTTCACCAATAAGCTATGTTTCTTAAAAGCTTCAAATGTCAAGGATTACAAATTTAAGTAAAATATGAACATGTTCTGATGAGAATTTCATCAAGTCCCCCCCCCCCCCCCTCTCTCTCTCACTTTCTCTCTCTCTCCCTCTCTTTATCACACAGTGGCAGTCATTTGTCATCAAACTGGCTGAACTAGAGATGGAGTTGCAGCAAGTTCTGGATGATAAAACAACAAAACAGGTAAAAGAGATCCCGTAGAACACTCATTAATGCACAAAGCACAAATCAAATTCATGGGTAACTGAACCCTATTCTGTGTGTGGAATTTGGGAGCAGGTTTTGTGTGAGAGGTAATTTTTACACATTTATTGATTTTTATGACATGACTGTAAACAAAATCTGAATGTGCATCATCGGACGACTATTTCTTATATGTATGGAGTATGGAGAATTGTTAATGTTCCAGAGTGATAGACAAAATGCTGTGGAATGATGTGGAATAGCGCCCTCTATGGCCAATTATTTTCCTTATTCTGTCTTTGTAATGGAGTTATTCCCAGCTGTATAATAACCATAATGATCTCTGCTCTGTACCCAGGAGCAGGATCAGATGTACAACTTCCTTCGCTTCAGCCCGTTTGAACGGTCCTTGCAGAGTAAGTATGAGGAATTCTGCCTTGTTACAGGGAGGGTGGGAACTTCATGGAGAAAAAAGGACAATATTTGGAAGATTTGTAATGTCTACCTGTAGTTATAGCCACCATAAAGTAGGTGCTTTGTAACTAAATGTAGAGAATTAGTATGTTTATGACATTTCAAAATGTTTAAAATACATTTGTTGTGCCCCCTTGAAACATCATTATTGGTTGAACACTCTGATACATTTGAGTTTTGAATATCTCTCAGTTGCAACATGCAGTCTCACTTCAAATTTACCAATCATGCTAACTTCAATACAGTGTGCAAAATGCTCATCTTCATTAAATATATATCAATGAAGTCAGGAATTGTTAATGGCTACCTGCTGGTAAGAAGAGACCACCATTTTGACTCCTGTGTAGTTGAACCTATTGTGATGACCATTGTGGGCCATTGTGATGACCATTGTGATGACCATTGTGGGCCATTGTGATGACCATTGTGATGACCATTGTGATGACCATTGTGTTGACCATTGTGTTGACCATTGTGTTGACCATTGTGTTGACCATTGTGATGACCATTGTGACGACCATTTTGTTGACCATTGTGATGACCATTGTGGGCCAGATAAAACGCTTCTCAATGGGATTTGTATGTATTGTTAAAATAATTCAGACATGGTAAATTAAAGGTTAATAGGCCACCCATTAGTAGGGATCAATCTTTGTCTTCCTGTAATGAAGACTTGTTAAGAATAGTTTGATACTTTCTGTATCCATCGCAGAGTTATGTGATTATCTTTTCTCTGTGTCCCCCATTAATGAGTTAATGTCTTGTGTTTGTTTCTGTGTGCAGCTAACATGACCAACATCCATACATTACAAGACAAGGAGTTTGGGCAGACTATAGATAGCATGCATGAGATGTTGTCTTCAGATGACACCATAGACCAGCTGACAGTGAAGTAAGCCTTCCATACATCTATATATCTATCTATCTACCTATCCACCCATCCACCCACACATCCATCTATCCATCCAACCACTTAGTCAACTTTCTTATGTGATTATATAAGATGGATGCAGAGTGGAAATCTACTACCAAAAGTAGATTTTTCCTTAAACTTTGACTCTAGAGTTATCAGTGAAATTTTAGCTGTTTAAACTTTTTGGAACTGCATGTTAGACGTTCATTCAACTTTCAAGGTTATTCAAAACTTTCCTGTTTTTACTTGTTATGAACGTTACATGGATTTTCGGGAAGCACTCGTTATTCCGAAGGTTCGTTTTTCCGAACGTTAAGAGACCAATGCTCGGATTAACGAACCCTTTTTCAATTTCGGACTAACGAGCATCAAGGTATATGCAATTTACGTGTTTCTGAATTACCAACCTTCGTAACAACAAACTTTCGGAATATCAAACTGTAAACGGATTTTCAAGTCTTGAAGAGAGGATTCATCATGTGAATAATTTAGGTAAGTTCAGATATATTTTGATACAATTTCTTGTTCACATGTAATATAACACATAGTGCATGTTAATTGTCATTCAATATACAATATCATTCATATACAAGACTTTTGAATTTCTCTTGTGCGTTTATATTTCAACGAGGCCGCAAGCCGAGTTGAAATATAAACACGTACACTCATATCATGGTATATTGAACTCCTTAGCATGCACTATATCTATAATATAGCCTGTTTTATTCTTACACCCAGTAGATACCCAATGTCTGATTGATATTATCTGATTCATCACAGAGGCCAGCAGAGCACCGTCATAGGGCGGCAGAACTCGGCTCACGAGACCTTCTTTCAACTCTTGAGGGCGCCCCAGCCGGCTATGACTTCCTCCACATCCTCTATGTCGCCCTCTATGTCCGGGTCGCCAGCCTCAGGAGGGTATTCCCCTCATCCTAGCACCGTCAGACCAGGACGACTAGAAGCATTGGCTGAGGCAGTGATGACCAGAGACCACGGAATCAAGTTTCTATAACATCCGTCTCTACCTTAACCCTCCTCCCAACCACCTAACCCTCCTCCTAACCACCTCAGCCTCCTCCCAACCACCTAACCCAGGAAGGCTAGACATTTGAGGCACTGACCACGGTATCAGCTTTCTATAGCGCTGCCCCACATGATCGCCCCATACGACCTCCCTCTGCCACCAAGACATCCTAACTTTTTTCTTCTTTTTTTTAATCTGCCATGATCCAATGCTTTTACAAATACCACCCATAATGCTGGATTATTACCCTGGCTTAAGTTAAGCAGCCATTTCCAGCGGTAGAAGCTACTATTAGTTGATTTCATTAGATAAGGAATATGTACCTGTATTCCTGGCAGGAATGAATCCATTGATTTACCCCTGGGTTGACACTTGAGCTTGAGAGAGACAAATATGTGCAAAACACCTTGTGCAAGAGTGTATGAACTCACTGGGCTGGGCTTGAACCCCAGATCTCACAGCATGAATCTAGAGCTCTCACCACTATATCACAATACTCCCATCAATGTGAGGGACCATCTCTGTGAGATAACTTCAAATATTCTACTTAACTCAAATGGTGCTTTTGTCATTCCATTGTGCGCATATAGTCATATATTTGAATGTTTTAACATTCTGTGATTAAGTGTTAAAATAACATGTTTATTGTGGGATATGTAAGCGTGTTTGTGAAAGAAAATAAGTGTGGACAGTAACTATTTGATGTTTGCAATGAGAATTTTTATATTTAATGAATTTAAATTTGCCTTCACTGAATTTCATTCCAATGTGAATGTGGTAAACCTATTATATATTCTTGCAGCTAATTTAACAATATGCAATATATATTGATGTGTATGTGTAATTTATTACAATGATTATAATGTTTGTGTGAGTGGTTGGACAATGTGAAATGTTGTGGTAGAACAAAGTGTATAACACAGCTATTACGGAGATCTGTGAAGAAGAAGCTTTCTGGGAATATGCTTACAAAGTTGATTTGATGAAGAGTATTGTGCTGGGCAGCACCTATAGTGAATTATTCCAAGAAAGAGCTTCAGCAAATAAAATGATGAAAGAGCTGATTGGTGAAGGAATAAATGATGAAATTTGGGAATAATTGACAGAGGAGGATATGTGAACAAAAAAATTAAATTATTTGATTTTAGAAAAAGCAACAAAATATGAGGAATACTTTGACGCAACATTGGGGGATTTTGACAAGTCATTAGAAAGATTGGTTGAAAATGAGTATCGCTAGCCCTGAAATCTTGCATTGTTAAGTGTACATGAAGTGAGCCCATAGAGCTGCTGCCTCCATGGTGTACATACCATTGGGTGTTCCAAAACATTAAAGGTGATATTAATAGAAAATCCAAAAATATGAAAATATTCATCTACAGAAAGCTTATAAACCATACATTGAGCTCGGATGACATTCAAACAATATATCACTTTCCAAAAAGCGAAATTGGGATGAAAACGATCACCTTATTCTCGGGGACAAGTTTGCCCTACTGTCATCCGAAACGGTCTTTAGGTCTGACGTAAGAAAAGGGAGGCGTTATTGTGCATCACACATGCCAATCCGCAGCTTCTTTTCCGCCAGAAGCATCAGGCATTGTTAATGAAACTGTGATGGCAGTTGCGAGTGGATTAACAGGTGTGATACACAATGGTCATTGTGAAGCATCCCGGCTGTGACGTACACACAACGCCACTTTCCCTTAGGCGATTCCGTAGGTCAGGAAGAGAGTCAATTTAGTAAAATTTGACTTTCATTAAACACAAAACTGATCACTTTCATGGCATGTTAGCTGCATAAATTGCTTTAATAACTCATTCAATTATGAAATAAACTATATTTATTTGATTTTATTTCCTATGAAAATCACCTTTAACACGTTTGATTCATAATCACTCAAAAGTCAAATCAAGCTGAAATGGACACATTGTAAAGGTGGAGGAGTGGAGGATGTCTAATGTAATGAGTGAACCTTCAGTGAAATTTCATGAATTACTTTCTTGCAAAAATCCTTTGAATATTTAATTAGATCTTTGATTTTTGACAAACCAGGACCAAAACATGTGTGTGTATTTGATGATTAATTCAGAACAGCACAACATCCTTCGTGCACTGCACCTGCCAGTCTCACACACTATGAACATTATTTTTTGTTATACAGACACAATTTCAAAGGGTCCTTTTAAATTGTGTTCACATATCAAAAGACCAAATTCATAGTGACAGCATCTCAGCAGAGAGGTGTAAGGAATGGAGTCAGCACGAAGTGTAATTTATTCCTACAGCAGTCGCGTGCATTGATATCACAATGGAATATTTGACGCGTTTGGCTCTTTGATCGAGGGAGATCCGCCGCCAAACAAGCATGACAAAATGTAGGATGCATTTTGAGGAATATATATTCTGTATGCGCAGAAGATTTCAGAACCACTTCGTGAACTGAAGTGCATGTGCAGTAGTATTACATCTTATAAAGATACGATTCTGTGAATTTCAGATTATATTGTTGCTTCGTTTTTGTGATAAAAGGAGAATACTGTAGAAAACATGCCAGAGAAATGCCTCCATATCGCACATTTCCGAATCATATTTCCTTAAAAATATCTTGTAAATTGTTTATTGAGTGTTTAATCTTTCATGGAAACAATCTCAATTTCGTGTGCGGAGGTGTCCGGAAAAGTTACGGACCAAATTCTTTCTACAAGTTTTTTCAAAATTCCCCTTCGCTCACCCCAAAACTAATTCACAGTGTGTGTAAATAGATCAGCTACGAGCTCCCAGCGAAGGCTGAACGGTTGACATGCTTCTCAAAACAGATTGTCTTTTATTATTCAGAGGAAGGCACTACCTAGTTAGAAATACAGCTAATTGTTTAAAACACCTGAATGTCTTGAATTGTTATGAGGCGGCGGACCTCATAGATCAAAGGAAGTCTATCCGAGCGCAGTCCATCCATGATAGGTCCATGATCTCAGCCAGTCAGGGGCATTATACATTATTGAATTGCTTATCTTCCTGAATGGAGGGAATGGGAAATATGCATCCCACCTGTCAATCCACTTCCACTACCATTACATCCACAATACATCCATTCCCATCACAGTCTACTAATAATGCATGATGCTTCTAGCAGAATATACCTTGAGGGTTGACATGTGTAATGCAAAATGGATATTGTTGTGTTCTGAATTGATTATCTGATACACACATTTTTGGGGTCCAAATGTGAAAATCTCATTAAATTTTCAAAGGATTATTACAAGAATGATAATGGTGAATAGACCGCTTTACTAATGTAGTCAAATTTATGGATGTTTCTTCCCTCGGGGCCTAGTACATGTAACGAGTTATTTCATTAACCTGTACCTAACAATGGTATTTCAGTACTTGGAATCCACTTTGCATACATTAGTTGTTGCTATGTCGAGCAAACCTTGGGCAAGCTTTCCGGTTGTCAGGGGCAACCTTAAAAATGATATGCATAAAATTTGAATATGTTAGTAAACTGGTCTTTTGTAACAAAATCTGCTTCTTGACATCCTTTGACTTTGTGATGTGAAAATTTCAGGTTGATTCAAGTTGTTACTTTTTGAAATTACTCTTCAAATGTATCAAATATTTTTTAAACATCTAGTAGTTTTAGAACTTTTCGGTCAATCTGTCCAGTTTTCCTCAAACTGAGATTACATTGCCGTGGTGATTTCTCTGCTGTTACACAAATCAGTTTGTCCACCAGAATTAATTCTCCTTCCAGACAGCAACATCGATATATTGTATTTTAGTTCAAGGGCTATGTAGAATCAAGGGATTAGGATATAATATTGAAAGCATGTGTTCTTTAATGATTCAAACATCATGAAATTCTTGGGACATACAATAGTTCTGTGCATCTATTCAAAACAATTTTACAACAAACGAGACAAAGTGATACAGAACTGTTTTTTATGTTTCCTCATATTGATATACACTTGTTAAGTGTTAATCAAGGAAAACATGTTTCAAATACAGGAATTATATCGTGATGTGAAAAATGAGTGTGTCTGACCTAAGATATCAGACAAGCTTCTAATATGAGGGTTATGTGTAGCACTTGTCATTGTATACTGTGGATTAGTGCAGTACACTATAACACACTTCTCTCATGTGTTTGATATGTCCGCTATGTTTGTGTACATGTGCCATATGATATATTAGTCAAATTATTAATCCAAGTATTGCATATATATTAATATATTCTCATAAATATATATGAAAGCAATGTTTTTAACTGTAAAAACTTCAAGAAATACTTAATGTCTATACTGATTTATTAGCCAAATAATGTTTTTCTGTTTTGCCCTTTCAAGCAGTTCTGTGGAAAGAAAGTATCTAAAATTAACTTAATTTCATGGTTATTATACCATGAATTTCAACTTGCTAGTCATATATGAAAATAGTGCATTTCTGCAGGTATTTAGACACGTTGTTTTAGATGAAATGCACTTCAAGCAGGTAAACGATTCTACCACATGGATTAAACTTCTGGTTACAACCTTACTGGGATAAGGTTAATACATTGTAGACCAACTGAACGGACTTCGGCAATTTAAAATTGTTCACCTTGCATGAGGTACTCTGACATATATGAATATTGTTGCAAAAAGATATTGTGTAATGAGTAGATTCATATCACTGCTACGATGGCACTATGAGCATGGTCTATTTTTGTTACGTGGACAGCATTTAAAAGGGCCCCTCTGAAATTGTGTCTTCGTAACTAAAGACCATGTTCATATTTTATTGTGGTGTTGCTTTTACAGTGTAGCTGTTGACACTCATGAAGTAACTTGGTTTCTCTTCATCACAAGAATTAAAAGGATATCATAGAAATGGATTGTGACTCCCACTTAATTTTCAAAATTATGGAGTCCATAAGTGGGTTAAGGGACAACGTTAGGTAACTAATATGTCATTCATGATGAAACTTTTTGTAGGAAGCGTTTTAGACAAGCTTTGCTCCATTTCGGGAAAATACTGAGCATCTCATCTTTCTAAATGGCGATTATGTACGAAAAAATGCACCTTGCATCCCGATGCCTTGCTCGTAGACAGCAGTATGGAGAAACACATTCCTGAACAGGTGCACATTGCTCTATTCAGATAATACATTTCTCTGAACAGGTGCACATACCTGTTTCACGTCAATAGCGACCCACATACCTTTTCTTCCCTGTGTAGATTCACATCGTGCGCATGTTTGAGGGACAAATGAATCTGGGTAACTTGCAAGGAATTTACATCATGAATAGCATGCCTTGCCCAGAATTTACATGTAGATTTTAATCCTGTGTACATTTCGTGACCAAAATATAAAAACAACATTCCAGTGAACGTGTCGTTACGCAGCCTTTTCCCGTGCTTTGAGCTATGTGTATAATGATCCACAACCATGCCTGTATATACCTCTGTCTTAATTTCTTTCTTGCTTTTCTCACAAGCTCTCTTACTAAAAATACATCTACTGTATTTCAAACAGCTGGAGTGTACAACTTCAGCCCCACGATACCCTCCAGATTTGTACGCATAATTACAAGAAAAGATTAAATGTGTTCTTAATTACGCTTTTAATGATGTTGTGACATTGTTATTATGACCAAGAAAGTAATCATGATTATGAATTTGATTTAACTACACGTACTTATGGTGGAATAGGTGGATTAATTAAGGAAGTAATGCATGCATTGCATTGCTCAACACACTAAATATTGGAAATAATTCCATATCAACAGTCGTGACAATTATTTAAAAATGCAATGTAATTGTTTGATATGTTCATTTTCAAGCACATTTTCATGTGTACAGGGTTTATATGATTTGTGGTATTTAATATTGGTAAAATGATAACTACAGTGGTAGCCCAATGCATGATTTTACACATATTTCAATTTATTCCTGAAATAAGTTTTATTACATGTATATTTTAGTTTTAACGACAACCTGGGTCTTGACTCGAGTCATTGCTGCGCCTTCCATCCATTCATTTTGTGTCGGCCAAACAGTAAAATTTGCAAGATAACTACTTGAATAGATTTTGGTTAATATGTATGCAAAACAAATAGCAAACCTTTGGGATAACGAACTGTAGCCGTCTATTAATCAGCATGAAGCTTCATAGGGGAAGACTGCACGTGCCTTCGTTATGACCATTGCTTTAACTGAAAGCCCTATTATAGCTCTAATAGAATAATGATTTGATATGGTATGTGTTATGGTTATGTCATGGTAAACAAAACTGAAATTAAGTAAATTGTTTCCCTCTTTCTTGTACTTACACAATAAAGTTTGTTTGATTTACATGTCGATATACAGGTGGGCTTGAGACACGTGACCCAACCGTGGATGTATCCGTCGCCATAGCAACTGCCCGTCACAGTCACTATCTAAAACTCTCTGTAACGATCTTGTGGAGTCCGTGTCGTCAGGGATGTGTTAGGAAAGGATATGAAACAACATTCTTTCTTTGAGCCCATGCGTGGCACCGCCGAAAAATTGCGTGGTCTCAGCATGTGCTTTTCACGTGTTTTAACAATAACGAACACGATTGCCTAGCAACGGTTTCTCAGAGAGAACAAAAGAAATGTAGAGTCTTATTTCGCTTGTCCACTTCTGTTGGATTGCATCAATACTTTTGTGAGGAAAAGAGATATCAGCGAACAAAAATTAACAGTTTTTTAAAGTAAAATATCTCATTTGCACGCAAATTCACGCAAACTCTGTTAATGAAAGTAAGCAGCTTAATATATGATTTTGATAATGGTTGAATCCGACATTTCCGGAAATCTCCGGAAAGTGAAGAAATTTGTTAATTATGTAAGTAAGAATATTATCTTATATCTCCGTTTGTGCATCATTCAACAATTATTTAGAAGAAAAACGAATACAGGATCTTTAGAGGTGTTGCCCCTTAACTTTCTTGAAAATTGCAAAAAAATGTGATAAGAAACACAGCTTCGAGAAACAAAACAGGCAATTAAAGATACTGCTTTCCAAGTTGACGATAGCAAAATGACGGTGCCGCGCATGGGACTTCAAAGCATTGCAGTGATTGTGGAATGCTTTTGACATTCGTTAGCACGCTTTAGTATCCATACAGATGTTTGAATATATTATGGTTGAGTTGTCCCTCCTTCCTAACACATCCCTGGTGTCGTCAAGTCTCGTAAAATATGTACATTCTGTAATTCAATTTATTCGAAATGTAATGCCATGTAGCATCATCTCCCGACCTGTACCTATCATTATAATAAACTCTAAATTATGAAACGACAATTGCTATCTTGCGCTACTCCATCCGTGGTTAAACAGACAAGAATGTGGAAGAGCGAATAAATGCATCCGTCATATGGACACTAATATAGAACTTGGTGTATCAGTTTCATTATTATAATTATCTGCCTATGTTGTTATGTATGCTTGAAGTGTTTGTGATTAGTGTGGTGCCCCCCCCCCCCCCCCCCCGTCCTTCCATAACTTCTTGAATCGTGATATTAAATAAAATTGAATTTGCTCTCCACGTACGCTAGATAGAAAAAGGCATTACCTGTTTTTAATTTCTTTGTGTCGGAGACGTATGCCAAGAACCTGTTTAGACTGAAGTTACATTATTGATCTACTTAGTAAGTTGCAACAAACCTGTTTTTATTTTTACCTTCAAACATGCGCTTACGCTGAAAAGGAGCATTGTTTAAGACTACATGTACCACCATCAGGTCGATGAATAAGCCTGTTGACGGATTTTTCTAAACTTTTTTCATAAACACAATATTAGTGCCATTCTCATTGGGCTTTAAAAATCTAGAAGTTATGGGACAGGGACAATTAGGACCATTCGGCTTTTTGGTACGGTTGCTAGGCAACTTTCACCCTAACTTCTGAATTTTTTTAAAGCCCAATGAGAATGGCACTATCAATTATGTACATGAATATGTAAAAATGTGATGTTTTCTCTCCGTTTCCCTAGCGGCGGTAATATGTGGTTCACCTGGAGGGTGGTATGGTGGTTTCTTTACTCCGATGCGTTTATGCATTCATTGCTTGTTGCTAGGTCAGACAAACATCTCCACCCTCTTTCTCACTACACACAAACTGCCTTAATCCCATCAGGGATGTGTTAGGAAGGAGGGACAACTCAACCATAATATATTCAAACATCTGTATGGATACTAAAGCGTGCTAATGAATGTCAAAAGCATTCCACAATCACTGCAATGCTTTGAAGTCCCATGCGCGGCACCGTCATTTTGCTATCGTCAACTTGGAAAGCAGTATCTTTAATTGCCTGTTTTGTTTCTCGAAGCTGTGTTTCTTATCACATTTTTTTGCAATTTTCAAGAAAGTTAAGGGGCAACACCTCTAAAGATCCTGTATTCGTTTTTCTTCTAAATAATTGTTGAATGATGCACAAACGGAGATATAAGATAATATTCTTACTTACATAATTCACAAATTTCTTCACTTTCCGGAGATTTCCGGAAATGTCGGATTCAATCATTATCAAAATCATATATTAAGCTGCTTACTTTCATTAACAGAGTTTGCGTGAATTTGCGTGCAAATGAGATATTTTACTTTAAAAAACTGTTAATTTTTGTTCGCTGATATCTCTTTTCCTCACAAAAGTATTGATGCAATCCAACAGAAGTGGACAAGCGAAATAAGACTCTACATTTCTTTTGTTCTCTCTGAGAAACCGTTGCTAGGCAATCGTGTTCGTTATTGTTAAAACACGTGAAAAGCACATGCTGAGACCACGCAATTTTTCGGCGGTGCCACGCATGGGCTCAAAGAAAGAATGTTGTTTCATATCCTTTCCTAACACATCCCTGATCCCATGTGAGGTAATGACGTATTGTGTGTACTGGATAAATTGTACAGGCCACAAAATGCACATTTATTTTATAAAATCAATAATGACAGATAAATGTACCAACGTCAGATACAGTAAGCGACTTAAACAACATTTGATGAACCATTGACTCTTTGGTTGAATCAAAGAAGCAATATTAGAGAATCAAAGAAAGGATTGGACAAAACTCACTAAAATATCACAAAGAAGTTACCCATACTTGTAGGTTTTCTTCCCCCAGGCGTGTAATTGCAGGATTCACTGGAGATGTTCTGGGCAGTGTCTTGTTTATACATGGTGCGCAAGAACAATGACAATTGTTAAGTTACAGACCAATCTGTCCTCATACTGATTTTTACATTTTCCCTGATTATTCTCAAAATTGTTGCTAACCCTTTTTTTTTGTTACATGTGTTTGTATTCAAGTCGGCTGATGATCAGAGTTAATGAGAGACCATGAATCGTTATCGTAGTGTATTCACATGGGACTTTCCTTGTAAATGTGAAGTGACATTCACCTCTATTTGATGATTTAGTTTCAATGGATGAAACGCATCTGTTGATAGTCACGTATTGTTTGATCTACGTGAATAGAATTTGCACATTACGAAAATGACCGATGCTCGGTCGAACATGAGGCAGGAAAGTTACGTTTAGAGAAT
Source organism: Arbacia lixula (assembly GCA_963669155.1). Lineage (NCBI taxonomy): Eukaryota > Metazoa > Echinodermata > Echinoidea > Arbacioida > Arbaciidae > Arbacia > Arbacia lixula. The sequence goes on along the minus strand of OZ022583.1, from coordinate 27,932,353 downwards.
AGAGCTTACACCAGCGCCATCTAGCGGTTTAGTCCCACCAGACAAGAGTTATAAGAACCATGATGCCGCTCCTCCGTCTTTCTTCATTTCCATTCTTTCTTCTGTGACTCTCTCCAACCTCTTCTGACTCTCTATCTTTGTAGTCTCTGTCTATTCTTCTATCTCTCGCTCTCTTTCTCTCTCTCTCTCTCTCTCTCTCTCTATCTCTATATATATATATCTCTCTCTCTCTTCTCTTCCTCCCTTCTACCCCCCCCCCCTCTCTCTCCCATCACTCTCTCTTTCTCTCTTCTCTCCGTCTCTTTCCCTCTCTCTCCCTTTGCTTCTCTCTTTTCCTCTCTATCTCTCTAGCTCTCTCTCTCTCTTTAGTTCTCTTTCTCTCTCTTTCAATATCTCTATTTCTCTCTCTCTCTCTCTCTCTCTCTCTCTCTCTCTTTCTCTCTCTCTCTCTCTCTCTCTCCATCTCTCTGTCTTAACCCCCGGGGGGGGGGGGTCACTCTCCACATAGCCTGCTACGCACCCGCGTCCAGAAAAAGCGTCGAAAAGGGTTCCGTTTCAGGCACTCCGGCGTCGTCGACGTCTTTGGCAAAAAGGGTTGCATTTCAGCACCATTCGCTGGTAAATCGCCGTTTAGGGTAGCCTTTTCTCACTCTTCACGCCGTTTAGGGTTGCTAATTTGGTTATGAAGATTACGCCGTTTAGGGGTGCAAATTTAAGTAGATCTACGCCATTTAGGGTTGCAAATTTGGGCGAATTTGGGGGAGACCCGGGAGCAGACCTAAGCCATAAACACCATGAAAGGCGTGATAGGGGATACAAAATAATCCTCGCACACGCCGGCCAGCGCAGCACTTATGAGAGTTACCCCCGTACAGTCCTAGCTAGTCTCTTACACCCGGCTCTATACTAGGCAGCACGCGTTACCTATACCACACGCCCACAGGTCGGATAGGATGCTATGCTATATTATATTGCTAATACAACTTTCAATAACTTCAAAAAATGGAATTTATACCTGTTGTATTTAACATCAATTTAACATCAGTCATCAGTATGGTATCAAATTAATCGATTTCAATGTTCACGCCATTTAGGGTATCAAATTAGGGGATTTCCCTGTTCACGCCACTTAGGGTGGCTTTTCTCATGGGTTACGCCCCCGTTACGCCATTTAGGGTTGCAAATTTAGGTAATGTAGTTACGCCATTTAGGGTGCATTTCTGAGGTTGTCGGACACGGGTGGGTAGCAGGCCATGTGGAGAGTGACCCCCCCCCCCCCCCCCCCCGGGTCTTAACCCTCTCTCTCTCTCTCTCTCTCTCTCTCTTTCTCTCTCTCTCTCTCTCTCTCTCTCTCTCTCTCTCTCCACTCCATCCAGGGTCATCCACAGGCAAAGGACCTGGGAATGTTTTCCCAGGGTCGGTGAGTTATGGAGTGATAGGGTGGAGCAACAAGTGTCGGTGAGGTCTTTAACTTGATGAGGGTATCGAGGCAGCGATAAACAGGAGAGTGAATGAACACGTCGGAAAGAAGTTGTGTTACCAGCACTGGTAATGCTACTCATTTCCATTCAACGATTATTTCAAATCCGTGAAGCTGCAATAGGTCCATGCCACACATACAAACGGAAAATAGCCCTGTCAATATGAATCTTTCCATTTTTAAATACATCTTTACAAGGATAGTCTACCCTGAAGTCCAGTTTCGTTTCAATAAAAGCAGAATCATGAAAGAAACATAATGAAGGTTTGGCGAAAATCCGTGAAAGGATGTCGTCACGTGCGAGCTGCTCTTCTATATATATATTGTGGGCTGTGATATTCCAAATATTGCTATTTTCTGTTTTTGATGAAGGAATACTAGTTTTTATAGAAGAGTGTGTGTGTAAAAACTTGTTTCTAATGATGTATGACATGCACAGGTATAAAACTGATGCATATTGTTTAGAGGAAAAACTGCATTTTCCAAAATATTAGTACACAACATAAATTATGGGAGAGCATCTCGCACGTGACGTCCCAAAATCAAAACTTCAAATAATCGTAACTTTCTTATCCTTATTCGTTAATCTCCCTATCCATGCTTTATAAATGGACCCTACAAGGTTTATCGAATCGGTGCCAAATAATGAGGAAAATAAGGAATGGGAACAAGAAACAAGAGCTTAGAATGATGGACGAAAGGAATGCGTGAGGATTAGCCAGTACTTTACCTAAGTAATCCCAGTGAGACGGTGTCAGCTTAATTTATTAGACCATTATAATCCCTCATCGAATATACTGATTGTGCAAGAAAAAAAAATGTTAGCAAAGATAGTATGCTCATATGACATCTATGTACTTTGTTATGTACATAGGCCTGCATTGAAGTTTGGTGGTGAAATTACGGTCTACACCTATGGGGGGTAGGGATATTGAATCACCATGGACCCGGCCACGAACACTTAGGCCTATATGACCTTCATTTAATGAAGTGTGGTATTATTTATAACCAGGGCTTGATTGGATATCAGAGGGAAGGGGTAAATAATCATTGACAATCTTACAATGTCTGAGCGTTAACCACATCTTTTTTTAAATTCTGCTTCTTTTATTTTGAGGTGTGGAAGATATGAAAGACGGTGTGCAAAATAAGAAATTAAAGCTTACTTCGTTATAAGGATGGGGGGGGGGGGGGCGGCCGGGGGGGGGGGGGGTCATATACAGTGTTACATCGACAACAATAATTGTTAAGGGCGTGGATGTAAGTGGGAAGGGATCGTCAGGGGTGGTCCCCTTGCCCCGCAATACGAATACATTTTCCTTCCAATATTACCTTCCACATCCCTGGTAATTCGAATTCAATTTAAATTTTAATGTAGTATATTGCAGGCCTATAACACACTGATATGTAATATCCATGTTATCTAGAGGAAAGCTCTGTTTACTATGTGAGCGTTAGGCTAAATAGTGTCTTAATCGGTTTGACATAAATTTACAGTCAATATGGATATTTGCCTGGTCGTCTAAAAATTAAGTCTAATCAATACCAGCAGACCGTCGCACTTACAAAAGATTATGCTTTTCACACTGGCAAAAATTTCCTTAGCCCCGTACTTAGAGAGCCTCACGATATGGACGGCTCAATCAGTTCAATGCTGCCATCGGGGACATTTCCCATCAGTTTTGGACTTGTGTAGTAGAAGGTGCAAGGAAGGAAGATCAATGTGCAAGCTAATGAAAATTGTGGGATGACCAACATGGCGGAAACGCATGCCTACTGGCGTCAATTAATAATTGGCAAACTCGGTTGCATCCGTTTAACTGACAAAAAAAATATATGATGAATGGAGACGCGCAGATCACATTCTGTACGCATAAGCAATGGAATACTGAAACGACGGTTCGAACGTAGGTTAATTGGGTCATTATTAGTGTAGACGCTGTCTCCTAATATAGAAGACAAATGGGTCAAAGAAACCTTCATGTTGTCTTTTCGTATTTTATAACAACCTCCAAAGTTCGATACAAGTTCAATATTCCTTGATCATTGATGTTGGTACAATTTCCATATCGCTTGTTTAAAGCAGGGACAAGAGAGAGATGTCCTGCCCTAAACATACCCCAATCAAAGCCCTACTATCCATAATCCCTGAAAACTACTAGTAGACGGTGTATAGGCCGAAGAAATCGGGAAGAAGACCGCATGGCTTTTAGACAAAAGTAGGACTTGGTATCCATCTTTACCGTTTCAAACTATTCACATCACTTAGTTTATACATAATTATCACGAAGAAATTGATAATGGTTCATGGTAACACCCCCCCCCCCCCCTCCCCGCCGTTTAGGTGTTATCTCATGCGATGTAAAGGGATGAACAATGGGTTGTTTGTCATATTTATAATTTAAGAATGCAATTCATAGGCGTTATATATTAGATAAGGACTTTTCTATAAGCAGGGGGTATACATTCTTACACAAGAATGCAGGTTGTATACATTGATGGGCATTTGATTCACCTGTATGTGGTATGTACACGGCTGCATGATGTCGCCATGTCGGGCACGCCTGTCTGTGTAACGTATGTATGTGGAAACATTGTTCTTGCAAGGGGATCTAACACGGGCTCATAACGCCATATTCGTTTCGCCACGGCTTTCAAGATAGTGGTGGTCCCATATCTTGTCCTAGTCGTACCTGACATAGCAACATGTAGAATTTTCTATAAATTATGTATGCACGGCAGGTGGAGAAATGCTCGTTACTGTGTTTGAAGGGAGATATGTACACAACATTAGGGCCATTCTCATTACAAAAAATCGAGAAGTTAAAAATCTCAAACTTTTACAATCGTGTTCACATTACACCAAAAAATCGAGAAGTTACGAGAAGTTACGGTGCGAAGTTAGAAAAATCGAACTTTGACTTGCGAAGTTTCATGCGAAGTTTCGGACGGCTGTTGGCACGGTTGCTAGGCAACTTTCACCCTAACTTCGAGATTTTTCTAACTTCTAGATTTCTTAAGTGCAATGAGAATGCGCCTAATGATGAAACTAGCATTTGGGGCGTTATGGACGTTGCGAGCTCATGCCACCAAGTAGATTTAATCCGCGTGGTATGTTCACCATTCGACTTTATGAATTCACTATGCTAATCAATATTGGTAGTACTCATAGGTCAATATTTCACTTGTTTTAACGCAAAAAAGCGTAATCTAATTAAAGGTGATATTCATAGAAACTCCAAAAGTATGAAGATATTCATCTACAGAAAGCTAATAAGCCATACAATGAGCGCGGATGACATTCAAACAATATATCACTTTCCAAAAAGCGAAATTAGGGTGAAAACAATCACCGTATTCTCGGGGACAAATTTGCCCTACTGTCATCCGAAACGGCCTTTAGGTCTGACGTAAGAAAAGGGATGCGTTATTGTGCATCAAACATGCCAATCCGCAGCTTCTTTTCCGCCAGAAGCATCATGCATTGTTAATGAAACTGTGATGGCAGTTGCTAGTGGATTAACAGGTGTGATACACAATGGTCATTGTGAAGCGTATCCCGGCTGTGACGTACACACAACGCCACTTTCCCTGAGGCGATTTCGTAGGTCAGGAAGAGAGTCAATTTAGTAAAAATTTACTTTCATTAAACACAAAACTGAACACTTCAATTGCATGTTAGCTGCATAAATTGCTTTAATAACTCATTCAATTATAAAATAAATTATATTTATTTGATTTTATTTCCTATGAATATCACCTTTAAGGAGCCACGTTACGTGAGGAATTTGTTTTTGAAGAGCCTTGAAGAAATATTCCCACGCTTGGCCGTGATCCAGAATCGCGGCTGGCCTTTTCATCAGGACAATTAATTAAATAATCAGATTTAATATTGTTTATAAGAGAGCGTGTATAGAGGTTGTTATTGCGTTGTACATGAGTTGGGGCCCCACAAACATTGAACAAACTCATAGCGCCTTGAACCAAAGTAATCTAGAAGGTTACTTTGATACATTTGACGCGCACAAGGCGCGTGAACATAGCGCATTTCCGACGCGACTCGACGAAGTCAGTAGTCTACAAACAAAGACTAAAATGTTAATATCAGTGAAAATAGTCATGTCTGAAGCAAAGACTGGTATGCTCCCTATCTGGTCTGTCTCAAATACTAGAACACGGCCTGTTGTAGTCTCATTAGTCAGACCGCTTTATGGAATATGAAACAGACATGGATATCAAGTCGATTTATGCATAGTGTTGCTGTCATCAACATTTTCCACTGACTATTAAATCAGCAATGATTTTGCACTGCTATAAGGTGTCTGATATATTTATGTTTTATATAACAGAACTTGATTATAAATGTAAGTCTCCACAATAATATACGAACCGCTATAGGCAGTTGTTACTTTAAGCAGGGATGTGTTATGGAAGGATATGAAGCAACTTTCTTTCTTTGAACCCATGTGCCAAGCCGCTGAAAAGTTATGGTGTTCTCAACAGGTGCTGTTCAGGTGTTTGAACAATTATGAACATGATTGTGTGGCAACGGCTTCTCAGAGAGAACAAAAAAAAAATCGCTTGTTCCGTTCTGTTAATGGCATTAATACTTCCATGAGCACAACAGGTATCAGCAAACACAAATAAACAAGTTATTCAAGTAAGCACTGCACGCAAACACACACAAACGCCGTTAAAGGGTCCCTGCAATCAAAATACATGTTGACTTATAAATGTTGATTCAACTTAATATGCATATCACAAAATCAGTAACGGCTTAATGGAAATATGTGTCCTTTATTTTAAAATAATTTTTCTATATTTTTTCTCAGCACTGATAAGCCCCGCCTCCAAAAATATCCTCCAACTCAAGATTCTTGTTGTGACATCATCACAGGTATAAATTAGCAAGATAATAGACATAATTTATGCACAAACCAAACATTGCAATGACTACCTGCAAGTGTTTATACTGTCATCGAATGTTTATATAATGTATTTTCCCCCTTGGCATAGCTAGCACATTTCTGACATAAGGAAACGATTATTCCCACATGAAAGGTTGTTAGGTTGTATTGTGTGAAGACATGTGATGCTCTTGTGGGCAGGTGGCAGTAGTCATTGCAATATGTAATTTGTGCATAATTCTATCTATTATCCTGCTAATTTTTAACTTTGATGGCGTCACAACAAGAATCTTGAGTTGGAGGAAATTTTTGGAGGCGGGGCTTATCAGTGCTGAGAAAAATAAAGAAAAAATTATTTTAAAATATAGGACACATAATTCCATTGAACAGTCAGTGATTTTGTTGTATACATATTAAGTTGCATCAACAGACGTCAACAAATATTTTGATTACAGAGGACCTTTAATGATAATACACAGCTTAATATATCATTTTGAGAGTGGTTGAATCCCCCAAATGCACAAGATGTTGGAAAGTGAAGAAATTGGTCAATTTTGTAAGTAATACAAATAGCTTATATGTCCGATTTTTAATGATTCCTCAATACTTTTCGAAACAAAAGCAGAGTATTAGGATCTGTCATTATCTGCCGTTAACTTCCCTATAGTTTGCAAACGAATTTGTCAAAACAAAACGTCTACAGACAAATGGGAAATTAAAGAAATTTCTTTTCAAGTTGACATCAGCTAAATGTCGGCTCGGCACATGGAACATCAAAGCAGTGTCATGATTGTGGAATTCTTTTGACATTAATGAGCACGCTTTAGAACCCATACAGATGTTTGAATGTATTATGCTCGAGTTTCTACTCCTTCCCAACACCTCCCTGCTTTACCTTTTAAGTTAGATTTCAAGTGTCCGAACTAAAACAGATATCCCCAACAAGAGAATGTCCGATATAAATCGTATTTATCAGTTTTTGTGCAGTCTGGAATGTAGCCTATATTCAAAGCTGTTTGAGGGCAGTCGACGTCTATCTCGTTGCTGTATAAAGCAACGTGCTAAATTCAGCATCAGCATAGACAATACGTGTTAATAGGATGTATGAATGGACAGTACTGGACAAAGCTGACCAGTTAGTCATGATAGAAACAGGCGTGAGAAAGACTGCCCACAGGGAAGCTGGTCAAATAAACTCAGATCCTGTAATCCCAGCGTGTTAATCCCCTAGTGAGACTTTCCATGGAGGTAATAATACGAGTTGGCGGAAACGATGGCTATACGAGGAGTAAACAAAAACATTTTCTATGGGGTGAACAACTTCAACAGTGCCGATCGAGTCAGCCCTTGTTAGCCGTTTTCGTATTGTAATCACACTTTTACCCGAAATAATAACAAATTGAAATTGAGCCTTAATCGCTGTATCATTATCACGGCATATCATTCAACATAATCCGTCAATGTAGGTCACCCTTAAATTAAATAATCAAATCAAATAAATTAACTGTGCTAATGTGAACTTGCTTATCTAGTGGAATTGATGCATCAATATTTACTGACGTATAATAAAATAGGTAAATGGACGTATGCTTGCCAGTATGTCTATGCAGGGGGTGACAAGGCGTTTATTTGCGAACTTTTACTAACAAAACGAAACAAACAAACAAAACAAAACTAACTAAACGAAGATAGAAAACTTCTTGCTGGGAAGCATGCATGAATCCTCATTGTTCAATAAAATTCTTGGAAATGACTCGCAAGATATGACTTTATGGGTGAAGAGTAAAGCCATTATTAACAGAAGCAGGTCTTTGTAACTGCTGTCAATTGTTCATCTGTATCGAGACCAAAGACCGTCAAGCGCTTTGACATACACCGCGCAACGCACATTACATTTGAGGTCATTGACCTGATCAATAATGTCGGCGTCTAGTCTGTCGTTCGCAGACTCCCTGTTACACCATGGCGCACTGCGTGAAATTGAATATTGTTTTGTGTCTATAATAGCCAGAAACTTCTTGCCAATAGGAAAGTATTACCAAAGAAATACTAGGACTCTTCGGTATCAATAGAATGCTAACCGTCAAATGTGAATTTAGGAGGAATGACATATGTACACAGAGTCAACCATTATTTCACCCTCTCAAGGATTACAGCCCTCAGTCCGCAAGATGAATCAACAATTTGTCGATCAGAATATTTTTCGAAGAATATTTAGTCAGTGAATTGCGTGAGATTTTTCATATGCTTTGTTTTATCAAGCACTTCGACATGAAGTGAAAACGATGCTGGTGTCTACTAACTTAAATGGATTTAAATTTTAGCAGCACAATGTGGAGATTCATATTACAAGCTTTGGGGAACTAAACACCAATAAGAAATGACACTTTCGTTTATCCACAATGATCACGTTTACAAGCACGAGATTAGGGACCAGTTTGCGTTGTTTAACACAACTGGAAACACAACGTTTAAAACCAATTTATCAATTTGGAACGGATAAGATAAGCGACTCTGATCATGATACTCACTTTCTTCTACCAAAATACCAAATAAAACGCAGAAAATTGATCACTTGCCATTGCATGAAATCTGCTTCTCTTTTAAGCAGTCACACGACATTCTCTAAGCATGATTTATGTAAGCATGTATGTTATTGGCATTGTATTACGTATATTAAGCAGTCACACGACATTCTCTAACTAACCATGGGTTATGTAAGCATGTATCGATTGGAATTGTATTACGAGTAATCTGTTGGGGCTAGATCAAGGATGTATGCTCCATTGGCTAGAGTGGACTTCTGTTATTTTAATGTCTGTGTTTATTCTGATTGTGGCGGATAGGCGTCATTACACGTCTCCTCAGTCAGGAATGAACCATGAATACTGCTAAGTTCGGTAATGTCCATGCTCAGAGGTCATCACCAATCTGGGAGGGGGAAGGGTATTTTCATGAGAGATACAATGGCGTTCACTGTGTATACGTGTGTGTGTGTGTGTATGTGTGAATGGAGAGGAGATGTAAGATGAAAGGGTGGTCCTTTTGTGGGGGGGGGGGGGGGGGGGGGAGCGGACGCGTGGCCCTGTGATCATCCCTCGCGGCGTAACATCAGAGGGATCAAGGGTTAGTGGGGTGGGGTGTTGCATTCTTTCTGAGGAGTCTGAAAAGGCGGATTAAATTGCTCAGTGAGAACAATGGTCGCGCGCTCTCCTTTCTTGGCATTGACCTTCATCAAGTTTCTGAAAAGAGATTTGTAAAAGGGTGGATTAAACACCGGATGTTATCTGTGATGTATAGAAATTTAGATGGGGGGGGGGGGGGGAGGAGCGTTGTGGGCTAAGCCGCTAATGTCGAGGGTATTAAAAAAGCAAATTAAATCGATCTTTATCTTGATGCCAATGATGGGTGATATTGTGCTTTCTTAGTTGTAGTTAAGAAGAAGGTGGCAGGGTGAGGGGGAGTTTTGAAAGTGGACGACAACCTGAGATTAATATAATGTAGTTTGTAAATTGGGGAAAACTTAAAAAGATTACATTAGGCTATTAATTTATGACATGTGCGGGGTCTTTTTAGTGGATGAGGGTATTTTATTTTGGGGATTGGGTTGGGGTACTTCCTTACCATGAAGAAAGACTTCCTGACAATCTAGGTGTATAATAATGAAAATATACATGCTGCATATTTATACGTTTGATCCCACACAGGCCACATGGAAGCGATATACTGTGGCTAGAATCTGATCGGAGGTAGGAGCACGATACAAGATCCAAGGAATGTGGTGGTATGGGGCTCGTATTGGTGAACAGGATCGAACAGCACGATGTGGCCATTTACGTATGCAGACAAAAAAATCAAGATGATGGCAACTACCATCATGACCACAAACACATGAAAACCTGTCACACAAAAAAAAGTACAGGGGAGGGGAAACTGTCTTGTAAATCAGTAACCCCGGCTGACATTATGCAAAATGCGGCATTGTACTCGAGTTACGAAACTTACCGTTGCTAGCATTTCTTAGTGGTGGTGTGCTCGAGAGACACCTTCTGCACGTAGCGAATTAAAATGTGAAGCACATTGGAAAGCTGAATGATTCCAATGACAATCTCTCGAATATTCAAATGATTATTGCAAGTTGATTAAATCTCAGGGAGCCTGCGCTTTCCAAGATTTAACCTCTTTCAACTGTACAGTGTGAATAGAAAAGCTCGATTCTATTACAAATGTATTAAGTGCCACATGCTTTTTCATTTATTGTGGACGTATGCGGGGTACCTCCGCCATGAAGACATACCGTTAATAGGCATAAATGGTCGTTTCGAAGACAATTTTATGTGTTTTGATATGTAAAAGTGGTTTCATGAGTGCAAATGAAATGGGTCATATGACCGACTTTTGTTCAGACGGGTTCTTCATTCTCGAGATGTTTGTTAAGGCAATAAAGACATTGTGTCCTCAAATAAATCGAGTTGACAGACTGTGTGCATTGCATTGTGCTTTCATCAAGACAGAGTCGTCTCAGTCGCTCGCCTTTCCAACGATTTGTAGCATCATGGAGGAGGGACAAACGATAGGAAAACAGAGATAGAGAGGGAAGCAGATAAAGATGATAGACAGAGGCCTCATTGTACGATCATGTCTGGCAAATATGTGCGCCTGTTGACTTCAACCAGGGCCCTGTTTCATATAAATGATGGCAACTTGACTTGCGATTGAAAGCCTATCAAGTATCAATCGTAACTCTGTACAATAGACACATGACGAATAATCTTCCAGTAGGTGTATGAGTCCAGTGAAAGTGATAATAAATTGTTCATAGAAGTGAAGCTATTGTGGCGTGCCAGGAAGAGCGGAAAGGGAGGGGGGGGGGGGGGGGGGGTAAGAGAGGGTGTGTGTGCCGGGGGGGGGGGGAGGTGCAGAGGGTTGCTTTGTCCCCTGTCTTCTGATTCTTCCCATAAGACAATAGATAGGGAGGAAAGGGGCGCTTCGTCTGAGGGCGGGAATATGAAAGGAGGATGCACCTCCGTGTTGGGGCAGGGGGTAATATCTCCCCGTGCTTGGCGGGCTCTTTAGAAGTGGAAGACAGTACGAAGAAGTCTAAATCGACGGGAGCCCGATTGCACCCTGATCGTGAGACTTACGTCACCGGTAGAGAGGCCAATCACAATGGTGACGTCATGTTCTATCTGCTTACTTTTTGAATATGAACTTTGATGTTTTATCATTCGATGAACCAAAAAGAAAAAGAAAAAATAAAAATTGGTTTGATGCTAATCAAGTCTTGAACCTTGGAATTAATTTCATTTTAATACATTCTATCTATTACTTACAATTGTATTTTCCCTTTTCATCATTGAGAAGCTTTCAGGTTATCATCATCCACCCAGGATCCATCAAAAGATCATTAACAAATTTTACACACAAAAAAAAATATACACTTTTCACACTGGCTTATATGAAACGCGATTTTACGAAAAGAGGAACTGTCACTATAATCGTCACTCCTTCAACATGACATTGTGCTCTGTGAGAGCTATATGGAAAATATTGTTATCCTGTATGAAGTTTTGCTCTTTGTCTATCATTATTACACAATAGCTAGTAAGACTAAAGCATGGCGCATGTGTTTCAAGAGAATAACCTAGTTTCATAAATAAAAGAACAGTGTCGTTCCATTGTCATTGTTGCTTTAACGTGTAATTCCCACTGACTTGGTAGTACAGCGTTGGTACTTTGCATTCGCTTGGAATTGTGTGTTTAAATAGTGTCTCTTTATTCGCATGTTTTAGCGTACGTTTCTCCGGCACGCAATATGTGTATCAGCGACCTGCTTACATAATCAATAGCAGGTTGATTTCTTCGATACGGCAATGCAGATCGTATCAATGTGCTTGTCATTGAAAACCTGTTAATTTGATCGCTATACACACGCACACACACAAATGAAAACATACACGCCCCTCTATGATCGCCATTGATGATTGGATATACCTCGGTTCATAAGAATACACAAAGAGAGCCGTGTGCACAAAAAGGACCAATCAAGTGCCCCTCCTTGTTCTCGTGCGTTCATTGGTGCGGCACCAAACAATAACTACAAAATCCTGTTTTCACTGAGCGACTGCCGAAATTGAGATAAAACTTGTTAGCTGCACCGACAAAAGTTATTCCATCTCGCTACGTTCTTGTCATTGCGCAATTTATAATTCTCTGAAAGCTGCCTATACACCATCAATATCAGTTTTTTCACAGAACCCGTGGGAATACTCTCGTTCTCCAACATGTACGATCCCTTTTACGACTACTTTGGACTCAGCGACTTGGTTTCAAGAATGGATCTCGGCGGTAACCAGCAGCATCGATTCAACCAAGACTGCGAACGCCACCTTCGGTTCGTGAACGACTTCCACACGAATGGAGTTAGTGTGCCAATCGAAAACCAGCCTCAGAACGACATTAACAACAACAACCTGATCTCGACGACCACAGGCTTTCTCCCGCTGCCCATCAAGTTGTCCGACATCACAGAGTTTAGCAAAGTCATGCAGAACCGGGGACGAAGCCGCAACAACTCGGGCAGGTCTGGCGGTAGCGGAGTCGGTGGGAGCTTGGGGCGTCCGCCCGTCGTCAGCTGGTGTGTTTTCTGCAAGAACAACGGCGAGTCGGAGCTCGTTTATGCCAGTCATAAGTTGAAGTCTGAGGACGGAATGAGGACGACGTGTCCCATCCTCCGAGCGTACACATGTCCTCTCTGTGGAACGAACGGCGATGGAGCCCACACAATTAAGTACTGCCCGCTGAACGAGGCCGACGCAGCGAGCAGCGGACCGGGGACCATCGGGTCACAGTATCGCACGCCCCGGACATCCACTGGACGTAGGAGGACTTCGAGTCTGAGCGGGGGTACAGGGTCGTACGTCGCCTAGGTTCGTCGCCAGCGCTGGCGGGCTCGGGAATTTACGTCTTCATGTTCAACCATAATTTGTTCATGATCTAAGTTTCAGTGGACATTCCTATGGACGATAGTTGCTGGGAATTCGTTTGTCTGTTTGTAGTACTATATGTGGGTACACAATTATTTTTCTTGCCAGTACTTTTCATGTAATGGTTACATGATCTTATACCTATAATGTGATGGGGAATTTATTTTCGTTTTATTTGCATTATTTTACTTGAAATGTTCTAGATCATTTGAAACTCCAGAGACCTGTCATCGTTTTTTATAGAAATTTAAATAATGCATGGTTGTTGCTGTTATTGTAGAAGTATTAGAATTTAGTGTAAAATGTATACATTTTTTATGATATATTAAAGTGTAATATGTGGCTCTCTAGTCAAGATGGACAGGGCTTGCATAGTTTTAATCATTTAAAAACAAATGCAAATACCATTTCAATTCCGATTTATTTGTACTTTTTCTAAACCCTTTGGTATCTATTTTTAAATATTAAGTGGCCATTTGCAACATGCTGATTTTTTTATCTAAAGTGATAATGAAATTTATACTTAATTGTCAATTATGGATCTTAATTATGTAATGATGTACAATTGCATTGAATTGGTGATTTTAGGTGTACAAATTTGCATTTTTAAATGTTTTAAAATATGCACATTTTGATTTTTGAGATTGTAAATGATTCATAAAAGTGAAAGTTTTCACTGCCTTTTTCGATTACTCCCATTATTTCTTGCCTTTTAGTTTGATACAATTTTGCTCAAAGGATGCAAATGTTTCTGTACACTGAGATAAACATAGTTGGTGCATGTGATTAAAACTAAAAGATTTACTTTTATTTACAAGAATTCGTTGCTCCATGTGTTTGAAATATTGTCTTGTATGGCTGCTGTGTGAGTGGGGGGGGGGGGGGTCTGCTGATGTCAAGTATGTTTAGTGAATCACTCAGAATGTAGTGAATCTTAAGTCCAGGTGTAAAGTGAACGCATTTGGTCCAAGTCTTGTGTGCTTGTTTGTCAAATTGCAGTATGGAATTTGGGTTATGTTTGCATTGAAGTATCCATTGTCTTCGTTCAGTTTCCAGTTCTTGGCGATCTTATCCTACATTCTATACATCTTCTTCCAACATTATTTCCTTACAATAAATATTACTTATCTCTTGTCTACCGGTCTTCACTTTTCGCCAACTCCATTGCTGTAACTGTCCCTTATTGTTAAATGTCCTCTACCATCTTTTTCCTTATCCTCTCCACTTCGTTCTAAGGCTGTTCTTCGATCTGTCCCCTCTCCATTTTGTCTTCCATTACCCTCTACCCCCCTTGTCTATCCTGTCTCGGTCAAATTTTGGTATCACTTCCCTCACCACCGTCTCTACCTCTCTTGCGCTGTCATCTCGTCCCATTTCGTTCTCCCTCTCTTTCTCTCTCTTTGCCTGTTTCACTCTCTCTCTCTCTCTCTCTCTCTCTCTCTCTCCCTCTGCCTGTCTCTCTCCCTTTCTCTCTGCCTGTCTCTCTCTCTCTCTCTCTCTCTCTCTCTCTCTCTCTCTCTCTCTCTCTCTCTTTCTGGCTGCCTGCATGTCCCTTCCTCTCTCTCTCTCTTTCTAGTTGTCTGCCTGTTTCTCTCCCTTTCTCTCTCTCTCTCTCTCTCTCCCTGCCTGTCTCTCTCTTTCTCTCTCTCTCTCTCTTTCTCTTTCTGGCTGTCTGCCTGTCTCCCTCTCCCTCTCCCTCTCCCTCTCTCTCTCTCTCTCTCTCTCTCTCTCTCTCTCTCTCTCTCTCTCTCTCTATCTCCCTCTTTCCTCGTTCCTTATTGTCCCTTTCCTCTTCATTTGTTATTTTTTCTTCTTTAAATATTGTACGAATTTGCACCGACAGATGGCGTCAGACTAGAATGACGACAGGTGCTCTGTATGTATTTAGGGCTTATGAGAACTGCATGATTTCGGACGCAGACCGAAATGGTTAGTCAGATGTGTTGTGTTCCTACATGTATGTATACAAATGGAAGCCCCGTAACCAATATCTCGATTTACGAGACGTTGTATCACATATAAAAAAAAAAAGTTGGTCTCCATAGTAGGGAATATTTTTTTAAAAAATTGCGGTGTTATTCAAAACGGTGACCATCTATTACATGTATTGTATTGTTAAATAGAATGTTGAATTTGATGAAAGCAGAAAGATAAAAGGAACATAGAAGTGAAGGTTTGTTTTAAAAAAAATCCGTTAAAGGATAATAAAGTTACGAAAAGTTGAGATTTTTTTGGATGTCACTTGCGAGGTGCTCTCCCATATGTGGTGTACTATACTTTTTAACAATCGTGTCAAGTTTCTCAAAATGATAAGTATTATTTTACCTGTGCTTTTGATATACCATTAGACACACGTTTAACTCGAAATAAACCTCTATGAAAACATGTTTAACTTAATCAAAAAATAAACAAATATCAAAGGAGCAATTTATGAAATTATTCAGCACACAAATGGAAGAACACCACGCACGTGACGTCACAAGATCATAATTTTAAAAGGTCACAACTTTCTTACCCTTTGATGGATTTTTGTCAAACCTTCAGTAATATATATGGTTCTTTCATGTTTCTACTTTTATTAAAAACTAACTTAACTCTAGGGCAGATTTTATACCTTTAATAGCTCCACTGATGGGAATGTTTTAACTTTGTTGTTGTGTTGCTTCTTCTGCTTAAAATATCAACAGTAATAATTTTGTATGCGTTTGCTTGGCTGGCTGCTCGCTTGCTTTGCTTGCCTGCAAAGATCATGAACATTGTTCTTCCGGGGTCATGTTTGTTTTTCGAAGGTAAGATTTTCTAAGAATTTGAGTTTGTATAACTTCAACTTTGAAGAGTAATTTGAAGGTTATGTTGTCAGATTAATGAGAGTATGGACCAAATGGATGAAGCAGACCCCCTAGATGTTATGGTCTTTAGCTATTTCTGTCATTTCCTCTTTTTTTGTAAACCACCCCCCCCCCCCCATCTCTCTCTCGCTCTATCCCTATCTCTCTCCCTCTCCCCCTATCTCTCCATCTCACGCTGTCTTGCTCTTTACAGCTTTCACCTTATCTCCACACTCCTCTCACACTTTCACAAGCTACAAAAAACACAGTAATCAAACAGCAGTTCATATACACCACTTTGATGACATTTAATCAATTCAAACACTATCATTATCAAAATCTGTCCTATCGTTGTACCGAACTTCCAATGCAAACTTGGATGACTCTTAATGCTCTCTAATACAATCCAACAGAGAGAGAGAGAGAGACAGAGAGACAGAGAAAGAGAGAGGTTAAAAGAGAGAAAGAGAAAAGGGAGAAGGAAAGTGAGAGAGGGAGAGAGAGATGAAAAGAGAGAAAGAGAGAGAGGGAGATACAGAGAGATAAAGAGAGAATGAAAGTGAGAGAGAAAGAGAGAGAAAGAGAGATAAAGAGAGAAGGAAAGTGAGAGAGGGGGAGAAGAAGAGAGAATGAGAGAGAGAGGGGCATAGAGAGAGAGAGAGAAGGAATATGGAGGCAAGAAGGAGACAGCGAGCGAGAGATATAATCAAACAGGCCCACACAATAAATTTACACCATACCAATGGAGAATTTACGAAAGACGGAGAGATAAAGGACAATTCAACAGGTTTGGTTAAAGTCGTATAACGTGAGTAACCAAAGCTTCTTTATTTTATATTCTGCTATAGTTTTGCAGAAATTATGTCAATAATTATTTAGGAAGCAAACATTCCACCTTTCCATGACACGCAATCATATCCTCAGGACAGAAACTTCTTTTTCAATCAAATAAAGAAGCTTTGGTAACTCACGTTACACGACTTTAACCAAACCTGTGGAATTGCCCTAAAGCAAGAATATATTTAAGGGATAGAGATAAGAAAGACACAACGAGGGGGGGGGGGGGCAGAAGACAGACGAAAAGGCGTAGGAGGGGAACGTGTGAGAGGATAGAGGGAAAGACAGAGAGAGCATACATGCAGACATACATGCATCAATAAGGGGGGGGCGTTGGGTACACAGGCACGATGCACCTTACACCGTTTTCAGTAAGAGGTTGAAATTAAAAACATTAATACGACGAAAGGGTGTAACATTGATTTCGTCTTAGTGTTAAAACTAACAATTTTGATCTGAACCCAACCGTACACTATCTTGGTTTATTTGAACACGGAGTTAAAAGTATCACCTTCCAAGGTTTGTAGGACGATACCAATAGACCATTTTATTTATGTATGCAAATTTTATTCACGTCGTTCAAACAATACGTTACTAATGGTAACCCCAAAGCTTGTCTGACATTTGTGCGAGTAGATTCAGAGTGCGTTCTATCATGAATCACGAAATACAGGTGAATGTAATAACGCGTCACTAGGCAATTAGGGGGAACGTTGTGAATACAGCACGAAAATGGCTTAAACACCCACCAAACCCAGCTATCATGGACAAGACAATGGGAATGGGCCCTACCTCTATCATGAATGCTACTTCGAATTTAACATTCATATCCTGTATGGCAATCCTATCTGACTTCGTACACGTTTCTCATCGTCCACCATGTCATCATCAAAGTTAGTGGAGGTCACCTCTCTGCCTGAGTCTCTACTGCGCTGGTGCGTTGAGCTCCCTGGACCCGAAGCACGGGCTCGTAGCGTACGGGCTCCCAACCAGCACGTTGTCACGTGACAAGGGTTTTGCATACGGAGCTACGAGCTTGATCCTCGCTTTCCCGAACACGTCATGGTCTTTCAGGTCCTTCCCCGCTGAGCCTGACCGCTGCTGGTCCTGGTCGATCAGGGCCTCGTCGCCGTGTCGGTTCGACCGCTCCTGCTTGCTCTCGCCTCGAACAAGCAGGAGGTCTGTCTGTGGTGAGTGCGCCTCGGTTAGACCCTTAGAAGGCCTCCCTCCACGCAGCCCCGACTTCAACGCCGAGCGACTCTCGACCACGGGCTGGTCATCGACGCGAAGTTCGTTCCGCGAGCGTGGGAGATTGTTACCCTTGGAAGCTCCCTGGTTGTCGCGACTCTCCTTAAGCTTTGCCCTTTCACCGGGTAGCACTGTCCATTTCAAGGCATCCGTACCAGTTTGAGCTGTAGTTGCAGACTTCACTTTCGGGTTCTGGTCTTGCTCCACATTGTTGGCTCGCGCTATGGTCTGGATGGCGGCGGAAGTGACGTCGATATTCTTGGTCCGAAATGCTGCTTTCTTCTTCTTTGCCAGTTTCTCGTCCCCTTCGATTCCCCGTGGGGGTGTGAAAAGCTTTAGGAGCCCAGTGCGTGATTGAGTCGCGGATTGCCAGATCCCACCATCCGTGTTCTTCTTTGGATCTTTTTTATCCTGGCCTGCATTCTCTCCCGTAGTCTCTCCCGGGATCCTTTCCGCGACCTTCTTTGAACCCGCGCTCTTCACCCGAGTCTCACTCGGCCGCCATGTCGTCACAAGCCGGCACCCAATCGGGCGCATATCGGCTCCGATCAGCTCGCTCCTTTTCGACCACCTTCTGAAGTCTTCGACGAGGTGGATCGGCTCCCCTGGAAATCTGATCCCAGCGTCGTGCGGCGCGAGGGCTTCTATCCTCGGGGTCGGGTTGGCGACGTCCACGTATGCCTTGGGCGGTCGCTTCCGTGGTAAAGGGTCTGCTGGGTAGGGGCGGGGCGCTGAGAGCTTGACGTGGCGGCTGGTGGCAGGCAGACGGTAGCTCATCGGAGGGTCCTGGTGACAGGAGGCCGAGGCTGCAGCAGAGAGCCAGGTGACGCCCAGGTCAGGCACCCGACCGCCCCTGAAGCACGGGCCGAACTGGAGAGGGCGCATCGGCGTTGTATTCAGGTCTGTGAAGTCATCCCTGCGTCACAGCAGGTATCGAGAAATACAAGAAAAGAGGTTGAGAGGAAAAGAGATGTAAATTATGGCCTCATATTGATGAGAAAATGTGAAAATTATGTCTCATAATGACACAACCAAATTTGACTGACTTTCTGCACTAGTACAACAATCGTAGACAGTAAACTATCCCAACCCTATCCCTCCACCCATGCACCTCGCCCCTTCCTGCATAGATGCCATCCCTCTCCATGTCCTCAATCCCGTTCATACTTCGACCGCGCTTACCATTCGGGCAGCGTGTACTCCTGCAGCCGTGGTTGTTTCAGCAGACTATCCGACAAAGTCCTGACGATCACCACGGCCTCGCGCCTCCCACCGCCCTCCGGCAGGGCGTGGTCCCTCAGTGCCTGGCCTGTCTGACGCACCGTGTAGTGGCGGCGGTACTCCTGCACATAGTGCTCCCAGTCCTGGTAATGCTGAATAGTGGGAGGACAGGTCGGAGGAAAGTGGTGTATATTATTTCAAGAGTTTTATCTGCTCGGAATAAGACTTACATGTACAATGATCTCTTTGAATAATCAGGACATTTCCTTGCTTTAGGTAATCTCTGTTAACTTGAGAAGGTTAGCTCCTGATTGTGTCAAAACATTTCCATAGTGGTGATCGACGTCTAATAATATCACCCACCTTAAGTGACCATGTATGAACATCGTTACTCGCTTTTCTTCTCCGTCCTCGATCAGAAATGCCTTATAGCTTGAAAGGCATGCTCTTTATACAAACGTCATTTTAGCCCTGCATAATTATGCATATGATTGGATTAATATCTGTGCATGTGTTATTGCGAGGTCGGGCAAGCTTCCAAATCATTCTGAAAGCTCTGCATCATCAGCAGTGATTGGGAGATATAGGTACGCATACTTCACTGTCACTCAACTCAACGACTGTATTGCTGGGAAAAAGGAGATGATTGAAAAGGACATTGAACGTAATAAATCGGTAACATCTTTGTTAGGTGTCATCATGATTGTTGGCAGAGTTGGGCATGCAGAAATCATTTTTGTCATATCCAGTATTATATTTTGAAACTTCATTGGACTGTTAGCAGCGATCAAGCATAGTGTGTTAAAATTGTCATCATGTTCATACCTTAAACGCGTATTTCGCACTGTCGTCAGAGTTCCGATGAATGGACAGAGGATCGACGTATCGTTTCCTCCTGCTTGCATCCCCAGCAGACGACACCGCCCGTCCTCCGAGGTCACCACGCCCACGCCACGCCCCTCTCGTAGACACGGGCGGCAGCCACCCCGCGAAACAATCATCAAGTCCATGTGCCGTTTTACCTTCACGGTGGGGTTTCTTACTGTCCATGGTATGATGCGCGTCCGATGAGACGCGCTCATTTGAACTCGCGAGCGAAAGTGACGAAGAGCTGCATCCCCATGGTAACGCGCACACGCATCTATGGAAGAGAGCATCTGATGGGACTGCACCGTCCGTCGCCATGGTAGTATCAGCATCATCTGATACTCTTAGTAACTTTGCCGAAAATGTGTGCGTTAACTTCTTGTTCAGCCCTGACTTGGGTTTCTTTGATTTCATTTTTGCTATTTTTGCCGATTTCTTTCTGGAACTTATTTTCTTTTCATCCGAGGACGAAGATTCGCTCTGTGCGTCTGCCTTTCCGAAGGGCAGTTCTTCCTCAATCGAGACTGAGTTTGCATAATCGCCATCATCAACAACTGGATCGTTTTTTGTGATATCGTGGAGGAACTCCGGGACGAGGTAATCAACCACCGTCTGCTGCTTGCTCTCAGTGACGGGGTCCTTCTTACCCACCTTGCCAATCGTGAGGTACAGGGGTAGTTGGTAAGAAGGAAGAGAAAACCTCAGTTTGGTGGCCTCTTTTTGTTGATCCCCAGCACCGTCATCCTCACCTTCATCTACGACATCATCGCGCCCGCCCTCAACAAACGACCTCGCCTCATGCTCTTCATCTCCTCTGTTGTTTTCTTGACAACCGTTCTGCTGCTGCGAGTGGTCGTCCTCCTCGTATTCTTCGAACCCGCACATCATCGTCTGCTTCCGTATCACTGACAGCCTTCGTTCAATCGATAAAGAGTCAAAGTCTCGCGGAAGACGGCCTAAAATCTGTCTGTCGTCATCGCGGCAGTTGTAGTTATTCCCGTCATCAGTCTCGGCGTCATTGCCCGTTTCATCAACCGTTTTGCCGTCGGTTTCGACATCAACCAATGATTCAGTAATGCCATCGTCCTCTGAGGGAAAATCATACTCTCGTCGTCGTTTCATGGCAGTCAGCCGCTGCGATAACAAGATTAGCTTGAGTTGGGGGTCGATCACGGATTGGTGCTCGGTTTCTGCCATCAGAGTGAAACTCGAATCCAACATATTATCATAGCACCACGAAGTACTCAGTAGGCTATGTCATTTTGTCGGTTTATCGTGATTATTCCTACCAAAGTTCTGTTTCAGACATCACAGTTTACAGCAATGATCATAAACTTACATACTGTTATTACAGTCACCATCATCGCAAACATGATACCCGACGTAGGATTTGGTTATCGCGGTGATATATTAACGCAACACACACAACAGTGAAGTTGAATTGGTGAACAGTGCCATGATACCAACACAAGCATCATCCAACATAAACCCTTTCACACGGGCGTTCGAAATGGCTCCACATATTCCAGTATGTTCACATCAGAGGATAGTAATTCCGTTTCAACCTGCTTCCGATGTTAACTTTCGTTTAAAGTTAGCTTCAACGTGGTCATGGTCGGGTGAGAAGCTCCGCATGGATCCAACATGAATGTCCTTTGGTTGTCGCGTCTTTTCTTAGTCAGCCTCGTGAAACGTTTCTCCAAACATTTGAATCTGTAAACACACATACAATAAATATAAGCACTTCAATACAATCATATCTACCGATCTTTCTTTTCACGAATCGCATTCCCCCACAGACTACTCGATCGATCCCCTGCCTCAGTGAGATACTGGTCATAAAGCGATTCTCCTTTGTCCCCTCTACTTTGGATACAATCATGACAATTGAACTTGGGTTGTATTGTTTCCCTCCTTGCTGTGCTCCATAGTGGGTATTGGTAGGTATCTACTGAAGCGCAGAGCTATATGATCACGTTGTGTCGTCGCCTTGGTTACGGCCCTTTGCCGATTAGTTAGATAGGTAATTGCACGCAGTAAGAAACTGTCCCCGTTTGTCTTCTGCCTTCTTAAATGTCACTTGAGCGATATATATGCGTAACTGGAAAGGACTACCAGCCCCCCGAGTGCGATATCTAAGAATATGTCACATTAATAATTACTGTTGAATATAATGGAAGCCATTGTCCTAGAAGAGGAATTTGCAAGTCTGAGTAACAAAAATATCCCGCTAGTTAGATACCAATTGTGAATATGATACCCCCCCCCCCCCCCACCCTACCCCATTTCCGAAGTACGAACAAGAGCTATAGGTACAACATATCAGATCCTCTCTACTATACTGTGGTTTTCATCCGTGTGAAACCTGCCCCTGTTTATACTATGCCTACCAGTAATCGTCTAATCAGGGAGGTCCCTCTTACCTCCCTGGCCGAATGAATCCATGGAGAAGTATTCATACAAGATGTACGTAGGTGAATATGGCGATTAAAGTGTCCGTCATGAAGGCTTTTAAACATAATAATGACTTGCCTGTGATTGACAAGGTCATTCCATTTCAAGGGGGTGTATCCGGATAAAACGTGAATTGACCATTGACCACTGATTATTGACCGTTTGTCGTGGAAGTTCAGGGAACAAAAGGCCGAAATCGGATAAAGAATCCTTTTTTAATTGGGCAGACTCATGTACATTGACGTGTAAGTCACGTGATCTTAGCCTGAACTGTCTCAGCTCACACATTTCCAAACCTCCATATTTTGTTCAGTAATTCGTCTCAAGTCTTTCCTTACTTCATGGTAATTCCATAATTGATTATTATCCTAGCTCATCTGTGCATACCATGTACGATGATAATAACAATACAGCGAGTGATCG
This sequence comes from Arbacia lixula, assembly GCA_963669155.1. Lineage (NCBI taxonomy): Eukaryota > Metazoa > Echinodermata > Echinoidea > Arbacioida > Arbaciidae > Arbacia > Arbacia lixula. The sequence continues at coordinate 27,909,102 of OZ022583.1, read as the reverse complement.
AGAGAAAATATGAACCTGACTTAGAATATTCCGAGTGGGAGCCTGTAATATGATATCATATAACACATCAGAATAGAATAGTGATATATTCATTATTTATATATATTACTTATTGTAAGATAGTGCAGTAATATCTTATGGTGATTAATACCCTTCTTTATGCGACTCTCCATTCAAGAAGGAAAACACGTCAATTTGTTTTGTGAATTTAAACTTATTTTCTCCATACTCCCTGCAGGAAGATATGTGGCATTCACGTAATGACATTTGCTGATCACATGATCATGAGATCATACGGTCACCATTACTAAACATGTATATATTAGCGATATGTCGATTGGTATTCCCATGCAGTCGGCTTCCATAGGCAGGCAACATTATTTAACTCGTGTACTTTTTTTCACAAGTACTACAGACAACTCCCATAGGTGAGCGGTTCACCTGGCAAACAGAGGGTTAAAAACATACTAGGCTGTTATTGGTCTTTAATCTTGACCCTGACTTCTACTACTGCAAGCTATTATATACCTGATACTTAAACAGGTGTGTGTTTCTGACCTGGCCTGCTATGGATATGAATTATAGATACAGATTGATGCACGGAGATAGTGTCACTATCGTCATAGCGAGCAGGCTTACCTACCGAGTGCGCGGGTTGTTGGGGAGACAGCATCTTGATACAAACATCTGAAAGAGACTCAAGGATTCCATCCAACATATCCCATCTTGTCGTCATACTCCTATCCGTCACTAGGATACCGCGTTATCTAGAAAACAACATAATCATCATACGTATACGTCCATCACTCTCCCGCGAAATATATTTATTCAAATAATCAGTGGAAAATATCAACAAGCCGTTTTGACATTCAAACGTAAATCACAACATTTTCACCACAGTGACGACCTAGCAGCGTCTAGTTGCAAGGCGAAGGTCACGCACTTGTGGTTGTATGCTACTAAACTTGAGATCGTCTTTCTCTCTTCATTCGGTGTACCCAATAGTACGGGGATGGTTTGTGGTTAGTCTATATACTCACAGACACAGTCAAGTCTCTGTCTTGAAACCAATGTCTATCAGATCAGACTACAGCTGATCCACCAGCCGTTTCCCAATGTCCATTGTCTGTATATTTCTTCAAATGATATGGGAACTAGTCTGATTATTTTAGACATATTAATTCAGCCTCATTGACCGGGTAATGAGAGCGTGTGTCTGCAAACAAGCCTACGGTTGACTGACTACTGCCTATGCACGAAGGGGTCACGTGGGGTCACACTTGTTCGCGAAAGCGTCCCGTGTCCATGGTTACCAGCGACTTTCAACCCACTTCCTCTCCCACTATTTTCATGGGTCTTTTTTCGGTTGATCGGAATGTGTATCGAAACAATGGCAAAAATGCTTACTCAAAGTGTAGTAGATTCCTTTTGCAGACGTCACTCAATTCTGTACAATTTTGAATGAAACGCAAAAACGACAAAAAGGTTAATTGTATTAGATATGAAACTCAACGGTCGCGTACGATTAAAATGAACATTTAAAAACATCCTTACATCTAGTCTGTCCTTCAGACTCTGCTTTGTTTTCTAAATGCAAAATAAAGTCGGAGTTCATAATGAAATCTTTGAATTGCCTGCAAAATCATGTCTTATAAAAAAAACTTCACAAGGAATTTGATTTCGTGGAAGATTCCTTTTACACGCTGAAACAATAAAGTTGTGTTAATACATGTACATGTAACACATTATATCAAAGAAAAGCATGTGAACTTAACATTGACATGAATGAGTTTATATGTTGCCCTTTATATTTCATATAGATCTTTGACGGGATCATCTAGTAGTTGCATGCAGATCTTTTCACTGACAAAAGAAAAATGATTTTGAACATCATATTCTGCACGTTCCAAGCAATTCAATCAGATCATTGCTTTCTCATTACTGTCATGTTTACGACACGATATGACTTGTACATACCTGTATACGAGTGGTAGATAACTTCAATTTCTCTTTAATAGCACATGAAAAAAAAGCTGAATATGAGAGACAAATTACAAAGAACTATATAGTGCTGTATTTGGACGATATTGGGCCATACGTATGATTCAGACATTTTTCACAATATTATGTTTTGTATCCAAAACGGATACACTATCTTAAAATTGTAGTTATAAGGACAACTGAATGCAGATACTACACTTTTTTTCAGATAAATTAGTTAGATATATATCACACACACGCCAGCGCGCGCGCACACACACACACACCCACACACATGCACACACATACACACACACACATACACACACAAACATACATACAGATAGAAACTTAGACCCTGGATATTTTACGGTTTCAATCAAGACTGATTTATGGATTACTCCGCATGCCTAGTCGATTGACCGTTAAAGTACCACACTTACCATTTTCCAGGATGTCTCCAATCTTTCCCTGTTCCCAGCTGTATGGCAACTCCAAACTAGACGTATTGTTAATGTAGTTACCGACTACGATACTTGGTCATTGGCTAGCCTCTTGGTGTATATAGCTCAACAAAGATACTATTGACAGTAGCAAAGTCAAATCATAGATTAAGATCACGTACGACCAGTAATTCCACTCCAACCACGCTTGTACTACACGATGTGGATTGGTTTGGGGGCTAAAGGTCTAGATCTGAGTGTTGGTTTTATGGATTATTCCAGCCAATAATCGTGATAAGAAGATACTTGATACCTTTAAAGGACTTTTGTTGTGTAATTTAACCTATTAAACAACGCGATGGAATAGAAGGCGGAGACAATGATGGGCAGGTGTACCAGTAGGCACAGTGATACCAAATATGTTTACACAATCATTAATTTCTCTCATATTCATGTTTGATGACCAAAAACAAAACGCGCCTTCGCTAAACTGAACCATTAAGGGCGATTATCAGTTTAATCTAGTCATTAAAATCTGCATTTGGTTACACCTTCATGTTGACGTGTTTTTTTTCTAAACGTACTTGTGATGTTGTTTGTATGCTTTACGAGTAAGTCACTTTGTACTATGCAATAATATATTACTGGTAAACGGGATAAGAATACACCGTTAACTCCTACAAACTTATGTGCAACTTCTTTACTATCTAGATCAGCAATACCTAGCAACTAGGGAACCAAACATCCAACATTATTCTTCCACGAAAACCTTTTCTGTGTGTACAAACTGATGTCTGTGCATTTCCATTCCGCTCACGATCCTATCTTTTCCATAATATAAATGAATGCCAACGGCGTAAATAAAATATTTTATTCACGCCATTCAAACAATACGTTACCAAGGGGAACCCTAAAGCTTGTCCGAGTTTGTCTGAGTAGCAAAACTAAAAAGGTCAAAGTGCATGTCATCCATTGAATCTGAATGACAACATACAAGTGAATGCAATTACGCGTTACTTCGCAGTCAGGGGAAAAGTTGCGAATACATTACGAAAATGGTCTATTGTTGTCTTCTGTACAATCTATGGAATTTTGACTTCTCATATGTCAGGCGGGCGGTTTTTTTTTTAAATTTTCGTCAAAATGAGACTTTATTGCGGCAAACGAATGTGAAATTCGTTTTAGTGGATAATTTTACATAGATTAGTGGGAACTTATTTTTCTAATTTAGTAACCCTTTAAGACATGAACTGACTTTGTGACCACAAACAATTTTTCCCAACATTTGAGCATGGTTCAGGGTGTCGCAGGGGAGGCCCCGGGGAGGCCCCGGGGAGGCGTGGGATAACATCAGGGTAATTATATAAACGATAATAGACGATAGAAGGTAGTTATGTCCTCGAAAATCTTGGGTGGTTAAGTGTGATAATTGTCCGCATCGCAGACTGGGGACTGAATATAAACATGCTCAAAGAATGGGACAGTAGCTGATTTACGGTACGTGAAGTGGTTTGGAGGGGGAGGGGTGACATGGACTCTCGCTAACACCTGAGAATAATGACGAGAAGCCGAATAAAACGATTTGAAAGGAGATGTATGGAAGAACAATAAAGAAGAAGACAGAGAAAAGAAAAGATAGATAGAAAACAAGAGGAAGAGAAAGAGAGAGAGTAAGTATGGAGATACACGAGACAGAGGGGTAGAGGGATGGGGAAAGGGGAGTGAGTGAGAGAGGGAGGGGCATATAATTAAGAAAAGGGAGAGAGATGAAGAGAGAGAGAGAGAGAGAGAGAGAGAGAGAGAGAGAGAGAGAGAGAGAGAGCGTGGGGAAAATGAAAGTTTTTTTAATGACACAAGAGACACAAGAGAGAGAGAGAGACGGGAGAGAGACGGGGGCAGACAGAGAAGCAAAGAGATAAAGAGAGAGGTGGAGAAAGGGGAGAGAAAGGGGGACTAAAGTGTGTGTGTGGGTGTGGGGGGGGGGGGGGTCACATCTTGTCTCTGGTCCAGGGGTGTGGAATTCGACATCCCTGGTCAAAGCGAGTGCATGTATTTTAGTAATCTGGCACAATTATTTATACTGTTCTCGATCTGACAAGAGGCGTGAAATATTGATGTTAACCAGATAAAGACACACCGAAATTTTCCGATGTCTCCCCATTTCAAAATAAACTTTGTATCGTTCGCCGAAAAGAAACCACTTCTGTGTAATCATGCGTGGTGAAAATATGAATGATGTCTTCTCTGGTTCTCTTCTACGAGGATGATGAGGGTGAGGGTATTAGCGCTCATAAAATGAGTAATACCATACAGCCTTAGACTGTAACCAGTGTAGTCTAGGTTCTAGACGTATTTATCAGCCAGGCTGGCAATTCTCGGCGATCACTCGATATCGTTGCGCCGAGTTTCGTCGCGCGCTGTATTTACGAATGCGGGCTGAAAAAATACGTCTAGAACCTAGTCTGTGCAGTACCCGGCGTGGGAAAGTCTTCTCTCCTGCGATGTTTACTTTCATTTGGTTATGAGCGAGGTTATTGTTTTGACGACGGAGAAACAAAATACAATGATCGAGTGTTTGGCCGCAGCGGTGCCGTGATTCTGATGTTGATATCATAGTCCGGCAGAAATTATGAGAAGAAACGAAGAGGTGGGAATTGATACACTAATAATCGAAGAATGGAAATGAGAAGGACATGCGGTGAATGGCAGACGCTTAAACGAGTGTCCTGATTAGATGCCGCCCAAATGTTTACAACTTTTAACGGATGTTTGATTTCAACTTGATCGTTACATAAAATGTGAGAGGATGAAAGTGAACAACAATGCGGTGGTTGATGCATCACCGGGTAATACTGGATTTTCATCTCATCGAAGAAAGCGTACCGTAGCACTATTTGTAAACACCCTTGGTCGTGTGGTCTTTATCGTCATTCGAATGTAGCACACTTCATCACCACCTGGTGTTTGTCAATTCTGATTTGTGATATACCGATAGGGCAGATCGCTCTTACCCCACACCCATGGCTTTTAAATTGAACCCCCCCCCCCCTCTCTCTCTCTCTCCCACTCACGTTGTACCCCTTAATTCCTTGTCCTCCTTCTACGCCACCTCCCCCCTCCCCCCACCCCTCCCGTTCGTCCCAATTGCATTGCCTCGATCCAGCCCACCTTTCCCTCATTCACTCTTTCTCTATCTTCTTTCCTCTCATTTTTCCCCTCTTCTCCTCCACCTTATCTATTGTTCAATACTCACATTCCTCTATACCCCTCCCCCATTTTACAGTTTCAAATAGGAGGGAAAACACTTCAAAGCAACGTTGATCGAACTCTCCAAAAAGAGTTTATTCTCAGATGAATAAAGATAAATATTTATACATTTTAAATTGAGAACACTAGACATATTGACAAACATATTACACCATGTGTAAGATTGCTAAAAGCAGGGGTAAAATATATTCACCTTCTTCTATCATACTCTGAACGGGGACGGATGAATACATTGCATAGGACTCAAACTATAAATATGTTTTATATATATGTACAATCTTCCTGTACCAGATCATGTATCTCTCTGAGATTGATGTCTTATTATGTTGCACAATCACAGCTGCCACACGAGGGAATGAAGGTGGGAAAACAAGACCTAACAACATGCTCATTCAATATAGAGTACTGTCGTGGTGTCGTCATATGAGCATGTCTCTAAACAAACTCACTCCAGTGAGAGGTTTAGCGGTCCGATATTATCTATCGGGCTAGTGTCTGGCATTCCCAATTACAATCACCGCTGTAATCACCGCTATTTGCTCTACTCGCATTGGTTAGAACCAGTTGTCTTGACAATAATGCTCAAATGATGTCACACTTCGGTACTCTACACATTGGCAAAAGTAAAATGGCCGATTTGTTTACTTTTAAATGAATTTACGTTTAGAGGAAGAAGCCATTTAATTTTGAACACTAGATATGTGTTCGTAATAGTGGATAACATTCTCTCTAGAATAGTGGCAGAGAACAGGCTTATACTGGCCTCACTGGATGAAACATGTAAAAACTAAATGTATCCACCATGAAAAGTGGAAAACTGTACGAAACATGACACCAGAGATGCCCACAGATAATTTAACTTGTCCCTCTTCTAAACGCGAACAGTGTGCAAAATCTAGCAGTGGTCCATTTCCCCTTGATTTTCATATTTTCGCTATCAAACTGTTCTTATTTCAATCCATCTGTTAAAAGAGATTTGTACCAATCAATATCAAGAATAGGCCACAGTGGTTCTAGACATTACTGCTACAGCAGTCACTACAGAACCATGGATCTATGAATAATCAGCCATTTTCGTAATGCATTCACAACTTTCCCAACTGCCTGGTGGCGCGTTATTACATCCATCTATATTTTAATGATTCAGTTTAAATAGACCGGTTTACTAACATATTCAAATTTTATGCATACCAGTTTAACAAAGGTTGTCCCTGATAACAGGAAAGCTTGCCCAAAGTTTGCCCAACAAAGCAACAACTAATATATGCAAAGTGGATTCCAAGTACTGAAATACACTGTACCATTATTAGGTACAGGTTAATGGAATAACTCGTTACTAGGCCCTGAGGGAAGAAACATCCATAAATTTGACTACATTAGTAAACCGGTATATTGATGGATACACTCTGAATCTCGGACAAGCTTTGGGGTTACCATTAGTAACATATTGTTTGGACGTGAAATTTGTTTGCATACATAACGAAAATGGTCTATTGTCTATTAGTCAATGCACTCGACTACCTGCAATAATCCGTTTCATAATGTATTCACAACTTTCCCATACCAATGTAGTCACGTGGTATGACATTCCCCTGTACCCAGTGATTCAGTGTCAATGGGTAGAATGCATGCTGATTATGTTAGTTGTTGCTAGTTGGACAAACCTCGGACAAGCTTTGGGGTTTCCATTCGTAACGTATTGTTTGTACAATATGCATAAACTGTACACATATTGGGTGTTAAGAAATACTTTTGACACTTTTGAGAAATAATAACAAATAAGTTTAAGCTGAATTTGACACATCATTAAGGGATGTCAATTTGTTTAGAAGCAGGTTCTGTGACATTTTATCAAATACTTTTCTTGTAATAATCTTGTGAATATTTAATGAAATTTTTCACTTTTGGACAAATTTGAATCTCAAGATGTGTGTGCATCAGATAATCAATTCAAAACACAACAGTGGCGTGATGTGCATCACACATGACAACCCGAAACTTCTTTTCTGCCAGAAGCATCATGTATTATAAATGACGCTATAGTGCCATTCTCATTGGTCTTCAAAAATCGAAAAGTTCGAAAAATCGAAAAGTTAGGGGACAGGGAAAATAGGACCATTCTGCTTTTGGTACGGTTGCTAGGCAACTTTCACCACAACTTCATGATTTTTCTAACTTTGTGATTTTTAATCCCAATGAGAATGGCACTTATGATGGATAGCAGATTGACAAGTGTGATACACAATGGCCATTGTTGTGCTCTGACTTCATTATTTGATACGAAGAACTTTTTAGGTCCAAATTTGTGAAAATCTCATTAAATATTCGATATTATGAGAATGATAATAGATGAAATATGAAACCTGCTTTTTGTAAAAAAAAAATTAACATCCTTTGACTTATGTGTCACTTTCAGCTAGATTCGAGGTGTAACTTACTTTGGATTAATTTCAAAAGTGTCAGAAGTCTTTAGTATAACGAAAACAGTCTATTCTGCACCCTTCTAAGCCCCACCTCCAAAAGAGCCTAAAAATCATAATTCTTGCAGACATGACACCATGAATGGTACAATGTTATGGGAAATTAATTGCCATGGCACTTGACTACCTGCAATAATCTGTTTTCATAATGTATTCACACCCCCTCCCCCCCCCCCCCACCCCCTTTACTTCAAAGTACTGCAGTCTTACATTCCTTCACCTGTATCCTCTGACTTAGATTCCATAGGTGGAATGCAGTCTGAATCTATTACTTGTTACTAGTGACAACTCGTTTGGCCAAGCTTTGGGGTTTCCATTAGAAATGTTTTGTTTGAAAGACATATCGAACATGGTTTATTGCTTAAAATAGCATCACATGTTTCCAGACAATGCCAGCTGATATCCTTCCTCTCGCCATACCTGGGACATTCCTGACATAGCAATGATTACCCCATATGAAAGGTTTTAATGTTTTACTGTATGAACTCTTGTGATGTCAATTGTGAACAGGTGCAAGTAGTCAGTGCAATGACTACCGGTAGTTATGTGCATAATTTTGTCTATTCTTCACCTCATTTCTTCTTATAATTTATATCTTTGATGACATCATCAATTATGATTTGGAGAATTTTTGAGAGGCTGTGGTTTAGCAGGGTGTACACAAATTCATTTTTAAATGCTCAAAATATTTCACACTTAGCTTCCTTGAACAGTTCAGTATTTTGTGATGTACATACAGCAAGACAGCTCACACTATGGACATGCTCTATGAATATGCGGACAACATTTTAAGGGACCCCTTTTAAATTTTGTCTGTGCAACAAAAGACCATGTACATATAGCGTCATCAGAAGTCTGCATGGAAAACATATTTGTCAATATCCATAACATTTGAAGTACACTAAATCATTGAAAAATGATATGAAACTCAATATAATTCCCACATACAATTCATACTCCATTCAACAAACACATACAACTAATAGCCTTTTATAACTGTATAAGGAACATCAATAAAATCTTATGAATTGACTGAAATTTGGTAAATGATGTTCTCACTTTTAAAACATTTCAGTTAAGCAAATCTGGAATATCTTGACAAAGTTTACCTAAATCAAATGATTTTCACCATTACATTCTATTACAGATGTCTCAACCAAAACACAATTACACTGGGTAGGACACAATAAAGGGAATCAAATCTTTGAATCAGGCAGTAATCAAGGTGATACATCAGAATAATAATAATAATAATAATAAGATTGAGATCTTCATACTGCACAAAGAAAATTGTTTGGATTACACAAGTTTAATTAAGGCAAGTTAATATATTTATCACATTATACACTCTAGCCATATCATTCATGATTACAACTCTATATTGATTACTTTTCCTAAAAAAATCCTCAATAATTGTTCCCATTTTGCACAATACATATTGGCAATGTTTAATAAACCTTGGTTATCATTAACAAATTGAAACATGTACTCATCCAATGGAAAGCAAGAATTATAGTAGCTTGTTACAATGGTTGTCACACGGCTAAAGCCACATGGATTACAAACATGGCCCAGGTGAAACATTATTGATCCGATCACAGCAGATAGTATATATTGAATTGTAGAACTCCCCTAAAAACAGCTGCTTGTCCCAATTTGCTTTGCTACTGACAAAGTCATGTGGGTATGCAAAGTACAAACCTTGTGGCTAGGGATCTAGTCTTCCATCACGCTCCCAGGCATTATTACTTCTTACCAGATAATTTGTCCCTTAGACGTGAACAAATGCCCTGATATGTTGAGACATACTGTACATGTTTGCATACCTTTTGCATTGAATACCGGTTGCCAGATAGAATGTATGGAGAGCTTCAGAATGCATTTTAAATCCAAACTGGCCTCACAGAAGTCTTGGTGTGGTTCCCAGCTGGTCTACTACAGATACGATGTATAATGGGTCCCTGGCTGCCTCGCTCTTCGTCCTTTATCTTCTGCTTCTTCCTTTCTTTGCTCTCTATGTTCTTCTTTTTCTCTTCCCATTTTATGTTTTCTTCTCTTCCTCTCTTTATGTTTTCCTTCTACTTCCTATCTCTCTTACTCACTTCTCTCGTCTTTATCCTCATTCTCTCTGTGCCCACCTCTCTCTCTCTCTCTCTCTCTCTCTCTCTCTCTCTTCATCTTCTTGTTTACTCTTTCTCTGCCTCTCTACCTTTCTGTCGCTCCTTCTCCCTTCTCTCTCTCTCTCTCTCTCTCTCTCTCTCTCTCTCTCTCTCTCTCTTTGTCTCCACTTCCAAAGCCTTCTCATGGTAGCTTGCTTGGGACGTTCCGACTTTTTGTCCTGCATGAACAGAGAAACAATTTGTTATAAAAACCATGTCATCAAGATGTCATTCCATTGAATCAATTCAGGAAATAAGTTCTCATGATTTTGGACTAAAATAACTCAATATCAATCTCTATATAATGTACTTGATCAACATTACTCTTTATATACCTCATACATAGATTCCTCTCATCTGATTGGTTAAAAGTAGAGTCATCGAAATAGCTGTGCCCCCGTTTTTAACAAGATGACGTCAAAATTAACTGTGCCCGGGGCATGGCAATCGACTGTGCCCGGAAAAATAAGACAACCTCAACACCGCGCGATATCGCTCGTGTGTGCGCAATCCCTGTACGCGCAATGAGTGTTGATTTACATGCCTATTACATGCTATCTTGTAGGCCTTGTCAGTTCAGGAAATCTTTTAACCAATCGATGAGAAGAATCTATACATTCGGTTTATAAAACAAATATTGACTGCTTAATATTCGGGGCACAGTTAAAATCATAGGCCCTCGGTGATGTCAAAACCATGACTATGCCCTCAGCTTCGCTTCGGGCATAGTCATGGTTTTGACATCATCTTGGGCTTATAATTTTAACTGTGCCCCTCATAGCAGTCAATATCTGTATACTATACTGGCCTTTGCTTACACCAAGCTCAGCTGAGTATTGCTTGAGGAGGAGGTCATGCCCAGATACATCAACCACATGTCACTTATCAATAGGTGCGTCTTCATTAGCTCGAAACTCGGGACACGTAAGCTGGAGCTCCGGTTGCATAAATTATCCTGAGTTTCGCATATACCAGCAGTGTGCGACGGGAATAGGCCATGACCACATGGCTTCGGTTGTGAGCTTGCATTCACGCACATGTAAAAACCTATTACGTAAACAATGCCTCGTGGGCGCTGATGCATGCCAGGATCGAAAAATTTTCAGGCTAATGAAGACGCTCCGAGCTAGCTCGAGCTAGTTCGCAAACTAGCTCGAGCTAGCTCCATCTAGCCCAAGATTTCTTGGGAAATTTTCTCGACCAAATAGCTCGCTATTTTGCCTGATCTGGCTAATGGAGACGCAAATAGCTAGCTATTTCGTGATCTGGCTAGCTAACCCGATCAGAACAAGCTCGCTATTTTGCCCACATCGGCTTATGAAGACAGCCCTAGTATGAGGTTTGATACAGGAATAGGTTCCCCTTCACTGACCTCTTGGTGCAAGCCAGATTTCAATTAGCCCTGTATCATGTCTCCTGTGTCATCCATCATGAAAACTGATTCAGCTTTGATACATACAGTCAAACCTGTCTAAGCGGCCACCTGCCTATAAAGGCCACACTTTTTGTTTCCCTTGGGTGGCCACTATAGACAGGTTTCACTGTATTAAATTAATCAGGAATTAGTTTTCTTAAAGTACATGTTTAAAAATCCTGGAATCAATGAGGAGGGCCATCTTACAAGAGAACCTTAAGTTTATTTCTGGAGTGCTTATTTCCAAGAGGTGCTGGGTAATTTCCCATTCAAATCAATATCAATATCAATATCAGAATATATAGTTTTGAAGATTGCTACTGCATGATAATGATGTCATCTGAGCTTCTAAAGTTTGATAAACAAGTACAAACATTGCATCTTTCACAGATGTCTGTACCAATTAGGCAAAGAACATGATTTCTCCAGATCACTTAAAGAGGACCTAGTCTTTAACAAACAAGCTCACCTGGACACTGGCTGGAGGGTGACAGGTTTCAGGACTTGCTGGCTGGCTCTGAACTGGGCTTCTACCCTGCTGAACATCCCTCCTGCATACTGCCATGGGAACAGAGCAAAATAAACCATATTGCCATGGTAACAGAGAAAAACAAATATTACTGCCATGGTAACAGAGCGAACAAACACAGGTGGAATAGATCTGATTAAAAATGTTGCATGCCTTAAGAACAATGCATTGTTTGCAGTAATTCCTCAAGCTTGTCTCAGGTTTGTCCAACAAGCAGCAACTTAACATTTGTACACAACATTTCATCCAATGAAACTGAATCACTAAAGACAGTCGACTATAATGCCTAATTAATGTGTATTCTTTCCATCACGTATATACATAACAAAACAAAACAAATGTGAGTGTCTGCAGTCAACTGGTATGTCCCTGTCCTCCTGCACTACTACTGCCTGTGAAGTCTTACCATAACCTCTTCATCTTTTCTCTGTTAAATGAAATATAGCTCTACAGGATTTGTGTTTATCACTTGTGAAAAAATGCACATTTGGCACAAAAAGAGTTCACAACATCAACAAATTAGCATTTAACCATGCAATTAAAATGTCACAATGAGAAAGTGAAAGAGTATGCTTGGCTGACCTCCTTGGTTTTAAACCGGTCTTGTTGTTTGTCTCCCACTGAGACGCGCATCTTGAGCAGGTGCTGCACAATGTAGTTACTGCGCAGCTGGTCTGAGGGTGGATGGAATACAATATGTCAACACCTAGGTCACCAGACAGACAGATATAAGGAGAGAGAAAGGCAGAGAGACACAGACACAAAAAGAGAGACAGACAGACAGACAGACAGACAGACACAGAGAGAGAGAGAGAGAGAAGAGAGGAAGAGAGTGGAAGAGAAAGAAATTGAGAGAAGATAAATGCAGACAGAAAGAGAGACAGACAGATAAAGTAAGAAATGACTAGTAACTCTGACTAGATTAATAAGTATGTGGTTTACATCTCTTAATTTCAATGCCCCTCCCCTGAGTGTGAGTGGAACCTACCTTCTTCTCTCTGCATGTCCTGGTTAAACCTCAGTGACCTGGTCGCATCCCACTTCTTACGATGTCGCCTCGATGAAAGGAAACACAATCAAGCGAAGTAAGCTGGCAGATGATTTCAGTAAACTAAAACATCAATTTCATCTTGAATCAAATTATTCTACAAGTAACATCACACACTTTGGATCAATTTTAGAAATAATTACACTTCAGAATATGCTAGTCTTAATATGAAACATGTTGGTCTATTGTAAAATAATACTGCTATAAATTACAACAGTATCTCTATAAAACCTGTAAACAACAGGAAATATTTTGCTAAAATTTGCAATAACTCAGAAGAAGATCAGATAGACTTCTGCTAAAAACATGTGGCTTAATGATATCACAAGGGTTTATCAACATAAAAGGTTTCATGTAAGGCAAGAAGATGATAATATCAATAGAGACAACTGTCTTATCCACACCCAGAGATAGAGATAGTGTCCAGAACAAACAAACAAAACAAGCTGACTCACTGGTTTGCTGAATGGCGAGACTTGGCAGACCCCTGAAAAAAAAAGAGAAAAAAATGAATTGACATGACACCAGTAAGCATGGCTATTTAGGATTTTACAGGTTTTTATAAATCATAGATAATCATAATCATTTACAGCTGAGACCTACCCTTATGCATCACCATCCAAAATATTGGTTCAATCTTATATCATAAAGAATTTAACAGCTATAAGAGCGATGGTTCAAATTAGGTCCATGGTTGTTTTGGTTGGTAAACAGCAGCTAGTTGCAAAGGTACACTGATACTCTACCTCTTTTCATGCCCCTATCATATTTGTACTGTATCTTAGAAAGATGCACACATCTTACAGAGGCATATGTGATCTAACAGAGAGAGAGAGTTGATGGAGGATGAATGTGGGAATGAAGACTGTGACTAACATATACCTGCTTCTCTCTGTCACATCTCTACACCAGAAAGACACACAAATCTTAAGAGATGCCTACAGTATATCTAATCTTACCCAGAGATACTTCAGGCTGGACATTAGCATGTAAGCGTGACCTACCTGCTTCTCTCTGTCATATTTCTTCACCCAAGAAAGACACACAAATCTTAAGGCCTACAGTGTACCTAATCTGACCCAGAGAGAGAGTTGACAGAGAGTGGATAGAGGAGTGTGACCTACCTGCTTGTCTCTGCCTGCGGAACTCTTGCCTGACTGTTTCCTCCTCAGAGGGACCTTCCTGCCCTTGGCTGCAAGGAGACAGAGAGAGAAGATAGTAGCATCATATGTATACACCTAGTTTACAGTGCACACACTCTCAATGTCAGCCAGTCAATGAGCCTAAATAAATGAGGCAAAATCTATTAGCATCATATGTACATAAGTAGGCCAAACTCATAGGAACAAGCCCTTTCCAGTCGGTAAATGAGCCTGACGTATAGAGAGTACTTCCCATATATCATATCCATTATCATCCACAGTTCTGAAACAAACACCCTCTAGTGTCGGGCACCCTCCATATGATGATCATCATGATGTGCTCTACTGACCTGCCCGTATGGACGAGGAGCAGTTCTTTTAAAGATGTGCTTGTATGATGTCACACTTTGCATGGTACTCTATTCCCTAAAACTGACATGCAGTAAATATAAGACCTAAATTGTGGTATTAACAAAGACATTTTAGGCATACACCCAGTAGTAAGGATAGCGTGCTCCATCCTGTAAATGAACGAAAAACAAGTCTTGACCCGTGAACTAGAAATAGCTTGCGTGGTTAAGTCGCTGCCCGGTAAGCAGTAGATTGCAGGTTCAAATCCTGTCTGGTTCCAAGACTTTGTCTGACTTGTTTTTCGTTCATTTACAAGATAAAGCACGCTATCCTTACTACTGGGTGTATGCCTAAAATTTCTTTATAAATTGAAATTACCCCAGAAAGCCCTTTCACTAAAATCTAGCCGAATTGTGATATGTCGGTATGTACCTCTGGGTTGTTCCTCATCATCGCCAACCTCATCGTCGGAGCTGTCCCAGTCATCTGTAGATGATGCAATCGGCTCTGGCTGCACGTCCACCTGACAGGGGAAGAAGAAAGACCCAGATAATTGACAAATCAGGTGAATAGATGTATAGACTTGTGACAAACACTTCCTCCTGACAGGATTTTTTTCCAAATGAAGATCATAACGGATGGAGCAGAATACAGACAGATGTGCAGATGGACAATAAACAAACATAATGCCCTTATCTCTTTTGTGGCTACAGCAAAACAACAACAAGTTCAAAAGAAATAAGAAATCTTTAATCAAATCTCACTACCGGTATTTCGAAATATTATCCAGACCTTTAATGAGGATATGTATGTTTTACCAGTAGTGGTGAACAGAATTCAGTATAAAGTCCACTCACATGTTTGGCGAAGGGCATGGTGTCATCTGGGAAGATGTTGTGGAGTTGACCTCTGACCCCTAACCCTTCCTCAATGACCCCGGTCAGGGCTTCATCAGCGCTGTACACATTGGCCTCAGACCATCTGTGGGGAAGGTCAAACATGAAAGCAATACATGAATCTATAAATACAACATTTACAAACCGTATTGTGAATTTTTGTACCCTGATAGCCATACAACAGTTTTATCTTCACTAGATGCAACAACAGTTTGATCCTCTTTTAGTCTATTTGGCAATGGAATTGGTAAACTACCGGGACTTGCCTGCTTCTGTTATATGACTCGACAAATGGTAAAGTAGAATTGAGAGGCATAATAACTGTTTCAAGAGCCCATGTTATTGTGTACGGTACACACTATTGATTGCAGGTGGACTTCATCGAGATTTTAACAATTTTGTTTGAATCTGTGGTGGAACAAGCAAAGAAAACAAAACATATTTCCCAAAGAACCAGAGTTCCAACAACAACCCCATGCTGCCTAATGAGCATCCTGTGTACCTTGCATTTGTATATTTTGCCATATGGCAAGAATTAAAAGATAACATATCTCTAAAAATCAAAATGATATCATTCAGTCTTTCTTATTGATGTGCTTGCTAAGTCTCACTTTTCATCCATGGCCTGATGTGTCCCTGCACAGATGACATCTTTCCTTTCTAGGAGTGTGTCGAGGATCTTGGACTCCTGGCTGTGCTGGGCTGCATCAGACTGGTCTAGGCCTGAGAAGGTTACTAAGTGGTCCTTGACTTGACATCCCTGCAAGGAGGAACAAGAAAACACATTGGATTCTGAGGATGTTTCAATAGAGGGATATGATCCACAAGATATTAGTACTCTAGCTATCTCTTTCTCTCTCAATTTCTCTCTTCCTCCCTTCTTCATTCACTTACCCTCTCCCTCTCTTTCCCTGTCCTTCCCTCCTTCTCTTTCTGCTCCTCTCATTTTCTCCTTTTTTTATCTATAAATTTCTTCCCACCCAACTCTTCTTCTATCTCTCTCTCTCTCTTTCTATTAACACTTTTATTTCCATCGCAACCTTTTTATCCTTCTTTCAAACATGTATTAAAGAAATATAATGATGAATGAAGTGTTAATCATATGCTTATAAACCAATGAGGAAATTTTGAGAATGAAATATTTGCAAACATCCACATAGAACAGAGGAAGGAATGCAATGCTAGAAGAATGTGATCTGTTACTTAAGACTCACTGATGTTTGCTGGAGAGGGTCGAACCTATACGCTGGCTGCTCACAGCATGGATAGGACCCAACCACTAAAGCCTTGAGGCTGCTCTCCGATGAGTTAACAAACACCGGAGCCTTGGGATGAAGTCTGCACTGGTTGAAATCTGAACACTGGAATGTCTGGAGTAACATGGATGGATTAAACAGAAACACATATAGCGTCAAACACTGAAGCCTTGGGATGGAGTCTACACTGGTTGAAATCTGAACACTGGAATGTCTGGAGTAACATGGATGGATTAAACAGAAACACATATAGCGTCAAACACTGAAGCCTTGGGATGGAGTCTACACTGGTTGAAATCTGAACACTGGAATGTCTGGAGTAACATGGATGGATTAAACAGAAACACATATAGCATCAAACACCGGAGCCTTGAGATGGAGTCTACACTGGTTGAAATCTGAACACTGGAATGTCTAGAGTAACATGGATGGATTAAAAAGAAAGACATATAGCATCATCCATGACTAATAATCAACTTGTGAGCAATAACAATCAGAAAATTAATTCTAAAAAGTCATAATTTTGTTAAAATCTACGGAATTCAAACACTACCCTTGCAAGATGAAGAATTAAGATGGAGAATTAAGTGCATGCGGATGATTGTTATCTTAATAGGGATAAAAGCAAATGTTGTATTTGTACATGACAATAAATATTGATATGGTTGACAATGTCATAAATTTGCCATCTGTTCCATGAGTGTTTTGAATGAGACACGGCCTATCAGTATTATCATTTATATGCTAGTGAGTAGTTTGTATTCTATGCTTCTGCGAACCTACCTGTTTACACCTAGAATATTTCAAGGTGGAGTTTTCATCCCTCTTCAGTGCAATGCGAACAGGGTCATCCATATACTACATGAATGCTATCATAAATAACCTACCTGTTTACACCTAGAACACTTCAAGGTGTTGATCTGACCCCATAGTCTCCAGTAGACATCTCTCCAAGTCTTCAGCTCAATGTAAACAGGGTCATCCATATATTACATGCATGCTTTCATAAATAACCTACCTGTTTACACCTAGAACACTTCAAGGTGTTGATCTGACCCCACAGTCTCCAGTAGACATCTCTCTAAGTCTTCAGCTCAATGTAAACAGGGTCATCCATATACTACATGAATGCTATCATAAATAACCTACCTGTTTACACCTAGAACACTTCAAGGTGTTGATCTGACCCCACAGTCTCCAGTAGACATCTCTCTAAGTCTTCAGCTCAATGTGAACAGGGTCATCCATATACTACATGAATGTGACCATTAATAACCTACCTGTTTACACCTAGAACACTTCAAGGTGTTGATCTGACCCCACAGTCTCCAGTAGACATCTCTCCAAGTCTTCAGCTCAATGTGAAGGGAGATGAGGTACTCATTCACATCCCAGCCAACAAGTCTGCAGAAAAAATATAGATCAATTAACAGACATTAACAATTTGACTGCCATGCATTCAATGAATATGCCTCTAGTTGAAATTGGGCCACTGGATTCCTAATTATTGCAAAAATTATTCACCTCTGAGGAATTTTACCTCTTTTCTTATCAGTCAATCTAGAGTATGCCGCTGCCCCCCCCCCCCCCCACACACACACACACACATACACACACACTCATGACCTTCAACCATTCTGAATTAATTCCAGAACTGCTGCAAATCGTGAAGTAACACCACTTCATCATTTCCTTACATGTCTCTTGAATGATCCTTACCTCTGATGGTGGTATTTCAGTTGTCCTGTTCTCTCTACGCTCAATCTAGGAGAATATCAAAGGAAAAACAAACAAATAATTCAACAAACATTACTGTGATAATACAACAAGACATATCTTGCCCTTTAAGCTTTACAAAATCTATGGCGTTATAATTCCCTTCTGGTATTCAACGACTTAAACCAATGCTACATTACCATGCAGGACTGACAACCTTATTCAAAACATTTCTGGATTCTAAAGGCTGAAAATCAGTATTTTCATGGATAAATCAGTATTTACAACCTATGAACTAGAACTTATGAAATCAGCATTTTTGTATGAAACCTTGAGTATTCTTCTCAAATTTCAGTATGAAATGCTGAAAATCAGTACTACTCGGCAGCTCTGACCATGTATTGAGTGGGTGTACTAGAGGTTACTCACCTGCTTGGGAGGCACTTGACCTTAAGCTGGGATTGCTTGGTTAACAGCTTTCTACAGTGCTGGCATCTGAGAGAGAAATGTGAAAGGAAGAGAGCAGAAGAACCATAATTTCCTCCTGATATTCACTTAGATGTTCTTCATCCTTTTCACATTTGTCACCATTATTGTCTTTGTCACATCCACTCGCTATCTCCTGTTGTTGTGATCATCATCATTACCATCCCAACCATCGCTACTATCATTGATGTCATCATCATCATCATCATCATCATTATTACCATCCCAACCATCGCTACTATCAATGCCGGCATCATCATCACCATCACAATAACCATCACCCCAACCATCATCATCATCATCATCATCATCATCATTACCATCCCAACCATTGCTACTATCATTGCTGTCATCACCCCCACCACAATCATCATCATCATCATCCCAACCATCGCTACTATCAGAGCTGTCATCATCATCATCACCACCATCATCATCATCATCATCCCAACCATCGCTACTATCATTGATGTCATCATCATCATCACCATCATCATCATCATCATCATCATCCCAACCATCGCTACTATCATTGATGTCATCATCATCATCACCATCATCATCATCATCCCAACCATCGCTACTATCAGTGCTGTCATCATCATCACCATCATCATCATCATCATCATCATCATCACCATCATCATCATCATCCCAACCATCGCTACTATCAGAGCTGTCATCATCATCATCATCATCATCATTATCATCATCATCCCAACCATCGCTACTATCATTGATGTCATCATCATCATCACCATCATCATCATCATCATCATCATCCCAACCATCGCTACTATCAGTGCTGTCATCATCATCACCATCACAATAACCATCACTCCCACCACCACCATCATCATTACCATCCCAACCATCGCTACTATCATTGCTGTCATCATCACCATCACAATAACCATCACCCCCACCACAATCATCATCATTACCATCCCAACCATCGCTACTATCAGTTCTGTCATCATCATCACCATCACAATAACCATCACCCCACCACCACTATCATCATCATCATCATCATTACCATCCCAACCATCGCTACTATCAGTGCTGTCATCATCATCATCACAATAACCATCACCCCCACCACAATCATCATCATTACCATCCCAACCATCGCTACTATCAGTTCTGTCATCATCATCACCATCACAATAACCATCACCCCCACCACCACCATCATCATTATCATTATCATCATCATCATCCCAACCATCGCTACTATCAGTGCTGGCATCATCATCAGCATCACAATAACCATCACTCCCACCACCACCATCATCATTACCATCCCAACCATCGCTACTATCAGTTCTGTCATCATCATCACCATCACAATAACCATCACCCCCACCACCACCATCATCATTACCATCCCAACCATCGCTACTATCAGTGCTGACATCATCATCATCATCATCACAATAACCATCACCCCCACCACCATCATCATCATCATCACCATACCAACCATCGCTACTATCAGTGCTGGCATCATCATCAGCATCACAATAACCATCACTCCCACCACCACCATCATCATTACCATCCCAACCATCGCTACTATCAGTTCTGTCATCATCATCACCATCACAATAACCATCACCCCCACCACCACCATCATCATTACCATCCCAACCATCGCTACTATCAGTGCTGACATCATCATCATCATCATCACAATAACCATCACCCCCACCACCATCATCATCATCATCACCATACCAACCATCGCTACTATCAGTGCTGGCATCATCATCACCATTACAATAACCATCACCCCCACCACCATCATCATCATCATCATTACCATACCAACCATCGCTACTATCAGTGCTGGCATCATCATTACCATCACAATAACCATCACCCCAACCATCATCATCATCATCACCATTACATAATTAAGATATATAACAGACAAACAAATAAATGGATGACGGGTGAAGGACAGCATAATACAATGAATAGAGGAGTGAATTTACCTGAACATGGTTGAGCTAGGCTTGGCAGGATCAAAGAGATTCTCAATCTTCTTCATAAACAACTTGCTGTAAAGATAAAACAGACAGAAAATACATATTCATATGAATTATATTCCAACCATTCACAATGATTTTTGGAAAAGCAGTCTGTCATCTGAAACAAAAAGGAGAGATTGAATATAGGAGCTAAAGTTAAATCTTATTTTGCATTTAACACACTTCTATAGCCTCACATTTCAGTACTCTCTACAACATAACCCGCATCAGTGAAGAGGAGTTCTACATATATCATAGCACTCTCATCCTCCATCACAGATAGTATAGGAAACTTTTGACCCTGTCCTTCTTGTCTCTGACCTCATCAGTCTCCACATTGCTTTTCTTCCGCATCACTCCTCAGTTCTTCTTTCCCTGTCTTCAGCTGCACTGTCAGGGTGCTTCCCCAAATAAAATTTGAAAAAATGAAATTACCGGTAAAAAAAATGTACTGGAACTTTACTGGAACTGTATAAATACCTTTTGAATTTGTCTTTCTTATCTTTGACCTCGTCAGCCTCCACATCGCTAAACAGGTGTGCAATCCTGACAAAAAAAGCAAACACACATTGCATATTGACTAAATTTATTTATAGAGGACAGGTTTCAATCCATCTTGTCCATTTATACTGCCTTTCTTTGACAAACGGAGCAAGTAACTAAAGAGACTTTTCATGTGAAAGAGCAAATATCTCTGTCATTTAGATTATCATAAATGCAACACCACACCATGCTTTAATTGAAAGTCTTACAGAAAATCAAGATCTCTTCTCTAGATGTTGCCAACTTTTGTACATAGGGAAACCCATGTTGAGTGATATGTCATTTGCTGCATTTCATCAAAATAGGATAGTATTGAAATGCATAATTTTAACAATATGATTCATCATTTTTTTTTTATGTTATTCTGTCACACATTCAGACGAGTGATCTCATATAAACACATCTTATTTATTTTTACAGATTGATGAATAAATGTTAATGCTATGGACAATACCAGTGAAAGCCAAGAATATATCGAGACTAAGTGAGCAAACTCTGAGAGAGTGGCTGACCTTGAGAGGAGTTTGTCATTGATGCAGTTCATGTTGCAGGGAGTAGAGACAATGGCTGACATGTGCTGATGGCAATATGTAATACACTCCTTCACCTGGAAGCAACACAGACAGCAACCATCACAACAAAAATCTAGCTGAATTATCACCACGATGGACTACCGGTACTCAATATCAATTAGTCAGCATGAATTAGTTTATTATGTATTAGTTCTATGTCAATGACTCTTTTCCGTCAATCAGAAATGGTCTGGTGGTTTAGTCGCTGCTTAGTAAGCAGAAGGAGAAGAAGACACAGGTTCAAATCCCTCTGGTTCGAAGATTTATTCCTTTTACTTGCTTTTCATCCACAGAATGGAGCATGCTATCTTTACAACTGTGTGTAAGCCTACAATTTTCGAAAATGAGATCAATTGAGTTAAATCAGTGCATATCAGTTCTATGTGCTAATATTGCATAAAACTCTTTAGGCACTTAGATTCTGTGCACGGATTGGTAACAAAAATTACATTTAGGACAGATACAAAACAATTTCATATTGCGAAGGCTGGTAAGTTCTTGAATGATAATAAATCTCCAGTGGATACTAAAAGGTATGTTATAGGTTCATCCTGAGAGGCTTCATAGTGAAGAAAGAAATGAAGGTTGCCAAGCGACGCATCAAACAGTCATTACTTTAATTTATTGCTACAATAAATTTCTATCTCATATGATTAAGTACTTCATTAAAATCATATGATTTATTCCATGGTCTGCATGTAGGTGGTTTATTGTTTAATCTCTCATTTTTGTGTCATCCATGAAAATGTCTGTTCGCAAAAAACATTGGCTTATACAATAGTCAAGCCAATGGACAAGTGCAGAGATTGGTAGAAAGAGGAATGACCACTGCTTAGCAAGACTTACCAATGCATCCATTCTCAGAAAATCTGATGAGATCAAGATTGAAATGACATTGCTGGCCTCTGAAACAAACATAGGAAGACCAAGAAAACAATAAATCAACGATGGATTTATGGCATACTGATGACTGTCATATGAATTACTGTGATTAAAGTCATTATTTAGCAGACAAAAATAGAAACTCAATTTCTAGTTAAACACAGAATCTATATTGTGTGTCTGTAGAGCATGGCCTCTTGTATAGTATCACTGATACATGTAACCTCCCTATAATCTTCCATCCATCCTTCCATCCATCCATCCTTCCATCCATCCTTCCATCCATCCTTCCATCCATCCTTTCTTCCATCCATCCTTCCTTCCATCCATCCTTTCTTCCATCCTTACCTAGTTTAGGCACACTGGCAGCTCTCTCTGGTACATGTCTGTGCACATACTTCATGAGCCATTCAAAGATCTGGACATCACAGTGAACCGAGATGTCCACTTCTTCCCAGCGCTGTGCGTCCAGTGACAGGTACTCAGCAAAATACTTCATCTCTCTCACTAGCAGGTCTCTGGCACAGGTGAAGTCTCGCTTCACTGGAGGTCAGAGGTCGGGGGATGGAGAAAGATGGGAGAGGGAGAAATAGAAAAAGACAGACAGACAGACAGACAGACAGACAGGCGGACAGAGGCAAAGGGAAAGACAAACAAAGTGTGAAATACAGATTGATTTAAGAACTGTTTGTAATGGAACAACACAAGCTAGAATCCAATATTATCATTTATCAAAATAAAAGCAAGGAAAGAGTATTGATCTTGATGTGAACAACTTGCAAACACTGGATAAAGTGTGGTTTGCCCTTTGCAGAGCTGCCAAGTTTCCCTGATTTCGCAGGAGACTCTGAAAATAGACCAATAATACGGCATTGGATTTCATCACATCACCCAATCTCCCTGATTATTGACAGATTATTGTCATTAGGTTGGATGCATTTGATAGACATGTCCCTAATTTCTAATGAAATTTCCCAAAATCTTCCTGATTGTTCAATTTCCATGTTGGTAGCTCTGCCTTTGTATTGATGTTCAAGCCTTTCGTCGTGGGAATAGAACAGTCTGGCTTACCATTCTTTGCCTCATCACACACATGGATCACAATGTTGGGGCTGCAAGAAATACAAACAAACAGACAGATATTCAGGACTGCTCGTACAGCAATGAATTTAATGTCAATACTAGATTATGTGACTAAAAAGTACGGAAGTATCACCCAACCCCCTCCCATTTGTCACCTTATCTGTGTGTGTGTGTATGTGTGTGGGTGTGTGTCTCTCTCTCTCTCTCTCTCTATCCTTCCTCCCTTTTCAATGATTCAATTGCATTAGTCCAGTAACTAAAAGCATATTTCTTTTTACTACAGGTCTCAAAGTACTGTTTGCATATTCAGAAGTCCTTTACTGCACTTAAATCATGTACGGGTCATTAAATATTTTCCTGTTACTTTTCAGTCATGTTAAATGTGAGTGGAGTTACGTTTAGTCTACAAAAACATCAGAACTCACCCATCAGGTTTTCCCCTATGACTAGCAGTGTGTTCCTGCAAGGCAAAAAAAGTAAAAAGTCAAAGAGTCTTACTGTTGCTTACTATCATATACACGCTCAATGGCAACACTAAGTTGCATTAAAATAGGGTTTTACACAGGGATGACAATATGAGGGGTAAAGAGCAATCAGCACCACATTGTAAAAATTGTTTTCAGATTAAAAAATATATATTTATAGCCCCCTGAAGAAGAAAAAAAAAAGCCTCCACAAAAACATTTGCATAAAACTTGCCAGACATTCATTCACATTTTAATGTAGTTTATTATCTTATTCATTCTACATGTTCATATTATATAGTATGAACTATTGAGGATTTCACGAAGGCTTGCAAAGCATCATTCATCCATCGCAAGGGCCTGAAAACCTTGCAACCAACCGACTGTTGCAAATAAGCGAAGGGTTCCCGTTTGGTTGTTCATCCACTGTACTATGGTACAAACTCTCTGGTTGGTCGCACCTTGGTTGTAAATCAGAGCTGGGTCACCCTCATTTCCATCACTTACCTTGTGACTAGAGGCCCGGGAGGAAGTCTCAGCCGGCTTCTCATCAGACTGAGTCGTCCTGGTGAGATCTGGGAGAGGCAGGCAGTCAAGACATCTTGAATAAGTGTGTTACAATTAACCAGGGCACAAAACCTCACCTGTTATCTGACACAGGAGACGGCTTGTTTTAAACAAGTCTTGTGTTGGTTGATGAAGAGGAACACTGGTATCCTAAAATTGCCCACATAGCTCACAATTCCAAGTGTGAGGATGGGGGAAACCAAAATAACAAACTAAATTATCTTTGGATAGTATTATGCACAAAATTTCAATAAATCTTTGAAGAATTGAGACAAAAGTAATAAAGATTACCAGAAAGGATAACATCAAAGATTGCAAAAATCTTTATGAAGGAGCAAAGTGATCAACGATATTTGGCTTCAAATCATCGACCGTGAGCAGTGTAACCTCTAACCACTTGTTATACGTACAAAGCCAAATCATAAGGGGGGAGGGGAAGGATTTACTTCAGATGCCTGTGAATTACTCTATTGATCCAAACTAATCAACATCATCTGCAATACAAACAGACAAACAAGACTACACTAATTATTGAAAGATGGAGAAATATACTCTGGATGAGTACAAGTTCTCTGTGGTTACCTTCTTTATCCTGTTGTGGGCGTGTCTTGCCCCTGCCCCGGTCCTGTTGTACCCCACTGCTAGGCCTCCCAAGCCCCTGAGCCCCCTTATTGCTCCTCCTGCTACTGGCCTCAGCATTCCTGCCTCGTGGAGCCGGCTTCCCCTGAGCTGCCATGCTGGCAATGTTACCTGAAGTTGTGAGATGGAGAGACAAAGAAGATAAACATTTACCCTCATCTAACAAGAACATCAGTCACCCTTCACTTGGAATGATTATCAACAACATCAAGATCCAAAACCTCCCGTTTCTCCCTTGGGCAAATTTTGGTTAAAAGTACATGTATGCTGTCTGGTTTTTTTTTTTTTTTTTAAAGAAATATAGACATACACCCAGGAGTAAGAATATCATGCTCCATCATGTAAATGGATGAAAAATAGGTCAGAAAAGACATCTCAACTGTTAAGGATCAGGCATTCTACTATCTAGAAAAATTTATCTTTAAAATACTCATTAAGTAAGATGACACATTAATAGACAAGACCTTGAAGTTTGCTCAAATTTCATTTCATAAACAAAAATAGTTCTAAGGTTAAGAATGTGGGGTTCATTAGGGTGAGGGGTACTTTCATTGAACTCCAAAGGGTAGTTGGAGGGTTGCGCGATCAGACATGAGGGCAGTAGACTAGGCGACCTACCGACATGTGAGAGATCCCCAGCAGCGGACTGCAGCTCCTCAAACCGCTGAGCACACTCCTGGGGCATGGTGCCTGGGATCAGCCTCGCGATGGCGTCCCAGTTCTTAGACTGCATGTCGTTGAACTCAGACGTGTTCATGAAGGTCCGCAGCATGAAATCCAAGGCCACGGCACGGGAGGGGTCCTCTCTCCTAGACATGATGTGGCCAAGTTTCCACGGCGATGGATAGTTTTGCCTTATGATTGGTCTGCACAGCTCCAAGTTACTCTCCTTGAACAAAGAAACAATTCCTTCAAAGAAGATTTATACATCGGGCTGAGTTGTGAAGGCATATGAAGATCTCAATCAAT
The DNA here is from genome assembly GCA_963669155.1 of Arbacia lixula. Classification (NCBI taxonomy): domain Eukaryota; kingdom Metazoa; phylum Echinodermata; class Echinoidea; order Arbacioida; family Arbaciidae; genus Arbacia; species Arbacia lixula. Next base: position 27,882,180 of record OZ022583.1, on the reverse strand, counting down.
TGGAGAAGCTTATCAGAATCTGACGCTGCATGTCACGCAGAATGAATTCCTCTTTTTGCTTGCAGTGGCGTATGATATTGAGGGGCCTGCCCTTGTAGTTGTACCAGTATTTTTATGGGCCTAGGCACGTGCGTCTGGAGATAAAATTGCTCAGTAGCAGCTTTATCTTTTATCCTAACTTTTTTTTCCTAAGTGCGTTTCAGAATACCGATTAAGCTCATAATCATATGCATACAAATTTTATCTCAGACTAGTAGTAGTAGAGGCTCATTTACAAGTTTATCTTTTTTCCTAAGTAAAAGTTGGCTTTTCGGAATCCAAATGATAAAATTTTGTTTAACTCCCCGAGATAAAAAAAAAAACACACATTTTTCCTAAGTTTGTTTTCAGTCTCAGTCGACCACAGGCTCAAACTTTCACATGACATTCTGAAATACTATTTATGCCGTGCAGCAGAGCCGTATAGGCTATGCTCCAGCTCTGCTGCACGTCTGCATGTCTGGCTGCATGTCTGGGCCGACAGCGCCCCCGGGATCCGGGGAAGCCGAGGCAGAGCTTACTACAGCGCAGGCTATAGCTGCAGAAAAGCTACTAGGCGCTCTTTATCATAACAAGCAGAAAGCAAATTGATAATCAGTAACAATGGAAAATACCTTACCGTATAGCTGTAAGATACACAAGCAACAAGGCTAGTTAAGATAGATCTATTCTACTTACAAATAGAGTTGTGATGTTGTGAATTTACTTGATAAAAGTGGACGGCTTCTAACGTTGTCATAGAAAGTTCAAAGGTCAATCTCCTTCCCTGCCCGGCGTGGCCAAACCCCCGCGCCGCGATATTGCGCGCGTTTGAATAAGCGCGGTATAGCAGGCCATTTAGCTCGCACAACGTATGTGCACCGCATTGGACACGTACTCGCTGAACGAACCGCGCCGCTCGGCCGCTGGCCAGATCTATATGCTGGTACTTATGGTACATGGTACTATTAGGCAAAATAGCGCTAGGTTGCCCCGCTGAAGTTGAGCAGTGAATGCCTAGTGCCTGGCCCAGATTCGGAGGACTTTTACCGGATTCGACTTCGTCGTCAGGGTTTGTAAGCATTTGCTATCTTAATTTTGATCTTACGAAATATTTGTTATCAAAACAACTCGAGCAGTCTTTACAGTGTTGACTTGAGAAGTTAGTCAGATTCAGACCTAGCCCCGGGACTGCTCCTGCGTGAGCGGGCTGGTACTGGTCGCAGTAAATTCAGACCCAGACTCAGAGACATGACAATCACCATGATCACAGTGAGACTGAGACTTGACATGCTTGAGAGACTGGTTGATGCCTTGCCATGCTTGCCCTGACCTTGATTGATTTGATGCTGACTGATGGTTTGTTTTCTTCACAAAAAGAGACATGACTCCACAGGCCATACAACTACCGGCTCGACATGCCATCATCATGATCATAACATAATTAATGTGGCAATGAGCGTCAGAAGCTTAACCCGGCCCTGTATTATAAGTTTGCATCAGTTTACTAAATTCTCAAAAATATATGAAAAAAGCGATATCATAATGTTTATTAGTGTCATTTAAGCCAAGCATTCTGTACAGCGTAGTCGTACATGTAGATTATGCAAGTCTTATTATCCCCCGTTCATATACACCACTTATCCGCAAAAAAGGCGCAACATTTGCGACAATTTTATTTTTGCTGATGCATTACCGATAGCTGCATATATGAATGGGAATCGCTCAAATAATGCAGTATTTGCTTCCTCCTTTTTTTCGCTTATTTTTCGGCTTTTTCGCGTATCGAGACCTACCGATAGTAATAATACTGCAATATTGCAGAAAATGAATCTTATAAACTGCGTCTGCAATATAAAGGCATTAATGTTGCGCCTTGTGCATCGCGCTTTGGCATGTGGGTCGATATAATCCCACCAGTGGTATGGCTGAACGGAGCATGTCACCATTGGTTTGGAGAGAGTTCAGCTCTCCAAAACATCGCAACATAACGGCTTTTTGGGTGTATATGAATGGTGCTTTTGCGACTTGCTGGGAACTTGCTAAGCGATGTGGCCGTGCATCGGTAATAATAGCGGTAAATGGTATATGAATAGGGCTTTATTAAGTTATGGAAGTTGAGTGAAGCATACAATCTTTTTATTCAAATGTTTTCTTTTAAATTCACCAAACCAAAGTTAAACTGTCCATGTTTTATTAGAATGATCATTTGTGCATCTAGGTCTATACACAAATCACTCTCTGGTTGTCAACTCGGGGGAAAATACCCACCAGACAGAGAGCTGCAAGAGATGGAGAGGAAGAATGGAGGGAAGGTCCATGTGACCAGACGAGGAGCTGAGAAAAGCCTTGCTGCATCGTCAGGGGCAACCTGTGACTTCCTCCTGTCTGGCTTCACAGAGGAGTGCAAGGCTGAGCTCTGCAAGATGATCACTGCTCTTGGAGGGAGATACCATAAGGTACAGCTAGTCTCAAACAAGGAATCATACATAGTCTCTACATCCTCAAAGTTTCTGTTTGAAGAGAATAGGAAGCCAAGCAACGAAGAATGATTTTGAGGATCAGGGTATTAAAGCTTAAATACTCATTTGCAAGTGGGTCTCTGCAGAAACTTTTCTTTACATTACTTTACTCATGTTTTTATCATCTGTTATATTCTATTGTTCAGTTTGTGCATCTTAACATCAGATCTGGAAAGAAACCCCTGCCAATTATCTTCTCTTTCTTCCCTGAAACGAAGTTCTATCTGGACCATTGAAGAAAACTTGCTACATACAACCTTTAGACTTGCGTGAGAGTAAGACAACTGAAGGGACATGTTCTGAACTTCTGATAATGATGTGTACCTCTGACCTCAGTGAAGGTTGCAGTTAGGGAATTGAGAGGGTAAAGTTTGCTCAATCATCAGAGTTGGCCAAAGCGGGAAATACTGAATGGTAAACACTTCCTATGCAATGTTCTGTGGTAGTTGGAAAATTGCCAATCATGCATGAGGCAGAAAAAGTTAAAAACTGCAGTTTCGTTAAACAACAAACATATTATAGAAATGTTACCAGAAGTTTCAAAATGAGATTATATTGTCTATTGTTAAACATGTACCCCTCCCCCCAAAAACAACAAAAAACTGTTAATTCAAATAGAAAAGGAAGAAGTATCCTGTTTATTTTCTCCTGAGACCCAAATCAAGATGATCATATCGATGCATGTCTCCAGCTTGATATGATGTTTTTTTCTCTCCTTTTTTTTTCCCTGATTGACCCATAGAGTTACAGCAGTAGGTGCACCCATGTGATCAGCAGCAAGCCAATGAGGAGCGAGAAGTATCTGTGTGCTGTAGCCGCAGGTAAGAACACATTTGTCATCTACTGCCGTTTCATATTCTTAAGTTATAAGCAAGAGTTATAGGCCATTAAGATTCCTATTGATATTTGATCTAGGCTTTCTAGGAACATTTTGATAACATGTTCAAAATATGACTACACCAAATTTGAGTTGAGAATTATATGTGTGAATATTGTATGGTTTTATTGAGTGTCATTTACAGGAAAGAAAATCATACATCTGTTTGCATATTGAGTTATATGCTTAAAGGAAGTAGAAAGAACAAAATTCCTCCTTTACCCAACATTTTCAATATGAAATATCATATCCAGTTTCATAACAGTATTAAATAGCTTCAATTTAGAAAAGAGAGAATTCAGCTCTCTCACCTTTGTTTGATTTATAACTAATCAAACAAACAATTTCCAGAGTGTAACCATTTGGCAGTGGATATAGAGAGGTCGCATGTCATATTGACATTGGTTAATCATACGAATCATCAGGAAAGATAACATGAGTAAGCTGTAAGAGACTTTAGATTTTTTTTGTGCAGGTGCCACACAGGGAGAGGAAGTTTCTAATCTGTGTGATCTGTTGACTCATAACAGACAAAGTTCACTTATAAAGGAGGGAAGTACTGATTGGGACACCTTTGCATAAAGCTGTGCAACTATTGTAACTTGCCATCAATGCTAGCAACCTTGGATACAGCCAATCAGCTACATGTATGTATGAGGATTGTAGCAGCAGTAGCTGTAGATACCATAGACTGTTACACTTTGGTTCAATGCTATATGTAAAGTGGCCCAAGTTATTGTATTACTGGCTCAGCGTATCTTCATATCACATGTTCTGTTTGTTGTTCTTAGGGAAGTGGATCTTGAAGCCAGACTTTATCACGCTGAGTGCAGGGAGGGGTCGGTGGGAGGTGGAGAGGGGGTATGAGTGGAGCGAGGGGGACCTTGAGGCCCAGAAGGGGGGTGTACCCCCGGGCCTCCTGATCGCACCCAGGAAGTGGAGGGAGAGGGTCTGCCGGACTGGACAGGGGGCATTCTCAGGCTGGAGGGTGCTCATCCATGTCAAGAACTTCCAGAAGAGATGTGACGTCTACCGTAGGTAAGGATAAGGACATGGTGTGTGTGTTTGTGTGTGTGTGTGTGGGGGGGGGGGGGGTAATAGATTGATAGGATAGGTGTTTCAACGGTCAGGGTAGTCTTTGGCTAGAGGTTCTTTTTCAATTTCAAGAACTTCCAGGAGAGGTTTCCAGTCTACAGGAGGTGAGGACGCGGGAATGGAGGAAAAGAGGGGGGGGGGGGATGTGTCGATGTATGGGAGTGATGTTTTTTAAGGTGCTGGTGAGGCTGGATCTAAATAGATTAAAGGAGAGTTGGGCTTTTTTAAGGTTCCGGATGTTGTTTGGCTAGTGGTGCTTCAGTCATTTAAAATCCTTCATGTGTTTAAAGTGTAAACGATATGAACAAGGAAGAGAATGGGGGGGGGGGGGGGGTATGTGTAGAGGAAATGAGAGGTGTAAAAAGAGGGGGTAGGGTGTTCTTCAACTCGAAGATCCCTTAATGGAAGGGGTTGGAGAAAGATCTGCAAATGATGGAAAAAGAAGCTGTGAAGAAGATCCAAATTTGGTGGGAGATGGAGAGAAGGAAGGAAAATAGGGAAAAGACAAGAGATATGAATGCATAAAAGCTGAACTTCCACAATGACTTCATATTGTTTTAAAATACAGATAAAAAGAATAAACTGATCGGAATGAAACAGATATTCAAAAAAGATAATGAATGTTAAAGAATCGTACAAGGAAATGGGCACTGGATCACTTATACAAAAATGCTATGCTTTCACAGAATGTTTAGTTGTCATCCAAGAAAATTGAGATTTGACTACACTTCAGATTTCCCACCCTTTCTGGTTATTCCCTCAGGGTTCTGCAGTCAGGAGGAGCGCACTACGTCCCCTTGACCTTACCCATCAAGGACCCTGCTGCCCTGGCCAAGCAGCTGACCCATGTCTTTGTGGACAAGGTCAATGAGAAGGACATTGAGTGTCTGGAGGTCAGGGGAATCCCCTGTCTGTTGCCAGAGTTCATTGCTGAGCATCTCTTTGAAGTGAGTAGCAAGTCCAATTACAGCTCCAAACAGCACTAGTTTTGTGTTTGATGCCTGATGCTATAATCTGGTAACCCTAAAAGCCCCCTGTACATGTGGTGCATTGTAATTGTTCATCTTACTAAATACCCTTCTTCCTTAATGATCGACTGAGAGAAGATTGAAAAGCTGTGGAACAAACAAACAAATAAGCTCCTAAACAGGACTGCAACAATCCTGCTATCTATTCTGATATTGCAAGGGGGGGGGGCAAAGATGTTGATTGTTCTCATAATTAAAATAGCTTTTGATAGATCAAATGTTCGAGTTATGATACTAAATAAAAGCAGTCATACCTCAAGTTTATGGTTGAAGCAACCAAAGCAGGTCATTAAGAGGTGGGTTCAACCTACATAAGCCATTTTTATCAATTGTCAATATTGACTCAATGTGCTAATGGTCGTTACTGAATACTGAAGAAGTTGTAAGATGTTAATTCAACCTGCTAATTAATGTTTCCCTATGGGAGATGTAAGAATTGATTGAACTTGCTAATTGATGTTTCTGAATGGGAGCTGTGAGAACTGAATGATTAAACAAACCTTGTTATCAACACTGGAGAGTATGGATGTGAAAATAAACTTATCACATTTTCCTTGGAGCATTTGGATCATGATGTGTAGATTCCCATGCAGGCTTTAGTATTAAAAGAGAGACGATGAGATGTAACTATTCCCAGGGTGGTCCCCACTGTAGAAAACCCTCAGCGAAAAACACCTCGGCTCCAGAGGGTGATTGTGAGCCACACAGTAATTGACTGCTTCACCTGTTGAATTAGTATCAGTCTTATTATTCTTATTGTTTTTGCTTTCTTTGAGCCATGCATTCCATGGTTGTGAACCAAACGTCCAGCACAGATATCTGACAAAAAGTGACATTCTGCCCTTTTGAGTTACAGATTTTCTGGTGACTACTCTAATTATGCCATATGGAATTACTATTGAAGGGTTAGTTTGTCCAAACATAAAATTACTGCCAATAAGACAGAGAGGGAGAGGATGGTGGGGAAGGAGCTAGAGCTAGAGAGCCAGAAATGGAGACAATGTGATTGGTCTGTAATGATGCTAATGCTATCTATGTTATAGGCACAACCAAGCATGGAGGCATACAAGGTATCACAGTGTGAGGCAACTCCAACACAAACCAGAAACCGGACGACTCTTGTGGTCTCAAGTGTTCCTGAGAAAACAGCCCCATCCAATGGTAAGCGACTGCAGTCATTGTTACCTTCTTATTTCATACGTCTTTGATCTCTAGTCTTTCTTATTTTTTTCACTTCCCCACCTTGGCATAAATGTTTGTAGCAATGATTTGCATAATTATAGAAGAAATAAGAAGCAGTACCATTTGACAGGCGAGATGAATGCTGAATATAATCTTCTCACTTTTTCACACTTCTTTATCAGTAAATTGTATGTTTTTTTGTACATAATTGTATTGCAATTGCCATCGGTCAATTTCAGAGTTTCCCTTTTTCATGTCTGATATGTACTGGTCTGCAATTAAGTAGTCAGGATAAAAGAGTAAAAGATTTTCAGTCCCAGGCCCAAGCAACCCTGCTTAAGACTGCTGCTGGTCAGTCTTTCCTCAAACAATGACATTCTCTTACATTACTGTGGCCCACAGGAAAACCCAATGCATGCAATTTAGTAGTCTGTGTGAGCGAGTATTTTATTTTTTATCTCAGACCTATACATCCCTGCTCATGACTGCCGCTGGTCAGTCTTCCCTCAGACAATACCATTCTGCTTTGGCCCTGCAGGTAGACCCCATGTAGACAGCAGTAGGGGTAGCGGAGGCCGAGGGCCGCTACAGCCGCAGACCAGTGCAGGGAGGGACACAGACACGGTCACACCAGCCTTAACCAGTGTGAGTGGGAGAGGTCAGTCAGAGCAGCAAGGCCAGGGGTCATCATCATCCTCAGCTGACCGTAGCTGTGGTCAGACCCAGGGCTGTGGGGTCAAGAGGAAGCTTCACTTCACTCCGGCCCTCCTCAGGGAGTCTCTCCAGATCCTCAAGAAAAGGAAGGTAGGTCAGGACAGTGTCAAACATCACAGATTGCAAGGGTTCTTAGTCAAGTCCGATATCATGAAATGGACAACCTGGGCCCTGTTGCATAAAACTTATCATTAATGGTAACTTTGCTTCCAATGGCAACTTCTATGAAAACCTTGAATTTAATTGCCTTTTGAGCAGTGGTACCATGGTAGTTACCATTGATGGCAGAGTTACCATTAATGGTAAGTTGTATGCAACAGGGCCCTGAACCATGTTGTGCGTTATGCATGATGTGCACACAATGTTTTTCTCAGGATGATTTTGTTATTCATGGTAGCTCTTTTTTGCTTTGTGGGGGTTAAATCGCCCTGAGCTCTGATGTTTGCAGAAAGCTGTCAATAACGTCAAATAGGAGTTTCATAGAACATTGGTCTCTGAATGAACATGATGGTGAATCCTATGTGAGCCATCAGCAGTAGTGATTGCAATCTGAAAAATACAAGAATCCTCAGTTGTCTGATTCTGTATGCTTAATTGCTTCTCCAGTTATTGTGTTTTTATTTAAATCAAACTCTTTCTCGGATACTGTTCTCCTTTATCACAACAAATGTGAACTTCAGAAATTGGATATCATTGTGTGCTGTTATTTAACCTAGAGTGGTACATGTGTACATTACAATGTGTGATGTGCTGTGTTGCTTCCCTTCTTTGCAGCTCTCATCACAACATACACCCCTGGTACCATACACAATGACATTACCAAGACCAAAGAAAACATTCCAGGTAAGATTAATTCAATAGTTTAGGTTGTGTATAGTTGCCTGCGCCCATGTACTGACATGTAATGGGGTGTTCCATGATATTTGTATGCATACATGTACCTGCCAACTGATAAGGACAATTTTTCTGCTTAAAAAATGTTCAAAAAGAGAAGGCAAATGGGAGGGAATGATCATCCTTTCCCTCTCTTGTATTAGTATTCATACAAATGTTCCTATCTAGGATAGATATATTTTCCCCATTAATTTATGTTTATTTCGGTTCTAGATTGGTGAATATTTTTGCATTGCCAATATGAATTGTTCCAACTTGGGCACCATGTGGGCACCTTGGGACAAAAGCTTCCAGCACTGGGCATTTAGATTTGGAAAAATCTAATATTCTGTTGTTTTTTTGCAAATCAGTCCCTTTATCTGTCTGTCTCCCTCTCTGTCCATGCAGTGTGCTAGTGAGTGCATCTCCCGGCCGTTCCATGCCAACATGTGCAACATGGCTGAAGCTGTCCTGGAGGAATCTGAGTGGCTGGAGGCCCTGAGCTGTATAGCTGCATCCGTCTCAACTCAGTTCTACCCTCCACCTCACATCATGCACAAGATGATGCTTCAAGTCCTCCAGGTAGGAGTGGATGATTATTATTATTTTTGTATTACCATGGTAACAGCCAATGATACTCAAGAAATATATTTTATTGTGTCTTTTAAAATATTGTTGCCTCAATATTTTCCACACGGGAGTTGATTGAAGTTAGCAGTTTATTCCATGGGCATATCGATGTGTTTTGAGTTACAGCTAGCTGCGTGGTTGTTAGCTTGCAAGCACCGAACCGTGAGCTGCTGCAAGTTTGTCTGCATATTGCGGATCTGGGTTGGTCTGGGCGTGGGCTGAGGGTGAGGGTCGGGGGTATCCAGGGTATGGTATTATTTATCATAACAATCAAAGCGAGTGCGGGGAGTGGAGACTCACTAAAAAAAAAGCCCAGCATCTGGTTTTTGTCTCGCCCACCGGAGGTGAAGGCGAGACTAAGGGATCCAAATGGCGTCCGTCCGTCGTCCGTCCGTCGTCCGTCCGTCGTCCGTCCGTCGTCCGTCGTCCGTCACAAATGTTAAAGTTTACCTGCAAGACTCTCTTATGATCCATAGCTTCACATGGGTTGCTTGGATTACAACCTAACTTGGGTCATAGATGCACTGGGGGTACCTTCATGTTATGGTGGCGTTGGAGGTCACAGGATAAGGTCAAAGGTCATTTGAGGTCATACGTTAAAGTTTACCTGCAAGACTCTCTTTTGACAAATAACTTCACATAGGTTGCTTGGATTACAACCTAACTTGGGTCATAGATGCACTGGGGGTACCTTCATGTTATGGTGCTGTTGGAGGTCACAGGATAAGGTCAAAGGTCATTTGAGGTCATACGTTAAAGTTTACCTGCAAGACTCTCTTTTGACAAATAACTTCACATGGGTTGCTTGGATTACAACCTAACTTGGGTCATAGATGCACTGGGGGTACCTTCATGTTATGGTGGCGTTGGAGGTCACAGGATAAGGTCAAAGGTCATTTGAGGTCATACGCTAAAGTTTACCTGCAAGACTCTCTTTTGACAAATAACTTCACATGGGTTGCTTGGATTACAACCTAACTTGGGTCATAGATGCACTGGGGGTACCTACATGTTATGGTGGCGTTAGAGGTCACAGGATAAGGTCAAAGGTCATTTGAGGTCATACGTTAAAGTTTACCTGCAAGACTCTCTTTTGACAAATAACTTCACATAGGTTGCTTGGATTACAACCTAACTTGGGTCATAGATGCACTGGGGGTACCTTCATGTTATGGTACAGTTGGAGGTCACAGGATAAGGTCAAAGGTCATTTGAGGTCATACGTTAAAGTTTACTTGCAAGACTCTCTTATCACACATAACTCATCACATGTTGCTACAATGGCAATCAAACTTGGATGCACTGGGGGCACCTGCATGTTATTGTGCTGTAAGAGGTCACATGATAAGGTCAAAGGTCATTTGAGGTCATACATTAAAGTTTACTTGCAAGACTCTTGGTGAAGGCTTCCTAACTTGTGCACAGAATTGTGTGAGCATGTGTGAGCATTACTGATGTAGATTTAGGCAAACATTACTCATGCACATTTATTCAAATTTATTCAAAGTCACTATTTTGCACCTGATTTTGATGTTGTCTGTTTAAAGTTGCTTATTTGTTTGTTTCAGTTTTCTTTTGCGTAGCAACGGAGATCGCGATATTTCTGGTTATTTTCGCAAGTGGGCGAGACACAATATTGCTAATGCCTTGTCTTTAATCAAGGGTAATTTAAGATCCTGCTTTTTGTTTGCCAAGGTCTTTTACAAGTTTCATACAATTGGAAAATATGTTAATGAGCCGTATTGCGTCATGCAGCTAGAAAACGGGCTTTTCATGCCTATAGCTTTTCACTGCTGTTTAAGTTTGTCGCATCGCAAAAAGCCAACTTTCCACGCCGACAGGGACGGCTGATTTCAGAATTGATGGCCGCTATACACGGTAAAATGTTGGCCACAGGAGACAAAATGGGTGGCCGCTGGCCGGGTTAGACAGATGGCCGCTATATCAAGGGTCTCATCACCATACTCCTCTGTTTTTTCCCTGTGTGGCGCCCTCTAGAGCCCCAATCTGCAGGTGTGCCGCTCAGCCATTCACATCCTGAAGCAGGTGTTGTGCCTGCACAGCCCCGCCAGTCATGTGACCCTGCGGCTGTTCTACCTAGAGTGTATGGCGCCCCCAAGGCCCATGGGTGGACCGACCTTCTTCAATGCACATTGGCAGTTTCTGGAGTCTGTGATCAGGTAGGCTGAGAGACAGTAGGATGGATTGGTGTGTTTCAGGTTAAAGCTTGCAGTCAGGCCCCTCACATGAATTCAGGCTTTTGCATCATCTCCAAGAACTGCTTACAAAGAGCTCTATGGTAGCCCTGTGTGTACTATTTATTTCACAAATAATATTCCATTCATGAAAATGGAGAGAAGAGGCCTAAAACAATCGTCAGTGTTCAAGGTAGGTTTATTTTATCTGCCCTTGTAGTACAGAGTTGCCAATTAGTACAAATTTTCAGTATTATTGTTTTTAGTGAAAATATTGATGTTTTTCAAATCAAGTTCATGTGTGTAGTTCCATTTCATTCAATGATAAGATATCTTTCAATTCTGATGTCATGAAAAACGGACAGCCTGAACCATGTACTGTATTATACTGAGGAAATTTGTTTAACTTAGTGCTCTTGTTTCCTTTCTGGGGGCTAAAGTGCCCCAAGCCCCTTGTAAATTTTCCATTGGAAGGAACAATTCTTAATCCTCCCTTTACAGGAGGGCGCTGGACGGCAGGCAGGTCATTGAGGAGGCTGCGGAGCACCAGGATGAGCACGCTGTCAAGGTTGCCATGGAGATGGCTGAGATGCTGCTCCACTTCCTGGTGGCCTTGATGGAGGAGGATTTCATGATGGCTCATTGGAGGTAAGCGCAGAGATGGATCGAGAAATAGAGATAGGGAAGAAAGTAAGAAAGAGATGGGTTAGGTGGGGGTTGTGAAGTAGGAATTCATAATGGCTCATTGGAGGTAAGCACTCAGATGGATAGGGGAGAGAGAAAGAAAGAGACGGGTTAGGTGGGGGGCTTGATGAAGGAGGGTTTTATAATGGCTCATTGGAGGTAAGCACTCAGATGGGTGGAGGAATAGAGATAGGGGAGAGAGAAAGAAAGAGACGGGTTAGGTGGGGCTTGATGAAGGAGGATGTCATGAAGGCTCATTGGAGGTAAGCACTCAGATGGACAGAGGAATAGAGATAGGGGAGAGAGAAAGAAAGAGACGGGTTAGGTGTGGGGCTTGATGGAGGAGGATTTCATTATGGCTCATTGGAGGTGAGCACTCAGATGGATAGGGGAGAGAGAAAGAAAGAAATGGGTTAGGTGTGGGGCTTGATGAAGGAGGATGTCATAATGGCTCATTGGAGGTAAGCACTCAGATGGAAGAGGAATAGAGATAGAGGAATAGAGATAGGGGAGAGAGAAGGTGTGGGTTGTGATGGAGGATGTCATAATGTCTCACATCATAGGTGAGCATTGAGAGGAAGATACAGGATAGATATGTGAAGACAGGAAGACAGAAATAGTGGTAGTGAGAGAGAGTTGTGATGGAGGAGGGAGTTCATGAGAGCTCATCGGAGGTAAGCTCTCACAGGGACACAGAACGATAGATGTGGGAAGAGTGGAAGAGAGAAAAAGATCACCAGGGGGAGGGAGGGGGGTGACAGAGCTGCCAAGGCTCCCTGACTTCGCAGGAGACTCCCTGATTTCGCAGGAGACTCCCTGAAAATAGACCAACAAATATGACTGCATTGGATTACATCATATCACCTAATCTCCCTGATTATGGACAGATTATTGTCATTGGGTTGTACGCATTTTATCTCCCTGATTTCTGATGAAATTTTCTAAAATCTTTCTGATTGCTGACTTTTAATGTTGGTAGCTCTGGGATGAGGGTGAGGACAGAAGACAGAGGGAGAGAGAGAGAGAGAAACAAAACACATATGTAGCAAGGGAGAAAGAGAAAAGGGATTAGGAAGAGAAAGAAGCAGATTAGAAGAAGTAGAAATATACTTTATATGCCATATATTTCGCGAGTCTAATTTTTTGCTAATCAGGACTTCCCGACAAATTGCGAGTGGTTAAATTTGTACTAGTACTATTAGTACATGTGCTCGTGCATGTCGTATTCATGTTTTCGAGTGTAAAATTCACGAAATTGGCGAAAATAAAAAACCCACGAAATATACGGCGTATTCAATATACAAACTTGCTTATATGCAAGGCTTTCATTAATAAAACAAGTGATTTGCTGTGATTGTCTGGCCCCAACCAGTGTGTATCTCTCCTCCCTGTGTGATATCCCACCCTGTAGGAAGGAAGAGAGTGGCTCACAGAGGCTGTACACGGCCGGTCCAGCTCACTGCATCCTGGCCAAGGTGCTATGGCCGTCAAGCCTCCAGCAAGCCTCTAAGAAGGTCCCAGTCAACGGCCGCCAGCTCATGATCTGCTTTGTGGATGCCGTCATGATGGCTGCCAAGTGTGATGACTGGGTAAGACATACCGATGAAGACTGCCATTCCTGTTGATTCATCATCATCATCAGGCATTCTTCAACCATTGTTGGATGAAGTGTCCTGCCCATCTCCATTTCATCTCTTTAATTTTTACTGTAATATCTTTGACCTTTGTTTTCTGTTGTATGTCAGTGTGCTGTCCTGTTGATTAGAATTGTGCAAATTATTATATATGTTCTTTTAGAATTCCTTTCCAAAGTGTTGATCAAGGACACATTTTAAGCCTGCACAACGTATCTGTGCACCATCTCCACTCTAAAGAAAGAAGTGGTTTTAGGATGATACAATCATTCAGCTGTTTCCTGAGGGTTCCGACAAACTTCTTCAACTTCTACTGCTGTTACTCCTATTACTATTACTACTTCTGTTTCTACTGCTATTATTCCTTTTATTTCTACTATGCTTACTTCTTCTGCTTATGTCTTATTCTCTAGGTCGCTGTCACAACTCTGATCAGTACTCTAATCCTGATAGCAGCTGAGCTCTCCTCCACATTGGGTGAGGAGGGGTCGCCTAGGAACCCTGATGTTGGCCGCAGTGAGGCGAGGAGAGAGTTCTGTGAACAGCTTGCATCCATAGCTAAGAAGGGTAGGTAGAGAGCGAGAGTGCCGTCAGGAAATGAAAACAATATGTGCCCTATCAGTGCAGTAGACTTCTATACTTGTCACTTCTTGGGTCTGAATGATCAGACTACAGCATGACCTGCCAGTTCTCAGTAAACTTCTTCAATCTCTCTTGAGACACAATCGCATGTCATGGAAAGTATTTTGAAAATTGTTATATCTTTGCGTTCAAACAAAGTTGGTGTTGTGAAAGGTGTCTTCGGCTTTGTTGTATCTTTGCTCCTTTTGGTTAATCTGTAATTAGCAAATACGCATGCTGTGCGTATATAGATTGGTTTTATGTAAAAAAAAAAATGGGCATTTTAAAGATAATAGAGAGGCAGTCCTAGAGAGATACCGTACTGACCATCGTATTAGCCACACCCGTGGTGGTTTTAAAGACCCGACTTTTGCTAACGCCGCATATTAGCTGCAGCCGGACTTTGACATGATCATGATTTTCAAGGGAAAAACCCCGTGGCTTATACGGCAGTCAGTACGGTAAACAATTTTCAGAATACTGACTTAAAACAATATTAGCTCTCAGAAAGATACAACAACAGACAATCTTCAAAGTACCACCACAGGCCTATAGTAACATGGTACTTATTTGCATTATGTGAAGTTAATTGCCAGAGGTATCCTGTCATAGCGCTGTATGTTATTTGCAGGTGGTATCCTGTCTACCAGAGGGAGCCAGGAGCTGTTCCTGTCACTGCTCAAGCCCAGCTGGTTGTGTCAGGGCGTGGCAGAGTGCTTTCTCATCAACTACAACGATGCACTCCTTGGGGAAGACAGGCTCTTCTGGGTCAGCCAGCCACTCTCCCTCAAGAAAATAGTAAGTGAAAACTGTCACACCTGTCTTTCTCTATTCCAACCTTTTTATCTTTGGGTTGATCAGCTGTTCACACAAGAATAAGGTGAGTGAAGTCTGTCAGATGTATTGCTCTATTTGTTTTTTTTTCTGTTAAATCAACTACCCATGGTAAATGGGGAATCCCTGGCATTTTGTTTCTGGTTTCGTCTGTGTGTGATTGTGATTGACTGTTCATCATTTCAGAAAGTCTAGTTTACATGATAAGTGAAGGGAAAGAAGTGTTAGTGTTCATGATTAAGAATCATTTTTCTGTCATCACAGGGTTTGGTTCAGTTTAGTTTCAAATGACTTTTTCTTTTAGAGGTGATTCCTTCCTGGTATCCTGAAATCAAACAAGAATAGGACCCATGTTCATGGCAGAATGGCGTTGGAGGTCCTATAGTCTTTAACACAACTACCCTTTTTATCTGGCAGAATTGTATGAAACTTGATAAAACTATAATATATGACCACATAATTAAATTATAAGGCTATGGGTCACATGTACGTAATGTCACATTCACTGCTTATGCCCTCTCTCAACACAATGTTGACTTCAGTTTATGCTTTAGGTAAATCAACGCGGTTTGTGTGTAGTATGAACCGTTTCTGTACGAAGGTTTAGAACTTGTATGCTTTAGGTAAATCAATGCGGATTGTGTGTAGTATGAACCGTTTCTGTACGAAGGTTTAGAACTTGTTTGCTTTAGGTAAATCAACGCGGTTTGTGTGTAGTGTGACCCGTTTCTGTACGAAGGTTTAGAACTTGTATTTAACCATGTGTGTGCAGTGCTGATGTACAATGCATGGAGGGTTGTGCATTTAATATGCAAAAACAACTTAAGTTGCTTTAGCAACCACCTGTCTATAAGGACTTCCTTTGAACAGTGTTTCTCATGGAAAGCTGTTTCAAAGGAACTTGGATATAAAGACCACCTGCTTGTTTAGACCAGACTTGTTATCTCCCTGGAGTGGTCTTTCTATGCAGATTTCACTGCATTCACACTCTCTGCTTGTCTTGGTTTGCTTTGCACAGGTCTCCTACTACTTCTACCTGGTCCCTCCGAGAGCTACTGCGGTCAAGACAGAAGCAGAACCAAAGAGCTCTCCTCTCAAGACCATCAAGTAAGCATCTAGTACTCCTTAACTCCCTCATTGCCAGGTAGAATGCTGATCTATAGACTGATAGAGTCACCAATGAAGAGGTTTTCTGGAGAGCCAAAGTGGATAGAAGTTAACATATGAGTCTAGAATTAGACAGTTGATATTTTGGGGCATGTACTTCATGTAGGTTGCTGTGACTCGACAGATAAATGGGAAAAGAAACAGTGGAGTAACGAGGATTACTTTGATAAGCAGGCTGACTGATTGTTTCGCAGATCAACAGGCTGTTGACCATTAAAAAAAAAAAATAGGTCAGAACAGAGAGTTGTGGCACTCCATGATTGACTGCATGATACAATATGATACCAAGATAGAGAGGAGTTGCATACACCACTGGTGCTCACAGGAATACCCAGTCCTGCACATTTTGCATCATTGACTAATCACAGTTATTTAGCAGAATAATCAAGATGTATTTTCAGTTGTTTTTGCTTGAGAAACATGTAACTGGTATGTGACTGTGAATGCATGATTTGTCAAACTTTCTAAAAAGTTCTACAGAATAGCTGCTCCTTTAGGAAGTCGACATGTATCCATTGTTTCATATTCTATTTCTGCAGATGTTAACTCAATGATAAATGTAATTTATTTTTTCAGATTGTCAAGATGTAGTATTTTCAGTTTATTATGTTGGAGAGAAATGTCACTGGTTGCAACATTTTCTCCATTGTGTCTGCCCCCAGTAAGTCAGTCTGTCTCTATTGTTTCTCCCGTTCTTTCTTTGTTGTAGCAACCAGCAGCAGCCAGGCAAACAGGTTCCTATCAAGCCTTCTGGGAAGAACCTGAATGTCAACAGGAGGAATGCCAGAGGTAGGTCCTTCATCGTAACTCACTCAGGACCAAAGCCTTTCGACCTCCAAAACAGAGTAAAACGGACTATTTGTTTTTCAAATTATGTTATATCAGATTTATATCACATATTGTTATCACATATAATTGGTCCCGTATATGCTAAGAATTAGTATTCATGTCTTAAAGTCATTGCCTGTATCCATAGTAGTTACCATTAATTCTAAGTTACAATTATAAGTATTTATGCAATAGGACTGTTTTTTACCTGGGATTCTTGCTTGTTTTGCTTGTCCCAGGGGAAACCCCTCTGCACCAGGCCTGTATCAAGGGTGATGTCAGCAGGGTGAAGGAGCTGCTGACGTCACCTTACATCGATGTCAATGCCCAGGACTATGCAGGCTGGACATCTCTCCATGAAGCATGTCTCCATGGCAACGTGCAGTGTGTGGAGGAACTCCTCAACTTTCTACCAGGGCGACAACCGGCGTCAAGTAGGTTTTGTCCTTTATGATATCTCTCGTCTCATCTTGTTTCACGCCTCAATATTTGAACAGTTTACCTGCAGAAAAGCCTCAAATCCATTCTAGTTCTTTTCAAGTAAATCAAGGTTTTCTTTTTCACATATTCATGTATATACAAACATGAATTTCATGTTTATTCTTTGGAACCTTCCTGAAAATTTGGGGGTTTCAAATTATAGTAAGTTTGATGCACATGGTGGACGTCTATTCAGAAATGTGACAATATATGACAATTTTTTTAATGGATTTCGGCCTTTTTCATGCAAGCTCTTCATTTGTATCTCTTGTGATGATGAAAATAAACCACATTGAATCAAATAAATACATTGGCCAACATTTGCTGACCAAACGCTTGATTTGAATGTAGAACAGATGTTCTGATTGTAGACAACTCAAAAGGGTCTACTTGAGAGAAAATTGCCCTTTGGGTCAGATGGTCTTCATAACCCTGTTTGCATGTTTGGAATCCAAGAAGCATCTGTACCCAGAGCTGCCAACTCCCTGAAAATAGAGCAATATTACTAAATTGGATGTCATCATGTCACCCTATCTCCCTGATTATTGATTATTGTCATTAGGTTGTATGCAATTGATCTCCCTGATTTCCTATGAAATTTCCTTAAAGGGTTACTAAATTAGAAAAAAAAGTTCCCACTAATCTATGTAAAATTATCTACTAAAAACATTCGTTTTCCGCAATTAAGTCTCATTTTGACAAAAATTTGAAAAAATGCACGCCTCCAGTGACGTGAGAGAAATCAAAATGCTACAAATGCTAACGGCGTGAATAAAATATTTTATTCACGCTGTGCAAACAATACGTTACCAATGGGAACCCCAAAGCTTGTCCGAGGTTTGTCGGAGTAGCAACAACTAATAGATCCATTGAATCTGAATGACAAGATACAGGGGAATGCAATAACGCGTTACTACGCAGTTAGGGGAAAAGTTGTGAATACATTACGAAAATGGTCTATTGTTGAGTTCCGTACAATATATGGCATTTTGACTTCTCTGACATCACTGGAGGCGTGCGTTTTTTTCAAAATGAGACTTTATTGCGGCAAACAAATGTGAAATTCGTTTTTTAGTGGATAATTTTACATAGATTAGTGAGAACTTAATTTCTAATTTAGTAACCCTTTAAATCTTACTGATTGTTGAATTTCATTGCTGCCAGCTCTGTGTACCAATGGACCAACTTCGTAGTGTGCACAAAGAAAGGAAAATCAAGGTGTTTGTGGAACGCCTTGTTCTGTTTGATTTATTATGTGATCATTCTTGATTATATATATCCCTCTCTGCTCACTTTTCCTTTGCTCCCCTCCACACAGCCCCCATCTGTGAGAAGCTGACATTAGATCTACTGAAAGTTCCCCCATGTGGTACAACCGCCCTCCATGATGCAGTATTGAACCATCACCTAGAGATTGTCAGACTGCTAGTAACAGCTGGAGGTGAGTTAGTAAGGATCTCTGAGAAGCTAAACTTAGATCTAAGATTCCCATTTGTGGTACCATCACCCACCATGAATCATCATCTAGACGTTGCTAGGCTGCTAGTAACAGCCAGAGGTGAGTTAGTAAGGATCTCTGAGAAGCTAACCTTACATCTAGAAGTCCCATTTGTGGTACCACCATCCACCATGAATCACCATCTAGACGTTGCTAGGCTGCTAGTAACAGCAGGAGGTGAGTTAGTAAGGATCTCTGAGAAGCTAACCTTAGATCTAAGATTCCTTTTTGTGGTACCACCACCCACCATGAATCACCATCTAGACATTGCTAGGCTGCTAGTAACAGCCGGATGTTCGTGTTCATCATCTCTTTGATTGAATAAGCCTCAAGAGAAATATACTCCTCGAAGAAGTGTTGAAAGTCATCATGTTTGATGGATGATATATCTCTTATTATTGTGTTGTCATCATATACTTGGTATCATTAAAAAGCCTGTTTGTTTCTCTTTACAGTGATATCCACTTTGTTCTGATTATGTAATCATTAAATGTGCAGTACACACAGGCCCTGTATCACAAAGAGCTATTAGTGATCTTACACTCAATCTAGTGATCCTCCAGTTTATATCAATCCTAAACCCTTGTCTCAAGGAAGTGGACTTATTGCCCAAGATATGGGGCAAGAGTTAGAGTGAAAAGTTGGAAAACAATTATGTTAACGTAATTATAGAGAAAGATAAGTTGTGTATCATTTATTTAAAAAGATATATATATTGTTTTTGGTGGTCCAAGTGTTTTGAAATGTGAATATTCAACATTAAATCATTCCATCTGTACCTGAATACATTATAAGATGAGGTGTGATTGTGTGTTAAGTTAGGATTTGATCATGTCTTATCTGCAATGTTTAAGTCCCCCTATCACACTCTTTGCTCCAATGACTGTCCAGGCATTACTCTGCTGCCAGCTAAGAACCAGGAAGGGAAGACGGCTCTAGACCTGGCTGCCACCGATGTGATGAAGAACGCTCTGAAAGGCCTGAGGCCAGGGGAGGTGTCACCCAGTGAGAAGGAGAACAGGAACAGTAAGTCTGCTTTCTTGCTCAGGAGATTGGCTATCTCTGTCTCTTCCCTCACTCACTTAGATCTGATAATGAATGAAAACAGAGCGAGATGTATTCATCAGCCAATGCAGCATTTTTACAGACCAACGTCTATTATTAATAATGATTTTTACATTCAAGAAAACATATTCCCCGTGAAGCTATTTCAGTGGTTATGAAAATTACTGGTCTTCAGAGTAAATTATAAGAAAGATTATTTATAGAAACAAACAATTCATCAGAAAATAGTTCTCATAGCAATAAATTCATAGGTTCCTAGATTCCAAGAGAAAACTTACTCAGCGCAGACACAGTGAGGATTGACAGATTAAGATCTCTTTCTTGATTCTGTGGGGGGTGGGGGGGTGGGGGTGCGTTGCTGTTTGTAGTTTGAGGAGTGGTTTGTCTTTATGTTATTTTTTTTCTGCTCAAAGTGGTGAAATGATTGATTTGTTTTCTTGTTCCTGTAGAGCCTGCTCCTCACACTGTCGGCAGCCCCCTGGGATCCCCTGAGCCCAGACCTACCCAGCCACCCCTAGCCCACTACCAGCAGCTACTAGGGATCAGCCTACCTCCTGGCTACGCCCCTAGTGGGGGCGGGGCTCCTACAGCCGCAGCCCCCAGCGGTGGGTCAGGCTACCTCACCCAGGAGGCCCTGGAGGGCTTTGTGGTCACTCTGGCCGCACTGCTGCAGAGCTACGTCAGGTCACATGACCTCCACCGGGTCAAGGCAGAGACTGACCTCATCAAGGCACAGAGGAAAGTGGTCAGCCGTCTTCAACTCAATGGGGTAAGCTGGGTTCTGGGAATCTGGTTATGGGTTACAACAGACTTGTTAGGAAAAAAATCAGTAGTGTGAGGTCCACAATCATGGCACATGTGCAACCTCTAAAGGCCTGGTCCCAGTGACATTTAGGATGGATTGCGCATAAATTGCGGATAAATTTTGATTTCAGACGCTAAATATCCGCAATATTCGTAAAGTATGCTGTTTTAAGACGGTTATTTTCCGCACATGTCCGTAATTATCCGCAAAGGCACATTTTTCCGTTCCCAGGAGTTTTGGGCTGCCCAAAACTCCTGGGAGCGGAAATCATCCGGTTTATATGCGCAATGCACACGCAATGCATACTCAATGTATGCGCTGAATTTTCGCAGTTATCCTGTGATATCCGCAACGGACATGAGATTGCGGATAAGTAGCGGACTGGGATAGAATGCGAAACGAATGCATAGCGTGCCTAATACGACTTTATACCAAGCTATAATAATTTATAAAGAATGCTTACAGACTGGTCACGAATAGTGCGTTTGTATTACGACTGTTTCGCGAACAATTTGCGAGTACACAGCAAACATTCATAGAAAACCCAGATTACTATATAAATGCAACAGAAAATGAAATTTGACCGCTATTTTAAGAACAGTTGTGTAGAATATAGGATGTTGCCATGGATCATCACGGACATTTGATAGTTGCAGCCATCGAACAACATAAAAATCCCGGATGTCATTGCCATATTGCCCCTGCCACTTTAATTGCATTTTTGTTAATAAAAGTATAACCCAACACCCCCCCCCCCCCCCTCGTGTGTCGCCAGATAGAATATGACACTTATACCGTGGAAGTACCTAATTCCAGATAGTGCAGAGCTATAATAATCATAGCTTATCACCTCAACGAGATTTCACAAGAGGTTGGAATTATTTTCAGGTATACGTTGACAGACAGACGGACACCCACACACACACACACACACATACAAACATGCACACACGGACACTTATGGAATATGCCCATACACTTCAATACACATACATTCTCCTTTCATATTAACCATACATCATTGTTTCATGTGGAAGAGGTAAATTGAGCCAAAGTCTCGATTTATGTTTGTATCCCCTCTTTAACCCCATCAATATTCTCATATTCTTTTGCGAATTAAAAGTGGAAAATGAATTTTCATGATCGGAAAACACATAAACTTATAAAAAGTATTAAATCTTAATACCTTCTTTTATTTTGTTCAAGATCAGCATTTTGAAAAAGCATAAACATGTATAAAAGTGTAACATTGTATGTAAAACATCAAATAAACAAGTGTATTTTAAGAAAGGCAGATAAATGAGACATAAAACATCTAAACAAACATTTATTGTCTTTTTTTCATTGATACTTAATAAAAGATAAGGTAATATGGTTCTATTTCTGAACATTCATGAACTTTCCATGGAATGAAAACAAAAAGTTTTTAAAAAATATTCTTTTCTTTTCTTTTCGCTGAAGAGTGGAGTGCTCTTCTTTTATATGGTATCGGTTGAAATGTATCACATTCGCAATGCGACCGTTGTTTCCGCACCACGTGCGCATTGCATTCTCTATGCATACGTAATACTTCCGCAATAATCGTTTAGCATCCTATTTTTGTCCGCAATACATGTGTTATACTTCCGCATTACTTTCGTTACATTTTCGCAATGTTTGCAATACATTCCACAATTTTACAAGCAATATCCCTCGTAAAATGGCATTCGCAAGGGAATTCGTTTTTATTCGTGATATTTCCGCTTTTAATCGTAATTTGTTCGCTGTTCATCTTTAATGTATCCGCAATTTTATAGCGGATTTCTATTTTTTTTGCCAAATTTAATGCGGATGACAACGAATGACCGAAATTTGTATTCGCAATTCATGCGTAATTCAACTTTCCCCCAGTGGGACCGGGCCTTAAGGCAGAGACAACAATATTTTATTTTTTATAGAAGGACATACATTGCTTGCCTGCATAGTTCAATTAACCCATTCATCTGAGCTAGCTTGTTTCTACTCAAATACTGAGCATAATCTGCTCTACGGACAATAGAGCACAGGATTTTATTAAACTCAAATTCCTTTTAGAATGCACTTAAAGGTAGCCCGTCCCTTTTGCAGACCTAATTTTGAAAGTTCCCTGACTTTGTCATTATTTGAGAGAGAGTGGCTTTATACCCTTTCCCTGGAATTGAGAAAGTGTAATATTCAGTTTTGAGGAAATAATCTTTGATAATTGATTGAGCTTTCTTTTTTTTGACCACGAAAGTAGTCAAATCTCAGTGAAATCTAGTTAGATTTTCATTGATTCTACACAAGTTATACTACCTCTGACCTTAAAATTTCACAGTTGGTATCCCAAAGATACATGCTAAATATGTGCATACTTTCATGAAGTTTGCAGATGTTTTAAAAGGGACGAGCCATCTTTGAGCAACACCTCTTTGGTTACTGAAGTTCCATGTCAAATGTTGACATCCTAACTGGACCAGGGTAACGGAGCCTGAAATTCTATTTGTGAGCATCGGGTTAATTGATTGTTGCTGCCCCCTCATTCTTTGATTATGACAGGCAATGCAAGCACTGCTGGAAACATATCATGTAACAAGCTGTTTGTGTTAATGTTTATGTTCATTGTGGTACCCATAATGTGTGTATGTTTTCTGTATTGGCAAAAAATGATGAAATGTGCAATGAATGTTATAAACCATAATAGGTCTAATGCCTTAGTTACATATATTTCTATCTATTACCTCACCTTGTTGAAGTGACTAGGTACATAATAGTTCTATACTCTTCCCATTTTGCTCAGGTGCAGACCAGTGTGAGTGAAGACACACCCTTTGTATCAGTGGTAGGAGCCCCTACTCTCTGCAGGGCTAGCTTACCCCCAACCCCAGCCCACCAAGACCCTGTTCACACGGACACCGGTCCCAGCGTGGACAGGTTACATGAGGACATGGAGGTGTTTGTGGAGCTGAGCAGACACGCCGAGGGACTGAAGGAGCATCTCCGCATCCTAGGACCCACCACCACAGACACGACCGCTGGCCCCTCCAAGGTTACCGTGGTTACTAGGGTAACTAGAACAATGAGACTCATCTCCCACCTCACCGCTGTCATGTCTTAACCTTGAGCACACCGGGTCTGGGAACCTCTATTCCACCCCTTGCCCATCCCCATCAAGAATCATTTGTGCTGCATCAAAACCGCTTGAAATGTTTCATTCAACCATCATTTCTCTTTTCTTGTAGATCTCCAAATAGCAATTTTCATAACATTAAGTTCCAGGTATCACCAGAAAGCTGATGGTTTGTGAACAGGGCTCCCACAGTCATGGAAAATCCTGAAAAATCTTGGAAAAATTTGTGGTCATGGAATGTCAGGGAAAAGTTGGAATTTGGAAAATTTGTGAAAAGTCATGGAAAGGGGATTTAATTCATGGAAAAGTCATGGAATTGCATTTACCTCTTGTCAGGAGCAGCCCATATACTGATAATAGATGTACATGTCATGAGTAAGATAGTGGGTGGAATGGATGGCTGTGAGGGGAGGTGGAGGCCATCATAATGTGCCTGATTTTGGAAACTGTGCCAGAAAGGAAGTCATGGAAAGCAGCAATTTAGTCATGGAAAAGTCATGGAAAAGTCCCGGAATTCTGTGGGAACCCTGGTAAAGTGTGGAGACCTTTGACATAAGGTACAATGCACATTGTAAAGTGTAGTTTGTAATATAAATGAATGGACACAAGAAGGACCAAAGTGATAGGAGTTTATCACAGCTATCAAAATGTTCTTTTTCTTGTGTCTTAGCATAAGTACCCCTGCTGTATGAGGGTTAATCATGTTCAGAGTGAAGTGATTTCTCTCTGCCTCACACCAACCTGCTGTGTGCTATGTGTTCTCTGCCTCTACAAAGTCAAGTAATATACAGTGCTACATCAGGAGACTTGTGCTTTTTGTGCAAAATAGCCTCAATGGCAAATGAAGAGTAAATATCTATAAAGGGCGAAGCTTTGATCATGAGATGGTCTATAGATTCGCCCAAGTGGAGAAAGTGTTTGAGTTTGCCTATATAGAGGCTGCAAAGTCAACGTCCATGCAGAATTTAAAACCGTTTCTGATCTGCATTTTGCTGCTACACCAAATGCAAGTGTGCTTAAACCATCAATCATACTGTCAATGTGCAGTTCAGCGTGTGGCCAACTCTACCTCTCCTTTTAGCGCCATCCCACCAATTTCTCTTTCAGTAAAGGCACGTCAGGCAGGTTTGTGAAGAATGGGACAAGATGGAACAATGTTGGGTTTTTTGAGAAACAGAGGGATGTCACCAAAGCTTAGCAAATTCCTGGGATATAGAAAAAAATTGATCAGGATGAAGGGAGGAATTGATGAATGAAAGGATACATGATTGGACTGAGGTAAGAGATTTAGAGGACTTTGAACAGTACTTGAAACAAAAAGCATGATATGCATGCTGGGTGTTGTAATAAATCATATGAACTTCACCGTGATGTTGTCTTTCTCTCATTCAGTAATGCTTTGCATATGTTGGTTGTTTGGTTCCAAGTCTGAAAAAAACAGTCACTCTGGCTGCTGGGTTGTAAAGCATTTCTTCTTGAATAGTGAATCTTGTAGATAATAGCTAAATGCCTAGTCAAAGTGTGAGAATCATCAGAGTTTGCCACCTAGCAGATTGGGTTTGTTACATTGTGTGGTGTGTGTTTAATTGTGATGAGCACACATGACATGGGAACACATGAAATGGCAGGTATGAAATTTGTAAATCAGTATAAAAGAGAAATTAAACAGTACTTGAGCATGTGCAGATATATTGATATTATATGCCTGATGGTGAAGTTGATGAATGTAATGCTATTTCGAGACTTACCCATAAGATACACTCTCAACAATTCTGGCCATAGAATCCAAAAATAATCCTATCTCTAGTTTTCTATAATAATGAAATTAATAAATTATTGTAACTTTCCAATGGTAACTACCATACCAACCACCAATGAGCTCTCCTTACTGCACCTGTCGCTTTAGTAGTTACCATTGATGGTCAGTTACCTTAAATGAAAGCTCTATGCAACATGGCCCAGGATGGTATTTTTCTTGCCGGGAAGGGTTCCTTCAATATTTGCAGCAATGCACAAATGATTTTTCGAGTCTGAGTTACACAGACTGTCGATGCAGTTGATTTTGAGTATTCACCTTTTCAGATCATGATCATACTAGCTTGTAGTGCAAAGATGCAATCACAATAGTGTGTATAAACATGTCTGTGTAGGTGCATCTACTTGCACGTTCACATCTTACATTCTATGTACTTTATTTTTACTCAAATTGTGTAATAATTATATCTATCAGTTCCCAATATTTAACAGGTAAAATATTTATAACTGAAAGAAAAGGACTGCATGTATTTATTCAAGATGTAATTCCAAAGTATCTCCTGATAACTTAATTACTGAGTGTCAATACAATAGTGCTTGTATACGAGACGTACATTCATATGCCGATTTGCCCAACGTGAGTTCATTTTCCAACTAAAAGAAAGTCATGAACTATTAACATGTCTTCCCTTTCTCCCCATCTTCACCTTGAATAAAAACTTGCTCTAAGTGTAGCTTTTGTGGAAATATTTTCCTGACATCTTGGAGTATTTATGCTGAAGCATAAAGCTGCAATCATTTATAAAATGACTGCTGGAGTGTATTTTTGTATCCTAGTACCAAAGCTAAATCTACACCAGGTGCCTTGACATACAGAGGGACAGAATGTGCCGTAGCTGTTATAACTACTTAAAGGGATAGTTCACCCTAAAATTATTTTGGTTTCAATTCAAGAGATATATGAAAGAAACATATCACTGAAGGTTTGACCTAAATTGGTCAAAGGAAAAGAAAGTTATTTGATTTTAAAATTATGAATTTGTGACGTCACGTATTAGGTGCTCTCCCGTATGTTGTGTACTCATTTTTTCATAAATTGCATTTCTTATGCTCTTTGATAAAGGAATGTGTTCTTTTCATAGCAATATGTGTTTAGAAACATAATTATGTCTAATGATCAAACGCGCAGGTGAAATGGTAAATATCCTTTTGAGTAAATGGAAATTTTCCAAAAAAATTTGACGTCACAAAATCAAAACTGCAACATCAAATAACTTTCTTATCCTTTGACCGAGTTTGGTCAAACCTTCACTGATGTGTTTCTTTCATGTGTCTTCTTATATTGAAGCCAAAATAATTTCAGTGTGAAGTATCCCTTTAAAGGGATGGTATTGGTAAGAATTATGAGACCTCACATAAGTGAAAAAAAAAAAAGAATTACGAGACCTGTAATCATGGTACAACCTTTACGCATCAACTGGTGTTTCCCTTCTTGTTTAATTTCAATGAATGTAAGTTTCAGACAATTTCTTCATATCATCCTGAAATCAAATGAGAATGGCACCTGTAATGACTTTACATAGAGCATAACGCAACTCTGAGTGCTATCTTCAATTTAGGAGTATTCTAATGTGAGCTACTTGTCTCTTCATTGTAACCCTGTGTGTCATTACTACAGCTCAACCAATAAACTCTATGGCCCGAATTCACAACGGTGGTTTCTGCAGAATCCATGGTTTCAACTGGGGTTTCAACCCAGGGTTGAGACCACTGATGCTAATTTGCGATTCACAAAGGTGGTTTCACCTGAATCCGCGGTTTCTAAAATCCATGGTTTCTAAAATCCACGGTTTCAGTTGAGACCACCTTTGTGAATTCGGGCCTATGTGTTGGAGTTACAGTAAGTTTGGGTTTGATTCAGCTGTAGAGCTATACGCATCAATCATATCCCATCCTGAAATAGAGTAGACATTGTGAGCATTGCCATGTTAACCAAGTCTATAAAGAGAAGCTGCATGGGATTGTGTGTGTGTGCTCTGTACTGTGTAAAAAAGAAGTCTGAGTGTAAATTATTCTTTTTTACTGCTTTTTATATTTGGTGATATGCTTGCGGTCCAGGCGAGAGGCGAGTCTTTGTTCTTAAGAGATTAAGTTATCACTTCATGTATTCAAATGAGCAACGTCATATGTTGTTTATATGTAACTACTATGGTAACAGATGCAGTGCGCAGACTTTATGTACTGTTGCCATGGCAGCTATGACTGGTGTAAAGTTACATTTATTAAAACTGTACATCTACTGCATACCTGCCAACCATTCCCAACTTGGAGGAATGCTTCTGATTATTTAGTCTTGTAAACTCACTGACGATCAGAGTTCTCCCTTTTTCCATGAAATTCAGTGTAAAGAATACAATATAAATCAGTATTCCTATTTTTACTTTCAAACATTCTAAACTCCTGCATGGGAAAGTTGGCAGGTATGCTACTGGCTGGACGTTCCTAAGCTGAGCCAGTGCAGCTGTGTCAAGCAATTCACCTTTGAGTCAAGACAGCATTCATTCGCATCCGTTGTCTTATTTGTCTTTTTTTTTTAACATTGCTGAGGTATTTCTGCCATATCAACAGGTATTGTATTATAAGTCCATTTTGACTGAACGGATGAAAAGCTGTATTTCTTGGATACAGTGTCCTTAGTAACATTACAGTGCCTCATCTCTTTATCCACACCGTCCCACCGTTAGAAGCTAACTCTGCCTTGCTCTGGTCATCGCTATTTCTTGTATGACATAGTCAAGCATATTGCATGACCAGTATACAATAATTATATAATCCAGCAATGAGATATATGTATAAAGTAGAAGTAGCCTACTGTAGCTGATTTAATACTTCTTTTATCCCTGTAGAAGTATAAAGATACTTGTGTACAAAGTATGTTCCTATATTTATGTCTGTAAGGTTCTTGTATTTTGTGTTAAGGTCTAATGCTTGTCTGTAATTTGTGCTCTTATCAAGAGTATGAGTGGACGATGCAGAAAATATATTTCTTATTTAAATGTATATACTGTAAATATTATCTTTGTGTACTTTCTAACCTTTTTATGAATTAAAAAAAGATGTGTTCATTAATGATCAGTGTTGGAGTACTGATGTACAGTGTACAGGAAGCAGTGTGGGTATTGAACAAGTGTTTGAAATGAGAGAGTACAAGACTGGTGCTAGTTATTATCAACAAAGAACATATTTTATAATTGTGGCAGCCCAACGACTATGGACTTCGTTTCTTATATTTTACAAAACTGCATTGGCATTTGAAGAATCCATTTGTATAAAGGACTCTTAATTACTAATGAATGGAACATGGGGATCTGCATAACTTCCATATTATGTTTTTCATTTTTAAAATATCGTTCCAAAAGTGTTTCATTATCATCAAGGAAGAGAGAACAAATTATGTCAAATGATTTTCATACCCAAAGAGAATTGACTACGTTCTTGTGGCACAATATACTAAACCATGGTGATATTGAAGCAGATGTGCAAGAGGGAGAGAGTGTGTATCAAATGCATGGGGAAAATAAGTAGACACAAACAGACACAAACATCACACGCGGACACACACACACACACACACACACACACACACACACACACACACACACACATAAGGAGTACAGACCAACGGGCAGTGTGTGAGAGAAGGATATAACAAATATAGCGGGAGAAATGTGAGTCTAGTCAGATAATGGTCACCAAAATCTTAAGTGCAAATTTCTAGACACAATACGTGAACAATCCATTCCACCGCATCAAACATGTCACCACTTTATGAATTCATGACGAGATAGATGATTGAGTGTATAAAGACAAAATACAGACAAGAATATTTCAGTTTTCAGAAGCATTTATTCATAATTATGTGTTCAGCATTCTTATGAATGATATTTTTTTCTCCATGAATCATATTCTGGCGTCGTAATTGCAATTTTTTTATCTTGAATACTAACTATGTTTTTTTAAGACTTCCCGCTAATCATTTTTTTCCCAAATAAACCACGACCCCGGCAAAGTTGGATAAAATCTTTTTAAAAATCAAAATCTACCCCGCATTTTTACTTTTGTGAAACGACCTGTCAATATTTCCACGCAGCCCGGACCTGATCCTCGTTTGATGACTTTGCCGACGTTAAAGGTTCAAACATGTTTCAAAATGCGGCATCAAGCTCGTCCTAGATTTAAATAGGAAAGTATGAGTCTCTTAGCGTGCAAATGTGTGGATCTCTCTGCTCTTCTAGGCTACTCTGAAAGAAGTGATAGAGACCCGCGGGTTTTTGTGAAATTCACATCACCACAGATACTGCATTTTGGAGAATGTTTGAATGTTTGTGCGCAGTCATGTCTGCACCCGGTCTAATACACTACTACACTCAACCGGAAGCGGAAATGACTACAACAAAATCCGAATACGGTTGCTCACTGGATTATAGGGCGACTTTACGGCACGAATAATTGGATATTTCTGGGGGAGGTATTACATTAAACACCGTAAGTGTTATATCCAACACTCTTAGTGTGAAATTTAACACAGATATCCCCCTGCTTGGTATTGATATGTATTAATAATGAGATCAACTATTGTTAGGTTTAGCAGCTTCATATCTGCAGCACGGTAACACCGCAACAATGAGCTTTACCTTCATGAAAAAGTTATTCAAAACCGCGATATCTTTTGCTAGGTGAGTCTACAGCGTGTCTCGCACTTTCAGCCGAGCGATGTTAAATATTATGGCATTGGTAAAAATGGCAAGTGATAAAAGAAAAACCAAGTAAAAGTACCCTACGATAAAAAAAAAATCTACACTAAGCCCCCCCCCCCCCCCCGTCCCCCATTAATAAACTATCCCTAAACTTACTTTAAATACAACAAGAAATAATAACCCTCAAGTGCCATTTTTACCAATGCCATCTCAATAGCATTAAAACTGTGTCGACACGATGCCGATCGGAAATATTTGCCTGCTGTGTAATCTCGATTGTACGAAAGCTTCAAAGTGCTACTTTGAATCAGGAGACGAACAAACGAACCAAGAAGGCGGGATGAGAAGACTAGATTCTTGATCTAGTCAACATGTCAAGTCGATTACATTTGTACGAGAAGATAAGAAGATAACATATCGGTGGATCGCATCAAGTCTTCTTGATCTGTGTGAGATGATGAGATATAAGATGCATTATATTCCACATACTCAGAACTTTTGGTTTCAAGCAATGAGACGAGCTATCACTTCCTCGGCGATCTGAATGTATACGCTATCTTTCCTCAGCTGCGCTTCGGAAAGATAGCTACATCCAGATCGCCTCGGAAGTGATAGTTCGTCCCATCACCCTCACCAACGCTGATTATTTGCTTAATATCTCGTCATCTCACAGAGATCAAGACGACGTGATGAGTCCCAATATATCGTCTTATCATCTTCTTGTCCAAGAATTAATCGACTTGACATGTTGACGAAATCAAGAACCTCGTAATTTCTGCTGGCCTTCTTGGTTTGTTATCTCGTGTTCTCGTTCCGTCTTCTCGTCTCCTAACTTATTGCGTCTTCTATAAGCTTTTGCGAATAAAAACTCGAAGAAAACAAAACCCGTGTCAATGATTTATGATGTTTATATTTTACACTAACTGTAATGTGATGGTGGAAAAGTGTACACTATAGAAGACAACTACATTTTCATCACAAAAGCATGACGTCATGCACAAAGAATAAAGGGAGTACTTCCACGTCCCTGTTTTGGTGGGTTTTTTTTAAAGTAGGTCATGTTTTTGTAAGGAAGATGTCTTCTGTAGAGTCTCCTTCCCACCGTGACTGCGATATTACAGAAAGTGTTTCCTTCGCCCAGGGGAGATGAGAGGACCGATCGGGAAAGACATTCCATGAAGGCTGCCATTATTTATATAGCCTGGCCAGGGACAAGATCCGGGATGGTGTTAAGATTTAGAAACATGATTGCTGCAGAATGTCTGATTGATTAATGTTGATGTAAGTTAGCTGACGCCGCACCCATTGGCTGGTCGTTTAGGCTGGTCATGTGTGGTGCTTCGGCGGGGCCGCTTTTTCTTGGCGGGAACTTGGTTGTTAGTTTGTATGGCGCCGCCCTCCGACGTCAGCTTGGCTGTGCTCCTGATCAAGAGAAAACAAAATAGAACAATCAACAACGAAGTTCAAATGAAAAGTATAGTATTTATTGACTTATTATATCATTTTTATCAATCTCATGGTATTCATAAAACGAGTTGTTTTTTATACGTGAATAACTTAAGTGGCGAGAACTGAGCAATACTAAATGATTAATCCAAATAATCAGAGCTAGCTCACGCGCTGTTTACCTTGGCTTGCGATTCCGCCCTTTCCATCTCAGGGATAGTCTGTTTTAGAGTGACTCCCACCCCCCCCCCCCCCCCCACCCCCCCACCCCCATTTCCCTTTTAGATATCAAATAATTCTAGAGAGCTCACGCGTTGTTAACCTTGGCTTGAGACCCATCCGTGTCAGGCAGAGCCTGCTTGTGCCTTGTGCTAATCTTCTTGTTCCATTGGTCGTAGGCGCTCTCATACCACTGCGGATACTTGGCGATGTTCTTCATGTACATCTTATTCAACTACACAAATGATAGGAAAACAACAACAAAATAAACAAGTATTCAAATTTTAAACTTTTCCTTTATGAAGAAAAAAGAAGAAGAATATAAGCATACATAAGTAGATTGATATATCTACAGATAGATAGATAGATGGGTCTGTTTACGAAGTTGGGAACCTTTTTGTGACATTTTATCAAAACTTTTAAAATAAGACTTATCTAAAGTTGGGCATTTGATGTAATATTTATGTTACATTCATGAAGCATTTAAAGATACAATGCAATTCAATACAAATTTTCAAAAGGAGACTTAGAAGCTTTCTTCTGCATAGCTACTAGGTAATTGCATTTCCCATTTGAATATAATTTGTAGCGTGCAACTTTGATGTTTGTGTACAATTCGTATTTTATGTATATAATTTCATTGTTTTGCGTCTTAAAATGATTTTGTAATTATTTAATCAGTTGATATTGTTGATGTTGTTTTTTTCACAAAATAATAGTTCGTGATATTTACTTTAATAGGGGGGCCTACACCCTACAAGCTTTGCTTTTTAGTCGACCCTCCTTCCCTTTCAATTTGTATTATCTATTGTATTATCTAATTCATTGTATTATGCAAGTTTATTTACATGTATGTTAATCTGTGATGTAAACTATACCATCATTGTAAAAATTGAAAGAGGAGAAATAAATGAATTGAATTGAATTGAATTGAAATGAATGGAATGCATTTTCAATCTATTAGTTGTTGCTACTCGGACAAACCTCGGACAAGCTTTGAGGTTCACATTAGTAACGTATTGTTTGAACTACGTGAATAAAATGTGCATCCATAACGAAAAAAAAAAGATCTCAAGACATTTTATTTTATGCTACTTTTCAAATAATATTCTAAATTGTACAAAAATTAGGGTTCTGGATGTAACACGGACACGGTGTCCATGTTACATCCGCAACTGTTTATTTTTGGTTTTACAGCAAATTAGTATTAACAATCATGATAAGTATTGGTGTTATTTCTATTGGGTACATGGCTGATGCAATGCAACAAAAATTGGAATAAACAAATACTTGATTCACTGACTTCTGATGAATTGGTTGTGGATGCAATGGTGTCCAAATGTGTGACAAAAATTGACCCATTTTGGAAACCGTTACATCCACAACCAGTTCTTCAAAAGTCAGTGAATAAAGTATTTGTTTGTTCCTATTTTCGTTGCATTGCATCAGGCATGTACCCCATAGTTACCACACCAATATCATGATTGGTATTACTGATTTGCTGTAAAACCAAAAATAAACAGTTGCGGATGTAACACGGACACCGTGTCCGTGTTACATCCAGAACCCTAATTTTTGTACAATTTCTAATATTATTTGAAAATCTTCTTCTCCTTTAGATCTTTAAATGCTTCATGGAGGTAACACAAATATTACATCAAATGCCCAACTTTAGATAAGTCATATTTTAAGTGTTATGATAAATTGTCACAAAACGGGTTCCCAACTTTGTGAACAGACCCAGATAGATAGATAGATAGATATATAGATAGATAGATAGATAGATAGATAGATAGATAGATAGATAGATAGATAGATAGATAGATAGATAGATAGATAAATAGATAGACGGATCGATTGATCGATAGATAGATAGGTAGAGGTATACTTAGAGAGATCGATATACAGATAAGTGGATGCGTAGATAGTTGGATGGATGGGTAGAAATAAAGCCAAGTAAATAAATAGGTCGTTGAATGAATGGGTGGATATATGGGTAGATGGGTAGATAGATAGATGGATATATTGACAGATAGATAGATAGATAGATAGATAGATAGATAAATAGATAGATAGATAGATAGACGGATATATAGGTAGATAGGTGGATAGAGCAATAGAAAGATGGATAGATAAATAGATATATGGATAGGTAAATAGATATATACAATGTAGATAGATCGGCAGATAAATAGATAGATAGATAGATAGATAGATAGATAGATAGATAGATAGATAGATTAATAGATACATAGATAGATAGATAGATAGATAGATAGATGATAGATATATGGATAAGTGAATAGATATAAAATGTAGATAGTTAGATAGATTGATAGATGGATACATAGATAGATAGATAGATAGATAGATAGATAGATAGATAGATAGGTAGATAGATAGATAGATAAATTGATAGACAGATAGATAGATAGATAGATAGATAGATGGGTACATAGTTAGATAGATAGATAGATAGATAGATAGATGGATACATAGATAGAGAGATAGATAGATAGATAGATAGATAGATAGATAGATGGATACATAGATAGATAGACAGATAGATAGATAGATAGATAGGTAGGTAGATAGATAGATAGATAGATAGACTGATAGACAGATAGATAGATAGATAGATTGATAGATGGATAGATAGATAGATAGATAGATAGACTTATAAATAGATAGATAGATAGACTTATAGATAGATAGCTAGATAGATAGCTAGCTAGCTAGCTAGATAGATAGATAGATAGATAGATAGACTTATAGATAGATAGATAGATAGATAGATAGATAGGTAGATAGATAGATAGATAGATGGATAGATTAATAGATACATAGATAGATAGATAGATAGATACATAGATAGATACATAGATACATAGATAGATAGATAGATAGATAGATAGATACATACATACATAGATAGATAGATAGATAGATAGATACATACATACATACATACATACATAGATAGATAGATAGATAGATAGATAGATAGATAGATAGATAGATAGATAGGCACCTTCCATTCGTCCTCCCACTGGTGATGGCTGTAGGTAGCTTGCTTGGATAGGATACGTCTCATGATGGCCTGGTTCTCATGGGTCACTCGCAACAGCTCCCTCTGCCGGGCCATCCGGTTCAGACTGCAGGGAACAAGGAAGACATTAGGAATCATTAAAAACAAAAGGAAAACACACTCTATATACTTATGTTAACAGGCAGATTATTTCATTTATTACTTTTGCTTTATTTGATATTGATACTTTGAAATTGTTTGAAAAAGCAATGAAAAAGTACATGTAATTTAAACCAGAAAAAAAGGATCGAGATGCAAGGATGATGATGGGATGTGGGAATGGGGAGCCTACTCTACATAGTTACATACATGGACACATGTTTAACTATCCAGGGCCCCGTCTTTTAAAGAATCGCGATTGAACGTAACTTGACTTGCGAGTGATATCGATCGTTACTCTGTAAGTCTTGAGAGATAAGAATTATATTTTCGATTGATTCAAGATCAATCGCAACTCTTTATAATACGTGGCCCAATTCAGACTGGATAGAATGGAAAGGGAGATCGAGTCATGGATGGGGAGGAGGAAAGCAACATTCTATCCAAATATGGACACCCAATCAGATATCTGACGAGAAACTCACATTTCAAATCATCCTACTACTGCATTATCGCATATATTTTTAAGTCATCACCAACAGCTGCTGCATCATCAGCACCATTTTTGCTACCTCTTCCTTTCCTTTCTTTTCTTCCTTTCCTTAATTCTTCCTTTCCTTTTTCTTTCTCTCTATCTATTCCTGCACATGTGTTTTCGCCTTGTCTTTGCTTTTTTCTTCTGTCTTCTCCTTTTTCACTATTATTTTTTTTCCTCTTTATCACCATTAACATTAGCATTATTACAATGATAATTATTTCATTCATTTTTCCTTTCATTTTTTCTTTCACATTTTTCTTCTTTTCCTCCTTCTTCCTTTGTCTTCATCTATTTCTCCGTCTCCTCCATCTTCCTAACAATATTAAAGTAAGCCAATATAGGCTAGTCTACCTCTTACTGTCGTAGTAGTTCTTGTTGTCCACGTTGCCCCTGGTGAGCATGATGTGGCACATCTTCTCCAGTAGGAGGCGGTTATCTCTCTCGATGATTGACAGCCGCTCCTCCTCCATCTGCATCTTCTTCAGCTTGAGGTGGAGGTGCATGTACGTCGTCGGGGGCTTGTCATCGATCACAGGCTTGGCTGACGGGGGCGGAGAGGAATCAAGCAAGATGGTCATGATCATTGAGATAAAGAAAGAAGAGGAGAAGGACAATGATAGTGATGATGAAGATGATATAGGCCCTATAAAAGAAAGGGAAATTAAAGAAGTGAGAGTTGGACATGGGGAAAGAAGAAGAAGAAGAAGAAGAAGAAGAAGAAGAAGAAGAAGAAGAAGAAGAAGAAGAAGAAGAAGAAGAAGAAGAAGAAGAAGAAGAAGAAGAAGAAGAAGAAGAAGGAGGAGGAGGAGGAGGAGGAGAAGAAGAAGGAGAAGAAGAAGAGAAAGAAGGAGGAGGAGAAGAAGAAGAAGAAGAAGAAGAAGAAGAAGAAGAAGGAGGAGAAGAAGAAGAAGAAGGAGAAGAAGAAGAAAAAGAAGGAGGAGGAGAAGAAGAAGAAGAAGAAGAAGAAGAAGAAGAAGAAGAAAAAGAAGAAGAGAAAGAAGAAGAAGAGAAAGAAGAAAAAGAAGAAGAGAAATAAGAAGAAGAACAAGAAGAAGAACAAGAAGAAAACGCGGAAGAAGTCTCTTTTGTGCAAAAAAGAGAAGGGAAAGAAGAAGAAGAATTTACAAAAACATGATGCTAAAATAGTGACGAAAAGGAGGCTATTAGTATAAAAATGATGAATAATGAAGAAAATCAAGATTGATGATAATGATGCAACTGATGATGATGATAATGATGATGATGATGATGATGATGATGATGATGATGATGATGATGATGGCGATGTTGATGTTGATGGGTGGCTGATGATGGTGATGAGGTGATGTAGATGGAAGCGGCTTACCATTTTGGACTTTCTGCCTGTGTCTGTCAAACCTTCTCTCATCCCATCTTTTCTTGAGGAGTTTGTTGTTGGCCGGTGTGATTGGCTGGTAGGCTCGATGCATTTTGTTGCCGTAGTCCTCACCAAAGCAGGAAAGGGAATTTAGATCTTATTCATGGATCCCTTTCTTTACTTTCCAGAAAAGCCCAACCGCCTTGTCCTGCTTCAATTCCTCTAATACGTTAAGCATTTATATTTCACGCAGATGCGGCAAAAATGTGTTGTTATTTCTGCGCGCCCAATTGTGCAGCGCTTTATAATGCGCGCCAAAAGTTAATTGCATAGGTTAATTGACAGGCGCGGTGCGTGGAAATTGTGCAATGTGCGCATGCCATGTGCTGCGCTGATTGAATATTGATTTTAATCTTTTTTCTAAATGATATATGCCCGCAGCGAGGATGATTGAATATTCTGTAGAAAAGACATTAATTTCTTGATTCCAGACGGGTGAGCATCATTCACTTGATTTGGATCAGTTTGCTTGTCCTCTTTCCCATCTTCTTCCTCTTGCTTATCATCTTCCTCGTCCCGCTGTTCCTAGTCATTCTCCATCCACAGGCTGCCTTCTTGGTTCGCGATGAGTGACGAGGCGGAGAGGTTGGAGGAGAAGGAGAAGGAGAAGGAGAAGGCAGAGGAACAGAGTAGTGACGAGGAGAAGCCTCCTACTCGGCCCATGGGGTGGGCGCGGAGGGCATCCAAACAAGTAGAAAATGCAGGCGCAGCATTCCGAAAGGTGATTTTGTGTTTTCTCTATCATGATTTCAAACTTTGATCAGGAAGATGATGTTTGATCGAACCAGAGAATTATGAAAATTAATGGTGATGATGAATACTAATTCTGGTGATGAAAATGATGGCAATGATGATGATGTCATTGAGGATGATAAAATCATGCGGTGATGATGATGAAACTGATAATAATGATAATGATGATGATGATGATGATGATGATGATGATAATGATGTCCGTGTTGATGAAAAGGATGACGAAAAAAATAACGATAAAGAAGATGATGGTGATGATGAAAAAGGAAAAGTATTATTATTATTATCATTATTATTATTATTATTATTAATATCATTATAATTATCATCAACATTATTATTATTATTATCATTATTCTCATTATAATTGTGTGATAAAAATGATGGTGATTATCATTTATTCTGTTCGGCGGTTGCGCTGATGTTGAAATTAGAGGATTTTCAGATGATCCATTACAACTTCATTGACATTCATTCTTCTTTGTTACGGTCCCCTTCCAGATCGGCTTGAAAGTGAAACTGGCCAACAAATTTCGAAACAATAAGAAGAAGAAGGTTGACGTGTAAGTATGCCTGTGCAGTCCTTTATGCTGAAACTGACATTTTAATAAATATTTTTGGTCTTCGGGAATAACATAAATACCCAAAGAATACCCCAACACTTGGAATTGTATACTCCAACGGACAGCGACCCTCAACGTGAATACGGAAACCAATCATTTCACTTTATGCCTTGGTCACCAACGGCCGTGCGTGTCCGATTCCTTGCGTGTATACATGGCTGTATCAAGAGTACGGAGACCTTGCAGGCAATTTACATCTTTCGTTCGGGCACCCACGGGCATCTTGTTACCTCCTCATGAGATGAGCTCCCTCTTACTCACCAAAAAAAAAAAGCACGTGAGAAGGTGCATTCCCTGGGATTTGACTTTTCCGGGAAAGTCAAAGAATGTCCATTTGTTTCGGAGCAGGTTTCGTGATATTTCATCAATCATTGTGGTGATAATCCTGTGAACATATTTAATGAGATTTTCACTTTGGGAAAACATTTGTCCTAAAATATGTGTGTTTTTCAGATTATCAACTCAGAACACAACAATGACCATTGTGTGTCACACCTGTTAATCGACTAGCAACTGCCATCATAGTGTCATTGATAATACATGATACTTCTGGCAGAAAAGAAGTTGTGGGTTAACATGCACAATGGCCATTGTTGTGTTCGGAATTAATTATTTGATACAAACACATTTTAGATCCACATTTGTGCAATAGTTGAAATCTTATTTAGAAAAGCAATTGATTAAATGTCACTAAACCAATTTTCATCCCTTGACCTTAAAATATGATGTGTCAATTTCAGCTTGATTCGAGTTGTAACTTATTTTACAATCATTATCAACAATAATAATTTGACATACACGATAAAAAGAAGTCGGAGGCCATCACGACCATTTAAATGAAACTTTGCGTCATAAATACAATTCAACATTGGCTACATGCTAGCTTTTAATTCTTATTGTGTAATTCATGAAGTATACTGCCCTACTCTGACAAAAGGAAGCAAGTGACAAATCACTAAAATCTGTATTATTGGTATTCTTAGATTGTACCCAGCATTGCCTATATACATGCAAAATCTGGACAACAAATATTCACCTTGCTGCCAGACATTAAATCTAACATGATGTGATGTTTCACTGATACCATTGCAAGTGACAGACACATTTAGCTCATTTACAAGAAAAGTCTATTTTGTTACATGTAGTTGCTTTCTTTTGTCAGATTAGGGCAGTGTAGGTCTTGCAGATTTCAATTAACTACAATTCCATAAAGATTACTGGGTTGGACATGTTATGTTATTTTTCTTTTTTGGGATAACAAGAGTTGTTTATAAAAGCACGGTGCTGACGGCGTCAGTATACGTGTCAAAATAATATTACCAAGTACAGTATATCAAACGTGTGATGATATTTGCCCTAGATATGGCTTGATTAAGCTTCTAAAACATGGAATTTGCCATTTTCTGTTCTCTCACTTACAGCGATGAAACGCCCCGTCTGTTCACTTTCGATCCGAGCGCCGTAAGTAAATCTTGCTTAGATTTCACGAGTTACATGCTCATTTTCATGATCAATCGTATTAATGATAAATAATGAGGGATTATAATCAACAAGAGAAACAAAGCGAGAGAGAGTGAGAGAGAGAGAGAACAAAAAGCTGAACAAACAGCCCCCAATCAACTAAACAATCATCAAATCAGTCAAATAAATCTATCGATCACATTTATGTTTAGCCTAATGATTTCAATGAGGTTCATTTAGCTCAGCGTGGCCTGTGCCTGTTTCCAAGTAAAGTATTAACAAATAACCAAAAATTCTAAACACAACATGACATAAAAATAATCTATTAGAATTAAGTTTCAAAATCAAACAATCTCAGAAACAAATACTAAACAGAATTATGGTAGGAAACAAAGATCAATAAACACAGCTAAAGAAGCTTTCAATGTCTGATTGTCTCCCTGTAGGTCCAACGCGGAGCGTCTCTCTGCGATCTATTCGAGAGCGATCAGGTGGAGGAAGACTTCAACGAGATCGTTGATCTCGACGATGAACGAGTAGAGGAGGTCGTTTCTCAGGTTTGTCAAAAGTGATGTTGTAGTAGTAATAATCACTCCCGAATGCATCTTTGCATTATTCGGCATGAACTCCGAATACTGTATTAAATTCAAGGACTTCAAGACTATCATTGACTATTGTTCTTTGTTATTTTCGTTCGTTTGCTCATTGGCAGCTAGAACAACATCATATGCATCAACAACTAAATCTCTAGATTGTTTTATGACCTCATGAATTATTTAAACATAATCAACATCATGATAACATTCTTATTACAACAGCACCAAATGATATCGTAATACCACATGGCATTACCTCCCCCTCCCCCCTCCCCCACCCCTCCCGTGTGTTTCCCAGGAGCTGGTAGGCAGGCTGGTGGACAGCATCTGGTTCCGCGGTATGATCCTGGGCGTCATCGTCCTCAACGCTATCCTCATCGGAGTGCAGACCAACAAGGAACTGGTAGGAATTGATCTCTATGAACACGATGACTCAGTACCAGTGCTGACAGTATTGCGTTAGTGGGAAAGTATTCAACATGATAATTACGAAATAAAAAACACTGTTTAACCTTGATTTGTCAATTTGCACTGTTCATTAACCATGTTAACTTTTGCGATTAGTATTCATTTTGAATCAATACGACACCGTAATTAAATCACAGACTAGGATGAGGAGAGGTTAAAACTGGAATTTAATACAACTTCTATGGTGATTTGATGTACATTTCGAAAATGTCTTACACAAGTTTGTGGGCATCTCACCAACGTAATCAAGCCGCAAGTTCATTTTTCCTTCTAAATTTTCTTTTTCGTGATCGTGTTCTTCACCTTTCTCCTTTTTATTATTTTGTCATCATCTGCTTTCTTCTTGTTCTTCTCTTCCTTCTTCTCTCTTGTTCTTCCCCTCCTCCTCCTCCTCCTCCCCCTCCTCCTCCTCCTCCTCCTCCTCCCCCTCCTCCTCCTCCTCCTCCTCCTCCTCCTCCTCCTCCCCCTCCTCCTCCTCCCCCTCCTCCTCCTCCTCCTCCTCCTCCTCCTCCTCCTCCTCCTCCACTTCCTCCTCCTCTACCTCCCCCTCATACTCACTCTCTCGGTGTTGACCCTCCAGTCTCAGAAGTACGCGTGGTTGTTCTTCATCTTCGACTACACTGTGCTGAGCATCTTCGTGTGTGAGTTGTGTCTCAAGTGGTATAACGGCTTTACCATCTACTGGAAGATCGGCTGGAACATCCTCGACTTCTTCATCATCGTCATCCTCCTCCTCGGACCAAGTAAGAAATGAACATGATAGCGATATAAATGATTGAGGAGTTGGAGAGGACCGCTACATTATAGCTGTATATATTCTAATGTTGATGATGACGATGACAAACCGTTTATTTATAGATTGATGACATATAGACATGCGTCATGAAAAAGGTGAAATAAAATTTACGTCATATTGTTTTTTTCTTCGAATCTTCCGTTCTCTTCCTTCTGTTATACTTCTTCTCCTTCCCCTCCTCCCCCATCACCGTCTCATCTCCCCCCCCCCCCCCCACGCCCCTGTTACCTTCCGTCTCCATTTAGCTTTGAAGTTCCTGGGCAGCAGCCGCATCCTGCGAATCCTGCGAGTTCTCAGGGCTTTCAGAAGTCTCCGAAGGTAGGGATCATTAATCCCATTTCAACTTCTCACCAAATCAATCATGAAATCAATAAATCCATTTTAACCAAGTAATTAGAATATTAAGCAATAAATGAGTAAATTGTTTAATCATTCGTTAATTAATGAATTAATCATTTGTTCACTAGATCAACCAATCAATCAATTAATTGATTAATCGATTGATTACTCAAGCAAGTAACAGCGTAAGCGAGCGATTAATGGGCATAACAATATCTCTCTCGCCTTCTCTTTATGTACGATAGTGTGAGCGCCCTAGCAGGTCTGTCGGTCGTCGTCCAAACCATTTTCCAGTCTATCCCAGGTGAGTGCATGCGGAATCCTATTCACATGCATGGTTGCTTGTAACAGGGTGAATTAACTTCTCAGTCCCTGGGTTGTACAATACGTACCCCCCCCCCCCCCCCACATACACACACACACACACACACACACACCCTCTCTCCCTCACTTACTCTCTGTCTCTCTGTCTCTCTGTCTCTCTGTCTCTCTCTCTCTCTCTCTCTCTCTCTCTCTCTCTCTTCCTCTAACATCCGTTTTTTCCCGCCAGATATGACGAACATCGCTCTCCTCCTGCTCATCATCATGCTGGTTCTCAGTGTCGTGGGCGTCTTCCTCTTCGGCGAAGACTTCCCTCGTCTCTTCGGCAACCTCCAGTCAGGTAGGATGATTACAACGATGATGACGGCGATGATTAAAATGAAGAATACAACAATGATGGTGGTGGTGGTGGTGGTGGTGGTGGTGGTGCCAGTGGTGATAATGGCGGCAAAAAGTGGTGTTGGTGTTTGATGATGATATCATCTTTTAATATACAAATATACTTTGTAAAGGAAATTATATGTAATATCATACTTTATGTCAAGAACATTCTTTCATCTTTTCATATCTACAGCCATGTTCTCACTGTTCATATGTGTGACTCAAGACGGTTGGATGGGTTTATTTGGCCGATTTAAGGTAAAAGCACTTTGGATATCAATATCAGAAACATAACGCATGTAATGTAATTAATATGCTTTGATACTGCCGATCAGCGTCAAATGCGCCTTTATGTTCTGTGTACAGCGAAGTCATGTCAAGGATGACGGGCATTGCTGAAAGTCAAATAGGAAGCTGCATTATTTGTTTGTACAGGAGTGAAAATTCATACTAGTCTTCAAGATGCTGCTTGGATATGTCACATATTTCTCAAAGAATTATTATGAGTATGATGATAATCATAATCTTAAACGAAGAAGTATATTGTCTTTCCATTAGGACTCTCCACACTACATGACTGGAGCCGTGTACTTCATCATCGCTATCGTCATCGGAGCTTTCGTCTTCGCTAACCTTGTGGTTGCTGTCGTCGTCACGAACCTGGTACGTTTCTTTCTCTCATCGCTCCCCATCCTCTTCCTGTAATTACCCTCTGATCTCCGCCCCGCCCTCATGTATGTGTCTGTGTCTCTCTGTCCCTCTTTCCCTTCCTTTTTTCAGTCTTTCTCCGTTTCTGTAGATATGCCCCCAAACCTCTCTCTTTAATTTTCTGCCTTTGTGTATGGGTGTCTGTTTGGCTGTATATCCTTCTCTTTGTCCTCTTTATCCCCCCTATTTCTATCTCCTCTCTCTCTCCCTCTCTCTCTCTCTCTCTCTCTCTCTCTCCTTGCCTGTCTCCTTGCCTCTCTCTGTCTGTGTCCCCCTTCCCCTCTTTTCGTATCATGTACACATGCATGACAAGCATGCAAGCTATCAAGACATACCTTTTCAATCAATTTTCCCAAGCGATGCTTCTTCACGAATCAATGAGCTATCAGGCTTTCCCAACCCCTTAATACCCCTTTCCCGCTGGTTTATGGCCCGCAGGACAAGGCTGTGAAGGAGGTGCGACATGAGAACAAGATGCGGGAAGATGTCTTGAGTACCAAGGGCATCACGGCTGAGGAGGAGGGCTGTAAGACAACTTCTCTCTTCTTTCTCACTTCCCATCGTGATCAATTCTTCTAAAGTTCATGAGAAACGTTTTCTTGTCGATAAAACATAAACATCGTTGTATACAAATTAAACAAAATGCCAGTCTATCTAGCCAACGTCATCAACAAAACCGTCTCCATGCTTACCAATGAGCAGTGATGATTATAACTGCCATAACAGCACCTTCTATCACATATTTCATTGTCTGTTCCAATGGAATTTCGTGGATGAATATGTACAGATGTCGCATTGATAATTTTTGGCTTTTATTTCAAAT
This sequence comes from Arbacia lixula, assembly GCA_963669155.1. Classification (NCBI taxonomy): domain Eukaryota; kingdom Metazoa; phylum Echinodermata; class Echinoidea; order Arbacioida; family Arbaciidae; genus Arbacia; species Arbacia lixula. Next base: position 27,837,736 of record OZ022583.1, on the reverse strand, counting down.
TGATACCTTTTCTTAAATATGCAAATCTGAGCAGCCTCGATATATTTTAATGATAACTTTTCACCATGGTTACCCCGCAGTCCATGACATCACCAAGGAGGTTCCCATCACAAGTGTCGATGACGTCATGGCCAAGACAGACGTGACAACACAAAAGCCATTGCACTTTGGGGTAAGTATCTCAAGTATATCCAGCACTGATTCAACAGAATAAGAAGCACATACATCCACGACACTGATAGATGCTATTTCATACTGCATATTCATTATTGGTGTATTTCTTCAGTAACCCAGTGTTTGCCTTTTGCCTTGGTCACAGTGATCATGTGCGGGGGGTTTTCTCCATGATTGCCTCTCTTCTCCTCTTTATCTCCTTCTCTTCTTTTAATTATTATTCAATTTCATCATTTAGAAAGCTTTAAGATATCTCGTTTGCCTTCCTGTTCTTTACACGTTTCCAGCTCATATCATTCATCAGTCAGGTAAATGAAAGTAAATTCAATGCAAAGTTTTATTGTCGTGTATGTCGTGTACGTATAGAGTGTCTATTTCATGTATTCACTTTTCATGTGTGTATCATAATAGGATTTCAAGTATCTTACAACTGAGAAGTTCCAGAACTACGTGGTCCTCCTCTCGGCATTGGAAGACAACCTGGCCGAGTATCAGACCATCAAGGCAGATCTAGACAAGGTTTGTAAAAGAGACTTAGGTTTAGGGTTAGGGCTAGAATCAATTAATCCTGCTCTCAGCACGGAAAGACAACCTGGCCGAGTATCAGACCATTAAGGCAGATCTAGACAAGGTTTGTAAGAGAGACTTAGGTTTAGGGTTAGGGTTAGAATCAATTAATCCTCCTCTTAGCACAGGAAGACAACATGCCCGAATATCAGTACCATTATTATGAAAAAAAAGGTTTGTAAAACATATTTCCTTACAAATCAACTCTTTGCGCCGTCAAGATGA